>CM035848.1:152875671-154075671 GCA_020510985.1 Pholidichthys leucotaenia
CAGAGAATGCTAGGCTGGAGGATGAACTCTCTCTCAGAATGGGAAGAGCGAGTCTCTCCCTCAAGTTTGGAAACTTGAGGGAGAGACTGTGGAACAATCGACATGTCTATCCGTGTAAAATGCAAAGTGTACAGAGCGACAGTACTGGCTACTCTATTGTACGGTGCTGAAACTTGGACTGTCTACAGAGTGCAGATGAAGAAACTGCACACGTACATGAGACACCTTCGAGCCACAATGAACATCTCAAGGAAAGACAAGATAACCAACATAGAAGTGTTGAAACAAGCTGGTCTACCATCAATGGAGGACATGCTAATACAGATGAACCTGAGATGGCTCGGACATGTTGAGAGGATGGACCACCAGAGTCTCCCTCGAGAGTTACTCTACTCAGTTATGCAAGGGCAAACACAATCAGGGTAGACCAGGGCTCAGATTTAAAGACACTGTAAAAAGAAACTTGAAGAAGTTGGACATAGACAGGAGTTCCTGGCAGCGGAAGGCTAAGGACAGAGCAGTGTGGAGGAATCTGATCAGACCTAAGTGAAACGGTCATTGTCACCCATGACAGACTGCTATGATGATGATTTGTGTGTGTGTGTGTGTGTGTGTGTGTGTGTGTGTGTGTGTGTATACACATACATATGTGTATATATGTGTGTGTGTGGGGGGTGTGTAATTCAGGGTATCCACCTAGACGGATGAGGCAGCCACAGTGTGGCGCCAATCCCTTCACCATTCACGCACACACTCACACCTAGGGCCACTTGAGTCGCCAATTAACCTAACTTGCATGTTTTTGGCCTGTGGGAGGAAACCGGAGTACCCGGGGTAAACCCACGCAGACATGGGGAGAACATCCAAACACCACACAAAAGGGTCGCCAATGGTCAGGAGGTGGGATGGAACTCATGATGGTCAGGGGTGGAATTAATCCTGTGACCTTATTCTGCTGCCACAACCACTGTTCCACCGAGCTGCCAAGTAGTGGCTAGTGCTACATTAAACAGCATAAATCCTGTGAGAAAGACTTACCGGTTGAAGGACATGCCCAGTTCTATGCACACTGGCCCAGGATAATAACTGAAACTGCATCAGTCTTTAAATGCAGTAAAACCCATCTTAATTTGGGTCAAGTTTTCAAAGCAGCTTGCCCAAAAATGCTAACTGGCCATAGGCTAACTTCAGTTAGGCCAGAGAGTCCTGATTGGCTCAACACTACTTACATGCCAGCAGCTGTACATAGCTACAGTGGGGTAAAAAAGTATTTAGTCAGCCACCAATTGTGCAAGTTCTCCCACTTAAAAGATGAGAGGTCTCCAATTTTCATCATAGGTATACCTCAACTATGAGAAACAAAATGAGGGGAAAAAAAAAAATCCAGAAAATCACATTGTCTGATTTTTAAAGAATTTATTTGCAAATTATGGTGAAAAATAAGTATTTGGTCAATAACAAAAGGTCATCTCAATACTTTGTTATATACCCTTTGTTGGCAATGACAGAGGTCAAACATTTTCTGTAAGTCTTCACAAGGTTTTCACACACTGTTGCTGGTATTTTGGCCCATTCCTTCATGCAGATCTCCTCTAGAGCAATGATGTTTTGGGGCTGTCGCTGGGCAGCACGGACTTTCAGCTCCCTCCAAAGATTTTCTATAGGGTTGCGATCTGGAGACTGGCTAGGCCACTCCAGGACCTTGAAATGCTTCTTACGAAGCCACTCCTTCATTGCCTTGGCGGTGTGTTTGGGATCATTGTCATGCTGAAAGACCCAGCCACGTTTCATCTTCAATGCCCTTGCTGATGGAAGGAGGTTTTCACTCAAAATCTCACGATACATGGCCCCATTCATTCTTTCCTTTACACGGATCAGTCATCCTGGTCCCTTTGCAGAAAAACAGCCCCAAAGCATGATGTTTCCACCCCCATGCTTCACAGTAGGTATGGTGTTCTTTGGATGCAACTCAGCATTCTTTCTCCTCCAAACACGACAAGTTGAGTTTTTACCAAAAAGTTCTATTTTGGTTTCATCTGACCATATGACATTCTCCCAGTCCTCTTTTGGATCATCCAAATGCTCTCTAGCAAACTTCAGACGTGCCTGGACATGTACTGGCTTAAGCAGGGGGACACGTCTGGCACTGCAGGATTTGAGTCCCTGGCGGCGTAGTGTGTTACTGATGGTAGCCTTTGTTACTTTGGTCCCAGCTCTCTGCAGGTCATTCACTAGGTCCCCCCGTGTGGTTCTGGGATTTTTGCTCACCGTTCTCGTGATCATTTTGACCCCACGGGGTGAGATCTTGTGTGGAGCCCCAGATCGAGGGAGACTATCAGTGGTCTTGTATGTCTTCCATTTTCTAATAATTGCTCCCACAGTTGATTTCTTCACACCAAGCTGCTTACCTATTGCAGATTCAGTCTTCCCAGCCTCGTGCAAGTCTACAATTTTGTTTCTGGCGTCCTTTGACAGCTGTTTGGTCTTGGCCATAGCGGAGTTTGGAGTCTGACTGTTTGAGGTTGTGGACAGGTGTCTTTTATACTGATAACGAGTTCAAACAGGTGCCATTAATACAGGTAACGAATGGAGGACAGAGGAGCCTCTTAAAGAAGTTGTTACAGGTCTGTGAGAGCCAGAAATCTTGCTTGTTTGTAGGTGACCAAATACTTATTTTTCACCATAATTTGCAAATAGATTCTTTAAAAATCAGACAATGTGATTTTCTGGATTTTTTTTTTTTTTTTTCTCATTTTGTCTCTCATAGTTGAGGCATACCTATGATGAAAATTGGAGACCTCTCTCATCTTTTAAGTGGGAGAACTTGCACAATTGGTGGCTGACTAAATACATTTTTGCCCCCCTGTAGGTTCAAAGCACGTTACTCATAGGTTAGAAATAAGTTTTGGGTACGCTAGACATTATCTCGACATATTTCAACTTATGAGTAACTTACAAGTAACTTGTGCCAATGATTGCATAACTTACCTACAGCTTATGGGCCACGTATGTGGGACGTAAAAGTCATATGCTGGATACGTCGCAAAATTTTGTGCATGCTCAAAATTTTCAAAGACCTCGCCGTACAATGCTGTATACCAGCGTGCTTTTAACATATACAAAACTTACCCATAACTTGTTCGACGTACGCCAGCGTATTCGCCAAATATTTTAAACGTCATCATACGCTGCCTAAATCGGCAAGGTGTGCCCAGGCGTATAAGTGAAACCAAATTTTAAAGTCCATTCAGTGCATGAAATAAACATTGCAATATTTACAGCACTGTGTATTGCCATCCATCCATTTTCTACCACTTTTCCGGAGGTCCAAGTAGCAGAGGCAGCAGCTCAAGCAGAGAAGCCCAGACTTCCTTCTCCCCGGCCATGTGTCCTCTTCAGAGAGGATACCAAGGTGCTCCCAGGCCAGCTGGGAGAAATAGTCTCTCCAAAATGTCCTGGGTCTGCCCCGGGTTCTCCATTCAGTGTGGAGAAGAAGTGGCTCTACACTGAACCTCTCCCAGATGACTAAGTTCCTCACCCTATCTCTAAAGGTGAATCTTATCCTATGGAGAAAGCTCATTTCAGCCGCTTGTGTCCGCAAGCTCATTCTTTCAGTCATTACCCAACGCTCATGACCATAGTTAAGGGTAGGAACGTAGACTGACCAGTAAATCAACAGCTTTGCCTTAGAGCTCTTTACCACGACAGACCGGTGCAACGTCCACATCATTCCAGATGCTGCTCCAATCCGCCAGTCAATCTCTTGCTCCATTCTCTACTTCTCCACTTGTGGCAGGAGCTTGTCCCCGACCCGAAGAGGACAATCCACCCTTTTCCTGCTGAGGACCATATATTCAGACTTGGAGGTACAAATTCTCATCCCAGCCACTTCACACTCACAGTAGTGAACTGAACTCCAGCAAGACCTGTAGGCCATTGCTTGATGAAACCAACAGGACAACATCATCTGCAAACAGGAGAGATAAGATTCTGTGGTCAACGAACATGACACCCTCTGTTCCTTAACTGTGCCTAGATGACCTGTCCGTAAAAATTATGAACAGGATCGGTGACAAAGGGCAGCCCTGACGTAGTCCAACTCTCACTGGAAACAAGTTTAACTGGGTGTTGGCAATATGAACCAAACTCTTGCAATGGTCGGATAGGGACCAGATAGCTTGTAGTAACAAGCCTGATGCCCCATACTCCCAAAGACCCCCACAAGAGACCACAAGGGATGCGGTCGAATGCTTTCTCCAGTTGGGCAAACTCCCATGAACCCTTGAGGATTCTCGAGAGGGTAAAGAGTTGGTCCGATGTGCCACGGCCAGGATGAAAACTACATTGCTCCTCCTGAATCTGAGGTTCGACCAGCGGCAAGATTCTCCTCTCCAATACTCTGGCATAGACCTTCCCAAGGAGGCTGAGAAGTGTGATTTCCCCTAAAGTTGGAACACACTCTCTGGTCCCCTCTTCTTAAAGAGGGGAACCACCACCCCTGTTTGCCATGCCAAGGGCACTGTCGCTGACTTCCATACAATATTGCAGAGGCATGTCAATCATGACAGCCCTACAACATCCACAGCCTTGAGGTACTAAGGGTGAATCTCATCCACCCCTGGGGTCAGGCCACTGAAGAGGTTTTTTTTTTTTTTAACCACTTCGGCAACTTCAGCCCCTGTGATGGATGAGTCATCCCCCTCATCCTAAAGCTCTGATTCCTCTGTGGAAGGCATGTCAGTGGGATTGAGGAGATCCTCAAAGTATTCCTTCCATTGCCCAACGATGTCCCCACTCGAAGTCAGTAGCACCCCGTCCGCACAATACATTGTGGAAGGGAACAATTCCCCCCTCCAGAGTCGCTAGATAGTTTTCCAGAACCTCATTGAGGCCAACCACAAGGACACAACAAAACTGATCATCGGCCTGCGACCTAGGGTGTCCTGGTGTCAGGTGCATACGCTACTCACAAAAAGTTAGGGATAGTTAGCTTTCAGGTGAAATTTATGGAAAATATAAAAAGTTCACGCTACAGTGATATAATACCATGAAAGTAGGGCATTTAAGTAGAAGCATGCAATGGTGATTTCCTCATCTCAAGCAGTTTATTGAAACAAAAGGCAACAACAGTTGTGGGTATACCACAACAAAAAATGTCAGTCTCAATAACTTGTCACGTGCCCTTGAGCATCAATTACAGCTTGACAACGACGTCTCATGCTGTTCACAAATCATGCTGCTGAGGCATGACATTCCAGTCTTCTTGAAGGGTGGCCCTCAGATCATTGAGGTTGTGGGGTGCAGGGTTACGAGCCTCTACATGGCAACTCAGCTGATCCCATAGGTTTTCTATGGGATTCAGGTCTGGAGAAAGTACAGGCCACTCCATTTGAGGTATCCCAGCCTCACGCAGCTATTCCCTAATGATGTGACCTCAGTGAGCTGGAGCATTGTCGTCCATGATTTTTTTTAAAAAAATTTTAATTTGATTTTGTATACTTTATTGATCCCCAGAGGGGAAATTGAGGGCATCCACCTGGCTGGATGAAGCAGCCACAGTACGGCGCTATCCCTTAACCATTCACATACACAATCGCACCTAGGGCCACTTTAGAGTCTCCAATTAACCTAACCTGCATGTTTTTGGCCTGTGGGAGGAAACCGGAGAAATCCCGGAGTAAACCCACACAGATACGGGGAGAACATGCAAACTCCACACAGATCACTGTTGGTCAGGGGCTGGGATTGAACCAGGGATCCCATGGCCAAGGGTGAGTTGCTGTGCTGCCGCAGTGCTAACCACTGCACCACTGTACCGCCCATGAAAATGACATTAGGCCTGTGTTGTTCATGCAGGGGCACAATGACTGGATTAATGATGTTAATCAGGTAGTATCAGCTTGTTACTGTACCATTCACAAGGTGTAGGGCAGTTCTGTATTAACTAAACACACCTGGCCAGACTGTAACACCACCACCAAAGGCAAATGCATAGTGCTCTCCTTGATGTCTCCAACATTGTTGGCGCCCATCATTTCTGCTCGGCGTGAATCAACGTTCATCAGAGAACGGCACTGAGGCCCACTGGTCCCTTGTCCAGCGTAAATGCTCCCTGGCTCATGCAAGACCATGTCTGAGCCTGGTAGTGTGGTCAGGTACCCTTGCAGGTCTAGCACACGCAGACCACACTGATCTCAACGGCTTTGAATGGTCTGACATGACACTTGGGTGCCTCTCATCTCCCTTAAATGTGCCTGGAGTTGAGTGGCATTCATCATCCGATTCTGCTGGCCACTTCACAATGAAGTGGTCATCAGTGTGGGATGTGGCCAAAGGATGTCCACTTCTATGCCTTTCTGTGACTCTTCCAGTCTTTCTGTATCTCTGCTGCAACCTGCTGATGACACTCTGTGATACTCAAAGCTCAGTGGCCACTTCCCTCTGAGAACATCCTGTTTGAAGCCTCACAATGGCGAGGTACTGTTGATCAACTCTGAGATGTTGTCTTGGTCTCACAATGTCAAAATGTGAACAGCATGATGACTGTTTAAGTACCAATTCTAGTTGAACCAGAAAATTTATTGGTCAATTCATGGATCAAACACCTGTTGTGAAATTTGCTGTTAAGCACCTTGTTGGAGAACAGCAATTTATGCAAAAAGTACTGAAACACTGAACAGCTGGACATGTGCATTCAAAAGGTTAGAAGTCAAATTAAGTTCACCTGTAAAGGTTATAGTGCATTGTAGGTGCATCCTGAAATTTCACCTGAAAGCCGAATATCCCAAACTTTTTGTGAGTAGTGTGTATGGACATCCTTATGTTTGAACATGGTGTCCATTATGGACAAACTATTGTTAGCCAGAAGTCCAGTAACTCAGTACCACTCAAGTTCAGATCAAGCAGGCCGTTCCTCCCAATCACACCCCTCCAGGTTTCATTGTGGTTGCCCATGTGTGCATTGAAGTCCCCCAGTAGGACAAATGAGTCTCCAAGAGGAGCACTTTCCAGCACCCCATTCATAGACTCTAAAAAGGGTGAGTACTCTGAACCATCATTTGGTGCATAGGCACAAATGACTGCAGGACCAGTTTCTCAACCCGAAGGCAATCTAACTATGGTATGTACAGGCAGCAAGGCAGGAGGATAAAAGAATACCCACCCCTGCTCACCGCTGCCTCTCTCCCGGGGCAACTCCAGAGTAGGTCAAGCTCCAGCCCCTCTCCAGGAAACTGGTTCCGGAACTGGAGCTGTGCGTTGAGGTGAGCCCAACTACAATATATCTAGCCGGTATCTCTCAACCTCGTGCACCTGCTCCAGCTCCTTCCCTACCAGAGAGGTGACGTTCTATATCCTAAAAGCCAGTTTTGAAAGCCGGGGATCAGACCGTGAAGGTCTCTGCCTTTTCCTGCCACCTGATCCACATAGCACCGGACCCCCACGGTCCCTCTTGTAGGTGGTGAGCCCACTGGAGGGCAGACCCATGTAACTTCTTTGGGCTGAGCCCGGCCGGGTCCCATGGGCAGAAACCTGGCCACCAGGTGCTAGCCATCAAGCCCCTCCACCAGGCCTGGCTCCAAGGCGGGGCCCCAGTAACCCCATACCGGGCAGGGTACACTGAATCCTTGATTTTTTTTTTTTTTTTTTTTTTTTTTTTTTTTTTTTTTTTTTTTTTTTTTTTTTTGTTGTTCATCATGGGGGTCTATTGGATCACTCTTAGTCTTAGGTTAACATTCCCTATGCCTTATTACTGTACGAGTAAAGTTAGGGTCACCTAACTTGGTACACAGGTTCACCCTGTGACCCTGAAATTTGACTATGGGTTTGGGATTGCAAGGTCAACATCAAAATGGCTTATAAACTATATCTCAACAATAAAGAAAGCTAGGGTCAGCAAACTTACTACACAGGTTCACCTTGGGATCCTGACCTCTGACTATGGGTTTGGGGTCCAAAGGTCAAGGTTAACATTCCTTATGCCTTATAACTGTGCAAAGAGTAAAGCAAGGGCCACCAAACTTGGTACACAGGTTCACTCTGTGACCCTGAAGTGTGACTGTGATTTGGGGATCACAAGGTCAACATCAAAATGCCTTATAAAGTACTGTATATCTCAACAACAAAGAAAGCTAGGGTCACCAAACCTGGTACGCAGGTGCACTCTGAGACCATGACCTCCAACTACAAGTTTGGGGTCAAAAGGTCAAAGGTCAAGGTTGACATTCCCTATGATTTCTTGCTATAGAAAGTGTAAAGCTCTCTCGGGTCACCATATTTGCTACACAGGTTCACCTTGGGATCCTGACCTACAACTATGACTTGTATACTTTGTTGTATATTCGTGGATGGTGGGCTTATCATAATTTGGTTCTGTCACAGTAATTATATTGAAAAATTGAAAACTGCTCTCCGTCAGTAAGTATTGTGATCTTCAAAGAAAACGGAGACTGATATTGCACTCGCCTCAGAATGCTTTTCTTTTTTTTTTTTTTTTGATGCAGCAGATTAATTTAGCTTGTAGGTATTATTTTTCTACAGTGTATTATCTGAAAAAACACCTGCACCCATATCACTGAATCTTAAAGTCAGCATTCATAATGAGCTGTGGAGAGGCCATGTTGTAAACTGCAAATTCTGGCTTCCTCCCAGTTGCCTGCAGCTGTTTGTCATAATACACTGCACATTTCTCAAACTGGACTCTGCATAAAACCTTGTTCTGTTTTTGCCTCGCTTGCAGATATACTTCATGTGTTCAACTGAAATCTGCTCGCCGCATGATAGACCTTGTGTTGAGGGATGCTTTGGCCAGTGATGGTGAGAAAATTTAGCTTTGTCCTCAAATCGCCCACCACACCCTTATGGATCTTGTTAGATCATCCAAAAAACACATTTGTTTTCCCCACTGTTTTCTTCATGCACTGCCTGAGAGCCTGTTGTAGTGTCAGTTCCATATGACAGCAGGATGATGTTTTAGTAATGAGTATTTTGAATAATTTATTAAGACTGATCCATTTCCTGTTTTTCCAGTTACAGCATTGAAGAAGCTTGAAATTAGTCGAGATAGTGATCTGGCAAGTAATGTTACTATTGTTTAGATGCTGTCAATATACCTCCAAAGTTGTTGGGATTCTGACAATATCTCCTTCCTCCCCCCTTTTCTAAAGGCCTTGGACATTAATTTAATCACCAATAAAAGCTCTTAAATGACAATGACAGTGTGTGGGGTTTTTTTTTTTCTTCTTTTTTTTTTTACAGAAGGAAGTGACATTTACAGCCGTGGACAAAATTGTTGGTACCCCTCTGTTAATGAAAGAAAAACCCACAAAGGTCACAGAAATAACTTGAATCTGACAAAAGTGGTAATAAATAAAAATTCTATGAAAATTTACCAATGAAAATCAGACAATGCTTTTGAATTGTGGTTCAACAGAATTATTTTAAAAAAATAAACTCATGAAACAGGCCTGGACAAAAATGATGGTACCCCTAGAAAAGATTGAAAATAATGTGACCATAGGGACATGTTCAACCAAGATGTGTCCGCTAATTAACATCACAGGTGTCTACAAACTTGTAATCAGTCAGTTGGCCTATTTAAAGGGTGACAAGTAGTCACTGTGCTGTCTGGTGACATGGTGTGTCCCACACTAAACATGGACCAGAGGAAGCAAAGGAGAGAGTTGTCTCAGGAGATTAGAAAGAAAATTATAGACAAGCATGTTAAAGGTAAAGGCTATAAGACCATCTCCAAGCAGCTTGATGTTCCTGTGACTACAGTTGCACATATTATTCAGAAATTTAAGATCCACGGGACTGTAGTCAACCTCCTTGGACGTAGCTGCAGGAGGAGACGGATAATACGAATGGTAACAAAAGAGCCCAGAGCAACCTCTAAACACATTCATAGTGAACTCCAAGGTCAAGGTACATCAGTGTCAGATCGCACCATCTGTCGTTGTTTGAGCCAAAGTGGACTTCATGGGAGATGACCAAGGGGGACACCACTGTTGAAAACAAATCATAAAAAAGCCAGACTGGAATTTGCCAAACTGCATGTTGACAAGCCACAAAGCTTCTGGGAGAATGTCCTATGGACAGATAAGACAAAAAACTGGAACTTTTTGGCAAGGCACATCAGCTCTATGTTCACAGAAGCAAAAATGAAGCATACCAAGAAAAGAACACTGTCCCTACTGTGAAACAGGGAGGAGGTTCTGTTATGTTCTGGGGCTGCTTTGCTGCATCTGGCACAGGGTGTCTTGAATCTGTGCAGGGTACAATGAAATCTCAAGACTATCAAGGTATTCTAGAGAGAAATGTGCTGCCCAGTGTCAGACAGCTTGGTCTCAGTCGCAGGTCATGGGTCTTGCAACAGGATAATGACCCAAAACACACAGCTAAAAACACCCAAGAATAGCTAAGAGCAAAACATTGGACTATTCTAAAGTGGCCTTCTATGAGCCCTGATCTAAATCCTATTGAACATCTGTGGAAGGAGCTGAAACAAGCCGTCTGGAGAAGGCACCCTTCAAACCTGAGACAACTGGAGCAGTTTGCTCATGAGGAGTGGGCCAAAATACCTGCTGAGAGGTGCAGAAGTCTCATTGACAGTTGCAGAAATCGTTTGATTGCAGTGATTGCCTCAAAAGGTTGTGCAACAAAATATTAAGTTAAGGGTACCATCATTTTTGTCCAGGCCTGTTTCATGAGTTTGTTTATTAAAATAATTCTGTTGAACCACAATTCAAAAGCATTGTCTGATTTTCATTGGTTAATTTTCATAGAATTTGTATTTATCACTTTTGTCAGATTGAAGTTATTTCTGTGACCATTGTGGGTTTTTCTTTCATTAACAGAGGGGTACCAACAATTTTGTCCATGTGTGTAAGTCAAGTGAAGCAGTGTTGTTGAGCTTTATATAGCAGGGGTCCTATAGCAACTAACCCATTTATTTATACAGAGTGGTGGCCTAGTTGATGGAGCATCCACTCCACATCCGGGAGGTCATGGGTTCAAGCCCCGGCCAGGTCATAGCAAAGACCATATAAAAATAGTACTTCCTGCCTTCTAGCTTGATGCTCAGCATAATGGAATGGGGGAAGGAAAAGTTGTTTGTGGCGGTGCCTTGCATGACAGCGGCCCATCTCATTCTAGATGTGATTAACATTGTAGAGGGGAGAAATGTAATTTTGTTCTACTGTACATGAGTGGCTGTATGGATTGAATGACAAAGTTGGCTTCTTCTATTTAGGAATACTAGAAGTACATGACAAAGAAGAAAACGCAGAGAAACCAACTGACAGAGTGAGGACATGACTGAACTCATGTCCTGAGAATGACAAAAAGATCAAATATGATCATAAAGTGAGAACATGAGTACAGCCAAGTCCAAACCCTTACAAGAAGACACTGTTCCAGAGCTTGGATCGGACCCAAATGTTTATCGTTTATCCCACCAGCCTTCAGAGCCTGCCCTGTGAATTTCAGCCCCAAACTCCCAGCAGTTGTACCTTTTCCACCTCTGTCTTCATTTAATAGCTCCCCTATGGATGTTCAATAAAGATTTCTCCTCCTAAACTTCCACATATCCAGGGAGGCTGAAATTTACAGGGGTTATTGGGCTTATTATAGACGTACAGTAAATCCAAATTTTCAGTCCCCAAATCTCAGCAGTTATACCTTTTCCACCTCTGTGTTCATTTAATAGCTTTAAAGAATGTCCTATGGACGTTCATTAAAGATTTCCCCTACTAAACTTCCACATATCCGGGGAGGCTGAAATTCGGTGTTGTGCACTCATAATCTCAGCAAAGCATGTATCAAATCTGAGGTCAGTCTGACAAACAGTTTGAGAGATGTGCAGAATGGCGCACACAGAGAATCCTTGCATTATAATATGATGCACAATGTAAATGTTTTTAGTAACTGTCCCCTCATGTAGAAAAAGTCAACACTGGATTTTAAGTATAATGCCACCAATTTTGGTTAAAAATATGGAAATGAACAACCCTGCTTGTACACTGAATGCAATCAAAGTTGTTAAGACTGCTTTGTTGCACCCAATTGGCCTACTTGGGAAAACCTTTACCCAATCAGATTAGGAGCTTATTAATATTTATGAGCAGACTGAAAAGTGGAGCAGCTTTAATGAGCTGTAAAAACAGTTTTTGGTCTTTAAAGCTACAAGTCCTCGAGGATGTCAAAATTAAACACTAATCCCTGGAAAATGCACAATATCGGTATTAACTGGGAGCAGTAACTCCTTTGAAGATAGAGTTGGAAATGGGGAATAATCTGCACCAAAAATAGGATGGCAACTTTGCTTTAAAGCTTCACAAAGTCCAAATAAAGCTTTCCTTCTCAACCTCCCCCCCCCCCCCACTGTGGTTGGTCACAGCAGATAAGTGCCTTTGAAGCATTACTTTACATGGTACCCTTTAACCACTGGGTGTCATCCAAGCAGTAAAAATGCCAGAGGAACGCCAGGTTCTCCTGCTGCATGACTCACAGCTGGGCTGAAGACCTTGGCCTGGGTGTTGCTTGTGTAATGAGTTAGGCACGAAATCTTTCAGAGCAGTCAACCCTCTCTCCTCTTAAAAAAAAAAAAAAAAAAAAAAATCACCCATGTAATGTGAGCGCCCTCAGCAGCTCGGGACAAACATAAGACTCTTTTTTTAAAAAAATTCTGGAGGGCTGTGTGCAAACCTGTGTGTGTGGGGTTAAAAAGAGGCTATTTAGTGCAAAGGTTTTTGAGGAAGGGGTATGTGGAGCCCATCTACAAGACCCCCTTCTCTCCCTTGCACGAGCACGCACCTCCCCTCGGTGAAATGTATGGAAGCACTGCGGCACACTGCGTGTATTTGCAGGCTGCATGGCCGCCTGGCTCGGCGTTCAAAGGCAGAGCGGAAGATAGGAGGAGGGGAATGACTACGCCGAGCGGAGAGGAGGGAGGGAGGAGGACACTTTCCTTTCAGTAACACACAGGCTACATGAGCACCGGGAAAAACGGAGAGCGGAAAGAAAAGAACCGAGAGAAGGAAAGGCTGCAGCTCCGGCGTCCGCCAGTTCGTCCTTTTTGGTTGTTTTTTTTATTATTTAAGGGGGAGGGAAGGAGCCGTGTTTTCTTGTAAAAACGCAGGACTGTCGCGGGAAGAGGGAGCTGTGAGGAGGCTTGACTTTCAGTGAACCTCTGGTGTAAAGTCTGTGGCTAAATAGCAAGGAGGGAAAAAAAAAGGCGACAGGGAAGACAGGAGTTTTTTTTTCTTCTTGAAGCTTTGCGGTAGGATATTGATGTGCTCTTTAGAGTAAAGCGCGGGAGAAGGGGGTAAAAACAAAAGAACAAATGGTAATTGGGCAGCAGGCTGGAGCTGAGGAGCCATTATTGTTTTGATCGGTGTTTGTTTAATTGGTGTGATCTGAGAGAGCGCAGGCCTCTCACGCAGCCCTGCAGTCACTAAACGCTCGGTCGACAAGGCTGGAAATTAACCCGATACATGCTTTGTATTTAAGGGGATTTTTGTGTTTTTGAGCCGATATTTCTTTTAGATTTCCTCACCAGGGAGCCAAACCATTCCAGTATAGCCTACCACATTAAGTCAAACAGTAGGCCCTGTTAAAAAGAGCGTTTAGGGCTACTTGGACTGTTTAAAGATTACACATTTTAGCTGGAAGAAGGGGAACAAAAGACGATTTTTTTAAATGTTAATGTCGACCGACGTTGCATCCCTCATGCTGCCCGTGTCCCGGGGTCTCTTAGACCGGGATAGAGAGCTGGACACCATGGCCGCCGGGGTGCACCCCAACCCGGGCGGCGCTCCCGCAGCGATCCGGGGAATGAAGCGCGGAGACCCGGAGCCCGACGGACAGACGGCGGCGGCCCTGGTGGACTCGGCCGGGGCAGAGTGCAAGCGTCCCCGCATGGACGGGTCCGGAGGCGTCGGCGAGGTCGGACAGGTGAGGAGAGAGAAGTGGGGGCTGGTGGTCTTTTTGTCCTCATGCAGTTAAAACGGAAACGGTTTAACAGAACTGTGGCGCAGGGTTGATGGTGATGCAACACTGTGATGTTTGGGGGAATTTGATATTGTAGCGTTTAAACATCCCAGTGTTTTAGTCCATTATGGTTAATGGTGCAGTATTGACATGTCTAGTAGCTACAGCAGCTGTAGCTGAAGGCCTCCATCCATCCAGGCCCATCCCAGCTGTGCAGGAAATGCCGCCACAGTTCATAACCGAGGATTACTTGGACTGCTTTTATTCAGTCTTACACAGGACTCCGAGTAATACTAGCATGGGTGGTTAAATTATCCCAATAACTGGTTTATTGCACAAGCTGGTTGACTGTTATCTGATTTTTGGCTTGCAAATCAATCCAAAGAACACATTAGTAGCTGCAATAACAGTGTAGTAGAATGTAATCGAACATGATCTTTTTCTTTATGATTAGAATAATATACCACAATAGCATAGGCAACATTTGGTTTACAATGGGAACTGATGTCTTTTTATATGTATAGTCTTTGAAATGTTCCAAGCAGGATTTATAGGGGGTTTCAAAGGTCAACTTACAGTTTTACTGGGGGCAATTAGCCTACACCAAACCCATGCTGCTATTGTTCAGCAGGCCCTTGTTTTGATCAGCGTTGCAGGGCAGCATTCTGGCTCAACCGCTATACTGTGCTAACCTCTTTCACGGCAAAAATCAATGTGTTGTCTCTCCTCTTCAGTCCATCCAAAAAAAAACCCAACATGAAATGTTGTTAATAGGGCGTCACAGGAGGGCAGGGGGATGCTCTGGATATCATTAGAGTGGATTATGTGGGCTGAATTACTCCAGTGGAAGACAGAAAGCTATTTTTCCCATCACTGAAAGCAACAGTAATGGAGGTGAAGTGGTCTGTTTGCTCCTGTTCGGAAAGCTAAATGGCCGGCTTTACGTGGTCTTGCTGTCAGACGAGTGCTGACAGACGGGCTCAGAAATGTAATGCACTTTAGAAAACAGATGTGTGTTTGTGTGGGAGAAGCAGAAGCACCGATCAATACCTACAGCCCCTAAAATGTATTGAACGTGAACGGACTGGACGGTCCGGAAATGAGAGTGGGAGAAATGCCCCCCACCCCCCCATCCCAGTTGGTGCAGGAGCTGATTTGCCCTATCACTGACAGTAAAGAGGCTTTGTTTCCAGCTAATGGGATCACATTTCGTACTGGAGGGGGCATTATAACCACACTGATCCCTGAGATCCTTATTTAAAGCGTAGGATTTAAAGTCTCTCTGACACGATGTAGGAACTATGGATCAATATTCAGTATGAATTTATCTTCAATCATCCATATAGTTGGTTCTTTTGACTTAGAACGCTAAATAAGTGGAAAAATATTTCCAAGTGAATTCAAATTTAGCACCATGTTGCACTAACGCGATCTCCTGAGATGCACCTCGTTTCCGGATATGACGTCATGAGGTGAAGTTCATCTCTGCTGATCTGTGTGCTGTCAATGTAAACAAGCTGTTCAGCTTCTATATCAGCGAAGAAATGCCGAAACGTTGTGTGGCGGCTGGGTGTTCTAATTGCTCCAGTGAACGTACAAGCCTGTTCTCATTCCCAAAAGATCCCGATCTTCTTAAAAAATGGGCGAAGCAAATACAGAGAACAAGGGACAAATGGCAACCAACGCCATCTTCTGTACTCTGTAGCGATCATTTCACTGCAGTTTTGAGGAGGCGCCTGCTATACAGGAATCTTAAGTCTTGAAAGTTCGTTACAAACGGGTTCTAAAACCGACTGCCGACTGTTGGTTGCCATTTGTCCCTTGTTCTCTGTACTTGCTTCGCCCATTTTTTAAGAAGATCGGGATGTTTTGGGAATGAGAACAGTCTTAGACGTTCACTGGAGCAATTAGAACACCCAGCCGCCACACAACGTTTCGGCATTTCTTCACTGATATAGAAGCTAAACAGCTTGTTTACATTGACAGCACACGGATCAGCCGAGAGGAAAAACTCCTCATGACGTCATATCCGGAAACAAGGCGCGTCTCAGGAGATCACGTTAGTGCAGCACGGAGCTAAATTTGAATTCACTTGGAAATATTTTTCCACTTAATTAGCATTCTAAGTCAAAAGAACCAACTATATGGACGACTGAAGATAAATTCATACTGAATACTGATCCATAGTTCCTACATCGTGTCACAGACACTTTAATAGCATGGCCCTACACTCGTATGTTTGTGAGATTCTAATAAAAAGGTTCAGGTTACTTTATTTGTACCCGTAGGTAGATTTGTTTTGCAGTCAGGTGACATCCATATTTACAAGCCACAATTACATTCAACATGAACACAAACACAGGCACACATGAAGCTGACTATAAACAAGATAAAAATACTCAAGGCTCCACCAATCAGGACATAGGACAAAGAGATAAGAGGAAAAAAAAAAAACAAGGAGATAAGAGAGAAGGGTCACATTAAAAAGTTAGACTAGTCAAAGAGGTTAAAAACTCAAAAGTCTAAAACCCAATAAAAGATTTAGAACCCAAATGAAAAACCTACAAAATAAGTAAATATAAAATAAAATTAATAAATAGGTAACTAAATTATGTGCAATATACAGTATTGTTACATCTTGTTCAACTCTTTAACAGCAGCAGGAACAAAGCTGTTTTTGTAGCGCTGCTATAATGTAATGTATAAGTAATGTTGCTATGTAATTTCTAAAAACTGCTTTTATCTTGTAATTCATTAAGTTATTCACTTTATACCTTTTTATAATGGTGTTTTTTTAAAACTTAAACAGACCTCTCAAAATGATGTTTTTACTTCTCTGTTCAACTTATGTATATAAGTTGCGGCGCAGTGGTTAGCACTGTGGGAGCACAGTAAGAAGGTCACGGGATCGATTCCACTCCTGACCATCGGTGACCCTTCTGTGTGGCGTTTGCATGTTCTCCCCGTGTCTGCGTGGGTTTACCCTGGGTGCTCCAGTTTCCTCCCACAGGCCAAAAACGTGCATGTTAGGTTAATTGGAGACTCTCAAGTGGCCCTAGGTGTGAATGGCGAAGGGATTGGCGCCACGCCATGACTGCCTCATCCATCCAGGTGGATGCCCTGAATTTCCCTCTTGGGATTAATAAAGTATGCAAAAAACAAAATAAGCGTTGAATCAGTTTTGGGGCCTAGGATACTCTGCAGTAATCCAGAGTGAATATCTGACTGTTCTGTTTTTCTTTGTTCGTCAGTAGACTGCATCAGCATCAGAAATTTGTGACTTTTTTTTAAATATTTTTTTCTTAAATTTGCACATTTTTTGTCTCTCAAAAAGCAACTTCTCATAAGTTTGACTTCTACTTGTGATTGTACTGCTTTTCTTGTAAATATACCAATTATTTCCCTTAAATTTTCAACTTACATTGTATACTTTTTTCATCAGTTAATTTCTGTGCGTAATTTTGAGGTTGTTTTTCTGTCATATTAATGTATTCATGTGAGACTGGCTTTTTACATCATCAATTTGCTACTTTTTTCCTTGCAAATGTTCTTTTTTGTTAAAATTGTGAGTTTTTTTCCTCAGAATTTTGGCATCCAGTAAGGAGGAAAAAAATCCAAATACTAGTATACCCATAACTGCAGTCATGTGAAAAAATTAGGACACCCTGTATAAGCCTGTGTGTTTTTTTAACATATTTGGACATATGGATATTTAATATCAATGTTAAAAAAAATACTGAGAGATTCACATAATACAACTAAATTAAAAATGAATTAGACTTTTTTTCCAAATTTTCTGTAAAATGTAATGCTAAGCAAATAGTGAGGAATAAATTAGGACACCCCCCCATCTTTTTTAGGACACCCCCACATTCATTCCCACTTACAATGGCTAAAATAAATTTAAAAAAATGCAAATAAAAACAAAAGCAAGGTTAGACATAGATATGCAAACATTTCTTAATAAAGAACTGAATACTTAAAGGGTGTCCAAATTTTTTCACGACTGTATTATATAATGTCGTGAAACATGACAAAATTAATATTTGTGTATTTTTTTTTTGTTTGACATCTTTGTCAAAAAAAAAAGCTGACTGGGCAACATCAAGCATGAAAGACCAATGTACAAAGTTTGAAGGCTTATTTTCATTATTGGCTGAAAGATTAATAATTTAATTGAGAAAATAATGAACAGATATGACTGTCATAAAAATGGGAGTGAATTTGAGTTTTCTGATTCTAAAAGCTTGTGTTAAAGCTTCTTTCAGCTGCTCCCTTCAGGGGTCGCCACAGCAGATCATCTGCCTCCATCTCACCCCTTCCCTCTCATCTTCCTCCAACACCAACCCTTTCCATGTGCTCCTTCACTACATCCATGAATCTTCTCTGTAGTCCTCTTTTCTTCCTGCCTGGCAGCTCCATCTACAACATCTTTTGTCCAGTATACCCACTATCCCTCCTCTGCACATGTCCAAACCATCTCAGCCTTGCCTCTCTTACTCTGTCTCCAAACCACTCAACGTGAGCTGTCCCTCTGATATACTCAATTCTTATCCTGTCCCTCTTAGTCACTGCCGATGAGAATTTTAGCCTCTTCAACTCTGCCAGTTCCGCCTCCTGTCTTTTTGTCAGCACCACCGTCTCCAAACCATACATCATAGCAGGTCTCACTACGGTCTTGTACGTCTTACCTTTCACCCTAACTGCTATTTTTCTGTCACAAATCACCCCTGACACTCATCTCCACCCACTACACCCTGCCTGCACTCTCCTCTTCACCTCTCTGCTACATTTTCCATTGCTTTGGATGGTTGACCCCAGGTATTTAAACTCCTCTACCTCTACTCCTTGCATCTTCACCGGTACACCTGCCTTCCTCTCATTCACACTCATGTATTCTGTCTTGCTTCTACTGACTTTCATTTCTCTTCTCCCCAGAGCATACCTCCACCTCTCCAGGTTCTCTTCCACCTGCTCCCTACTCTCACTACACATCACAATGTCATCTGCAAACATGGTCCACGGAGACTCCTGCCTGACATCATGTGTCAGCCTCATCACCATGGCAAACAAGAATGGGTTAGTTTAAAGCTTAACCTTTAAAAAATCCATTGTGGTGAATGCTTATACTTACCCACATTTTCAGTTTTTCAGTGTACAAATGAAACACTGTCACATTTTAATTCCCTTAACCCACTGACACCATTAATATTCCAGAAGCATACCAGGTAGAGTGACGTTCATTTTTCCTACTTCTTAACACTGAGCTCTTGACTTTACGAGAAACGTCTATAAACATTCAGGGAAGTGCTTCTGTAAAGCTAATCTTCAGAGGAGGATGAGGACTGAAAAATTATTACAGCAGACTGTACCCTGGCTCTCGTGAAGCATGCTGTCTCCCATTTTTTTTAATCCTTTCCATCCTTGCTTTTCAAAAAAAAAAAAAAAAGTTATTCCTGACATCATGGCAAGAGCTGAACTGTGACCCGAGAGGCCGACATGGTGGGGTGGGGTTGTGATGGAGAGCTCATTTTGCACCACCACAGCCTAATGATGGGATCCTTCCCATTCTTTATTGACCCAGCTGTTTTTCTCATTAGGCCGTTGTCCTAATGTGCAGGGGAGGAAAGCGCTTCTGATTCAAATCTGCAACGTTTTAGGGGAGAAGGGGTGCATTTGTAAATTGGTGGGAAGTACACAGAATGGTTGAATGCTCAGTTTATCAAGGCTAAATTTAAATTTAAAAAAAAGTGCTTTCAGCTATGTATGAGCTGCTCAGTTTTAGAAATCAGCTGCGGATCTCCTGCCCTTAAGTAAGCATTGAGTATGCTGCTCACATCTACAGCACATGGTCAGGCAGTATTATATTTCAGCTCAGCACTGGGGGAAGTCCTGCTTTTTTGTGGTTCAGAGTATTCCTAACACCCCTTCATATTCTGATAGATTTTTTTTTTTTTTTTTTTTTTTTAAAGATTTTGTCTGCTTTAGTACCTATCTGGCCTTCCGCTGAGCGGCCTGTGTTTTGTTGTCAGAAACCGGGACTCTAACTTAATAAGGCCATGCCTGGGGTGACGGCGTGGAGGACAAATGACTTGACTGGGACATTAATGTAGGTGGATCACCCCGCTGTACTTTAATCTTAGCCCCAGCGCTGAAATGGTATGAAAATGTCACGAAGAAAAATGTAGTCTTGCCGCCGGTTGAGGATATTTGTTTAGTTCCTGTGCTCCTGTTCATCTCTGATAAATTGACAGCATAAATGTGTCCCGTGTTTTGAGAGCAGATGTGCGTTGGGACTTTGCTCTGGGAAAGTTTGAGGTGTTCAGTTATTTCTCCATAGATTCTGTAGTTACTGTGACTTTCTGTTTTTTTTTTCTTTTCTTTAATATCCCATCAGTTAGGGGCGGGAATCAGCAGAAGCACCACGATACGATACGATACGATACTATCACGATACTTGGGTCATGATTAGGGGTGTTGGAAAAAATCGATTTGCATAAGAATCTAGTTTCTCATTTTACACAATCCAGAACTGATTCACAAAAATCTATAAAAAAAATTTTGCGGTGGTGCCAGGGTCGCGTCACGTCGCTTTGTGATACGCAGTTACACGTTGACACTGCCGACACAGAACCACGCAGAGTAGCTTACTGTGCTAGCAGCCAGATGAAACAGTTGGAATAAAGAAAAAATGGAGCAGCCAGAAATTCAAGACAGGTCCGTCTGCAGCACGCAGACTCCGTCAACAGCCCTTCAACTAGTTACGCTCCCTCAGCAAGTTACGCCTCCACGTTATGTCACTTCACAAAATGGCTGGCCGTAGCTGACCGTGCACATATGGCTGAGCAGCACTGGGCTGATCATGGACAAATTCAGGTGTTGTAGCCTTGTAGACGGGCCGACGGTGGCCACACATTTCCGTGGAAAAACGTAAAAGAATCTAAAAGAGAGAGTTTAGTCCACAGATGGTAAAAAAAAAAGTTTATGGTCTAGTCTTTGGATGACGTTTGTTTGCATGACCACGCGCTACCCAGTTGCCCAGCAACCCTGACAGCTGCACTTGAGGTTTTTTTCCCTAATATTTTTTGGCAACGATGGAAGCAGTGCTCTTTTCATTGAATAAAAACCAAATCTTGTTATTGACTAAAAGTAGACAAAAACAATTGATAATGAACAGACTAAAATAAAACAATAAAATAAAATTATCACAATAAATTTGGATTCAAATTAGGTGTCAAAAGTAAAATGCATAAATGGTAATTTTAGTTTAATTTCTAGCTTTAATGGATGAAAAAAAATATAGTTTTAGTTGACAAAATTAACACTGGATGGAAGTTTATTTTTGTTTGTTTGTTTTAAATTATTGCATTTACTTTACGTTTTACTGGAGAAGCTTCACCAGGCAAAGGACCATGACCAGATAATCACCCAGAGCTGAAAGAAGAGGAAAAAGTTGTACGTCCTCCTGCTGAACAACGCACACTGAACCACTTCAACAAACTCCCAGCAAATTCTGAACGCGCAAAAAAAAATCATGAAATCTTGTAACAGCACTTTATTTTGTTTTATAACTTTATTTTGTTTTTTTAAGTCTCTGAAGAATTTAGATACACAAGTTTATATTTGTGCAGGTTTAGAATTAATGTTACTTATCTTATGCATTAATTGCATTCAGTTCTTATTGAATTTGTTCATTGCATTAAGTTACTGTATAGGTAACTGTACATTGACTGCATACAGTCAGGTAGCACTACTATTTAAATGGATGTTCAAAGTATTTGTCATAGAATTTGCTTTTGTTTTTTAATGGATAGCTTATATTTCTAGAATGCTGGAGGGCGACCAAACCTACTCACTGTGTAAAATGCTGTTAGGAATTGTGATATGCTGAGAAGGAAAATTATCCATCCATCCATCTTCTTCCGCTTAATCCATTCCTTAATGTACAATTTTATTTTTGAAACTCAAAAGTTTTCAAGAAATAAAAAAGCAGTTACTAACATAAGCCTATTTTTTTCATTTAACAGTATTTTATTGCAAATCAGTTGATGTAATTTTTTTAAAACTGTAACCCCCAAAACATCAACACACACTGTACTCTGCTTTCAAGCATACCTCAGCATTTTTTGCAGTGCAGTGGACTTTTTTTTCCTGAGATTTGTGGGTTTTTGTACTGAATTGAGAGCCAAATGTGAATCGAAAGTCGTTTTGAATCGAATCGTGACCCCCCCCCCCCAAAAAAAAAAAAAAAAAAATCTGAATCGAATCGTGTGACTTCTAAAGATTTACACGCTTACTAAATACCATCTTGGGGGCACCCAGCACAATGCAGACTGATAATATTCACGCTCAGCAGGGATTGCATACGAACAGAGAGCCCCTTGGGGGACAACCAGAACAATGACTATTGTTATACAGTGGGGCAAAAAAGTATTTAGTCAGCCACCAATTGTGCAAGTTCTCCCACTTAAAAGATGAGAGAGGTCTCCAATTTTCATCATAGGTATACCTCAACTATGAGAGACAAAATGAGAAGAAAAAAAAATCCAGAAAATCACATTGAAGGATTTTTAATGAATTAACTGGTAAATTCCTCAGTAAAATAAGTATTTGGTCACCTACAAACAAGCAAGATTTCTGGCTCTCAGACCTGTAACTTCTTCTTTAAGAGGCTCCTCAGTCCTCCACTCGTTACCTGTATTAATGGCACCTGTTTGAACTCATTATCAGTATAAAAGACACCTGTCCACAACCTCAAACAGTCAGATTCCAAACTCCGCTATGGCCAAGACCAAACAGCTGTCAAAGGACACCAGAAACAAAATTGTAGACCTGCACCAGGCTGGGAAGACTGAATCTGCAATAGGTAAGCAGCTTGGTGTGAAGAAATCAACTGTGGGAGCAATTATTAGAAATGGAAGACATACAAGACCACTGATAATCTCCCTCGATCTGGGGCTCCACGCAAGATCTCACCCTGTGGGGTCAAAATTATCACGAGAACGGTGAGCAGAAATCCCAGAACCACATGGGGGGACTTAGTGAATGACCTGCAGAGAGCTGGGACCAAAGTAACAAAGGCTACATCAGTAACACACTACGCCGCCAGGGACTCAAATCCTGCAGTGCCAGACGTGTCCCCCTGCTTAAGCCAGTACATGTCCAGGCCCGTCTGAAGTTTGCTAGAGAGCATTTGGATGATCCAGAAGAGGATTGGGAGAATGTCATATGGTCAGATGAAACCAAAATAGAACTTTTTGGTAAAAACTCAACTTGTCGTGTTTGGAGGAGAAAGAACACCATACCTACTGTGAAGCATGGGGGTGGAAACATCATACTTTGGGGCTTTTTTTTCTGCAAAGGGACCAGGACGACTGATCCGCGTAAAGGAAAGAATGAATGGGGCCATGTATCGTGAGATTTTGAGTGAAAACCTCCTTCCACCAGCAAGGGCATTGAAGATGAAACGTGGCTGGGTCTTTCAGCATGACAATGATCCCAAACACACCGCCCGGGCAACGAAGGAGTGGCTTCATAAGAAGCATTTCAAGGTCCTGGAGTGGCCTAGCCAGTCTCCAGATCTCAACCCCATAGAAAATCTTTGGAGGGAGTTGAAAGTCTGTGTTGCCCAGCGACAGCCCCAAAACATCACTGCTCTAGAGGAGATCTGCATGGAGGAATGGGCCAAAATACCAGCAACAGTGTGTGAAAACCTTGTGAAAACTTACAGAAAACGTTTGACCTCTATCATTGTCAACAAAGGGTATATAACAAAGTATTGAGATGAACTTTTGTTATTGACCAAATACTTATTTTACCGAGGAATTTACCAATTAATTCATTAAAAATCCTTCAATGTGATTTTCTGGAATTTTTTTTTTCTTATTTTGTCTCTCATAGTTGAGGTATACCTATGATGAAAATTGGAGGCCTCTCTCATCTTTTAAGTGGGAGAACTTGCACAATCGGTGGCTGACTAAATACTTTTTTACCCCACTGTACATCCCCGGATTAAGGAGAGTAATTCCGGCGCCTGTTAATCACGCAATTGATATGTATTGACTGATATGTATATCAGTATGTAAATGTGCCATGCATTCTCTCTTGTCTGTATAAAAGAGCTGACTTTACATGTCTCGTGAGCACACACACACAGCACAGCGCTACAGTGTGTCTTATGATGATGGAGGAATAAAACTCTGAAAACTTCCAACTTGTCACTCTCGTCTGAACTTATTTCGTTCCTCCACAATCTTGTCTTTTATCAGCAAAAACATTTTGATATTGGTACATACTGTAAAACATGCAAACATTGCTGCCATACATTACCTATTTTGATCAGTTAGGAGTATAACTCTGCTTGATGCGTTTCCTCAACAGACCCAGTTGCCCCCCTCTGCATAAACTGTCAAAGGTGGGTGGACCGCCGATAGTTGCATCCATTGCAGAAAAGTGACACTGTATTTACTGGATTTAGGGCTCTGCCATCTTGCTCTGGAGATGTAATTTGTATTTGTAGTCTGCACTGTGAAATGGTGTCCTGCGTTGAGTTCCCACCCATAATGACCACAGTGTCACTCTATGCAGCAGCCCATAGACAGCGGCCTCTGTCATGACCAAACATGACCAAGCACTAGGACTGCAACGATTACTTGAATAATTTGAGTAATTTGATTACAAAAATTCCTCTATTCAAAAATCTGTAATTCCAAGCTTCGTTTAACATAGCACTTCCGGTCTATATGACCTTTTTCTGGTCACGCTATGTAAACAAGATGCGGGTTTGTTTAATGGAGCAATGTCAGTAACAGACTGATGGCAAAAAGAAAGGAAGTCAGAGAAAATGACAAAGTATCTCAAGTCTGGGATAACTTCAGACTCAAATTGAAGGAAAATATTATGTACATTGTAAAGTATATGTACAGTATGTACATTGTAAAGCCGAGCGGCAAGCTAGCATATCACAATGTCAATGTTAGTATCTCGGTGGACGGCATCTAGCCACATCACGTACAGGCAGCGGACTGAGACAAGGCGCATGACTGAGATTTTAAATTAAGATGATTGGAATGTAGTCAGCTACACTGATTATGCTTATATGGCCAAAGAACATATAGCAGCTACTGTTATTAGCTGTATGGTAGCAATGTTATGAGTTAAGATGAGCCTTTATTAGTCCCACAATGGGGAAATTCCAGAAACGCTACAAAATAGAACTTTATGGTGTAATGTAACGTTTAGTTACGTTACTGTACTGTATATGCAGTAAACATTGCAATAAGCATTGCAATAAATGTGTACCTTTGCTTTTGAGTGTTGGGTACAATTACTACTGCTCTTTAGGAAAGTTCTGCACATGTTGGTCAATGCAGGTTTCTTCAGTGCAAAAAAAGTATCCAATTACTCAAGTAATTGTTCAGTTACAGTGACAAATTACTCGATTACTAAAATAATCGGTAGCTGTAGCCCTACTAAACACCCTGTTTTATAGCATCCAGTAAGTAATTAAAACAAACTGGTTTGAAAAATGAACTCTTGAACATGCATAAGTGTAAAAACTACCTGTGAGGGCAGAAATCATCTTTTGACAAATTTATTTGGGTAAAGCTTTTACTTTTAATTGGCAGAGTGCCTCACACAGTAATGGGGAGGCCGAGCTTAAAGGCTTATTGCAACCGGCCACTAGATGGCGATTAAGATGCATGGGCTTCACTTTTGAAGTGCTTTCACGTCATCCATATTTATTAACAGGCTACTTCCTCGATATATTTGGCTTTCTTTTTAAAAATCATGAAAAAATAAAAAGAACAAACAGCTTCTGGGATGCTCTTTCAGTTATGGTTGTCAACTTAAGCCTGGAAAGTCTAGCGTCAGGCTGGAGTTTCATTGGAATGATGTTGGAATGAAGTAACGCAGATTAGTCATTATGTGCAATTATGCTGTGCTGTAAGTAATTACAAGCTAATGCTAAGTCCCTCTTATCAGATCTGAAATAAATTGTGTAGTGTGTGGTGGACACCTGCTTTGTGTCCTGTGTGATACAGCTACTTCCTAATTATTATTTTTATGCCCAAACTATCAAAGCA
This sequence comes from Pholidichthys leucotaenia, assembly GCA_020510985.1. Taxonomy (NCBI): domain Eukaryota; kingdom Metazoa; phylum Chordata; class Actinopteri; order Cichliformes; family Pholidichthyidae; genus Pholidichthys; species Pholidichthys leucotaenia. The sequence goes on from CM035848.1 coordinate 152,901,747, forward strand.
GCCTCTGAAATCCACAGATTCCAGCCTCCCTATGAGAAAGCACATGTAGGTTTAGTGAGGAAAGCCGGAGGGAAATGTGAGATATACGAGGGGAGAATAAACTTTAGCACATTTAGACGACTTTAGGTTTAACACATAAGTGCCGCGTGGACCAGGTGGCTTCACACCCTCCTGAGTGCCCTGCTTAACAGCGAGGTAGGATGACTCTCGACTAATGTAGTTCCTCTTTGGCTCCTACTTAGAAGAGCAGTGGTCCCGAGGCACGATAGGAATAGACACAAGCCTTGTGACCAAATTAGACATCACATACACTGGCACACACAGGAAACAACCCCCTGCCCCCCCCCCCCCCCCCCGCTGCCACCTGTATATTTGGAGACGCAGCCGAGTTCATGTGTACACTGGATTATTGTTGCCGTGTGATGGAGAAACCTGGATGCCTTTCATCCTTTGCTTCCTTTCATTATTACAGCCCCCCCCCCCCCCCTCACAAAAAAAAAACAAAAACCCTGCACACCACCTACCACCCCGCAAGCTGGTCTCTACTCTTCTCTCATTCCTCCCCTCTGTGCCATCTGGTGGCTTCTTCAGGTCATTTTGTTACTTTCTCCTGAGTGCTCACCCAGTCTTCCCCTGCGGTTTCATCTGTTGTTTCAGCCACTCTACCCCCCCCCCCCCCCCCCCCCACCACGACGGGATTGTTAAGTTCTTCATTTGTCACCACCACCAAAAAAAAAAAAAGCCAAGTAAGGGCAAACCGTGATTAAGTATGACGTTAAGTGGAGGATATTTTCTGTGTCATGCACAGTGCGAGTGAGTGTGCTGTTGAGAGTGAGACTGAGCCTCATTCATCTTGACCAGCCCCCCCCGCCCCCCATCCCTCCCGCTTGCTTAAAGGAAATTAAGCACATGACTCCGCTCAAGTATGAGTCATAGTCTTTGCTCCGACTGTCTCTTTTTTTCATTTTTTTATGCCGTCCATTTCCCCTCGCCTTAACAGCTTGTAGGCCCTTGCTCATATTATTATTTCCAGATATTTCCAGATGTGCCCGTAACAGCCCTCGTGTCACTGTGACACCAGTGTGCTGCCACGTAAATCTTGTTCTGCCTCTATGCACTCAGTATTTGGTGTTTCCAGATTGGCCTGATTGTAAACTGAGGTTTATACTTTATTCATGTTATTCAAGCCTCTAAGAGCTGATTCATTATTTAGAGCTTCTACCTCCCAAAGCAAGTTCACTAAGTACATTTTTGGCTCAGAGATAGACTCGCACAAGCTGCCTTTTTTTTTTTTTTTTTTTCAATCACGGAGATGCTTCTGCTCCATCTTCTTCTCCGACTTGGTCCCTCTTTATATTTGGAAATGTTGTGCTTGGTGTTTTTTCGCGAAACGGCCCCATGGGCTCCAGAGCTAGATGGCTACAGTATTAATCAGGCAAACTCAAGCTGTGAAGCGCACAGAGCAAAGTGTTCCCCCTGGGTACAGTGCAGATGAGGGACATTGGTTCCAGATGAAAGGAAGATCAGAGGGGAAGGACGGAGCGGGGAGGGAGGAGCCGAGTTGTTTCTAATCTAGTAATATGAAGTCAGAGAGAAGCAAATCTGCATCCCCCCCCCCCACCCCCAAAGTGTGCTGTAATTGCTGTGGAAAGCGCCCTTTTAACGGAACGCATTAGCATAAAAACCGGAACCCAGTATTACAAGCTTGAATAAAATGAGTTGGAAACTATTTTAGGGAGAAGGGACATGATTTCTGTTTAATATTTGGCTCCAGACAACACGCTTCTTGTTTTTCTGTAATTACCCCCCAGATGTTTGATGTATCCACCCCTGCTCCGACTCGCACAGCCAGAACGTCGAGAGGAATGTGTTGGAAATTGCATCAGGGCTCCTGATCGCATTTCACACCGATGGGCCTCGATGCTCGCTGACACTCCTGACCTATTTATGATTTAAGAGCCGTGGCAGCACTCATTCTTCCTCCCTTTCATTCCTGCCTTTCATCCGCTGCTGCTCGCATGATCTCACTCGCCCCCGTTATCACGTCTTTACAAGCAGACAAAAGATGTGCTGGGCGGAAAAAACTCCGGAGGAGAGTGGTTTTTGGGGAGGCGGCGGGAGTGTGTCACCGCACGGAGTTAATTTGATTAGGAGTCACAAATGTCACACGGATGTAAAGTTTAACATGGGGAGGGAGTGAGGAGCGACTGAATACATAAAAATGGCATTTTGAAATCAGAAATGGCTCACGTTCTTCTTTATATCTGCTGCTGTCTTTCAGAACAATGATCCCCTGACGCTGTCTTACCATGGATACCCGTCTCATAGTCAGGTAAGAGAAAACTAAAGCAGAAATCCATGTTTTATATCCTACCTTCATGCCATCTATCTTCTTTATTTCTTGTTTTTTAAAAAGTCTGGTATTCATTACATTAACACAGCTCAGTGTAGCTCTTGAAACCACAAGGTGGGGGTGTAGATTATGATTTATCAGCCATGCAGAAGCCGTGCCTCCACAAACCTCCGCCTACTGCTTTCTTTTCTCATTAATCAACAATATTAATAGCTATCCCTCTGCGTGTAAATCTGACCTTTTTCTTTTTTTTTTTTCTAGCTTCTGCTGCATTCGTGTTGCGAGTGTGAGCTTGTTTATGTGTAAGGCATCAATCGGTTTGGCCGTCTTTGTCTTAGCCAGCTGATTGTTATTAGACTGCTCAGTTTATGTGGTTAATCCTTAGATCATCCTCCCTTCATCCACTCATCCTGTCATGCTCTGCCCGTAATCCCATCATCCCTCACACTCTGTGGCGCCCAACAACCTTTGACTGCTTATCTGCACTTGATCTGTCGTATGTACGGTATATACTTTTCACTTTGGCATTAGTGGGTTTTTGAGTAGCTGAAGTCTGGGAATCAACTAGTTTTGAATTTAGCATTTTTTTTTTGCTTTTTTATAAACCATCTCTAGTTGAGATTTGGGGGAAAAAATAATAATTCAGTGGCTACTTGAGGGACTTGGAAGATGAAACTGGCCTCTGACCAGGAAAAATAAGGCAGAGAGAAAGAAAAGGATGTCGGGCAGCTGAGGCTTCTGCAACACTGAGGTGCTAAATTGTCAACAGCGGTGTGAGAATGATGTGATCAAAGGCTCCTGGAAGGAAGAGCCTGGAGAGTAGCAGAGGCACCGAGTGTGAAGCAGAAGGTGCGCCCTTCACAGATGGAGTCTGAAACATGGCTGATACGTTCAGAAGTTTTTTTTTGTTGTTGTTGTTTTTTTTGGGGGGGGTGCTCTAATACGAAATTAAATCATCAAACATGACAGATTTATGTAATATTCATCACATGGAAATATGTGAACAGCAGTGGTTCTTTCAACTCTAAGCTGCGTCACAGCCGATGTGCAGCGAGTTTCCAGCTCATTGATGCTGTTGTTTGAGGTGTGTGAGATGAACAGTAGGTGTTGTTGCATGATTAAAAATAAATCACACCCTAACTTACTAGGTTTTCAATAAAATGTCTCACATTTCAGTCTATTGTGGTTGCCTACCCCTGTGCCATCTGAGCGCTCCTGCATTGGTGTATCTTATTGGCCATGTATACAGGACACCAGTTCTTGCATAAAATGTGTGTGTGTGTGTGTGTGTGGGGGGGGGGGGCTTCTGTTGCATTTCAGTCATTCATTTGCATGAGAACAGTGAGTCATTCAGGGGACTAGAACCATAAACATTTGAAAACGGGCTCTATAGACTATTCTTTTTGATCCCCCACCCCATACCCTCATTATGTAAACTGCAAATGTGCATTTATTTTTTTTTTTAAACGATGGCATTGCAGGTCCATTTCAAGCTTAGCTAATGGGGGTGGGGGTGGGGGGGATGATGGAGCATAATATCACAATATAACATTATTTTGTGGTGGCGATACTGTATCGATCAAGTGACACCAGTATTGTTTCCTGTTTAGGTACCAGAGTAATAAAAACTAATTGACATTTCAGTTCACTAGACGGTGCTAAAGTCTCCCTGTCTGGTTGGGTCGGCACAGCAAAGGAGAGACTCCTGAGATCTAGACAGGAGTTGAGCAAGACAAAGATCGGGATGGGAAATCGCAATATGTACTGTATATGGTACTGCGATAGTTGGTGTACCACAAGATCATGGTTTTATACATGCGTGTGTGTGTGTGTGTGTGTGTGTAGCTTCTGGTGATTTCCACCTCTAATGGCTAATATGTTTTCAACCTAATATGTGTGCATGTCAAAATGCAGCGCTGTTTCCTGCAGACGCATCAAAGTATTGGCATTGTTATTACAGCAAATACCATAGATGTCCTGCACTATTTCTGTGACAAGTAAAGACTCGTTTTTTATACGAGCTAACTTGTTTGTAAAACAAATAGAGAAGGGCAATTGTATGTAGGCCTGTGGTGTTCACACTGCTGAATATTGGCCTGGCATTAATACTACAGTGTTTGCTGTAGCTTTTATTGATCCATGTGAATGATTGTTTAGTAACATTGCATGAGTGCTAGGGGTGTGATGATACCGTGGGCTAACGAGATGATACACGATATTTGGTTCACAAGACAAGAGGATGTTTGACTGGGAAAATATTTTATTTAACTGAAAGTCACAAAATGCAAAATGGTGCAAGTGCATTTTGAAATGTTTGTATATGAGCTTCAAACTTCTAAATGAAGCTGCGAGGAACCTTCTAACTCAGTGGTCCTAACCTTTCTTGCCCTAAGAGCTGGTGACATATAAACAGGCAATCTTGGGATATTCTGCCTTGCTTTTAATCCGAAATGCCAGCAGGGAGGATGTTGCCTCAAACGTACTTTTAAGTCCACCGTCACTTGCAATCTCAGGCAGCTGATGATCTTGTTGCATGGACGGGGTTGAATCGCGTGGCATGCTTGGAAAACAGTCACAGATCCACTCCTTCACAGTCCGTTTGTCTTTTGAGTTGGGGAAGACATCATTCGGTAAAAATTTTCCAAAATAAAACACTTCTATATTCAATACAGAGGAACAGAATAAATGAGTTTTTCCTCTACATGGCTTTACAGCCCAGTCACAAGTGGCCCACGGACCGGGGGTTGAGGACCACTGTTCTAACTGAACTGTCTTCCACAAATGAAACATGGAAATAAAAATGTACTCTTCTTGTGAATGGATTTTCACCTTGATGAGAAATACTGCCTCACTTAAATATTCAAGATTCAAAGGCTTTATTATCATGTGCACAGTTAAAAAATGCAGCATTTCCTTAGCAATGAAATTCTTACTCTGCTCTCCGACCGAATGCCAAGGTAATAGGTACACAACATACAAATAAGGTAATAACACACCTAATACTAATGGATACTAATAACACACATTATAACACACAGGCAATTAGGACACCTTAAGCACACCTTGATACTAAGTACTAATACTAATCAATACTAATACCACACATTAGGCAATTTGGACAGCTAAAGCAGTCAAAGTAGAGGAAGCAAGAATGAAATTTGAAAGTTCACTGGATGACTATAGTGGACAGTGGTACATTGATATCAGAGATGATATGAACCTGAGATGGCATAAGCCTATGTACAGTGTGCAAATGAGCAGTATACAAATTACAAACTGGCACCCAGTGTGAGAATTTCTCTGTAATAATACCAGTAGACTGTACATGGTAATTAGCAGCAGAGATGGTATGGACATCAGGCGGGGTGAGACTTTGTACACTGTACAGGTGAGCAATGAGCAAATTAAATATTGTGATGTTGTCGCACGAGATCTTTGTCACACCCATAATTAACTCAGTTTCTTGTTTAATGTGCCAAGGAACAACTTTTTCATTTTCAGGAAGCTGGTTGTTCTGCAAACTTAAAGATTCCTGTAGAGACTTAACACCAGTTTCCAACAACTTAGAAGTGGCTAACGAGCTGTACCAACACTCAGGTGTACAGCAGTAACGATCTAACATTTAATTCACGTCAGAGGTGGACGGTGGTAGTCATAGACTGCCAGCTCATGCACTGAAGACTATTTAAGGACCTCATACCTGTTTAGAAAAGCAAAAAGTTTCGGGAAATTTTCTAAAATTCAAAACTGAACAATAGTCAAACAAGGGGATTTTTTTTTTTGTTAAATACAGGCCATCTTTACTTTCCACACAGACTGTTGATGCGAAAGCAACCCAATCCCTTAATAATAGTTGTATTACTGCTTTGGATTCAATGTGAGTTTCCTAAATAATTTTAAGGGGAAAAAAGCGTTGTACATTCTTCCTGGAAAATATAGAGAAATTAGACAATTTAGAGACAACAATGTTAGAATGGGGGGGACATTCTAAGAAATGGGTGATTCACAAATCCCAATGGTGTGTGCATTTAGACTAACATCCTATTATAACCTTCGTGCTCAGTTTTAAGCAGTTGTGTCAGTGATTCAGGGGTGTAGCCCTGCCCCACCTGTCCTGCCCTGCGGACGAGTGCTGCTCTGCTGTGTGTTGGTCAACATAATTAACACTCTAATTTCAAAAGATGGCCGTTTGTTTAGCTGTGCTGACATGGATTCCTTTTCCCCTTTTACTGCTGGTTGGCGCTTCTGCTCGGGTCAAGTTTGGCTCCTCTGTGATGTCGTGTCATCCAGATCGCTCAGCTGGCCGCTACTTTAGTCTCATTCTATTAGTGCTGTAGACATCTTGTAGTAGTTTTATTTTCACATTTATTTATTGTTATTTTTTGCTAAAACCAACAAAACAATGAACTGAAAGAGGATGAAATGGGCTGATGATGCATCACAAGTCTGTAATAGTAAAAATAGATTTGTACGCATTTAAAGACTCTAAATTTAATGTGAGCGTTGTTGAATAGAGCAAATAGTAAAAATCAGTCAATGCCAGAGCTCAGAAGAAGAAAAAAGAGAAATAAGTGCTTTTTTGTGTCAAAGGAATTTTTTTTTTTTTTTTGTTAAAAGCTTATTGCTTTTTATTTACAGCTAGCTTGAGCAGAATCTGTGGCACAGTCTTTCTACATTGGTCACTAAACGCCGGCACACGCTGATGCCAGCATTCAGCAGACTTATCGATGTGGCCCACCATTTATGGAGCAAGGTGCGCGTTTGAGAGGGAGAAGAGAAGAAGTCTTCCTCTCCCAGTGGTGCCGGCAGCCCCAGTTAAATCACCTACATGGAGAAACAGAGCAGAGAGAGAGAGACGGAGAGAGTGGAGGGGAGGACTGCGACATGAGAGAGAGAGAGAGAGAGAGGGGAGGGGAAAGTTTGCAGGTGTGACAGAGGCAGGGAGGCAGGAAGGGGGAGGCGTCAGGCTATCTGGGTGAGAGAGGAGGAGGACTGGAGATGAGACAGATGAGCAGGCAAGGGCAGAGCGGCAAAACAGAAGGCTGAGGGTAGAGGGAAAGAAAAGAGTGAGTGGGAGACGGAGAGAGAGAGAGAGAAAGAGGGGGGGGGGAGAAAATAAAGCAAGTTAAGTAAGCAGGGGAGAGTGACGGGGACAGAAGCCAGCAGAGGAGGAGGGGGAGGAGGTGGTGGGGAGGGGATTGGCAGGGCAGACAGAGCGAGCGGGGGCAGAGAGAGGGAGATTTTGAATCTGTGAGACAAGAGAGACTGAGCTGGTGAGGTGACACAGCCTCGGAAAAGGGAGAGAGAGTGAGGCGGCGTGAGAAGAGGAAAGGAGAGAGGAGCAACGACAGTTTGAGTTGTTGCACAGAATACGATGATGGGACTGTACTATCCTAACGTGCTGTCGGTGAGTGTTTCATTCCGTATGCCCGTCTGTGTACGCGGTTGTGCCGTCTCTCTCTCGGCTGTGTGTGCATCAGTGTCGCTGCGGGGAGCCCTGTCATCAGACGTTAAATGTTAATTAACTGCTAACAGATGAGGAGTCCTCTTGACCCGTTTAGAGTGGTCCAGTCGGAACATCTCAGACTTGTCTTCAGGTTTGGCAGCTTTGTAGCTACAAGGGACACAAACGGCAAAACTAGTGTAGCGGGCGCTAATGACGGCAGGATACAGGCTGGAGATTGTATCGCTACAATTATGATTCGCCATGGCAAAAAATGCACGAGCGGCGATGTATTATTGCATGCCGTTGTTGTGGCATCTGTTCCCCCTGCCTCGAGCTAGAAGTGCACGCAATCTGAACATCAAGGGCTGCCTCTGCAAGAGACTGTGCTCTGCCATGTATTATGTATGCTCAGAAGAATCCGTGAACATTCAGTACAGCTGCATGCGGCAGATTAAAACACTGCTTCTGCCATCAACTCTTAAGATATTTGTGAGAGTGGAAAAGGGGGAGGAATAAGGGCAGGGGAGGAAAGTGGGGGGTGGGGGGGAACTTCATTGGCCCTGCAGCTGTCTCTGTACATCCTTCAAGCCTGTGAGCGAAAGGGACAGGTGTCCAAGAACAGTTGTCTCTGCCGCTTTTATTTATTGCTCGTGCTTTCTTTCTCTTCTCTCCATCCCTTCCATTCTCTCTCTCTCCTCTGCATATCTCCTATTGGGTTAACAACACCTCCTCACTGTAATTTCTGTGTCACACATTTCACAAACGCACACAGAAGCTCAAGCACACAGTGGGCTGCAAAGTTGGTGCATGAAGTGTCATGTTCATATCATTACATTTCTATTGGTGTGAGTCAGGGTGAGTGTGTGTTTCTTCTTATCGTTGCTCACACACGCATGCGTGTGTGTGTGTGTGTGTGCGTGCTTCTCTTTCAGCTGTACCTCAGATTCCTGCTCTCTTTACTGTTTGACCTCTTTTCTCCCTCCTCTTGCTCTCCCTGGGGCTCTGGCAGCTGTTATCTCAATGTTTTCCTTTTAAGAGCCCCTGGAAGAGAGGGGGATGGGCTGGGAAAGGGAGCATGGAAGCTTGTGGGCGAGTTGGTTTACTTCATGTGGGGAAGAACAGGTGAGCTGAAATGGATGGAAATGTGACGACACCGTAGGCCAAGTGAAGGGAGCCAGCTTGTTCACCGATGCAGCTTCAGCCCGTAAAGCTGACTGTGCATTTGTGCGCACTCAGTGTTGCCCTATAATGAAGACAGTCTATTAGCTCTTTAATAGTGACGGCGAGAGTTGAGAGCAGCAGATCGGGAGCAAAAGACTGAAATATTTTCTCAAGCCCCACCTAACTTCAGTGTGCCCTAAGGCGGGGGAGGGACGCCTACCTGCTGCAGGACGCTATGCACGCACTGCCAGTTTTTTATGAACTGTAATCTGGTTGTGAGGATTCACACCCCCCCCCCCACCCCCACCCAGCCACCTCCACCTCCCAAATCTTGTTATTGATTCTTTGCAGGGTTAACAATAATGGTCGTTAAATGGTCCCAAAGAGCTGTGTTGCCGTGGCAACTTGCATGAGTCACTCATTTTGTGCCGATTGTTTCGTTGGAGGCATGAGGAAAATGTTGATGTGTGGTAAACACCTCTTGGAGTGTGCTTTTACAGTAGTAAAATTGATCAAATCTTGAGCGACTGTAATGGTTATGCCTCCCCCTCTAATTGTTCTTCAGATTGCTCCCTGTAAGGCTTTAGGGGTTGCCCTCGCCGACTCTCTGAAAGGAGCAGTCGACAGCGACAAGACAACACTGTCCTCCAGCTGCTGTGTGTATGTTTGTAAAACCACGCTGGACAGCTAGACAATTGTTCCAGAGCCCGTCCTGAGTCCCAAACAAGACAAACTTGTTTCAGGGTCGTGCTCAGCCTATTGGTAGAGCTGTATTCATGTTGGGTAAACATACTACCTGCAGACTTGTGTGCTCACCTGCCTATGTGTTTGACCGGGGCTTTAATGAGGATTAAATGCAGACAAATATTGTCATCGTCTTTTTGTTATGGAGTGTTTACCTTTCATAAAATTCTGCCGTAGCACCAAACGGGCCTGTGACACAACCTGGAAGGAGATGACAGGGGGAGGCGTACAAATACTGTATGAGATCGAGGGTGGGGGGGGGGGGGTCTCCCAGAAATGGCGTGCGAGGAAGGGGAGACCCTATATGGAAAAGGGTTTGCGGTGGGTGGGGGGTGGATTGGGAGGGGTTTGCCTGACGAGCAGACATGCTACCCTATAAGGAGATGGAAGGGGGAATGGGAGGAGGGGTGTGCAGGCTGCCGATATCCTGTTGCTATGAAGCAAATAGGCCTGATTGACATGTGTGGGGGCGGGACGTATGCAAGGGTCCCGTCTGGATTTTGTGAAGCGTAAAGAAGTGAAGCGCACAGCACAGAGAGTGGGAGTAAAGGGAGAACGGCAGCGAGCGGAACACAGAGGAAGAGCAGGAGGTGGGGGAGGAAGAGTGATGGAAGAGGAAGAGGAGGAGGAGGGGCTGATGTGGGATGGAATAATTTAACAAGAGGGTGTCTCCTGGCTCATCGGTACGCCACAGGCATGTCGCAAAACGGTTCTCCAGCTGTTTGCAGCTCAGGTGACATCACAGACTTTAAAGCGAAAATCTGAGCCAAAGATTGAACTTAATAATCCGATTATTGAGCCAACATGGGAGCTGCTGTTAACATGAATCACCATTTCCTTAAGTCTGTTGAATTAGACTATAGACTAATGGCTGCAAGCCGGAGAAACTAAGATCCTGATATGTCATTATTCATGTGAAATGACCCAGTGATGCCCTAGTTAGCTCTTAGCCGCGTCTCCTCTCTTCCTCCTCTCCTCCTTGTCTCCTCTTGTAGTGAGGCGGCTGCAGACGACACATTTTATAACGTGCCTCCTCAGACACACTTGCTGCTGCTTACTGACCCGAAAGTAAGCCAGCTACAGCTACCGCTCTGAGTCACTGGCTTCGCCTGGCCGACGCGTGCACTTTCACAGCCCTTAAATCTTTGCACCGAGGGACGCACGCACACATTCAGACATGCACAAGACATGTAAACAAACAAAACGTACACAAGCCCGAGTGCTGACACCGACAGACAGCATGCAGTATGCTCGGATGCTGGTGGCACTTTGCCACAAATTGGCCAAGAATGTCCTAGCGCTCCGCCTTTGTGTTCCTCCTCTTATCCTGCTATCTGTGTGCATTTATTCAGGAGATGCTTTTATCCTGATGTGAATCACAAAGGCCACGCACAGGCAGCCAAAGGCCTATAGCTCGGGGGGGGGGGAGGGGGGGGGGTATATGGGAACACGCTGTTTTTGTAGATATCAGGCTCTTGACACATTACATCAGGTAGAGGACTGTTGAGATGCATCTAAAATGGATCTCCTCTGAAAAGGCCAATCGCTGAACACAAATACAAGGTTGTTTTTGGCTTGTATTCCCGCTTCTATTTTGGTCTGGCAGAAGGAGCAGGAACAGCCGGGGTTGTCCATTCTCCTGCGAGGCTGTAGTCTGTTTTTGTACATGAGCAACAACAAAAAGGAGACTAGAAAGACTGACAGTGTTATGATCTGGGATCCGTTATATAAGGTTTTGTTTAATAAAATCTGACTCAAACCCTCAACTCTAATATGGAAACTCTGAGTTTTTAATAAACGGAACAGCTGAATACAGTTTGTTTCAAGTCGTAGTGTTTGGATTTATTGATGATTAACTGTGATATTGAAAAAATTAAAAATGGATCTTACGTTGGTAATGCATGTGACACTTTGATAAGAGACAGTGTACGTGTTCATTTAGTACACTGCTGTATTCTGTGTGCCGTTCCAAGACTAATTCATTCATGAAAACACAGTAAACAAAGTTGTAAATAGACTTTCACAGCTGTTATTTTGCCCTCTTTTAATTAGTGCGTCATGAATATTATGTGGCAGGAAAAAAATCAAGGATTTTATTTTCATCTCGTATCACCCAGCCCTAACTTGAAGTAAAAATTCTAAATACAAAATATGTGTATGAGCCATAATAAAAAGGTATTATCAATAGAGCTCGACATGCGTTAATATGGAAAATGAGCCCTGGATGTATAATTGAAATTGATTTTGAAAGGCAACTGCTCAATAAAAATATGTTGGAGGGGGTAGAGCTCCACACGGCAACAAATGAATGGGGGGCCCTGCGATTTATTTAGTTGTGTTTATAAAATATGTGTGTGCCATTGGAGATTTTTGAATCGGTTATTAAAATGTTCTTGTCTGTTCCACTAATATTTTGGAGCACATGTTAATATGCTCCACTTGAGGTGTTTCAGGCACGTCCCACTGGGAGGAGACCCCGGGGCAGACCCAGGACTCGGTGGAGAGACTATGTCTCCCAGCTGATCTGGGAACGCCTTGGTATCTTCTCTGAAGAGCTGGAGCAGGTGGCTGGGGAGAGGGAAGTCTGGGCTTCTCTGCTTGAACTGCTGCCTCCGTGACCCGGACCTCCGGAAAAGCGGTAGAAGATGGATGGATGGATGTTAATATATAAAATTCCGTAGCTTGATTTAATAAAGACATTAAGTGTATAATTATTGTTAAATAAAAATTTGTTAGAACCTAGCCTCACAATCCTTAAAAGCGTCACTGGAAACTATTGCTGTCACAAATTGTTAAACATTTCTGCAAGTATTCTTGCATGTAGCACATGATGTACACTCCATACTGACTTGCACAGTAGGTGAAATCCAATAAGTCTGCTGTCTCAAATCAAAAATCATATTGCACTCTTACTGGCAATAATTGTTGACTCACATGTACAAATTAGCATAAAAGGAAAATGTCCATCTGCTGTGTTGCTCATCAGAAAATGAGCTTACTTCACCTGTTTGAATTGAAGCATAAATACCATATTTGTAAACGTGAGTTGTAGTCCTCCTACTTAAAATCCTACAGTACCAGTATGTCGATTTTTTTTTTTTTTTTTTACTTATTAGTTCAAATTCTTTTTTGAGTTGGTTAGTGGCCCCTTTTCTTTTGTTATGCCATTAACACGTCAACCACTAAAAACGAGATGTGTCCAGTGATCCACCTTTAAGACCCAGTCACCAGACCGGACCTGTAAATACCTCTGTCCACCTGCACGCGTGTAGAGGTGGTGATGATCTAACTGTGACATGGAAGTGTAACAGGCTATGGCTGTTTTCATGCGCACAGATAAACAGATTATAATCAGATTTCTGAAGTTGTATCTGAATATTCATGTAGTCATGTAAATGGAGTAATCGGATAAAGGCCATTATCAGGTTATGAGAAATCACAAACGCACATAGTTTATCGTCATATAATCTGTTTATTCAGTGCATGTTGTTGTTCCGAATTTGATTACCATTATTTGATTATTCCCAATTATCAAAATATTGTGGTATGTAACCAGGCTCACTTGCACAAGTGGCATGCAGGTGTGGACCTGAGGAAACATTTTAACACTTAATATTTATTCACCTGCCCACACTGCATGCTAGGAGTGGGGAAAAATCGATGCAACGTAATATTGCAATACTTTCTGGTGGCAGTACCATATTGATTCAGAGATACTCTGTATTTACAACATTTATCAATAATCTTTAACAGACATACCTATTTAGGTACAAGAGTAATAAAAATGGTGGACTTGTCAGGCCATTAGATGGTGCTAAATGCTCACTGTCTGGCTAGGTCAGCACAGCAAAAGAGTGACTCGTGAGATCTAGCCGGGTGTTGGACAAGACAAAGACTGGGATGGAAAAAGCAATAAATGATCTTCCAGTACTCGGCACATTGCAAGGTTGTCGTAGTATTACGTTGCAGTCCAAGTGTTGTGATAATATTGTATTGTGGGGCCACCAGTGATTCCCACCCTTATACACCTATATACCACTTCGATCTGCATGTGCTATATCAATAAATATACTTAAATTTCCACATCATTACCTGCATCTCATCTCTGTTGCAGGTGGATAGGTGCAGTCTGTGTGACTGAACCCTTAATGTTTGGCGTCCGCCATGTGGGTACTTAAAGTACAGTGCATCCGGAAAGTATTCAGTGCTTTACTTTTTCCACATTTTGTTTTGTTACAGCCTTATTCCAAAATGGAATAAATTCATTTTTTTCTCCTCAAAATTCTACATACAACACCCCATAATGACAACATGGAAAAAGTTTTTTTTAGATTTTTGCAAACTTATTAAAAAAAAAAAAAAAAACCCACAAGAAATCACATGTACATAAGTATTCACAGCTTTTGCTCAATACTTTGTTGATGTACCTTTTGGCAGCAATTACAGTCTCAAGTCTTTTGAATATGATGCTACAAGCTTGGCACACCTATCTTTGGGCAGTTTCACCCATTCCTCTTTGCAGCACCTCTCAAGCTCCATCAGGCTGGATGGGAAGCATCGGTGCACAGCCATTTTCTGATCTCTCCAGAGATGTTCAATTGGATTCAAGTCTGGGCTCTGGCTGGACCACTCAAGGACATTCACAGAGTTGTCCTGAAGCCACTCATTTGATATCTTGGCTGTGTGGTTAGGGTTGTTGTCCTGCTGAAAGGTGAGCTGTCACCCCAGTCTGAAGTCAAGAGTGCTCTGGAGCAGGTTTTCATCCAGGATGTGTCTGTACATTGCTGCATTCATCTTTCCCTCTATCCTCACTAGTCTCCCAGTTCCTGCTGCTGAAAAAAATCTCCACAGCATGATGCTGCCACCACCATGCTTCACTGTAGGGATGGTATTGGCCTGGTGATGAGCGGTGCCTGGTTTCCTCCAAACATGATGCCTGGCATTCATGCCAAAGAGTTCAATCTTTGTCTCATCAGACCAGAGAATTTTGTTTCTAATGGTCTGAGAGTCCTTCAGGTGCCTTTTGGCAAACTCCAGGCGGGCTGCCATGTGCCTTTTACTAAGGAGTGGCTTTCATCTGGCCACTCTACCATACAAGCCTGATTGGTGGATTGCTGCAGAGATGGTTGTCCTTCTGGAAGGTTCTCCTCTCTCCACAGAGGAATGCTGCAGGTCTGACAGAGTGACCCTCGGGTTCTTGGTCACCTCCCTGACTAAGGCCCTTCTCCCCCGATCACTCAGTTTAGACGGCCGGCCAGCTCTAGGAAGAGTCCTGGTGGTTCAGAACTTCTTTCATTTATGGATGATGGAGGCCACTGTGGTCACTGGGACCTTAAAAGCAGCAGAAATTCTTCTGTACCTTTCCCCAGATTTGTGCCTCGACACAATCCAGTCTCGGAGATCTACAGACAATTCCTTTGACTTCATGCTTGGTTTGTGCTCTGACAGGTACTGTCGACTGTGGAACCTTATTTAGACAGGAGTGTGCCTTTCTAAATCATGTCCAATCAATTAAATTTATCACAGGTGGACTCCAGTTAAGCTGTAGAAGCATCTTGAGGATGATCAGTGGAAAGAGGATGCACCTGAGCTCAATTTTGAGCTTCATGGCAAAGGCTGTGAATACTTATGTACATGTGATTTCTTAGTTTCTTATTTTTTTTTTCCCACAATATCTTTATTGAACCTTTTCTCCTTCCTCAAACAAACATGATACAAACAATCAAACACCAACACCAAAGCACTACAAAAAAAAAAAAAAAAAAATGCACTAAAAAACACCAACAACCACCAACAAAATCAAATCTTCAACAATGCTCCTCCGTCTAGTCCAGACAATCCAACACACAAGCATACATACCATGTTCACCAGTTTGGAATTTACAAGGTCCACACACATCACTCACCTTCCTCTTCAAGAGCCATGTTCAAACCCTTCACACAATCAACAAAAGGTCTCCATACATTCTCAAACACAATCTCCCCCGACCTCAGTACACATGTTATTCTTTCCAATGGAAGGTCCGTCAACATCTGTCTCAACCACTGAGTCACATCTGGTCCATGAGTCCTCCTCCACAACAGTGCAATACATTTCCTGGCACCAAGCAAACCGAGGTCTATGAATG
Source organism: Pholidichthys leucotaenia (assembly GCA_020510985.1). Classification (NCBI taxonomy): domain Eukaryota; kingdom Metazoa; phylum Chordata; class Actinopteri; order Cichliformes; family Pholidichthyidae; genus Pholidichthys; species Pholidichthys leucotaenia. Next base: position 152,917,579 of record CM035848.1, read on the forward strand.
CCCTTCCACCTCTACCAAAACCATGCTCCTCTGGGTACAGACCCAACAAAAACAGTCCAGGACTCAACACAACCCGTCCTGAGACTATTCTCTCAATTGCTACCCTCACCCCCTCCCAAAACATTCCCACCAATCTACATTCCCATACACAATGAAATAGAGTTCCTCTACCTTCCATACATTCTGTGCACGTATCTGGCTCATTTCTGTTATATCTATCCAACTCCTCCGGTGCAACATACATCCGCACCAACCATTTGAAATGCATCAATCCAAGGCGCACATCCATTGATTTGGCTTGAGCCTCTGTACAAGCCAATTCCCACTGCTCCTCCGAAATTTCAGTTCGCAGATCCTCCCTCCAGTAGCCCAATCTCTTCAGTGAATTCCCACCCGAAAACAGTGTCAATGAGCCACAAAACTCCGAAACAACACCCCTCCTTCCACCATCCCCCATCAACACCTCCTCCAAGGATGAATAGATAGGTCGAGTGAGAGCTCCACTCCGATTTGATCGAACAAAGCCTCCAAGCCGAAGATACCCAAAAAAATGTGTTCCATCGAGACCAAACTTGATCCTCAACTCCCCAAAAGACATCATGTCCTCTGCACACGGCAAACACAAATCCTGAATCCCCTGTATCCCTTCCAAACTCCACACTTTAAACACAGCGTCCGCTCTCCCTGGTCCAAAACATTGATTACCCCATATTGGACCAAACTGCGACAACAACCGTGGCTCTTTCAAATAGTTCCTAGCTCCACACCATACCCTGATCATATGCTCCACAAATGGATTTCTAACCTGTCCCTGTAATTCCCTTGCCGAATCTGAGTACATGAACATGGGAAGAGGCAAAGGCAAATTGCATGATTCCATTTCAGTCCAGTGAGGGAGACCATCCGATGAAAAACAATATGTCATAGACCTCAGCCGTGCCGACCAACAATACAACACAAAATTTGGACATCTCAGACCTCCACGATCAAATGGCAAACACAACAAAGACAGACGCAATCCAGCCCTCCTGCCGCTCCACACAAATTCCACCAACCCTTCTCCAATTCCCGAGAATAAATCCAAAGGTGGTGGCAAGGGAATGCACCGAAACAAATAAAGTATTCTAGGCAAGATATCACCCCCAAGTATATCAATTCTCCCGATCATCGACATTGGCAGTGACATCCATCTCCGAAGCAACTCATCAACATCCGTCATCAAGGCTTCACAATTGACACTGGCGACAGATTCTAGCCCAGGCACAATCTGGACTCCTAAACATTTGAACTGATTCACAACATTGAACTGATCCACCTCAGGGGCTGGGTAATTTCCCTGGGTCTCACCCAGCACCAATATTGAAGATTTAGTTCCATCTATTTCATATCCCGATATTTCCCCGAAACTCCCTATTAAATTCAACAAGGTCGGAATTGATTTTTTAAGATTCGACATAAACAAAATTATGTCATCGGCATACAGGGAGATTCCATGCTCTGTTGGTCCAACTTCAATTCCATATATTTGTGACTGTAGACGTATCGCCATCACTAAAGGTTCAACTGCCATAGTAAACAGCAAAGGTGAAAGTGGACAGCCCTGTCGACATCCTCCACTGATCTCCATTGACTTTGAAATATTGCTATTTGTTAGAATTTCTGCAGTAGCATCACTACATATTATCTGAACCCATTCCATGAAACCATTTCCAAGTCCAAACCTTTGCAAGACTTCAAAAAGAAAGGGCCATTCAACTCTATCAAAGGCTTTTTCGGCATCCAGTGATAAGAGAGCTGTATCCGGTGCCCCCTTACTAGAATAAATAATATTAAAGTCTTCTTACATTATGGAAGCCTTGCCTTCCCTTTACAAAGCCATTCTGATCTCGATTAACAATATTTGGTAAAATTTCTTGTATTCGTCTTGCTAAAATTTTACAAATTATCTTAAGGTCGGCATCCAATAGGCTTATTGGTCTCATATTTTCACATTTATTAGAGGGCTTACCTGGTTTTGGCAACAGTACAATCAAGGCATTATTCATATATGATGGTAAATTACTATTTTGAAATGCTTCTAAAACCATTTCCAAAAAAGGTTCCGTTAATCTATTCCCAAACTTTCTATATAGGTCAACTGGAAGACCATCTGGTCCTGCACTCCTTCCTGACCTCACACCATCAATGGCTAGTCCAACTTCTTCCTGACCAATTTTAGACTCCAGTATCTCCCCATCTTCATCCGGAACACACGGTACAAATAGCTCATTCAAAAACCCATGCAGCCCTGCCAAGTCAGATTCATTTTTGGTATCATATAATCTTTCATAGCAATCTCCAAAGGCTCCACCAATCTCTGAAGGATCTACAACCACCTGTCCGCCACCTACAATACTGGCAATTGGTGTTCCAGACTCCAATCGTTCAATCTGCCATGCCAACAACCCTCCCGATCTCTCACCCCGTTCACAAAAAGATTGCCTCAATCCTAGAAGACTCGAGGCAGCTCCACTCGCTGACCTCCCGTCACATTCAGCCCCCAAAATCAGCAATTCGTTCTCCAACCTTGGATCTCCTCCTGCACACACTCCCTCCCGAAGAATCCCCATTCCATGTTCCAATTGGACTCTCTCCTCTCGAGTCCTCCCAGACTCCGAACCTGCACAACCAATAACATGTCCCCTAACAAAAGCCTTGAAAGCCTCCCACCCTACACATGCTGATGTTTGTGTAGTATTGATATCAAAGAACTCATCTATCTGTTTTTCTATATACTTAACAAATTCCTCATCCTGAAGCCATTTATGCTGAAATTGCCATCTACCTGGTTCCTTTGTCAATTTCTTATCTACATACATTAGACAGCAGGGTGCATTCTACTACTACTACAGCAGGGTGCATGATCAGAGATCACGATGTTATCATAAAAACAGTTTTGAATCTTGGACCTTAATTCTGTGGAGATCAAAAAATAATCTATACGTGAGAATGTCTTGTAGGTATTGGAATAACAAGAGTATGCTTTAACTTGTGGTTTCATTTCTCTCCATATATCTATCAATTTCAATTCTTTCATAAAATGATTAATGGTCATCCTACATCCATTGTGTGTACAGTCCAGTCCTGTTGATCTATCTATACTGGGATTCAATGTACAATTAAAATCCCCTGCTATTATATGTTGCCCTGTAAGTGATGATAAGATAAGAAATAAATTGGCAAAGAACTTTTGATCATCTATATTGGGACCATATAAGTTCACCAAATTTATGTTTTCTAATAGCAAAGATCCTTGAATGATTACATATCTTCCAAATTTGTCTCCAATTACATTTTTCACTTGAAATGGGACTGATTTATGTATGAGAGTCATAACTCCCCTGGCTCGGGATGAAAATGATGAGGTGAAAACATTTCCTTGCCATCTACTCCTAATTCTTTTTACATCTTGCTCTATTAGATGAGTTTCTTGTAAAAACACAATTTTTGAACCCATGTCTTTTATTTTATTCAAAACTTGTTTAAGTTTTTTTAAATTTTGTAGACCTCTGCAATTCCATGAAGTTAAATTAAGATTAACGCTTTGATTTATAATCAATAGGGAGTTTGGGATTACCTTGCAGTGTAAACATGCTCAAACAGAAAAGCAAAAAAATGAGTGGTTGAACATTCACCCTACAAACTACACACAAACAAATTCCCCCTTCCCACATTTGTGGCAATCCCCCCAAAAGCAAAAGAAAAATTCCGTCTCCCGATATAGCCATCGACCGTTCCACACCCACGAGGATCAGCCAAAGCCACTCCTTCTTCATCCTCCCAATCACCCTAACTCTACTGCTTTTAATAACGTAACATTAACTCTCTTCTGTAATTTTCCAATTTAACTCCAAAATTTTTTTAGCAATTTTGTACTTTTTTTTTTTTTTTAATATGTAATACATTCTATATTTTGTAATCTTGTTATATGCTTCTAATCAGTTAAATGCTCAAATATTCTACCCTATATTCTGTTCATGCTTAGCTCCCACCAGTCTCTTCCTGGATCTTCTTGATGAGCTCCTGCGCCTCCTCGGGGGTCTTGAAGATGCGTGTTCTGCCCTCATATGTGACCAGAAGTCTTGCAGGGTGAATCACTCCATGACGAATCTCAAGGTTGCGCAGTTCTTTGCGGATGGGGTCAAACTGCTTCCTTAATTGTTGGATTCCTGAGGCCAGATCTGGGTAGAACCGCACCTGCTGATCTTGGTATTTAATTTCTCCTTTGGCCCGCACCGCGTTGGAGATCGTCATCCTGTCTCTGTAGCTGAGAAACTTCATAATTAGCGTCCTCGGTGCTGCCTTGTTACCTCTCGGTGGGCCAATTCGGTGGGAGCTTTCCAAGACGACTGATGATTTTAGCTCCGCGTTGTTCAGCGCCTCCGGGATCCACCCCTCCAAAAAGGAGCATGAATCACGACCTTCGGCTCCCTCCGGTAAACCCACCAGCCTCAGGTTGTTCCTTCTGGACCGAGATTCCAAGTCCAGAACGCTATTTTCCAGATCTTTATTTTTTTTTTCCAAAGTGCGCACCTTTATTTGAAGTCCGCTGATTTCATCCTCCGCACTTGAAACACGAAGCTCCGCCTGCGTCACTCGCTCCACGCAGTCACCCAACTCCTTTCTCATTGCATCCAACGCTGCCATAATCCCATCAAGTTTAGCGGAAAAGTCTGCTCTCATTGAGCTAATGGCAGCCAGCACTGCACCTGTGCCGCCATCGTCAGCAGCAGCAGTTACCGCACCACCGCTAGTTTCATCCGCCATATCCGCAGCTTTTTCTACTGCGCCACAAACTTTAAAGTCCGTTAATTTGGACTGCTTCGGCGATTCAATTTTTCCCCCTCCTGATTTCCCAGCCTTAGTCTTCACCGGCATATCCTCACCCAAACGCTGGGAAAAGTTCTGTTCCAAATGAGAGAGTTATTTGCCGAATTTTTATTTCCAGGGGCAGAGCAGAGTGATACGTGTCCTTCTAGGCGGCCGCCATAACCGGAAGTCTAGTTTCTTATTTTTAATAAATTTGCAAAAATCTAAAAAAAAACCCAACCTTTTTCCACATTGTCATTATGGGATATTGTGTGTAGAATTTTGAGGGAAAAAATGAATTCATTTTGGAATAAGGCTGTAACATAAAATGTGGAAAAAGTGAAGCGCTGTGAATACTTTCCAGATGCACTGTATAGTTTATGTAGCTGTACCTATAGGTTAACATATATGACTTGGACAAAGTAAGAATCCTCCTTCATTGACGGATTTTTTTTTATTGGCAGTAAAAGACAATTTTTAGGGCCGTCATTTTGACAGATTGTGATTTGGACCTTCACCTCTCTGCCTACTTACTCATGCGTTTTGACCAGGAAAGACAAAATACCTCTTACCTCTACCCAGCTCCAGCCTGTTTGTCCTGCTCCTGGCACAACATGGGTCGGTTTCCTAGCTTCTCTGTCCCATGGCACCCACTGGACCCCACTGACTCCTGGCTGGCAACCGCCGCGGGCCCAGGTTAGGCGATCCAACTTCCACCCACCACAGACGAATCTGCAGAACCTTCAGCCACTAGCATGAGCTACACCCTCCACTGCTGCCGAGCAGCACCCATCAAGATGGATCTGGATAATGGTAGATCTGTAATAAAACTTTTATCCAAAAGTGTTTCTTCTCCTCTCTGGAAATGGAATCACTGCATGACTGAAACATGAATCTCTCCAAGTGAGTCCTGCACCTTTGAACTTTTTTTTAATTTACAAGTAATTTTTTGTTAGAAAAAATATATTAAAAAGGATAATATCTGATGTGTATCACATATTATTTATTAAATGGGTGGCTGTCCTCCTGATGTAGGTGATTTGTAGCACATTAAAAAAAAAAATACACCAAATAATTTAAATACCACATTTTGTTTATTTTACTAGTTAAAAAAACAGCTTCGCGTATGACTTTTTAGGAGATTTATATGTATATATTTTTACTTTTTTTTTTAAAATGACTGATTATAGGTCATAAAGGAATTTTTACAACCCCCTCCATCAAAATGACAGAAAACAAATTCTGGTGCAACCTCTGGTCCAAGTTGGCCATTTTTAAGGTGCTTTCACGCCACACCTGTTTGATTTGGACTTTTCAGTTTGACCCAGGTCAAAATAACAAATATTCCTTTCATTTTGAGCATGACATAAATAAATAAAATGACGACTATGAATGTTTAGTAATGAATGATTAGTCCATATTTTCCGATTTATTTACAAGCAATGGTTGCCACAAACATTTTTCAACTTAATGAAGTTTAGGCCACCGCTTTGCTGTACAAACGGTCAATAAAAACAGGCAATTTGAAGAGAAGTTGTATCCTAGTGGAGTTCCAGTGTTTGTTGTTGTACTGCTTGTGAATCAGGAAATGAAACAAAAACAGGCTGAAGCTCCCTGAGGGTCAGCAGGAGGTGAGGAGTCGGGGGGGACGGGGGTGTTGTGGGTTTGAGGAAGAAAAGCACACAACTTTCATCTGAGCTTTAACAAAGGTAAAGGTCAGCAGTTTATACTGTGGGCATAACGTACAGTGATATCCACACCTGAAGTCTGCAGTATTAAAATCCCAGTCACTATCATTCTCCCTGAGTTGCATCACACCTTGTCAAGTCCAAGGCTGACTCATCTGCAGTCAAGTGAGATGTGTCATGAGTCATCGATGTTGGGACTCATTACAGCGACGGAGCTGCAATGAACATTCTACCGCACAGTAGGAGAGTGGTTTTCCCAACAAACTGGACAAAGAGCATAATTTTATTGCACCCACTCTGTCTAGTCGAACGGCATTCGCCATGCAAGCTGGAGCAGTGGGCGTCCCCTGAATAAAGTTTCCTCAGTTGTGTTGCTGCCTTTGTTTTTGCTCATTGGTCCAGTTCCAGAGCTTATCGTCCCATGGAGAGCAATTAGTTTTGTAGCAAGTGGCACACAATGTACAAATGATAGCTTAAACAAAAGGAAAAACTGCCAGTGTTCTTTATCAGAAGTGTTTGGTTGGTGGTCAAATGGTATCCAGGGAAAACAAAATAACCCCCCCCCCCCCACACACACACACACGCACACACACTCTCCACTACCACAACCAGTCTATCTGTAACTTTAATATCTGTAATTCAACTCTTATACTAATCTGACATTTGCATCCAATTGTAGCCAGGTGCCTAGAGGTGAAAAAAAAGACTTTCTGTCAAAACTATGAGTGACTCCCAAGTGAGACTCTCCAAACGTGTGCCGTGTTGTTGTCCCGTGCTTAAGTGAAGTCGGTGTCTTTGTTCTATATTTAGTGTCCAGTTTTTTCCCTCTCAGCCTTTTTCTGTGTTTGAGGTTCAAATCAGCTCTTAGCACTTGTCCTATTTTTGGGCAAAAAAAACGATCTGTAGGGAAGGTAGTGCTTGGAATCATAACAAAATATAACGGTAATGATACCCTTTTTCCTCCCACTATAGGTTTTTTTTTTGGGGGGGGGGGGGGGTTCTCCAGTGTGGCTTAGATAACTTTGAGAAAAGTACATCCGGAGGTTCGGTGCATGCATGAAAAAAGGCAAATTAGTGGCCGCGTCATTAGGAAGCGCTTATCAAGCGTGCCTAATGACAGGTCAAATTCCTCGTGTGTGTAAACATGCTTGGCAATAAAGTTCATTCTGATTCTGATTCTGATTAGTGCTACACCAGTACATATGTATCACCAAAGATGATGGAGTTTAGAGAAGTTATTAGCTTGTATTAATCTCCTTTGTCGTATCAATTTTTAACAGAATGCATGTCAAAAAATATAAATGGCTCAATTGATTTTGTAAAAAGCACTGATTTCTTTGGTGGTTCTCTGATACTACAAAAACTAAAGAATAAAAATGAATGGCAGTGATCACTTTTTAGCTCATTACAGTGAAGCCGAAAGGAACCAATATAATGAGTTGCGTCTGTTGTCTGTCCATCTGCCTGTCCATCCACATTTCATGGGAATCACTACTCCTCTTAGACAGTTGCCTCCATGTTCACCAAACTCACTCAGTGTTCCTCAACCTGCATCCAGGTTGTGATCAAGATCAAAGGTCAGGAGATTTGGGCACTTGGTTTATTTGATGAAAATCACTGCTACTCCTAGGTAATTCCCCCAGCGGTCACCAAACTCATAAGGATCCTCAGGCAGGCCTGCATCCAAGTTCTGCTCAAGGTCACAGTGAAAGATAAGATCTACAGTAGGCACTTATGTGATTTTAGAAAAATCACTCCTAGGCAATTACCTCAATTCTGACCAGTCTAACTCACAGGGATCCTCAAGTTTGTTTGCATCCAGGTTGAGGTCACATTTATTGTTAAAGGTCAGGAAATCTGGGTGTTTATGATTTCACATAAATCATCACTTCTCCTAGGGCAATGACCGTAACTTTAAGCGCATCCTGGATGGGCCTGCATCTAGGCTGTGCTTAAGATCAAGGTCAGTGGTTAAGAGATCTGAGCGCACTCGGAGTGATTGTCAGGCCGGAATGAGCTACTCCAACATTCCCGGTCTGGTTTGAATGAATTCACAATGTGTGCATGTCTGATGCTAGCATACAACTCTCTTCATGCAAAAATTAAAATTTTTTGCATTTTGTTTAGCAAATTATTATGCAAGTATTTCACAGCATATACACAAATACAGCAAAATACAGTTTATTTTAAAGGAAATTTTAGTTGCTTTAGGGTTATGGCTTATAGCGCAGGAAAACCCCAAATTCAGTTTCTCAAAAAATGTGAATATTACAAAGTAATTTGAAAAGTTGATTTTTAATAGAAATATTGGCCGAGTGAAAAAGTATATCCATGTACACACTCATTACTTGGTCGGGGCTCCTTTTGCATGAATTACTGCATCAGTGCGGCGTGGCATGGAGGTGGTCAGCCTGTGGCACTGCTGAGGTGTTACGGAAATCCAGGTTGCTTTGATAGCGGCCTTTAGCTTGTCTGCATTGCTGGGTCTGGTGTCTGATCTTCCTCTTGCCAATACCCTTGATTCTCCATGGGGTTTAGGCCAGGAGAGTTTGCTGGCCAATGAAGCACAGTGATACCATGGTCATTAAACCAGTTATTGGTACTTTTAGCAGTGTGGGCAGGTGCCAAGTCCTGCTGGAAAATAGAATCAGCAGCTCCATAAATCTTGTCAGCAGAGGGAAGCATGAAGTGCTCTTAAATTTCCTGGTAGACGGTTGCACTGACTTTAGACTTGATAAAACACAGTGGACCAACACCAGCAGATAACTCGTTAAATCATCACTGACTGTGGAAACTTCACACTGGACCTCAAGCAACTTTGATTCTGTGCCTCTCTGCTCTTCCTCCAGACTCTGGGACCTTGATTTCCAAACGAAATACAAAATTTACTTTCATCTGAAAAGAGGTCATCTGCTGGTGTTGGTCTACTGTGTGTTATTAAGTCCAAAATCAGTGCAGCTGTCTACAAAGAAATTTAAGAGCACTTCATGCTTCCCTTTGCAGACTAGCTTTATGGAGATGCTGATTTCATTTTTCATCAGGACTTGGCACCTGCCCACACTGCCAAAAGTACCAAAACCTGGTTTAATGACTATGGTATCATTGTGCTTGATTGGGCGGCAAACTCTCCTGACCTGAACCCCATAGAGAATCTATGGAGCATCGTCAAGAGGAAGATCAGACACCAGACCCAGTAATGCAGACGAGCCGAAGGTCACAATCAAAGTAACCTCAGCCTTCATAACAACTCAGCAGTGCCACAGGCTGATCATTTTCAAGCCACGCCGCATTGATGCCGTAATTCATGCAAAAGGAGCCCCGACCAAGTACTGAGTGTGTACATGGACATGCTTTTCAGCTGGCCAAAAATCCATTTAAAAAAAATAAATAAATAAATAAAAAAATTCTAATTTATTGAGAAACTGAGTTTGGGGTTTTCATAATTTATAAGCCATAACCATCAAACTTAAACACTTGAAATATATCACTCTGTGTGTAATGAATCTATATAAAGTTTCATTTTTTGGATTGAATTACTGAAATAAATCAACTTTTCACTGACATTCAAATCTATTGAGATGCACCTGTAGGCCCATGTAAAAACAACACCGTAATATCTGTTTAAAATTTACACCAGACTTTCTCTCACGATTTTCTCATTGCTGCTAAAAATGTGGACAGGATGTTGTCCTCTTTTTCTGGTTCCAGCTCTGCCGGACCGGCGGCGCCACACGAGTCGGCTGCCTGTTGCAACAGCCTTTTTTTTTATCTTCCTTCTTCTTTCTACACCTTTCACTCTGTGTATATATATCACGGATCGCCCCGGGGGTCTCCCGGGTCGGCGGACGGAGCCACGGTTTGCAGCGGGAGACGTTACAGCGGGGAGGAGCTAGTGCTAGCTAGCACTTGGCCGCCGCCCGGTGCTAATGGGAAACTCGACATACCGGGAGCTGTAGCGAAAACGAAGCGGGTGCCGGGCTGGAGTTTAGGCGGCGTGAAAGAAATATAAGACAGAATAATAAAGAGCGATGGCAAGAACCAAGCAGACCGCCCGTAAAATCTACTGGAGGAAGAAGCCCCCCAGGAGACAGCTAGCCACCAGGGCTGCTCGGAGAGGCGCTCTGGCCACCGGCAGAGTGAAGAGGCCTCGCCGTCACAGGTCCGTGGCTCTGAGAGAGATCCGTCGCTACCAGAAATCCACGGAGCTGCTCATCCGTAAGCTGCCCGTCCAGCGCCTGGTGAGGGAGATCGCTCAGGACTTCAAGACCGTCCTGCGTTTCCTGAGTTTCGCCGTCATGGCTCTGCAGGAGACCAGCGAGACCCACCTGGTGGTCTCTTCTTCGCTAAGGGGGTCACCATCATGCCCAAAGACTTCCAGCTGGCCCGCTGCATCCGCGGAGAGAGAGCTTAGACTTTCTGCTGCACATCCACCAGCCATAATGCTCTGCACTGTGTGTCTATATATATACATTTATAGTAATATGGACATATGTTTGCTAGATGTTGTTTTTTCTTGCCTTCTGATTGTTGCTCTGAGTGTTGCTGTCCCTGTGCTGTTGCAATCCTGGAATTTCCCCATTGTGGGACTAATAAAGGCTTATCTTATCTTATCTTATCTTTCTAGTTTTCCAATTTCACATCTACACCCAAGCTGGCTGATCAACTTTCCCTTTCCAGCAAGAAGAAGGAACGGGTCTAGTTTCTCCGTTTCTGTTGATCGTCCAGGTTAGCATCTACCTGGTGACCCAGAATGCCTTGCTCCACCCACCTATCATTTTCACCCCCGCAAATGCATTTAAACGAGCATGTGCTCATGCAAAGTGAGGTCATCCAGTGTGTCATTTAGCATATTATGTATCTTTTTTCTCCTCTCCTGCAGTTAAAAGCCTAATCTAAACGGGCTAATTTCCATGTTTCTACTCTTCATTTTCTCTCTCGCGCTCTGAATTGAGCAAATATGATGAGTGCTTGATGTCTCATCAGAGGACTGCAGCTCCTGCTCACATTATTTCCATTACTGATGTAATGGAGTATATAGAGAAATCATCTTTTGTTCATTAATTGGAGCATAAAATTATAACAACTATTAACTGGAAACAAATTAGGATGGAGTAATATATGGAGAGGGCTGCAGCTGTGAGACTCCTAAGTTAGGCCCAGGGAGGTCGAGGCTTCCACATCAAACTCTAACAGGACAGGAAGGCGAGGATGTGAGGGGTGTCAGCTATCAGCACAATCTTAATTTGGATGCTTGTGGACCAGATTGGAAGGGGTTCATACAGCTGCAGGGTTTAGATGAGCGGACACAGCTGCTATCTGAAACGGCGAATGAAGTTAAACTTGGACACTGTGGTCAGTAATCTTTTATTGCTCAAGTGCCAGGCACTGAAGAGGGAGAAATGTTTTTTTCTCGTCTTCTCTCGCTTTACCTAGAAGAGGAGCGGTTCAGGGAGGATTTGTGCAGTGAAAAGTATAGCAGTGCCCTTAGGTGGCAGGTTTACAGCGTTGAGATTAATGATAAACATGAATTTACTGCCTGTTATCGGAGAGTTCCATAACAGGATTTCTAGATGTGATAACACCTTTGAAGTCACCAAAGTCTGACAATAGCTGCAGTCATTAAAACAGAGCTCAGAGCACTTCTCTTAAAACTTCTAGAGCTGACCCGTCTTCACTCATAGGAGCCATTACTTGATTGGGCAAATACATTTGCATACAAATATTTGGGAACTCATTGAGAAATGGTATATTTTGGTCATTTTTAAATCGGTGTGTTTTAGGGCTCAGTGATATGGATCAAAAATTATATTCATATACATACACATTATATCTCAATGTAGTTTTGAAAAGTGGATAAAGGAGTTATTATTAGTATTTTAGATTTTTTTTTTTTTTTAAATTACAAACACTTGGTAATAAGGATTGAAATTATATACATCAGCCGGGTTTAATTCCTTTTATGAAACAGTTGCATAATACACAACATATAAAGGGAATAATAAAAAAATATATAGATGTTGTTTTTCCCAACAATATGGAACAGAGTAAAGTACTTTTTTTTTTTTTTCTTTAACTTCAATTTTGTAGAAATGCAGTGCAAACGGTTCAGGAAAAAAATAACCATGTTTAATCTCATAAGTAAAACTATTAGAGTTTCCAGGTCTATTCACAACTGTCATGAGTATAATTTGTAGAGGTGTGAATCTTCAGTGGTCTCACGGTTTGATTTGATTATGATTCAGGCATTAATGATTTGAATGCTAAACAATTCACGGTGCATCTTGATGCATCTTCACTTTTTAATTTTTTTTTAATGTAATGTCTATTTTAGATTTCAGCATTTATTTTGTAATCTATAAAGGGAAAAACATTTAATTGCTGTGTGGATCAAGTTAGGAATAAATTTTCTTTACTACGTGACTACTTTCTTAGGGGCCCCCTTCTCCACCAATCCCCAGAGGACCTGCCGGCAGCGCAAACACCTGACAGCCCGGCCCCAACGGCAGCACGGCAAAGCAAAATGTATTAAAAATCTTACAGAAAGGACCATGCACATAGGCTTTATCTTGTTTTTCTCTCCCAGAAACGCCAGAAACATTTTTGACTCTTCCGGGTAAATTGTATACGTCAAGATTTGACAAAGCCAACCCACCGCCATCCTTGACAACCACCCACTGCTTTATTATTGGCCCGCCTAGCTGTCATGTAGATGGAAGGGGTGCTAAAGGTAGCCTATTAGCTCCTGAGCTATTAGCCCTAGTGATGGGAATTCCGGCTCTTTTAAGAGAGCCGGTTCTTATGGTTCGGCTCACTAAAAAGAGATGGCTCTTTCGGCTCCCAAACGGCTCCTCAGATTTCTTGTTGCTTAAATTAATTTATTACCAAAATAATGTAAAATTATGTATAAAATTAATTGCTAATGTTCAAAACATATATCAAATGTTACTTATATTGCTTATTATACTCAGTAAAATAAACTTTAAAGTGCGAAAACAACTGGGGTCATAGCCTTTTGCACAAATTGTCTCAGAGTTCTGGGTTGTTGGTTTAGTGGTTGTAGTGGTGAAGCTACTGGTTGATGCTGTAGGCACTGCAGCAGCAGCGACAGTTGAAGTAGATAAAGTGGCACTTTGGTAGTAGGTTCACTTTCTTGTCTTTTTTTCTTCCAACTGCACTGATGGATGTAGGCTACAGTTCTAATGTGCCTGTGTAGGTTATTTGTAGAGCCTCCTTGATATATTTTCACCTTGAACCCTCTATACTCTGCTTTTGCGTTATCACTGTAATTAAAATGCAGCCAAATTTTACTCAGTTTCCACCTGTCACTCATTTCCTCACCTTTTCAGGGTTTTGTATCTATAGGGGCTGTTCTCTGTCCTCTGTCTTGTCTTCCGTCTGTGTGTGCCCACGTGCTGCTACAAGTAACCCCACCCCTCCCCCTCCCGCTCAGTGCAGCCAATCATGTGCAGCTAGAGCAGAAAAAAAAAATAGAATGGGGGGGGACCCCAAAACCAAAGCCACTCTGGCTCCGAGACAGGAGTCGGCAACAGTCGGTCACTTCTAAGAGCCATGTTGTTAATTAGCCCCCTTGCTAACACTGGTACTGGGAGTCTTGCACCAAGTGTGGCTTATTATTTTCTTCAGATCTTAGTCACTCTAATAGCCATCCATGCTATCACCTGGTTCACCAATCCACATTTGACAATATGCCTCGCGTCTCTTCGGCCCATCTCCCAATAATTTCGCCGTGATTCCATAGCAAATTACCAGCACTGGCACACCAGTCGCGGCAACTAACCTGAGGCTGCTGGCTCTCACAGCCAGCGCCTCCGCCATCTTCCAGGGCTCTGTGCGACTCCACTTCACTCTGAAGGGCAGCGTAGGGAGCTGCCTCGTGACGGGGCGTCCCCCAGCTGGCTATGGGAGCAGAGCAGCATCTCGCAGAGCGTCCCGGCAGCTCAGCTCTGCTTGACCAGCAGTCTCGGGTCCCGGGCCAGGTCAGTTGTGGCGATTTGTTGTGGAGTCACGGCAAAATTATAGGGAGATGGGCCAGAGTAACGTGAGATACACCATCAACTGTGGATCAGTGAACCAGCGCTGCTCATCCGAGCTAGAAGGAGGCTAGAAGCTAGTCAGCTAATGGCTAACTGACATAAGAGGGAGGATGGAGTTGAATCGGTGAAGGATGCTTCTTAAAGTGACAGGCTTTAAATCAGAGCATTTCAAGAAAGCCAGGAAAAATACAAAACAAATTTGTTTCAATAATTAAAAAATAAAGAAAATGTGAATAAAATATGTCACAAATATTTCATTAAGACATGTGTGAGCTGTTAACTCTTTGAGTGTGAGAATTTGCATGCCCCTAGTGGCAGAGTGCGGCACTACGCCAGCCTTCTCACTCTGACTTTGTGAAAAGTAAGTGAGAAATTTCTGGGTTTTTTTTTTTAAATGTACTGATTTCTTGTTCATATACTTTGAAGATAAGATGATGAGGTACCTCTGTACAAAAAAACAGTGTCAAAAGACTGAACCATTTTTTGTGTAAATATGTCCAAAGTCCAGTTTTGACTGAGGATTTAAAGAGGTGCTGCGACATTATGCAAATTAGATCCATAAATTTATTCCTGTCTGAAACTTTGGATCATATTTTACATCTTTCTAATTGACAGTAAGCCATTATCTCTTACCACTTTCAAGTTATAGCCTTGGAAATTTGAACTATTTTATTGACAAAAAATATTTACCACCCTTGACCACTAGGGTGTGTGTTGCAGTTCTGCACTATACACACTCAGAGGGTTAAAATGTGGAAAAAGTGCAGTCAATGACCCCTTTAATATTTAGACATCATATGACATGGCTGCACATAGGGAGATGCCAGCGGTGATTCATACTTTGTTGCTGAGCTGTGTGCGCCCACATCCCGGCGAGTTAAAGCAGAAGTGCTATGCTGCAGTGATGCAGTTAATGAGCCCGTGACCGCTGTTTTCAACGTTGCAACAAGCAGCGGTTGGACAAATGCCAATCAAGATTAATGATTCAAGATTTCATGCTGATGAGGAGATCTCGATCAGTAATGCTCTGCATCGATGGATAGGCCAGCATTGCGATACATCTAAGAATGGAGACATTTCCACACCTCCAATAAATTGTTGCCTTTTATTCATGTGTCTGAGAAGACAAAGCAGTGAGTTATTTAGCAACACGTGCTCTTATTTTGAGTTTGCTTGTGGTAGCATGGATGGTTTCAGTTGCTGCATAGTCAGGTTGTGCCGGCAGTTACCTCAGTATAGAAGATATTGTCTAGCATATATCTCGAATGTAAAATATATCGGTACAGATCCTCAAGACATTGTATTGCCCAGTAGGGATGGGCAATATGGCCCAAAAATGATATCACAGTATTTTTGCAAATTGTCACAATAACGATATTGTCCACGATATCAGAGTTTTTTTAAATTTTTTTTTTATTTATAAAGAATGGTTTCAGAGGCCAATGTTATTTACCTTCAACATATCAAGTATTACAAGAAAATAATATAAACCAGATCATAAGTGCACTTAAGTCGTTGGGGTTTTATGCTGAATAAGTTTACCTGCATCAGTGCTGTCTTGCGCGGACCTTCTCCTGGGACTTTTGACTCTTGTCTCACTGAAGGGATGTTTGGGTTTTTTTGGTTTGGGTGATTGAGTAAAATCAAACTTAAGCAACCGCAATGAAATGAAAAAACTCTAAAGAGTTGACGTGTTATATGTGCGGAAAAAATGTGGGCAGATTATCCGCATTAGTGTACCATTTTTTTTTTTAAACATGACAGCAGTCTGAAACTGCCTTAAAACACAATTACACGCAGACACGGTATCTTCCTGCACTGCTTGTTTTGCTGTTTCTATGGTAACGTGTAACTTATGCCAGCAGCGTAACGGTGTGACGTCATCATGTAGCAGACCCCAAATATCGCGATATTCATTTTTACACCGGTGTCAAAGTTTATACCAGTATTATCGTGAACGATACGATAGGGTGCCCAGGCTTGTGCTCCTTTACAGTTGTCTAGTTACGTATTTATTTTTGATTTTGTTCAGTTTATAGCATAAAAAGTAACTGCTGGCTGGTAGTTTTGTATTTTTTTTTTTATATATATCCTGCAGACAGTTTACATTTTTTAATTAATATATATGCAAGATGACCAAGTTTTTGCATATCACTGTAAATAAGCTGGTGAGGCCCACTTAAATGTAGATTTCAGAGTTTCTCTTATGAAGCTAAAGCAAAACATGTTGCAAATTTCAGTGCATCATTTTCATACCAGCCAAGTATTTATTAATTGCTGCTGTTGGAATTTTCCCTGGTTGCCATTGAAACAGCTTGATAACTTCACAAAATAGCGCCACTTTCATGGTGTGATTCTCCCCTTGCAGCACGTCCCAAAGGTGCTCTGTTGGATCGGGATCTGAGCGTGGTGGAGGCTGTTTGAGTTAGATACCAGTCTAAAACGATGAGGCACGGTGTGTCGAAATACCCCACTTAAAGTTCATACCTTTCATACCTTACGCCTCACAATCATTAAAAATATGATTATATTTTTGCAGTCACCAACAGATAAAGAAGTTGAAATATATTAAATTAAAAGGCACAGAAATCAGTGAAGTCTGTCATTGCCTCCAAGCATTTTAAATTGACTTAATTTCACTACTCACAAATGCAACTCATAACATTGGAATATCATGAAAAATTTAATTTTTTTGTAGTTTAACTCAAAAAGCTAAACTTTCATAGATCCTATTATATATTCATAACATGTAAAGTGGAATGTTTTACTCTTAGCTTTTTGAATTTAAGAATCATGACATTCTAATATCTTGAGCTGCACCTATATTTTCCACAGTCCACCTGCAGTGAATCTGTTCTCCACAGCTCGTAAATTGTTTAATTAGAGGAGTTCTTTACTGTGGTTAAATCTGCTACAGCACCAGTAACTCAGGAAACACCCTGCATCAGTACACAAGGACTTCAAGCATAATGAATACATGCATTAATGTTAAGGTTCTGGTGCTGGTATCCAAACACTGATGAGTTAAATTATCCAGTTTTGAAAAGTGCACAGACATTAGCCCTTGCTTTTGTCAGATCACAGGACTGTTGACTTAAACCGTGGCATTGTATGTTCAGAGATTCTCTCCTCTGTCTCCTGGTTGGAATCTTTAGATATTTTAGGGGCAATTTTTTTTG
Organism: Pholidichthys leucotaenia; assembly: GCA_020510985.1. Taxonomy (NCBI): domain Eukaryota; kingdom Metazoa; phylum Chordata; class Actinopteri; order Cichliformes; family Pholidichthyidae; genus Pholidichthys; species Pholidichthys leucotaenia. The sequence continues at coordinate 152,935,348 of CM035848.1, forward strand.
TCCCGAGTCTGATTTTACTGATGTTAAAAGTTTTGTTCAGTCCTTGTGTTCCAATACTTAACAGAGTGGCTCCAGTTAAATCTAAACAAGTCTCTTCCAAAAATTTGGCCCCCTGGATAAATGACTTGGTACATCGTTTTCGCCGTATATGCAGGAAGACCAAAAGACTGTGGAAAGCTACTAAACTGGAGGTTCATAGGTTACACCTAAAGGATCTTATATTTACCCTAAATAATTTTTTGTGTGTGTTTTGTATACTTTATTAATCCCAGAGGGAAATTCGGGGCATCCACCTGGATGGATGAGGCAGCCACGATACGGCGCCAATCCCTTCACCATTCACACACATTCACACCTAGGGCCACTTTAGAGTCTCCAGTTAATCTAACTTGCATCTTTTTGGCCTGTGGAAGGAAACTGGAGTACCCGGGGTAAACCCACGCAGACACGGGGAGAACATGCAAACTCCACACAGAAGGGTCACCGATGGTCAGGGGTGGAATCGATCCCGTGACCTTCTTACTGTGCTGCCACAGTGCTAACCACTGCACCACCAAGCTGATTAAAGATGCCTATAACAGCTGTTTCACTGCCCTTATCTCCTCAAGCAAGAGAAATCCTAAAATCTTGTTTAATTCAATAAAATTCCTTGTGTCCCCTGCTTCTCCTACCATACCAGTATATTCAAAACATGATTGCGACAATTTTCTTATTTTATTGCTAAAACTAAACTCTGTTCATTGTAACATTTTACCCCCATCTAATCCTCCTTTACCTGGGTCACACCATGATATAGTTTTTGATTATTTTTTTTTATCCCCCACCGGTCAAAGCCCACAGGTGTCGAAGAGCCCTTTGGGCAAAGACTGAAGGGGGATTATGTTCCATCCGTCTGTCCCACTTTTGTGAAATCATCTCTTCCTACAGTTTTGTTCCAGTTGTTTTGAAACTTGGTACTATTGTTTGATATACACTGACGATGTGCATATTGCAATTTGGTTCTGATCGGATGATTTTTGCAGGAATTGTAGCCTCTGATTCATGACCTCCTGTTTCCCCTCACTTCATAGACAGGAACTGTCTTGTGAAATCAAACTCCTCATACAGTTTTGCTCCGATTGTTTTGAAACTTCGTACCATGGTTTGATATACTCTGATGCTGCCTGTATTGCAATTTCATGCTCATCGATTGACCTTGAGGTCAGAGGTCAGATTTTTCCCCCAAATCTTCTAAACACAATAACTACTGAAAGAAATGATGTAAACTTCTCAAATTGATACAGTAGTTGTATCTAGTACACATTTTGGATGATTTACACCCTGACCTGACTATGGCTTTGGGGGCAAGGGAGCAAAGGTCAGAGTTAACATTCCATTTGCACTATGGAAAATGGTAAATGCTAAATTTACTATTACTATAAAACGAGTAGGCAGCGCGGTGGCGGAGTGGTTAGCACTGCGGCAGCACAGCAACTCACCCTTGGCCGGGGGATCCTGGGTTCGATCCCAGCCCCCGACCAACAGTGATCTGTGTGGAGTTTGCATGTTCTCCCCATGTCTGCGTGGGTTTACTCTGGGATTTCTCCAGTTTCCTCCCACATGCCAAAAACATGGAAGTTAGGTTAATTGGCATCAAAACTGGGGATTCTAAATTGTCCTTAGGTATGAATGTGAGAGTTAATGGTTGTCTGTCTTTCTGTGTTGGCCCTGCGATGGACTGGCGATCTGTCCAGGGTGTACCCTGCCTCTCGCCCAAAGATGCTGGGATAGGCTCCAGCCCCCCCGCGACCCGAAAAGGATTAAGATGGAAGAAGATGAATGAATGAATAAAACGAATAAAGCGAGGGCCACCAAACCTGGTACACAGGTTCACCCTGTGACCCTGAAATATGACTGTGATTTTGGGATTGCAAGGTCAAAGGCCAACATCAAAATGGCTTATAAACTATATTGCAACAACAAAGAAAGCTAGGGTCACCTATAGGGATGTTAATAATTAATTGACTTTTGATTCATTGTCTATAAGGATTTAGTTGACTAAATTAAGATAAGATATGCCTTTATTAGTCCCACAATGGGGAAATTCCAGGATTGCAACAGCACAGAGATAGCAACACTCAGAGCAGTAATTTAGTAGATAAGATAATAAGAGCAGTGAATGTACATATGTACACATAAATATATATACAGTGTGGAGCATTGTAGCTAGATGGAATGAATAGCATAACAGTCTATTTAGTTACCCCACATAGTATGACTATGTACCCATACAGCATATTATGTATTGAATCAGCCTAGTTGTCACCCTCCGTAGCGATTGATATTGTCCTTGTTGTATAATGGAGGGGAACCATTATTGTGTAAGTTTATTGCGTCTTTTGCATCCAATACTATTAGGTCGTAACGTTTTTTACGATCTCTGCAAGCAGCCCTGCTTAGGTTATAAAGTCTGACAGCCATAGGTAGGAAGGACCTGCGAAACCTCTCGGTCGTGCACCTAGGATGATGTAGTCTACTGCTAAATGAGCTCCTCAGTGCGTTCAGCATGTCCTGCATAGGGTGGTACTCGGACTCCAGTAGAGATGACAGTTTAGCCACCATCCTTCTCTCTCCTATCTCCTCCACTGGGTCGAGGCGCTGCCCCAGGACAGAGCTAGCTTTCTTGATCAGCTTGTTCATTCTCTTCCTGTCGGCTGCTGTGATGCCATTGCCCCAGCAGACCATTCCAAAAGTGATGGCTGATGCCACCACCGAATCATAGAAGGTCTTCAGGACCACCCCTTGTACACTAAAAGACCTGAGCCTCCTCAGTAGGAACAGCCTGCACTGTCCCTTCTTGTAGAGTGCATCGGTATTGTGTGTCAACAAAGCCACATGTACACTATGCGGTACTACATTGAAATACAACAGTTCAACCAGTTCGCTGTTACCACCTGAAGAACTCACATTCAGCCGTGTTGCAAGGAGCAACTAACTAGTTTGGCTTCATCACAACCGACTGTTACCGCAGTCTTGGGAAGGCAGCTATGTGATGAGAGGAAGACAGAAGATTTGCAACATAATTGAAAAAGACATGATGCCAATAAGTACTGTTGAAGGAGAGGGCTTTCAGGAGCTGATAAACTTTATAGAGCCGGGGTATAATATTCCGTCTAGAGGAACAATAACTAGCTGCATGGAAACACTATACAATAAAAGAAAAAGTTGACCTGAAAACACAGCTAGCCACTGACAGCGGATTATTGGACTGCGCTAACTACAGAAAGCTACATTACGGTCATTTGCCACTACATTGATAATATCAATGGCATGTTAAATCAGCAGTTCTTCTCACAGAGAGCATGTCTGATTTTATGTAGTTTTTAATATTATGTGGACTAAGTCTACATTTTTTTTATTCAGAATGTATGTTGCTGAGGTTTAATGTCAGTCAGTGCACACATCTTGACATCATAGTAGACTTAATATTTATTTTTCTGAGTTTATTTTGTTGTTCATGTTTAACATGCAACAGATTACATAAATAAATCCAATCCTTGAGGAAAATGACTTGCATTTTTTTGTTCAGTATATCAAACAATAATTGGCTTTTTATGTTATAGACCATAATGTACCAAGGGAAATTCAGATTCTCAGGAAAATTGCTGCTCATCAATTAATCGTTAATCCATCGATAAATTGAATCAATTAACAATTAAATAATTAATAAATAACTTGCATCCCTAGTCACAAAACTTGCAACACAGGTTCGCCTTGGGATCCTGGCCTCTGACTATGGGTTTGGGGTCAAAAGGTCAAAGGCCAAGGTTAGCATTTCCTATGCCTTATACTGGGCAGCGAGTGAAGCTAGGTATCACCAGACTTAGTACACAGGTTCACCCTGACCCTGAAGTGTGACTATGGGTTTGGGATCACAAGGTCAAAGATTAACATTAAAATGGCTTATAAACTATGTCTCAACAACAAAGAAAGCTTTAGCCACCAAACCTAGTACACAGGTTCACTCTGAGATCATGACCTCTGACTACAGATTTGGGGTAAAAAGGTCAAAGTTGGCACGTGTAAAGCTCCCTAGGATCACCAAACTTGCTACACAGGTTCATCTCAGGATCCTGATCTACAGCTATGGGTTGTGTACTTTGTTGTATATTCGTGGATGATGGGCTTATCATAATTTGGTTTTGCCACAGTAATTATATTGAAAAATTGAAAGCTGCTTTCTGTCAGTAAGTATTGGGATTGTCAGACAAAACGGAGGCGGGGGATATTGCACTCGCCTCAGAGTGCTCTTGTTACAGACTCGCTAGATGACATGACTGTCCTCTTAAATAAACCCTAAACCTTCATCCAGTCCTTTAGATATTTTACCAGCTACTTTACCAGCATTTTACTTTTCACTGTAACTCCCCAGAGAGACAGATGTGTTCACATCTTCCTCGGCCGTGCGCCTTTCCACCTCAGCAAGCTCCCTGACAGCCACCCGTCATCCCCTGGCTGCCAAGAGCGGGCTCACTTCGTGGCGGGGGCCGGCAGCGGACGGGAAGCCGTGCCAGATTGCCTCCTTTCCTCCAGGAAAGGAAAGGAGGAAATGAGCGACTTCTGTGCCATCGTTAATGAAAGTGTGAAAGTTAATGAAAGTTTGCAGAGGCATCATCCTCTTTTCCTGAAGTTTCAAACCCATTTTTGTCTGTGGAAGTTGCATCCGTACGCACTACATTTATTTTATTTTATTTACTGGTTTACTTGACAGGGACATTGTAGATTAATTCACATTACTGTAAAATGCACCAGAATTAGCCAAAATGGCTTCATCTGCAGTCCCTGGACAGATGTTAAATTGTCATCCTAAAAAAGTAAGGCAAGGTTACATTATTATTGACAGAATCCATTAAACCATTCAGCTGGGTTTTTTTTTCAGGCCATTCTTCCCTGTTTGTTGTTTCTAACATAACTAACTGGGCAAGATGGCGGCATGTTCACATGCAGTGGTTAGGAGCTCCGGTCTACTACACCCCTTCTTGTGTCTTTGCTGCCCTTTTCTGTGCTCCTTCTGTGATGGACTAATTACCTACAGTTGCCAGGAACTTATTGACATCGGTCGCCAGCTCACCTCCGTCATCTTCAGCGCCCATTCCAGAGACTTCCGCCATATCCCCGAGGAGATCACCAGACCCCCGGATGCTCCGTGGATCGTTATGCCCCGCAAGCACAGACGACAACGGAAGAGGAAGCAGAAACGAGGCTACACGGCTGGCCTTTGTGCCCAGCTGCACAAATTTCACTCCAAACCACCATTACCTTTAATTTTTCTCACCAACGCCAGATCCCTCACCAACAAAATGGACAAGCAGCACACGGAGATCACCTTTAATCACTACGTCCGGGGCTGTTGTATTCTGATTGTGACCGAGTCATGGCTGAATGAATGCTCTCCGGATGCCGCTGTGGAATTACCTGGCCGAACTACACACCGTCTCGACTGCAACACTAATTCTGGTAAGGGAAAGAGAGGGGAGGGCTCTGTGCTTATGTGCTTCAGACTTGGTGTGAAAACAGCAGAATAATTCATAGCCACTGTTCACCGGACTGTTCAGAGGCCATGTCCTTCCAATGCAGGCCATTTTATCTCCCCCGCGAGCTAACAGCAGTAATTTTAACAGCTGTTTACATTCCTCCTGATGCTAGCGTTAGCTTAGCACTCAAGCACCTCCAGCACATTGTCAGCAGGCAGCAAAGGGATCACCCCAACGCAGTCCACATTATTGCAGGGGATTTTAACAAATCATACTTAAAGACTGTACTATCCCAAATTCTACCACCATGTTCAGTGTCCCACTAGAGGGGAAAGAACACTGGATCATGTTTATAGCAACATTAGGCACACCGACAGAGCCACCCCCTCCCCCATCTTGGACAATCAGACCATCTCTCTCTGTTTGTGATTCCTGCCTGCACCCCCCCCCCCCCCCTCATCAAGGAAGACTTCCCCCTCCCCAACCAAGCAAACAATTAAAACCTGGCCTGAAAATGCTCTTTTCCAGCTACAAGGCTGCTTTGCCTGCACTGATTGGAGCATCTCTGAACAGCAGGACCGGGACTCCCACACTGAATCTGTTCTTTTCTACATCAGATGCTGTGTAGAAAATGTGACAGTCATCAAACACATCCAGGTATTTCCAAACCACAAACTCTGGGTGTCCAGTGAAGTCCAGGCTGTGATCAGAGCCTGCAACTCAGCCTTCAGACAGAGGGAGAGCACTGCCAGAGCTAACCTGAGGAGAGGCATAAAACTCGCTAAGAACACCTGTAGGAGGAAGGTGGAGGGCTTCCTCTCAGACAGCAACCCCCAACAGATGTGGAGAGGTATCCAGGCCCTCACCAACTACAGGGGCCAGGGCCCCCCAGCATCAGACAGCAGCCGCACTCTGGCAGAGGAGCTTAACAGCTTCTTTGCCCGGTTTGTAGACGGTTATGCTGTTTATTCCATCTTGCTACAATGCTCCGCACTTTGTATATATATTTATATATTTATGTGTATGTATGTATATCCACTGCTCTTATTTATATCTTCCGTATCTTCTTAATTATTGCTCTGAGTGTTGCTATCCCTGTGCTGTTGCAATCCTGGAATTTCCCTATTGTGGGACTAATAAAGGCTCATCTTATCTTATCTTTGAGCACACCTCCCCCCAAACCCGTCCTCCCCCTCCCCCCTCCCTCCTTCCTCTCTCTACAGGTGCATGAGGTGAGGAGGCAACTGAGAACAGTGAACCCAAGCCGAGCTGCTGGTTCAGATGGCATCCGAGGAGTGGTGGTCAAAGTATGTGCAGACCAGCTGGCAGGGATCCTCACCAAGTTGTCCAACCTCTCCCTGACGCACGCTACCGTCCCCTCCTGCTTCAAGGCCTCCACCATCATCCCCATCCCTAAAAAGGCTGCAGTTAACAGCCTGAATGACTACAGACCCATAACAGTCACGTCTGTAGTCATGAAATGTTTTGAGCGACTGGTGTCTCAGCACATCAAGGACTATCTTCTCTCGTCCTTCGACCCCCATCAGTCCGCTTTCAGGTCTACGGAAGACGCCATCGCCTCCACTCTCCACAGAGTGCTGAGCCACCTGGAAAACCCAAGGAGCTACGTGAGGATGCTCTTCGTGGACTACAGCTCAACTTTTAACACCATCATCCTGGACATCCTGATCAACAAACTGCACCTCCTCCAGCGCCCCTCCCCCCCCCAACCTGCTCCTGGATAAAGAACTTGTTCACCAATCACCCACAAACAGTCAGACTTAGCCCCCACCACTCCTCCACAATGTCCCTCAGCACCGGCTCCCTCAAAGGCTGCCTGCTAAGCCCTCTACTGTACTCCCTGTACACCTTTGACTGTATTCCAACCCACCCAACCACCATCATCGTGAAATACGTGGACAACACCACCTTGGTTGGGCTCATCACCAGTGACGATGAGAAGGCATACAGGGCGGAGGTAGAGAATCTGCTGCTGTGGTGCCAAGCAAACAATCTGGAACTGAGTGTCCAAAAAACCAAACAACTCATTCTGGACTTCAGGAAGAACAGACAGGACCCCCCCCCCCCCCCCCCCATAAATGGTGACCGCGTGGAAAACATCCCCGCCTTCAGGTTCCTGGTCACCCACATCTCCTCTGACCTCTCCTGGACTGTCAACACCAAGGTCCTGGTGAAGAAAGCCCAGCAGCGGATGCACTTCCTCTGTGTCCTGAGGATACAAAACCTGGACCAGAAGCTGCTGCTGGCCTTCTATCGCTGCTCAGTGGAGAGCGTGCTCACCTACTGTCTGGATGCATGGTACACCGACTCCAGGGCTGAGAACAGGAAGGCTGTGCAGACGGTCATCAACACTACCCAGAAAATTATTGGCAGCCCTCTGCCCTCTCTGGAAGACGTCTCCAGAGCCTCCTGTCTCAGAAGGATCAAGGCCATCACGGGAGACTACTCAGATTCTGCCCACCACCTGTTTGACCTGCTTCCCTCTGGACGATGGTTCAGATCGATCAGGTCCCACACCTCCAGACTGACAAACTGTTTCTTCCCCTGGGCCATCCAAACTGCAAACAGTCAGAGCCCCCCCCCCACCCCCGAACACTCACATGCACAGAACTGAGGACCTTTTAATTATCACTATAACTTACCTGTCATTGCACTCCTCACTTTCATTTATATTGACTCATCCGTGAAATCACTACTGTACATTTTTTTTCCATAATTCTTGCACCATTTTTTTCCACAATATTTTTATTGAACCTTTTTTTTTTAACAAACATGACATAAACAATCAAACACTAACACTAAAGTAAACTAGAAAAGCACTCGGAGAGTGCAGACCTCCGCCAAGCGCCACAATTCCCCCCATACAGTGTTTGTGTGTACGTTTTCAGATTCCTTGAGCATGTAAACATATGACTAGCAATTGGATTCACAATGATTATTTGTTTATTTGACAGGGACAGTGCAATAAACACACAATTAATCAATGACAATCAATCTGATAGTGATAGGATTAGTGGTTCAGTAGTAAAAGCATTTCCTCCTTGGCGGAGGTAATAAACTGAAGTGTTGCTGTTGTGTCCATCTCCTCCACTGACGGATGCAAATTGGGTAGACAGGTTGCCGTGGGTTTTATATTATATTATTTTGTTTTGGGGTTGCGCTCCGCGGCAAACGAGAATTTAGAAGCTTCGCCGGCAGAGAGCTCGTTTTTGCGCAGCGCCTATGGCTGGCCGTGGAATTTCTGCCAAATGCGCAGCTCCTATGGCTGGCCGGGGAATTTCTGCCAAAGAATCCGTCGGCGGACAGCTGGCCATGTGAGGTTTTGCAGTTGCGCGCAAACACAGGCACGCTGGCGGGCCCAGGCCAGCAGTGTTTTCCGCGTGCTTTTGTGCCTAAAACGTTGGAGAACGCGGAGTTTGTGTTGCAGACACGACGACCAGCGCCCTCCATTGCGCCTGCGCACATGTTGAAAATGGCTGTATGTCAGAGTGTTGAAAAGTGCTTTAAAAAATTCCTGTATCCAGACGGTGAACCGGATCACCCCCAAAATTTAATCAGTTCTTCCTTGTACCATTTCCAACAACGCCTGAAAGTTTCATGGAAATCCGTCCAAGACTTTTTGAGTTATCTTGCTAACCAACAGACAGACAGACAGACAAACACACAGACAAACCCCGGCAAAAACATAACCTCCTCCTGGCCTTTTCGGCCTGGCGGAGGTAATTAAAAATAACTATTCTAAAAAACACCAACAACCATTAACAAAAGCAAGTCAAACAATGCTCCTCTGTTTAGCCTAGGTAATCCATTACATAAGCATACATATTATACATTCACCAATTTGGAATTTACATGGTCCACACACATCATTCACCTTCTTCTTCAGAAGTTATGTTTAATTTCTTTACATAATCAATGAAAGGTCTCCATATATTCTCAAACACATTTTCCTTTGATTTCAATATGTATGTTATTCTTTCTAGTGGAAGGTTTAACATCTGTCTTAACCACTGAGTCACATCTGGTCTATGGGTCTTTTTCCATAGTATTGCAATACATTTTTTGGCATTAAGCAAACTGAGGTCTATGAATGTTCTTTCACTCTTATTAAAATTATGCTTTTCTGGATACAGACCCAACAAAAACAGTTTGGAGTTCAATATGAATTGCTTTGAAATTATTTTTTCAATTGTTACCCTCACCTCTTCCCAAAACATTCTAATTTTTCTACATTCCCATAAACAATGAAATAGGGTTCCTTTACTTTCCATACATTTTGTGCACGTATCTGGTATGTTTTTGTTATATCTATTTAACTCCACCGGTGTAACATACATCCGCATTAACCATTTAAAATGTATCAATTTGAGACGTACATTTATTGATTTGGTTTGAGCTTCTGTGCAAACTAATTCCCATTGTTCCTCTGAAATTTCAATTTGCAGGTCTTCTTTCCAATAATTCATTCTTTTCTGTGAGTTTTCACTTGAGGATAGAGTCAATGAGTTTTAAAACTCTGAAATAATACCCTTTCTCTTACTATCTTTCGTCAAAATTTTTTCCAAGAATGAATAAGTAGGTCGGGTGAGAACATTATTTTGATTTGATCGAATAAAATTCCTAAGCTGGAGATATTTAAAAAAAAATGTGTTCTATTAAGATTAAATTTGACCCTCAATTCTTCAAAAGACATTATGTGAACGTGAAAAATATAAGTCTTGAATCTTTTGAATCCCTTTTAAATTCCATAATTTAAATACAGCAGCCGCTCTCCCTGGTGTAAAATATTGATTACCCCATATTGGGCTAAATTGTGACAATAAGTTTGGCTTTTTTAAATATTTTTTGATTTCACACCATATTTTGATCATATGATTTACAATTGGATTTTTAACTTGTTTCTGTAATTTTTTAGCCGAGTCTGAGTATAAGAATAAGGGAAGAGGTAAAGGTAACTTGTATGATTCCATTTCAGTCCAGTGTGGGAGATCATTTGATGAAAAATAATATGTCATAGACCTCAGTTGTGCTGACCAGTAATACAACATAAAGTTTGGACATTTCAGACCTCCACGATCAAATGGTAAATATAGTAAGGACAGACGTAATCTAGCCTTCCTATTGTTCCATATAAATTCCACTAACTTTTTTTTAATTCTTGAGAATAAATCTGAAGGTGGTGGTAAAGGAATGTATTGAAATGAATATAATATTATGGGTAAGATATTACTTTTAAGTATATTAATTCTCCCGATCATCGACATTGGTAGTGACATCCATCTCTGAAGCAACTCATTAATATCTGTCATTAAGGCTTCATAGTTGGCACTGGCGACTGATTCTAATTTAGGCACAATTTGGATTCCTAAATATTTAAACTGATTTACAACATTGAATTGATTTACCTCAGGAGCTGGGTGCTTTCTCTGGGTCTCATTTAGCATTAATATTGAAGATTTTGTTTTATTTATTTTATATCCTGATATTTCCCAAAAGTTCTTTATTAAATTTAACAAGGTCGGAATTGATTTTTTGAGATTCGACATAAAATTATGTCATCAGCATACAGGGAGATTTTATGTTCTGTTGGTCCTACTTTAATTCCATATATTTGTGGATGTAAACGTACTGCCATCGCTAAAGGTTCAATTGCCATAGTAAACAGTAAAGGTGAAAGTGGACAGCCTTGTCGACATCCTCTATTGATTTTTATTGATTTTGAGATATTGCTATTTGTTAGGATTTCTGCTGTAGCATTATTGTATATTATCTGAACCCATTTTATGAAATTATTTCCAAGTCCAGACCTTTGTAAAACTTCAAAAAGAAAGGGCCATTTGACCCTATCAGAGGCCTTTTCAGCGTCAAATGATAGGAGAGCTGTATCCGGTGCTTCTTTATTAGAGTAAATAATATTAAATAGTCTTCTTACATTATGGAAGCCTTGTCTTCCCTTTATAAAGCCATTCTGATCTCGGTTAATAATATTTGGTAATATTTCTTGTAGTCTTTCTAAAATTTTACAGATTATCTTAAGGTCTGCATTTAATAGGCTTATTGGTCTCATGTTTTCACATTTATTAGAGGGTTTACCTGGTTTTGGCAACAGTATAATTAAGGCATTATTCATGTATGGTGATAAATTACTATTTTGAAATGCTTCTAAAACCATTTCCAAAAATGGTTTTATTAATTTATTCTTAAATTTTTTATAGATATCAATTGGAAGACCATCAGGTCCCGCACTTTTTCCTGATTTCATATTATCAATGGCTAGCCCAACTTCTTCTTGACTAATTTTTGACTCCAGTATCTCCCTGTTTTCATTTGGAATACACGGTATAGATAATCCGTCCAAAAACCCATTTAGTTTTGTTAAGTCAGTTTCATTTTTTTATCATATAATTTTTCATAATAATCTCGGAAGGCACTATTAATTTCTAAAGGATCTACAACTGCCTGTCCGTTACTTATAATACTGGTAATTGGTGTTTTAAATTCTAATTGTTTAATCTGCCATGCCAATAATTTTCCTGATTTTTCACCTTGTTCATAAAAGGTTTGCTTCAATCTTAGAAGACTCGAGGCAGCTCTGTTCGCTGATTTTTTGTCATATTCAGCTCTCAGAATCAGTAATTCATTCTCTAATTTTGGATTACTTCCTGCATACACTTTTTCTTGAAGAATTTTTATTTTACGTTCCAATTGGACTCTCTCCTCTCAAGTCTTCCTAGATTTTGAACCTGTATAACTAATAATGTGCCCCCTAATAAAAGCTTTAAAAGCTTCCCACTTTATACATGCTGATGTTTGTGTAGTATTGATATCAAAGAACTCATCTGTTTTTCTATATACTTAACAAATTCTTCATCCTGAAGCCATTTATGCTGAAATTGCCACCTGCCTGGAACCTTTGTCAATTTCTTATCTACATATATTAGACAGCAGGGTGCGTGATCAGATATCATGATGTTATCGTAGAAACAATTTTGAATCTTGGACCTTAATTCTGTGGAGATCAAAAAGTAGTCAATACGTGAAAATGTCTTGTAGGTATTAGAATAGCAAGAATAGGCTTCGACTTGTGGTTTCATTTCTCTCCATATATCTAGCAATCTCAATTCTTTCATAAAGTGATTAATGGTCATCCTACATCCATTGTGCGTACAATCCTGTCCTGTTGATCTATCTATACTGGGATTCAATGTACAATTAAAATCCCCTGCTATTATATGTTGCCCTGTGAGTGATGCTAAAGTAAGAAATAAATTATCAAAGAAACTTTGATCATCTATATTGGGACCATATAAGTTCACCAGATTTATATTTTCTAATAACAAAGATCCTTGGATGATTAGATCTCTTCCCATTTTATCTCCAATTACATTTTTCACTTGCAATGAAACTGTTTTATGTATGAGAGTCATAACTCTCCTGGCTCGGGATGAAAATGAGGTGAAAACACTTCCCTGCCATCTCCTCCTTATTCTTTTTACATCCTCCTCTATTAGATGAGTTTCTTGTAAAAACACAATTTTTGAGCCTATGTCTTTTATTTTATTCAAAACTTGTTTAAGTTTTTTTAGGTTTTGTAGACCTCTGCAATTCCATGATGTTAAATTAAGATTAACGCTTTGGTCTATGATCGATAAAGAGTTTGAGATTACCTAGCAAAATAAGCATGCTCATACAGAGAAGCAAAAACATAAATGGTTGAACATTAATCCCACAAACTACACAAAAACAAATTCCCCCTCCCCACATTCGTGGTAATCCCCCCCCAAAATCCCAAAAAAAATTCCGTCTCCCGTTATAGCCTGAATCTGCTCCTCCCCCGTGAGGTTCAGTCAAACCACTCTCTCTTTCTCCTCTCAATCACTCTGTCTCTGCTACTTTTAATGACATGACAATAACTCTCTTCTGTAGTTTTTCCAACTTAACTCCAAAATTTTATAGCAACCTTGTACATCTTTTTTTTTATATATATAATACAATCTATATTTTGTAGACCTGCTATATGTTTCAAATCAGTCAGATACTTGTACACATGCTTAAATATTCTACCTTTATATCTTGTTCTTGCTTCATGCTTAGCTCTCGCCAGTCTCTCCTTGGATCTGCTTAATGAGTTCCTGCGCCTCCTGAGGGGTCTTAAAGATATGAGTTCTCCCTTTATATGTGACCAGCAGTCTTGCAGGATAAATCACTCCGTGACGAATCCCGAGGCTGCGTAGCTCTTTACGGGCGGGGTCAAACTGTTTCCTTAATTGTTGGATTCCTGTGGCCAAATCTGGGTAGAACCGCACCTGTTGATCCTGATATTTGATTTCTCCTTTAGTACGCGCCGCGTTGGAGACCGTCATCTTGTCTTTGTAGTTAAGGAACCTCATAATCGGCGTCCTCGGTGATGTCTTCTTATCTCTCGGTGGGCCAATTCGGTGTGCGCTCTCCAAAACGACTGATGACTGTAGATCTGCGTTGTTCAGCGCCTCTGGAATCCACTTTTCCAAAAAGGAACATGCATCCTGTTCCTCCGCCCCCTCCGGAAGGCCCACCAGCCTTAAATTATTCCGTCTCGACCGGGATTCTAAATCCAGGACGTTATCTTCCAGACGTTTATTTTTTAATTCCAATGTTTGGACCTTTAATTGTAGGCTGGTGACGTCATCTTCAGCGTTGGAGATCCGGAGCTCTGCCTGCGATACTCGTTCCATACAGTCACTTATTTCTTTTCTCATGCCTTCTATCGCTGCTATAATCCCGTCAAACTTGGACGAAAAGTCTGCTTTCATAGCGCCGATAGCAGCAAGGACCGCATTCGTTCCTTCGGCAGCCACCGCTCCGCTGCTAGCTCCGTCCTCAGCCATGGTCCCTAGAGATTTTCCTGCTTCGTCACTAGCGTGGAAGTCTGTTAACTTGGATTGTCTCGACGAATCAGTTTTTCCTCCGCCTGATTTCACAGCCTTGGTTTTTACCATATCCGCGCTTAAACGCTAGGATAGGTTTTTGCTCCACTTGAGAGAGTTTTAGCCTATTTTTTTTATTAGGAGCAGAGCAGAGCGAAACATGTCCTTCTACGTGGCCACCATAACCGGAAGTCCTCTTGCGCCATTTTACTCTATATGTTCTGCACTCCGCACTCACATGTACATAGTCCCACCCGCGAAGCCACTACCATACCTGTGTATATACCAGTTGGCTATTTATTATTTTTACTTTTACCTTTACCTCAGTCATATGGTTAATCGTGTGTTCTGTAACTGTTTTATATCAAATTCTTCTCACTTACTTTATTGCGCAGTAGCCTGTTGGAGCATCCACAGTTTCGTTGTGCTGTACAACTGTACAATGACAATAAAGCCTATTCTATTCTCTTCTGTCAACTGTAATTGATGTCTTCCTTCTTACCAAACAGCATTATTATCACGTGCATTATGGCTCACACACACGGGCTTTGGTCAGCGCAAAACCCGTCTTAACCCGTCATGATCACATTTCAGTTTAGATAATGCACCTCTTTGCATTAAAGGAATGGGCGCTTTGGATTGGATTATCCAAAAGACACCTCTGACTGATTAGACCGGCCTCTTTGCGTCATGCGCCAGCGGAAAGTTCGTTTTTACGCCGTTGTGATAAGGAAATGAACTTGGAAACACCCATAAAAGCGTTCTGCATCAGTGACAACTGATCAACTGACCCTGTCGTTGTAATATGGCCCATAGATACATTTCAGTCTGGTTTTCATAAAATGCATTTCACTGAAACGTCTCTCAAAGTTACTAATGACATTTTAATGGCTGCTGATGCTGGTTTTTACTCTGTTTTGGTTTTATTGGATCTTAACTCTGCTTTTGTTACAGTTAAACATCAGATTCTTATTGACAGACTGCACCACTCTGTGGCTGTTAGTGGAACAGCTCTAAACTGGTTTTCTTCATACTTAACTTATGATGATGGTGCTTTTCTATCTCTGTGAACCACTTTATGTCTGTCATGTGGGGCTCCTCAGAGTTCTGTCTTGGGTCCTGTTTTATTTTTCTTATACCTGCTTCCACTTGGTCAGTTAATTGATACCTTTAATTAATTGATACCTTTCATTTTTATGTTGATGATATTCAGCTTTATTTTTCTTTTAGACCACGAGAACTTCATAAAACTTCTCAGTTTTAACAGATTGTATAACTGCTGTCAAGAACTGACTATCTGCAAACTATTTACAGTTAAATGACATTAAAACAGAGACTCTAATAATTGTTCCTGACAGTGCGATCCCTACTATTAAAGAATCCCTTGGGCCACTTACACCAAATAAAAAATAATGCAAATAAAATTTTAGTGTCATAAACATTCAGTTTTTTTGTTTTTCAATTAAACTCATGGATGGTATTGTGTCTCATGGCTCTTTGGATCACTGATATCAATCTCAGACACCTGTTGTAATTAGTTTGCCAGGTGAGCCCAATTAAAGGAAAACTACTTAAGAAGGATGTTCCACATTATTAAGTATGCCACAGGTTTCAAGCAATATAGGAAAGAAAAAGGATTTCTCTGCTGCCAAAAAGCGTCAAATAGTGCAATGCCGTGGACAAGGTATGAAAACATTAGATATTTCACGAAAACTTAAGCGTGATCATCGTACTGTGAAGAAATTTGTGGCTGATTCAGGGCATCGACAGGTTTGTGCAGATAAAGGCATAATGAGGAAGGTTTGTGCCAGACGAATTCATCGGATTAAGAGAGCAGCTGCTAAAATGTTATTACAAAGCAGCAAACAGGTATTTCAAGCTGCTGGTCCCTCGGGAGTACCACGAACCTCAAGGTGTAGGATCCTCCAGAAGCTTGCAGTTGTGCATAAATATACTACAGTCGTGGAAAAAATTGTTGGTACCCCTCTGTTAATGAAAGAAAAACCCACAGTGGTCACAGAAATAACTTGAATCTGACAAAAGTGGTAATAAATAAAAATTCTATGAAAATTAACCAATGAAAATCAGACAATGCTTTTGAATTGTGGTTCAACAGAATTATTTTAAAAAACAAACTCATGAAACAGGCCTGGACAAAAATGATGGTACCCTTAACTTAATATTTTGTTGCACGACCTTTTGAGGCAATCACTGCAATCAAACCATTTCTGTAACTGTCAATGAGACTTCTGCACCTTTCAGCAGGTATTTTGGCCCACTCCTCATGAGCAAACTGCTCCAGTTGTCTCAGGTTTGAAGGGTGCCTTCTCCAGACGGCATGTTTCAGCTCCTTCCACAGATGTTCCATAGGATTTAGATCAGGGCTCATAGAAGGCCACTTTAGAATCGTCCAATGTTTTGCGCTTAGCCATTCTTGGGTGTTTTTAGCTGGGTTTTGGGTCATTATCCTGTTGCAAGACCCATGACCTGCGACTGAGACCAAGCTGTCTGACACTGGGCAGCACATTTCTCTCTAGAATACCTTGATAGTCTTGAGATTTCATTGTACCCTGCACAGATTCAAGACACCCTGTGCCAGATGCAGCAAAGCAGCCCCAGAACATAACAGAACCTCCTCCATGTTTCACAGTAGGGAGACAGTGTTCTTTTTTTGGTACGTTTCATTTTTGCGTCTGTGAACATAGAGCTGATGTGCCTTGCCAAAAAGTTCCAGTTTTGTCTCATCTGTCCGTAGGACATTCTCCCAGAAGCTTTGTGGCTTGTCAACATGCAGTTTGGCAAATTCCAGTCTGGCTTTTTTTATGATTTGTTTTCAACAGTGGTATCCTCCTTGGTCATCTCCCATGAAGTCCACTTTGGCTCAAACAACGACGGATGGTGCGATCTGACACTGATGTACCTTGACCTTGGAGTTCACCATGAATGTGTTTAGAGGTTGTTCTGGGCTCTTTTACCATTCGTATTATCCGTCTCCTCCTGCGGCCACGTCCAGGGAGGTTGGTTACAGTCCCATGAATCTTAAATTTCTGAATAATATGTGCAACTGTAGTCACAGGAACATCAAGCTGCATGGAGATGGTTTTATAGCCTTTACCTTTAACATGCTTGTCTATAATTTTCTTTCTAATCTCCTGAGACAACTCTCTCCTTTGCTTCCTCTGGTCCATGTTTAGTGTGGTACACACCGTGTTGACAAACGGCACAGTGACTACTTGTCACCCTTTAAATAGGCCGACTGACTGATTACAAGTTTGTAGACACCTGTGATGTTAATTAGAGGACACATCTTGGTTGAACATGTCCCTATGGTCACATTATTTTCAGTCTTTCTAGGGGTACCATCATTTTTGTCCAGACCTGTTTCATGAGTTTGTTTTTTAAAGTAATTCTGTTGAACCACAATTCAAAAGCATTGTCTGGTTTTCATTGGTAAATTTTCATAGAATTTTTATTTATTACCACTTTTGTCAGATTCAGGTTATTTCTGTGACTACTGTGGGTTTTTCTTTCATTAACAGAGGGGTACTAACAATTTTGTCCACATCTGTATTCGGCCACCCCTAACCAATGCTCACAAGCAGAAACGTTTGCATCCATCCATCCATCCATCCATCTTCTACCGCTTTTCCGGAGGTCCGGGTCGCGGAGGCAGCAGTTCAAGCAGAGAAGCTCAGACTTTCCTCTCCCCAGCCACCTGCTCCAGCTCTTCAGAGGGGATACCAAGGCGTTCCCAGACCAGCTGGGAGACATAGTCTCTCCACCGAGTCCTGGGTCTGCCCCGGGGTCTCCTCCCAGTGGGACGTACCTGAAACACCTCAAGTGGGAGGCGTCCAGGAGGCATCCTAATCAGATGCCCATACTACCTCAACTGACTCCTTTCAATGTGGAGGAGCAGCGGTTCTACTCTGAGCCTCTCCCGGATGACTGAGCTCCTCACCCTATCTCTGAGGGTGAGTCCAGCAATCCTACGGAGAAAGCTCATTTCAGCCGCTTGTATCCGCGATCTCGTTCTTTCAGTCATTACCCAAAGCTCGTGACCATAGGTGAGAGTAGGAACGTAGATTGACTGGTAAATCGACAGCTTTGTCTTAGAACTAAGCTCCCTCTTCACCACAACAGACCGGTACAACGTCCGCATCACTGCAGATGCTGCTCCAATCCGTCTGTCGATCTCTCGCTCCATTTTCCCCTCACTCGTGAACAAGACCCCAAGATACTTAAACTTCTCCACTTGGGGCAGGAGCCTGTCCCCAACCCGGAGAGGACAATCCACCTTTTTCCGGCTGAGGATCATGGACTCGGACTTGGAGGTGCTGATTCTCATCCCAGCGGCTTCACACTCAGCGGCAAACCGTCCCAGCAAGAGCTGTAGGTCATTGCTGGATGAAGCCAACAGGACAACATCATCTGCAAACAACAGAGATGAGATCCTGTGGTCACCAAGCATGACACCCTCCATTCCCTGGCTGCGCCTAGAAATCCTGTCCATAAAAATTATGAACAGGATCGGTGACAAAGGGCAGCCCTGGCGGAGTCCAACTCTCACTGGGAATGACTCCGACCGAGTGTTGGCAATACGAACCAAACTCTCACAACGGTCGTACAGAGACCGAATAGCTCGTAACAACAAGCCCGATACCCCATACTCCCGAAGCACCCCCACAAAAATCCACGAGGGACGCGGTCAAATGCCTTCTCCAAGTCCACAAAACACATGTAAACTGGTTGGGCAAACTCCCACGAACCCTCAAGAATTCTCGAGAGGGTAAAGAGCTGGTCCGATGTGCCACGGCCAGGACGAAAACCACATTGCTCCTCCTGAATCCGAGGTTCGACCAACGGCCGGACTCTCCTCTCCAGTACCTTGGCATAGACCTTCCCAGGGAGGCTGAGGAGTGTGATCCCTCTAAAGTTGGAGCACACCCTCCGGTCGCAGTGGGCCCAGAAATGCATGAAGACTAATTTTCAAACAGTCTTGTTTACTGATGAGTGCCGTGCAGCCCTGGATGGTCCAGATGGATGGAGTAGTGGATGGCCACCATGTCCCAACAAGACTGTGACGTCAGCAAGGAGGTGATGGAGTCATGTTTTGGGCTGGAATCATGGGGACAGAGCTAGTAGGCCCCTTTAGGGTCCCTGAAGGTGTGAAGAAGAAGCTGTCACTATTGTCATTCAGTCCATCATGTACAGTAGAACAAAATTACTTTTCTCCTATCTACAGTGTTAATCACGTGTAGAATGAGAGGAGTCGCTGCCATGCAAGGTGCTGCCCCAAACAACTTCTCCTTCCCCATTTTATTATGCTGAGCACCAAGCGAGAAGTACCATTTTTGTGTGGTCTTTGGTGTGACCTGGCCAGGACTTGAACCCCCAACCTCCCGGTTGTGGGGCGGATGCTCTATCAACTAGGCCACCACTCTGGTGTGAAAATGACCTCAGCAAACTATATAGAGTTTCTGACTGACCACTTTCTTCCATGATACAAAAAGACTAACTGTGCCCTTCATAGCAAAATTATCTTCATGCATGACAATGCACCATCTCATGCTGCAAAGAATACCTCTCTGTCATTGGCTGCTATGGGCATAGAAGGAGAGAAACTCATGGTGTAGCCCCCATCCTCCCCTGACCTCAACCCTATTGAAAACCTTTGTGAGCATCCTCAAGCAAAAGATCTGTGAGGGTGGGAGACAGTTTGCATCAAAACAGCAGCTGTGGGAGGCTATTCTGACATCTTGCAAATGAAATTCATTGGATGCAAGAATTGTGAAGGTTATGTCAAAGAAGGGGTCCTGTGTTAACATGTAACTTGGTCTGTTAAGATGTTTTTGATTGAAATAGCTTTTGATTTCAGTAAATGTGACCTCCTAATAGTGCAGATTCAACAAATGATCATTTTCAGTTCTTTACAACTAATAAAATGTTTTGAAACTCAGTTGTGCATAATAATTTGGAACAATGCATTTTGAAATTTTTTTTTATTTTTGCAATAAATGGCTATCTTTGGGAGGTTTGTTCAATAAAATTTGAATTATGCTCTAATGGTTGATGACCTGGAAATTATACTGACTGTCATTTGCATCGACTACTTAGGAATATCAGAGACAAATATCATTTGCATAATAATTTGGAACATGGTGTAGTTCCTCCAGCAAATCCTCTGTATGTAATCTTGGAGTAGTTCTTGACAGCTCTTTATGCCTAGATCAGGGGTGTCCAGTCATGTGCCATGGAGGGCCAAGAACCTGCAGGTTTTCTCTTCTACCCAGTCTCTTCAGCAGGTGTTTTCACGTATTAGCAATCAGTGGGAAGAAGTTCAGTGGAATCTGCTGTTGAAGACACTGGTTGGAGGTAATTGTAATTGCTCTTATTTTATTTTCCTTTTGAATTCTTAGATGGAATATGGGTGGGCAATATAAGCTGCGGCTTCAACCATCACCAATTTCAGATAGCTTACAGTATGTTGAACTCTATAATCCAAGGAGTTATTGTTTAATTTGACCTTGTTAGATTTTTTTTCCCCTTTGTTATACTATTCTGTTCCTTTCTTTTAATCTTTACATTTAATCTATCCGAAATAAAGATTCATTCATTCAAAGCCTGCAGGGTCTTGGCCCTCCATAGCACATGATTGGACACCCCTGCCCTGGATGCTCATGTAAATCAGCTGACTCACTCTGCTTCTTTTCACCTGCAAAACATTGCCAAACTGAGAGGCATGGCTGAGTTGGAAATGGTTATTAATGCTTTTATTTCTTCTCGTTTAGATTATTGTAATTCACTTTTTAATGTTCTTAACAAAACTTCCTTAAATCAGCTCCAGATGGTTCAAAATGCGACTACAAGGCTTTTAACTAAAGTTCACGAGATCTCACATCACCCCCATTTTATCTAATCATCATTGACTCCCTGTTAATTTTAGAGTTTGGTTTAAAATTCTGGTTTTAACTTTTAGAGCCTTGCATGGTCTCACACCTCCCTACATTGCAGACCTCATTCAGCCATACTCCTCCTCTCGGCCCCTGAGGTCTTCTGATCAGATTTTATTAGAGATACCTCAGACTTATTTTAAAACGTGTGGTGATCGAGCTTTTCAAGCTGTAGCACCAAAGTTGTGGAACTCTCTACCCCCTTCAGTCTGTTTGACTAAGTCTGAGGTTATTTTTAGGAAGCATATTAAAACACTGTTGATTAGACAGGCCTTTAGATAGGGGAAGGGGGTCGTTATTGATGGTTTTACTATATTTGTTAATTAATTAATTTGTTAATCTATTGTTTTATTTTATCACTGTAAATTTTACTCTTTTTTTTCCACAATATCTTTATTGAACCTTTTCTTTTTTTTTTTTTAACAAACATGATACAAACAATCAAACACTAACACTAAAGTACTACAAAAAAAAATGCACTAAAAACACCAACAACCACCAACAAAATCAAGTCTTCAACAATGCTCCTCTGTTTAGTCTAGACAATCCAATACATAAATATACATATTATGTTCACCAGTTTGGAATTTACAAGGTCCACACACATCATTCACCTTCTTCTTCAAGAGTTATGTTTAAATTTTTTACATAATCAATAAAAGGTCTCCATATATTCTCAAACACAATTTCCTTTGATTTTAGTATATATGTTATTCTTTCTAATGGAAGGTTTGTTAACATCTGTCTTAACCACTGAGTCACATCTGGTCTATGAGTCTTTTTCCATAATAGTGCAATACATTTTTTGGCATTAAGCAAACTGAGGTCTATGAATGTTCTTTCACTTTTATTAAAATTATGCTTTTCTGGGTACAGACCCAACAAAAACAGTTTAGGATTCAATATGATTTGTTTTGAGATTATTTTTTCAATTGTTACCCTCACCTCTTCCCAAAACATTCTTATTAATCTACATTCCCATAAACAATGAAATAGGGTTCCTTTACTTTCCATGCATTTTGTGCATGTATCTGGTATATTTTTGTTATATCTATTTAACTCCTCCGGTGTAACATACATCCGCATTAACCATTTGAAATGTATCAATTTAAGGCGTGCATTTATTGATTTGGTTTGAGCTTCTGTACAAGCCAATTCCCATTGTTCCTCTGAAATTTCAATTTGCAGATCTTCTTTCCAGTAGTTTAATCTTTTCAGTGAATTTTCACTTGAAGATAGTGTCAATGAGTTATAAAACTCTGAAATAATACCCTTTCTTTTACTATCTTTCATCATCATTTTTTCCAAGGATGAATAAATAGGTCGAGTGAGAGCTTTATTTTGATTTGATCGAATAAAGTTTCTAAGTTGAAGATATTTAAAAAAATGTGTTCTATTGAGATTAAATTTGATCCTCAGCTCTTCAAAAGACATTATGTTGTCTGCACCTGGCAAATATAAATCCTGAATCTTTTGTATCCCTTTTAAATTCCATACTTTAAATACAGCGTCCGCTCTCCCTGGTTTAAAATATTGATTACCCCATATTGGACTAAATTGTGACAATAACTGTGGTTCTTTTAAATAGTTTTTAGCTTCACACCATATTTTGATCATATGCTTTACAAATGGATTTTTAACTTGTTTTTGTAATTTTTTTGCCGAATCTGAGTATATGAATATGGGAAGAGGTAAAGGTAAATTGTATGATTCCATTTCAGTCCAGTGAGGGAGATCATTTGATGAAAAATAATATGTCATAGACCTCAGTTGTGCCGACCAATAATACAACATAAAATTTGGACATTTCAGACCTCCACGATCAAATGGTAAATATAATAAAGACAAACGTAATCTAGCCCTCCTGTTGTTCCATATAAATTCCACTAACTTTTTTTTTATTCTTGAGAATAGATCTAAAGGTGGTGATAAGGGAATGTATTGAAATAAATAAAGTATTTTAGGTAAAATATTACTTTTAAGTATATTGATTCTCCCGATCATCGACATTGGTAGTGACATCCATCTCTGAGTTAACTCACTGATATCTGACATTAAGGCTTCATAGTTGACACTGGCGACTGATTCTAGCTTAGGCATAATTTGGATTCCTAAATATTTAAACTGATTTACAACATTGAATTGATTTACCTCAGGGGCTGGGTAATTTCTCTGGGTCTCATTTAGCATTAATATTGAAGATTTAGTTTTATTTATTTTATATCCTGATATTTCCCCAAAATTCTTTATTAAATTCAACAAGGTTGGAATTGATTTTTTTAGATTCGACATAAACAAAATTATGTCATCGGCGTACAGGGAGATTTTATGTTCTGTTGGTCCAACTTTAATTCCATATATTTGTGAATGTAAACGTATCGCTATCGCTAAAGGTTCAATTGCCATAGTAAACAGTAAAGGTGAAAGTGGACAGCCTTGTCGACATCCTCTATTTATTTTTATTGGTTTTGAAATATTGTTATTTGTTAGGATTTCTGCTGTAGCATTATTGTATATTATTTGAACCCATTTTATGAAATTATTTCCAAGTCCAAACCTTTGTAGTACTTCAAAAAGAAAGGGCCATTCAACTCTATCAAAGGCCTTTTCGGCGTCCAATGATAGGAGAGCTGTATCCGGTGCTTCTTTATTAAAATAAATAATATTAAATAGTCTTCTTACATTATGGAAGCCTTGTCTACCCTTTATAAAGCCATTCTGATCTCGATTAATAATATTTGGTAAAATTTCTTGTATTCGTCTTGCTAAAATTTTACAGATTATCTTAAGGTCGGCGTTTAATAGGCTTATTGGTCTCATATTTTCACATTTATTAGAGGGCTTACCTGGTTTTGGCAGCA
The DNA here is from genome assembly GCA_020510985.1 of Pholidichthys leucotaenia. Classification (NCBI taxonomy): domain Eukaryota; kingdom Metazoa; phylum Chordata; class Actinopteri; order Cichliformes; family Pholidichthyidae; genus Pholidichthys; species Pholidichthys leucotaenia. Next base: position 152,959,599 of record CM035848.1, read on the forward strand.
GTATAATTAAGGCATTATTTATGTATGATGGTAAATTATTATTTTGAAATGCTTCTAAAACCATTTCCAAAAAAGGTTTTATTAATTTATTCTTAAATTTTTTATAAAGGTCAACTGGAAGACCATCTGGTCCTGCACTTTTTCCTGATTTCATATTATCAATGGCTAGCCCAACTTCTTCTTGACTAATTTTAGACTCCAATATCTCCCTGTTTTCATTTGGAATACACGGTATAGATAGTTCGTTCAAAAACCCATTTAGTTTTGTTAATTCAGGTTCATTTTTGGTATCATATAATTTTTCATAGTAATCTCTAAAGGCTCTATTAATTTCTAAAGGATCTATAACTACCTGTCCATTACTTATAATACTGGTAATTGGTGTTTTAATTTCCAATTGTTTAATCTGCCATGCTAATAATTTTCCTGATTTTTCACCTTGTTCATAAAAAGATTGTTTCAATCTTAGAAGACTCGAGGCAGCTCTATTCGCTGATTTTTTGTCGTATTCAGCTCTCAAAATCAGTAATTCATTCTCCAACCTTGGGTCACTTCCTGCATACACTTTTTCCTGAAGATTTTTTATTTTATGTTCCAATTTAGCTCTCTCCTCTCGAGTCTTCTTAGATTTTGATCCTGTATAACTAATAATATGTCCCCTAATAAAAGCTTTGAAAGCCTCCCACTTTACACATGCTGATGTTTGTGTAGTATTGATGTCAAAGAACTCGTCTGTTTTTCTATATACTTGACAAATTCCTCATCCTGAAGCCATTTATGCTGAAATTGCCATCTACCTGATTCCTTTATCAATTTTTTATCTACATATATTAGACAACAGGGTGCATGGTCAGAGATCACGATGTTATCATAAAAGCAGTTTTGAATCTTGGACCTTAATTCTGTGGAAATCAAAAAATAATCAATACGTGAGAATGTCTTGTAGGTACTGGAATAACAAGAATAGGCTTTAACTTGTGGTTTCATTTCTCTCCATATATCTAACAATCTCAATTCTTTCATAAAATGATTAATAGTCATCCTACATCCAATGTGCGTACAATCCAGTCCTGTTGATCTATCCACACCTGGATTCAATGTACAATTAAAATCCCCTGCTATTATATGTTGCCCTGTAAGTGATGATAAGATGAGAAATAAATTAGCAAAGAACTTCTGGTCATCTATATTGGGACCATATAAGTTCACAAGATTTATATTTTCTAATAGCAAAGAACCTTGAATGATTACATATCTTCCAAATTTGTCTCCAATTACATTTTTCACTTGAAAAGGAACTGATTTATGTATGAGAGTCATAACTCCCCTGGCTCGGGATGAAAATGAAGAGGTGAATACACTTCCCTGCCATCTACTCCTAATTCTTTTAACATCCTCCTCTATCAGATGAGTTTCTTGTAAAAACACAATTCTTGAACCCATGTCCTTTATTTTATTCATAACTTGTTTAAGTTTTTTTAAATTTTGTAGACCTCTGCAATTCCATGAAGTTAAATTAAGATTAACACTTTGGTCCATGATCAATAGAGAGTTTGGGATTACCTTGCAGTGTAAACATGCTCATACAGAGAAGCAAAAACATGAGTGGTTGAACATTCATCCTACAAACTACACACAAACAAATTCCCCCTTCCCACACTTGTGGCAAACCCCCCAAAATCAAAAGAAAAATTCTGTCTCCCGATATAGCCATCGACTGTTCCACACCCACGGGGAACAGCCTAAGCCACTCCTTCTTCATCCTCCCAATCACCCTAACTCTACTGCTTTTAATGACGTAACATTAACTCTCCTCTGTAGTTTTCCAACTTAACTCCAAAATTTTTACCAACTTTGTACATCCTAGTTTTTTTTTGTTTGTTTTGTTTTTGTTTTGTTTTTTTTAATATATAATACAATCTATATTTTGTAAACTTACTATTTACTTCAAGTCAGTCAGATGCCTGTGCAAATGCTTAGTTATTCTACCTTATATTTTGTTCATGCTTAGCTCCCACCAGTCTCTTCTTCTTCTTTGATCTTCTTGATGAACTCCTGCGCCTCCTCTGGGGTCTTGAAGATGTGGGTTCTGCCCTCATACGTGGTCAGCAGTCTCGCAGGATAGATTACACCATGACGAATCCCAAGGTTGCGCAGCTCCTTACGTACGGGATCAAACTGCTTCCTCAATTGCTGGATTCCTGTGGCCAAATCTGGGTAGAACCGCACCTGCTGGTCCTGGTGTTTAATCTCTCCTTTAGCACGTGCAGCGTTGAAGATCTTCATCCTGTCTCTGTTGCTTAGAAACTTCATAATTAAGGTCCTCGGCGGTCCCTTATCTCTCCGTGGGCCAATACGATGTGCTTTTTCCAGAACCACTGCTGATTGCAACTCCTCGCTGCCCAGCACCTCCGGAATCCACTTTTCCAGAAAGGAACATACGTCCCGACCTTCTGATTCCTCTGGAAGACCCACCAGCCTCAAGTTATTCTGTCTCGACCGAGATTCCAAATCCAAAATATTATCTTCCAGAGATTTATTTTTTTTTTCCAAAGTGCGCACCTTTAATTGAAGACGGGTGACGTCATCTTCAGCACTAGCGAGACGGAGCTCCATCTGCGCCGTTCGTTCTACACAGTCACCCAATTCCTTTCTTATTCCTTCCAACGCTGTCATAATCCCATCAAATCTAGAGGAAAAGTCCGCTCTCATTGAACTCATGGCAGCCATCAGCGCATCTGCGCCATTCCCCGCAGAAATCGCACCGCCGCCAGCTTCCTCCGCCATATATGGAGCCTTGTTTGCTGCGTCACAGACCTGAAAGTCCGTTAATTTGGACTGTTTCGGCGGCTCGCTTTTTCCTTTTCCTGGTTTTCCAGCCTTAGGCTTCGCCGACATATCCTCGCCCAAATGCTGGGATACGTTCTGTCCCAAATGAGAGAGTTATTTGCCGATTTTTTTTTTTCCAGGAGCAGAGCAGAGCGAGACACGTCCGTCCTACGTGGCAGCCATAACCGGAAGTTAAATTTTACTCTTTTAATTTGTGCATCTCTGTATTTAACCTCTTGTTTCTGTGTTTTATTTCATGTAAAGTGCTCTGTGACTTTTGTCTGTGAAAAGTGCTATGCAAATAAAGTTATTATTATAATTCCTTTCCTTTCAGAGCAAGCTGTGTCATCAATCCACCAACATGGCACTTTTCACAAGCGCTCTACCGATGAGCAATGATTTTTTGGGGGGGTATTCTCTGTAAAGCCTTGAGATAGTTCCCACAATACTCAAACTACCCTCTTTTACACTTTGCTTCCCTATGTACATATATTATAGTTTCTTGCTTTTATTTTTTACCTCTTCCAAGGAGGTGATGTCATTGGTCCAGTTTTGGCGAGTTCCTTTTCTCAGAGTAGTTGGATTAGTTTGACAGGATTTACAGCTTGTCCAAGTCGATTGCATTCCAAAAACAACAGCATGGAAAAAGATCATTCTAGTAGCACTGAGCGATATGACCTAACAATAAAATCCCCAATTTTTTTTTTCATGCAATGTTTGATTTTCATTTTAATCATTTTTATTTAATTACAAAAGACAATGAGTTCTTTCACGGGCAGCGCGGTGGCGGAGTGGTTAGCACTGTGGCAGCACAGCAACTCACCCTTGGCCGGGGGATCCTGGGTTCGATCCCAGCCCCCGACCAACAGTGATCTGTGTGAAGTTTGCATGTTCTCCCCGTGTCTGCGTGGGTTTACTCCGGGATTTCTCCAGTTTCCTCCCACATGCCAAAAACATGCAAGTTAGGTTAATTGGCATCAAAACTGGGGATTCTAAATTGTCCTTAGGTATGACTGTGAGAGTGAATGGTTGTCTGTCTCTCTGTATTGGCCCTGCGATGGACTGGCGATCTGTCCAGGGTGTACCCTGCCTCTCGCCCAAAGATGCTGGGATAGGCTCCAGTCCCCCCGCGACCCAAAAAGGATTAAGCGGAAGAAGATGGATGGATGGATGGAATGAGTTCTTTCAAATACATTCTTTTCATTTGAAATAAAATGAATTGGGAGTAAAGTGCAAACCTCGCTTTACCTATTTTTTTTTTAAATAAAGGTTTGATCAAAGATGAATCCACAGATTTCAGTTTAATAAAGTACCAACTTTTTTATAAAGTTTACTTATAAATAATAAACGGTTCCTCTGTCATCTTAAAGCTGAATAAACAAAGCCATCTTGTTACTTTTTGTAAAATAAAAGTTGATCACTGATGACACCACCATGTTTCACTACTTGTGGGTTTGTTAGAGGTGGGCTGGGGCTTAGTGCTGGAGGCTGCCGTATTTACTCCAGTGAACGGGGAAAAATTGATTTTTACAATCCCCCCCCCCCCCCCCCCAATGGACCTCATGCACAATGTAGAGTGACATACTTCCGCTCTGCGATTTCACCATCAATTCACTTCCGGATCCATTATATCTGCTCGCTACTTGGTGCTTTCACATTAATAAATCAAATTTTTTTGTTTTTTTGTTACTTATTTGTACCCGTAGGTAGATTCGGTTTGCAGTCTGGTGACAAGCCACCGGCTGCTGGTCGCTGCGTGCGCGAGCACCCTAAACCTACATGTTTTTGGTATGCGGGAGGAAACCGGAGAAATCCCGGAGTAAACCCACGCAACACGGGGAGAACATGCAAACTCCACACAGCTCACTGTTGGCCGGGGGCTGGGATCGAACCCACGATCTCATGATCCCCGCGATCCCCCGGCCGAGGGTAAAACTGTGCTGCCACAGTGCTAAACCACTGCGCCACCGTGCAGCCACGGTGGCGCACGGTGGCACCACCGTGGCGTCACCTTCACTCATCATTGTACAAATTGGAAATCGTGTCTTGACAGATTGATTTTCATTTATAAAGCTCATGGTTCTTTTGACGGTTTTTGTAATCATACTGTGTCGTTTCATTGCTAGCCCGGCTAGCTTAGCATAACGCAGCTATCTTGTTGTTTATGAGCATGTTGTATGTGGTTGTTTTAAATCTTTCACTTCTTGCCAAGTTCCTTATTCATACCAGCAAATTCCTGAAAAAGAACCCAATCCTAGTGGAATTTTTTTTTTTATCATGTAGATATTTTCTGAGATCTTAACTGGGATCCATAGGCTTTTGTAAAACATGCAAATACTGTTAAAACTAAATCTTCATGTGACATTCTTGTTTCAGAAGTTTTACTTTCCAAGTATCAATTTTATTTCTTTAATTACAACATGTTCTATATTTCTTTTGTCCTGGTTTTGTTGCTTGTTACCTACTGTATGTTCTCCTAAGCATATGCCTATATTTCTGAGCAAATAAATGAATCTAAAATTGTGTTTTTACTGTGACTATAATTAAATATAGTTAATAATTACAGTGATTAGTAAAATCAGAGTCCTTACCCTACCAACTATTAGTGAGGTGTTCTGTAGACCCGTTTGAACCATGCAGTGTTTTTCAGAGTCAGTCAAGAGTTTAATAAGCAACTGGATGCTAACTAGGCTAATAACAATAATGGTAAGGCTAACGGCAGTAACCGAGGGATGCTGCATACACAAGGTAATATTAAAACAAGTCAGGTAACAACTGGGAGCTAGATATATATTTCAGTGAGTTTCACAGGTCTATCAGAATCCATGCAGTTGTATTTGGAATAGCTAGAGACATAAACAACAGGCTAGCTGTGCTATGCTAATCTAACTGGGCTTACAGTGAAATGGCACAATATGATTACAAAAACAATCAAAATGTGAACCACCAAGTTTCTAAATGAAAAACAATCTTTCAGTACACTTTTCCCAATATGTACAATGATGAATGACAGTGATAAAATTGATCTATTGACGAGAAAGCAAGTAGTGAGCAAATATAATGGAACCAGCACTGAATTGACAGGGAAATCAAAGAGTGGAAGTATGTCACTCTGCGTTGAGCAAGAGGTCCATTGTCCAAACATACTAATCTAATTTTGATTTAAATTTGACCTACTATTCAGCGCAACACTCCAGTGTTTCCATGTAAATTTAAATGAAATATAGTATATCATCATTTGACTGACAGATCTGTATGAAAATTTTACCATTCCAACCTAAAAGTGATTAACTTGTGGAGGCTATTTGGATCATTTTAGTGGTGTTAGACGATTAAAATTTCTAATCATGATTAATCTTTTGGAACGTTAAGTTAATTGGGATTCGTTGGCCTCCGTCGGTCTATGATGACCATGGAAGAGAATCCTAAACATCTACTCTGCTGGAACAGCACCGCCTGTGGCTGAACAGGCCGATGCGTGAATGGCAGTCCCTGTCACACAGGTCGCACTTGTGGGTGGTCTCCGTGCTGCTGGGTCTGTGGCGGTTCTTCCTGCGGGTCCTTTTTTCATCTGCTGCAGCAGTCAGTCTCTCTTCACCTACCTTGAGCTGTCTGGTCAGGGTGCCTCTCCATTTGGAGCGGTCCGTTGCAAGGTCCTCCCAGCGCTCTGTGTTGATCTCCAGGGCCTTCATGTCTCTCTTGCAGACGTCTCTAAAGCGCAGCTGTGGGCGGCCAACGTCTCTCCTGCCAGTCGCCAGTTCTCCGTAGAGGACGTCTTTGGGGATTCTGCCATCCTCCATACAGTGAACGTGGCCTAGCCAGCGGAGCCTGCGCTGCCTGAGTAGAGTGAACATGGAGGGAAGGCCGGCGCGGGACAGAACTTCTGTGTTGGGCACTTTGTCCTGCCAGGATATGTCCAGGATGTGGCGAATGCAGCGCAAGTGGAAGGAGTTCAGTCTCTTTTCCTGCCGGGCGTATGTTGTCCACGTCTCACTCCCATAGAGCAGTGTGCTGATGACGCAGGCGTTGTACACTGCCATCTTCGTCTTGACAGAGAGTTTGGGATTCTCCCACACTCGTGTGGTGAGGCGAGCGAGTGTGAAGGCTGATTTTCCAATCCTCTTGTCGATCTCTGTATCAAGGGAGAGGTTGTTGCTGATCGTGGACCCCAGGTACGTGAACTGATTCACGACCTCCAGCTCGTAGTCGTCGATGGTGATGGTTGGTGGTGCTTCCATGCCTTGCGCCGAGACGTTAGTCTTCTTCAGGCTGATGGTAAGCCCGAAGTCCTTGCATGCCTGGGAGAAGCGGTCCATCAGGGTCTGAAGCTCCTGCTGTGTGTGGGTTGCGACTGCAGCGTCATCTGCGAACAGCATGTCTCTGATTAGAGCCTTGCGTACTTTGGTTCTGGCTTTCAGGCGGGCGAGGTTGAAAAGCCTGCCGTCAGATCTTGTGTGCAGGTAGATTCCCTCTGTTGCTGTGCTGAAGGCATGCCTCAGGAGCATAGCAAAGAAAATCCCAAAGAGGGTTGGCGCAAGTACACGGCCGTGTTTCACTCCGCTGCGTATGTTGAATGGCTCTGAGACGTTGCCGTCGTGCTGCACTATCCCCTGCATGTTTGTGTGAAACGATTCGATGAGGCTTTGCAACTTCGGTGGGCATCCTATCTTTGGCAGGATCTTGAAAAGGCCCTCTCTGCTGACCAGATCAAACGCTTTGGTGAGGTCGATGAAGGCGACGTACAGGGGCATGTTCTGTTCTCTGCATTTCTCCTGGAGTTGGCGGATGGAGAATATCATGTCTACCGTCAGTCGTTCAGCGCGGAAGCCACACTGAGACTCAGGGTAGACACGTTCGGCAAGCTTCTGTAGACGAACGAGAACAACTCGTGCGTAGACTTTGCCAACAACGCTGAGGAGGGAGATGCCCCTGTAGTTGTTGCAGTCGCTTCTCTCCCCTTTGTTTTTGTAGAGGGTGATGATCTTGGCGTCCCTCATGTCCTGTGGTACGGCACCTTCCTTCCAGCACTGGCAGAGGACGTCATGCAATGACAGCAGTAGGGCGGTCTTGCAGCGCTTGATCAGGTCGGGGGGTATGCCGTCGTTGCCGGGTGCCTTGCCAGCGGCCAAGCTATCAATGGCCTTGCTGAGTTCATCGATGGTTGGCTCGGCGTCAAGTTCGTCCATGGATGGCAGGCAGTCGATGGCATCAAGGGCTGACGGTGTCACGGTGTTCTGTCTGGAGTAGAGGTCGGAGTAGTGTTCCACCCATCTCTCCATCTGCTTGTTCTTTTTTGTGATCATCTCCCCAGTGGAAGATTTGAGGGGGGCTGTCTTGCTCTGAGTCGGACCAAGTGCTTTCTTGATGCCACCGTACATACCACGGATGTCCCCTGTTATGGCAGCGGTTTGAATGTCTTGGCTGAGCTGAGTCCAGTATTTGTTGGCACAGTGCCGAGCAGTCTGCTGAACTTTGCTTCTTGCAGCCCTGAGAATCTGGAGATTCTTCTCGTTTGGGTACTTCTTGTACTCAGCAAGTGCTGAGCGCTTGGCTTCAATGACGGGGGTCATCTCGGTCAACTTGGCATCAAAACAGTCCTGTGACTTCGAGGTCTTCCTCCCAAAGGTAGCCAAGGCTGTGCGGTGGATGGTGTTTCGCAGCTCTTCCCACTTCTGCTTTGCAGATTCTCCTTCTTGTGGTACACCAAGTTCCTTCTCAAAAGTGGAGGCAAACTGCTGAACAAGTTCTGGTGCTGGTGTCAATCCGTGCCTTTCCAGGCTGTCTAGCACGATGGAATTTCTTCAGCTGCAGCTTGACCTTGCAACACACCAATGAATGGTCTGTCGCAATCTGCACTCTGGAACGAACGGGTGATTAGCACGTTCTTCAGTGAGGTGCGCCTGGTCAGGATCAAGTCCAGCTGGTGCCAGTGCTTTGAGCGCGGATGTCGCCAGGAAACCTTGTGTTGGGGCTTGGTCTTGAAGAACGAGTTTGTGATGCACAGATCGTGATATGTGCAGAACTCGAGCAGCCGCTGTCCATTGTCGTTCATTCTGCCCACGCCAAATGGTCCAAGACAGAAGGGCCAGGAGTCGTGGTCAGCACCCACTCTGGCATTGAAGTCTCGAAGGAGAATGAGTTGTTCAGAGTTGGGGATGATCCTGACAGTTGTTGCGAGATTGTCGTAGAACTCGTCTTTTGCCTCTGGTGTAGCTGTCAGTGTTGGGGCATACACACTGACGAGGGTGACTGGGCCTTGAGTGGTGTTGAGGCGGAGGGTGAGGAGTCGTGCAGAGCCATTGCTGCCCGGTTCCACCATCTGCAGCAAGGTGTTTTCACTGTGAAGCCCACTCCGTGTTCCCTGTGTTTGTCACTGCCCTTTCCCTGCCAGTAGAATGTGTAGTCCTTCTCTCTCAGTGTGCCTGCTTCAGCCAACCGTGTTTCCTGGAGAGTGGCGATATCCACTCCCAGTCTCTTCAGCTCATTATTGATGATGGCCATCTTCCTGGTGTCGCTGATGTCCTTGAGGTTAGCAGTGAGTCCTGTCATCATAGTGCGGACGTTCCAAGTTCCCAGTTTTACAGTTGGTCTCTTTTGTTTTTTTGTCTTGCCTGGTGCGAAGGTTCTCAGCCTGTTGTTCGGACTTCTTCTCATCCCCATGCACCCAATGAGGAAAGCAAGCTGTGGCGGGACAACGCCTTATTGGCTGGGGGCTGCCCAGCTTGAGGCGGGCGGTAGCTGTTCAGTGAGATCCAATGATCCCTCCCACCGTCGGGAACAACCCCTGGCACCGCGCTATACGCCAATTGAGCGGTGGCTTATAACCGGTAACTGTCATTCCCCGTGTTTTGTCTACGCCAAAGGCGAAGCTGGAGTGTCCTCTCCAGTGATCCGGTGTTCTACCTTCCAGCGTTGGGCGTTGGTAGGATTCAAGCCTGGGCAGGAAGATATGGAGGACAAGATGTTGCCCATGCAGCATGTTCCCCCTCTCCACGTCACTGATGAATCCAAAGGAACAGCAGGGCTGCTACAGTTTGGCACCAGCGCCGTCGCAGGAGCTGCCAGAACGATGTTGAGCACAACACAGAACTGCCTTAGGGGCTCCGACTCCGGATTTTTCCTCAGGATTGACTCCCGAAGCCTTTCCCGTGACCGGGTGTGCCGCAAGGCAGCGGAGGTTTGAAATCAGGGTTTACCTTCCCCTAGATGGGCTACCTTCCCAGGTTGACGAGCCACCATCTACCCGAAGCATCTGGTTTTAAGGCGCCAGAGATCCGCCCTCGCCCCTTCTCCTATTAGTAAAAGCAGTTCCGCCGGGCTTAGAGACTAACCACACGGGCCAGGCTAGGAGTTGGACTTAGTTGTCAGAGGCTTTTCGCGACGCACGCCATAAGGAGCAATTTTATGAGCACTGGGAGCTTAACCCCAGTGCCGCTCCTGGCTATGACAAACCTTGGAACCTAATTGCGATTAGTAACGCGTTAATCGCATGTTTTTCCATTCAGATACAGTGTACCTTAAATTGGTAATTTTTCAAGTCTCTCATACTGTTATAATCATGGGAGTGGACAAATATACTTGCTTTCTTCACCTGCAGGTTTATTAAAGCTCTCAACATACCCAAAATGACAAAACTATCCAGAATATTCTCCAGAAAATCCTCAAAAGTACTATCACATTTGCAAACTAGAAAAGCACTCGGAGAGCGCAGACCTCCACCAAGCGCCACAGTTCCCCCCATACAGTGTTTGTGTGTACGTTTTCAGATTCCTTGACCATGAAAACATATGACAAGAAATTGGATTGACAATGATAGGATTAGTGGTTCAGTAGTTATTCACGAAAATGGCATTTTGCGTAATGGCGGTTTTCTTGTGGACCCCCATACAGTGTTTGTGTGTACGTTTTCAGATTCCTTGACCATGAAAACATATGACAAGCAATTGGATTGACAATAATAGGATTAGTGGTTCAGTAGTTATTCACAAAAATGGCATTTTGCGTAATGGCGGTTTTCTTGTGGACGGTGATCCGGATCACCACCAAAATCTAATCATCTGTAGGATACCCCATTTCTGACAATCTATGAAAATTTCATGAAAATCCGTCCATAACTTTTTGAGTTATCTTGCTAACAAACAAACCGACAGACAGACAAACCAACGCTGATGAAAACATAACCTCCTTGGCGGAGGTAAAAAAAAACCCCAACAGAATGCCAGGGCTCAGTAGCGTCACTACAACACAACTACACTCACATAGCAAACGATAACCAGCTGAACACAAATCAGTGGACCTCGTGTGTCACAACAGACTTAATTTCACTTTTAATAGAAAAATTGTAAACATAAACAACTATCTCGCACATGATGACCCCAACCACTCAGCAAAACAGGGCGTGGGAGTGAGTGGACATACGAACACAGCTTGAGAATTTTAGACGGCTACTCACCTACTGATAGTTGGACCCAAAAACTATGAAGATGAACAGGTGAGTGTCTGTCCTCAGCTGCTGGCAGGCGCTACACCCGTAGCACGTAGCTGTTTACTGCTAGTCGGCTTCCAAAGAAGAACAACCGACATCCAGGTGAAGTTTTGGAGGAGGCTGTGACAATTATCCAGGTGAGAGCTCCGACAGATACGTTGTAAACTTAAACATGACAGCATTTTGGGGATTTCCATGGCAGTGATCTAGCTTGTTTGACTTCACAATGTCTGCATGGCACACACAGTGTCTGTCACTACCCAGAGCGGCTTACGTAGCTCCATACGGAGTGCAGTTCAGGCCAAAAAAGTACTGTTCGCACTTTCTGCTGTTAACTGCGGTTAACTGCGATCACAAAATTTGTCGCCGTTAATGGGGGCGAAGCGTTAACAGGCGATTAACGCGATAACGCCAACACCACTAATATACTGTATATAATTTTTTTTTTTAATGGTAAAAGCCTTCTAGGCTTTAGCGGTGTCTGATCCACAGTCAAATATGCACTAGTAGAAGTAATACACCTACTGTATATACTGTCCTGCTATCCAGTATATACACACACACCAGTGTGTGTGCGCACGCGCGCGTATGTGTCCCTGTGTGTGTAAACAAGCCTTGGTGGAGTTACACAATCTCGGGCTACTTTAATGTTAGATATTAATTCATTTAACCATCACAGAGTTGGCAGCAAGTTATTTAGTTTTTTTTCTGCCTGCGCCCCCCCCCCCAAAAAAAAAAAAAATAAATAAAAAAATATATAAAAAATTGGTTTTGACAAATAATTCAATTTTGGGGCATCTTATTAAGATGAAGTCTTGGGGAGCTTCCAATGCCCTGATGATTATGAAACCAGAACATGTTGCTCTGCTGCAGTGAGCTCTGGTTTGATTCCTGGCCCTGGAATCAGCTACATTTCCTCTCTCTCTCTACTGTCACATCATATCTATCCAATAATGTTTAGGCGGCACGTGAATGCACCGTGGCCTCCCTTCGCGCTTCGTGTTTTGTGCCATTTAGTGTTGTTTAAATTATGCCTAAGTGTATAATCATGTGTTTAACGTCCACATATGATGATGTGCACAAATTAGTCGCCACAGCCTTCTGGAGATGAGGAATATGACCAAATACCAGCTGCATCACGGTGTGGTACGGAAGCTGCACCACCTCCTGCCAGAAGACTCTACAATGCACAGTGAAACCAGTCAGCAAGATCATCGGTGTCCCTCTGCCCTCCCTCTCGGACATCTGCCTCACCTGCAGAGCCATCAACATCGCTGGCGACACCTCACACTCCCTCTTCAGCCCCCTGCCCTTGGGGAGAAGGTACCGGAGCCTCCGGGCCTGCTCCACAAGATTGATAATCAACTTTGTTCACCAGGCCAACAGAACCCTGAACCCTGCCCGCTCCACCCCTTCCCCCAGACCATAACCCACTCACCCACACAATAACTACCTCGGCCGTTTACATAGAAAGACTTGGCACACCAACAGTCATATCTGCTGCTGTACGTCTCTGCACCTTACTGCAGCCATTTCCACAAATGCCATACCTGCTGCTGTCTGTTATTGCCATTACTGATCACATGCAGTCCAATCTGTCACTGTCTCCACCTCCACTACTACATTGATCTTGCAATGATGGGTATTACGGCTCTACTTTTTTCTGTACATAGGATTGTTGGGTTTTATCTTTATTTGCACTATGGGTGGCATTACTGTACATAGACTGCTGTTGTTTTTTATCCTTATTCCTTCTTTTCTTATATATTGCACACACCACTAAGAGAGAGAGAAACGGCATTTGAATTCTCCTGTATGTCCTGTACGTATAGAAGTATTGACAAAGAAAAGTCTTTGGATCTTTTCTTTTCTTATAGTACTCTCGATGCACTTTAACTTCAGCTATATAAATGGTAAACGGCGTTCACTTATATAGTGCTTTTGCTCATCTCTAGATTACCAAAGTGCTTTACAGATCCTGCTATCCACCCATTCACACACACATTCACACACTGATGGTGGCAGGGCCGCCATGCAAGGCGCTGGCTTGACCCACCAGGAGCAGCTGGGGGTTCAGTGTCTCGCTCAAGGACACTTCAACATGCATACTGCAGACAGAGTGGGAATCGAACCCCTGACCCTCGGATCAGTAGTCGGCCACACTACACCTGCGCCACAGTCGTCCCCGAATATGAATAATACATGTTTACTGTACATACGCACAAGACGATCAACAGTTGAAAGCTGCAGTTGTTTGTGGACTCTTTTTTTTTAATTATAATTTGAAGTCCTGTTTGTGCATAGCTTAAGATTTTTTTTTTTAAATATGTTAACGTTCTTAATGATATTGTGATGTATGCAGCGGCAGGCTAGAGAGACGGAGACTCGAGGGGTTTTTATTTTCCCTGTATTATGAAAAGATGCAACAATAAAGGGAGTGTGGATCTGACAGTTGCAAAACATTGCAACATAACACCATATATTTGAGATGGGGCTGTCACAATATAACATTTTCAGTACAAGTTTTATCATGGCCTGAAATATTACCCTGATATATTGTCACTATATCTGTAGAATATGTGAAAACAAAAAACAATGATCCTATCAGTCAAATGGATCTTTTATTGTGTGTGCATGTTTTTTTTTTTTTTTTGTAAATAAATACTATTTATATAACTGTATTATGATGTATGCTGGAACACCAATAACTTAAAACAGTGTGCTTCTGTCTTTCTGGCTGATTTGTGTCTAGGCTCAAGCATTTTCAGTCTATTATCAAAACTGGTGTTGCGATCATTATGGCTCATTTCTGTTATAAGGCCAAGTTTCCCTTCCATCGCTCAGCTATGATGAAGCTGCTCGCGTGTCGCTACATCAGTGCGATCTGTGTTGACCACTTGTATCTCCTGGTTTGTTACCGGGTCGACGGGCCGGGCTACAGTGTCACAGGTGTGACGCCGAGAAAGGTCAAAAAGCTGGGAGACAGATGGCATGTACACATACAGTACTTGCACGCCCTCCCACACACTTCTAACACTCCCAAAGGGACAGTGATCTATTGTGCAGCTCAGATGGGCATCGCTGCTGCCTGTCACTCATGCTCACTCAGCGCACACTTAAACTGAATGTAGCCAAGCAGATGTCTGTTGGGCTCCGTGGAGTCTTTTCAGGAGTGCAGTATATTTGGGAGGGGAAAAAAGGCATGAAGTATCGCTTTCTCTAATTAGCTTTATTACTGTCTGCTTCAACTGCCACCACAGTTCTACTCTTACCAATAATGATAACATATGGAAAATGGTAATGATAATAATGATTAGTCGTAGGAGGAGAATGAAGAGAACAAAGAGATTAAGGAGACGGAAATAAGAATAGGTTTAATAAAAGGCTAAATAATGGCAGCTGGATCTCAATCATAGATACAGTCGTCCTTTATGTTATGAAAATCTTAATTGAGTTTCTCTTCATATGTGATTCAGTTTTCTGGTTCTTAAAGTTCCTCTGTGGCAGCACGTCTTGACACCAGATCTATTGTGCTCCCTGTTGTATCCGAGTCACTTTGTGTGATTCCAAGGCGCTAACATGAGTAATGTTTGTAATTCACAATGACAACCAGCTGATTGAAGGTTAAGTTGTTCTAGACTAGAATGTATCAGCAGCTTTTGGATGGAAAACATTGTGTTCTACATTTAATATGGTGATCTTTTTGACATAACATAAAAATAAAAAAGACAAGAAAAATGCGGAGAATTTAACACAGTCCAAATACATTTTATTAAAAAAAAAAATAAGAATGCTGGCTGCATGGTGACAGACTTTTTTTTTTTTTTTTTTTAAAGCAGCACCATCTTACCTTCTGCTTCATAAAACATCCATATGTGGAGTGTCTACAAGTCTGTCAGTCAACTCACCAAATCACTTCCTAATTCTGAGGCTTCACAGCTAAATTCTTTTTTTTTTTTTTAGTTTTTTTGGGGGGGCCAGATCTCCACAGGTGGTCAGCAGGTGTCGGTGATGCGACAACCATGTTACCAGGACAGAAATTGCTGCTGTCATTAATGGCTTTTTGTTGCATGAATTAGTCTCTACAGCTCTTCTTCTTCTTCTTCTAGATTTGATTGGTGGTTGGCAACCAGCCCACAGGTGCATTACCGCCACTGACTTGATTATCATCACTCTATATCTTTGTATAAGGAGTTCTGAACTACTCCTTTGTGTGAAAAAATGATCCGTCCTTGGACTGTGTCCGAGGTGCGGCCGTCCATCAATCTGACTAATTTTCATGCAATTTTATTAGTTTATTTATTTATTTTGGTGATGGGGTGGTGGGATATTTGCGAGTGTTGTACTGCAGTTGGGGGGAGTGAAGAGGAGCATGAGGGCACAGGCCAGTGGACACATGCCAAAGTGACGTGTTTTTTAAAGCCTTTAGGAAGTTTGTGTTAAGCAGGTGTAAATGGAGATATCTGATATGGATGCATTTTATAGGTTCATGTAGCACGGAAGTAAAAAAAAAAAAATCGGATTTAGGCAGAAAATGGGATCGAAGGCATTAAGGCCTGCAGCGTTAATGCGATTTTAGACAAGCACATCCACACCTGTGTTAGTACCAGTTAACCATCTAGCTGACACAAGTTCACAAAAATGACACGGTGATTGTGGTGCACTTCACACTTCCAAATATCTGCATGTTTACATTAACATTTACCTGGGTTGGCTGTCATTATTATCATTATCAATGAACTCTTGATGTTTTGTGTGGTCTTTTAAACTAATTGCAGTTTTGAGGATTATAAATAGAGGTGGCCGGGTTATCTTTAAAGCTGCGGATTGAGCCGTGCCTCTTCTATCAGTCATCACCTTTTATCGTCCATCCCCGCCTCTTCTCCTCGTCCTGCTGTCTTCTCTCACTTGCTAAATATTACCATTTAGGGGGTATCCATGTCCTGCTGCAGACAGCAAGTATGTGTCTGTGTGTGTTGTGTTATAGGCTGTGTTTGTGTGCGTCTTCAGCATGTGTTTGTGGAAGCCCGTATTGTTCTCCTACATGCCGAATGCTAGCAACTTAAACACCTATCTTCTGGGGTAATAACGTGTATGAAATACTTGGGCAGGGTTCCTCGCTAACAGTTGGTCTTTGTCGTGAGCATTTAGGTGCGTGGGCGTCTGCGTGTCAAAGGTGGTTAATGTGCAGAGGCGTTTGTGAGTGTGCGCACGGGCATTAGGCGCTCATCGTTGTGCAACACACTGAGCTAGGAGGCGTCTGACCCTCAATAATAGATGTGGCTGCAGTGAATATTTAATGGGTGGGGTGGGGGGTGAGATACATGCACACTTTTATGCCGCACATGCAAATTGGAAATATAATATCAATGTCCGTATGACTTTTAAACAAAGCTCCTGGGAAGTGGTCTCTGTGTAATCGGGTGATGCTCCATGTAAAAGATTTTGTGGAATATTACCAGGCGGCCACTTTAGCCCGCACACTCATCTTCACCCTTCTGTCTCTGTCTTTCTGCAGGCCTCTCAGGATAGTGCTGGTGGTCAGGAGGGACTTGTGCCCCCACCTTTCTCTGCGTTCCCACCTCCTCCGCCGCCGCCCCCCCAGAACGGCTTGACTCTGGATTACGGGGGCGCCCTGTACGCAGCAGGGGCCGTCCAAGGTCCCGTGGAGACCGGCGGAGCAGCAAATAGTGTGGCCAACGCTGCCAGCAGCCTCAGTGCCCAAGTGAGTGCCGTCCTCTGTGTGCAGAGGGATGCGAGAGTGGTGAGGGTTACATCTCTTAACATGTAACAGTATGGGTGGACATGAACAGTTGTTCAGCTTTCAACAGCTTTTATTAGTCCCACAATGGGGAAATTCCAGGATTGCAACAGCACAGGGATAGCAACACTCAGAGCAATAATTAAGAAGATAAGAAAAATAAAAAAAGAGCAGTGAATATACATACGTACACATAAATATATATACACAGTGCGGAGCATTGTAGCTAGATGGATAAACAGCATAACCGTCTACTTAGTTATCCTATATAGTATGAGTATGTACCATTATGTATGAGAATGTACCATTTGTGTAAGTATATTGCGTCTTTTGCATTCAATGCTATTAGGTCGTCACGTTTTTTTGCTATCTCTGCGAGCAGCCCTGCTTAGGTTATACAGTCTGATAGCCGTAGGTAGGAAGGACCTGCGAAACCTCTCGGTTGCGCACCTAGGATGACGTAGTCTACTGCTAAATGAGCTCCTCAGTGCGTTCAGTATGTCCTGCATAGGGTGGGACTCGGACTCCAGCAGAGATGACAGTTTAGCCACCATCTTTCTCTCTCCTATCTCCTCCACTGGGTCAAGGTGTTGCCCCAGGACAGATCTAGCTTTCTTGATCAGTTTGTTCAGTCCCTTCCTATCGGCTGCTGTAATGCCACTGCCCCAGCAGACCACTCCAAAAGTGATGGCTGATGCCACCACCGTGTCGTAGAATGTCTTCAGCAGCGCCCCTTGTACACCAAAAGACCTGAGCTTCCTCAGTAGGAACAGCCATGCGCTGTCCCTTCTTGTAGAGCGCGTCGGTATTGTGTGACCAGTCTAGTTTATTGTTCAGATGAACACCCAGGTACTTGTAGGATGTCACCATCTTAATGTCTGTTCCCTGCATGTTTACTGGTGCTGTGAGGGGTTGTCCTTTGCGGCAGTCCACCACCAGCTCCTTAGTTTTCCTTGCATTGATCTGGAGGCAGTTCCGATGGCACCAGTACACGAAGTCCTGGATAAGTCCTCTGTACTCACCTTCATCTCCGTTGGATATGAGGCCGACGATCGCAGAGTCGTCGGAGAACTTCTGTAGATGGCAGTGTGTTGTGTTGTGTGAGAAGTTCGCAGTATAAAGGGTGAACAGGAAGGAAGCCAAAACCGTTCCCTGGGGGGCCCCCGTGCTACCGATGATCGTGTCAGACACACGATCTCGGGTTCTCACAAACTGTGGCCGGTTAGTGAGGTAGTCCAGGATCCATGATGACAGGTGCTGGTCCACCCCTGCGCACAGCAGCTTGTCCTTCAGGATCATCGGTTGGATGGTGTTGAAAGCACTGGAGAAGTCAAAGAACATGATCCTCACCGCATTCCCGGGCTTCTCCAGGTGGGACAGAGAACGGTGAAGGAGGAAGATCACTGCATCCTCCACCCCAATGCCATGCTGGTAGGCGAACTGGAGTGGATTCATCGCTGGTCCCACCAGGGGGCGGAGGTGAGCAAGGAGCAGTCTCTCCAGGGTCTTCATCATGTGAGACGTCAGGGCCACTGGTCTGTAGCTGTTCAGGTCTTTGGGGTGGGAAGTCTTTGATACAGGTACCACACAAGATGTTTTCCACAACTGTGGTACCCTCCCCAGCTTCAGGCTCAGGTTGAAGATGTGCTCCACAATCCCACACAGTTGGTCTGCACAGGACTTGAGGAGCTTTGCGCTGATGCCGCCTGGTCCCGAGGCCTTCCTCGCCTTGATCTTCCTCATCTCCGTCCTCACCTGGGTCTTAGTGAGGGTCAGGTTGGGGGGTTGTGTGCTGGGAGTGGGGGGGGGTGTTGGTGGAGTGGGGTGTGGACAGCAGGTCTTGATGACTTTAGAGGCAGCAGTGGTTGGTGTGCAGTCGGTGGGGGGGAGGGTGGTTGGTCAAACCTATTAAAAAAACAGGTTCAGATTGTTCGCCCACTCCCTGGCCCCCATGGCCTGGGAGGAGGTATTCTGGAGCCCAGAGATGGTTTTAAGGTTTCTCCAGACCCCGCCGTTGTCGCTCTGTTGCAGCTTGTCCTCCATCTTCTTCCTGACGCTGTCCTTGCCTTCTCTGAGCTTCCTCCTCAGCTCCATCTGTACGGACTTCAGCATCTCCTTGTTCCCCGACCTGAAGATCCTCTTCTTCTCTCTCAGAAGTGTTTTTATCTCAGGGTTGATCCAGGGTTTGTTGTTCAAGCAACACCGTATGGTCTTGGTGGGTATGGTGTGAGTGAGGCCATCGATGTCCTCACCATGTGGATCGCAGAGCTGCTCCCAAGCAGTGGTTTCAAAATAGTCCTTTAGAGCGTCCATTGCCTCCTCAGACCATAACTTCACTGTGCGCATGACCAGAGGTTGTCTGTGTACTAGGGGTTTGTACACCGGCAGGAGATGAACCAAGTTGTGATCCGATCTCCCAAATGGGGGGAGTGGTGATGAGGTGTACGCCTCCTTAGTATTTGTATAGAATAAGTCCAGTGTTTTATTGTCTCTAGTGTGGCATGTGACATACTGGGTGAGCTTGGGTAGAATGGGGGACAGTGAAATATGTTTGAAATCACCTGAGATGAGGAGAAGAGCTTCTGGGTGTTCTGTCAGCAGCCTGCCAGTTACTGAGTGGATGACGTCACGCGCTGTCCCCGCGTTCGCCGTCGGATTTGCATAAATAACAATGCAGATCACGTGTGAGTATTCCCTCGGGAGATAGGTAGGCCGCATGCTAACAGCTAGCAACTCGATGTCTTTGCTGCAGTGATGTTCCTTAACCGTGATAGGTCCCGGTCTGCACCAGCTGTTATTGACATACATTATCACTCCCCCGCCTCTTGCCTTCCCACTGTCTGGTGTCCGTTCTGCCCGTATTGCGTGGAAACCCTCCAGTTCGATGTTAGCATCTGTTGCTAGTTCTGTTAGCCACGTCTCGGTAAACAACATCAAGCTGCTCTCTCTGTACACGCTCTTGTAGCGGGAGATAGCCGCTAGCTCGTCAGTTTTATTGAGTAGCGATCGTACATTCCCCATAATAACGGATGGGAGGACGGGTCTGTACCTTATATTCCTCGCCCGCCGTCTTACTCCAGCTTGACATCCACGCCGTTTCCATCTTATTTCTTCTGGTATGTCGAGTTTTTGCGTTAGCATCGTGGGCCGGTTAAGTGCTAACAGCTGGTCTCTATTGTTTTATGTGTACTCTTAAAGTGACACTCTGGTCAAAATCTTTTTTTGTGCTAACATGGCTGCAACATGTTTTTTATGCCTTATCACTCTTATGTGTCATGTGTGTGTTTTTCTGCTGTGAAAGTTCAGTTAAGCTCCTTCCCTCAGAATAAGGCAAGTGTAGATGGAGTGTTTTTGTGATGTCACTTTACCAGGTGAACCAATCAGGACTAAGCACTGGCTGTTCAAATGTGCCAGCTTGTAGACTTCTGTGTGCTGGTGGGTGGGATGTGGGTGGGCCTAATTAGATCTGGGCATTTGAAGGAGGAAGAAAAGGGCAAAGATTTTTACAAACAACTGTTAAGTTATTTAAGTTTTTATTCCCATGCCAATGACGTTTGGCAGCGCCTGTCTCCGTTCCGGGACCCTAGCCACACAGCTACTGTGGGTAGTGAAAGCTACAGTTTGGGGTCAGTCCTCTGGTAGCATTGCGTGTTAACTTTCCTTTCCCCATTCTGTTATGCTGAGCACCAAGCTAGAAGGCGGGAAGTACCATTTTTACCTGGTCTTTGGTATGACTCAGCCAGGATTTGAACCCTGGCTTCCCGTTTGTGTGGCAGATGCTCTACCAACTAGGCCACCACTCAGGACTTCCGGTCATGGCCGCCACGTAGGAGGATGTGCTTCCCTCTACTCTGCTCCTAAAAATTAAAAAAATCGACAAATAACTCTCTCAATTGGAACAAAACTATCCCAGCGTTTGGGCGAGGATATGCCGGTAAAGCCTAAGGCTGGGAAATCAGGTGGAGGAAAAAGTGAACCGCAGAAACAGTCCAAATTAACGGACTTTCACATCCGTGACGCAGCAGAAAACCCCCCAGATATGGCAGAGCAAGCTAGTGGAGGAGCGGTGAATGCTGGCGACAGCACAGGTGCGGTGTTTGCTGCCATTGGCTCAATGAGAGCAGACTTCTCTACTAAGTTTGATGGGATTATAGCAGCGATAGAGGGTTTGAGAAAGGAATTAAGTGATTGTATGGAACGTGTAACGCAGGTGGAGCTCCGAATTTCCAGCGCTGAGAATGACGTCACCAGCCTACAATTAAAGGTGTGCACATTGGAATTAAACAATAAACGTCTGGAAGATAATGTCCTGGATTTAGAATCCCGGTCGAGACGGAACAACCTGAGGCTGGTGGGTCTTCCTGAGGGTACGGAGGGGTGGGACTCATGTTCCTTTTTGGAAAAGTGGATCCCAGAAGCGCTGAACAACGCGGAGCTGCAGTCATCAGTCGTTCTGGAAAGCGCCCACCGAATTGGCCCACTGAGAGATAATAAGGCAGCACCGAGGACGCTAATTATGAAGTTCCTCAACTACAGAGACAGGATGACGATCTCCAACGCGGCGCGGGCCAAAGGAGAAATTAAATACCAGGATCAGCAGGTGCGGTTCTACCCAGATTTGGCCACAGGAATCCAACAATTAAGGAAACAGTTTGACCCCGCCCGTAAAGAGCTGCGCAACCTTGGGATTCGTCATGGAGTGATTTATCCTGCAAGACTGCTGGTCACGTATAAAGGGAGAACCCACACCTTCAAGACCCCAGAAGAGGCGCAGGAGCTCATCAAGAAGATACAAGAAGAGACTGGTGGGAGCTAAGCATGAAGCATGAATAAGATATAAGGTAGAATATTTAAGCATTTGCACAGGCATTTGACTGATCTGAAGCAAATAGCAAGTTCACAAAATACAGATTGTATTGAATTTAAAAAAAAAAAACCTATGATGTACAAAGTTGCTATAAAATTTTTGCAGTTAAGTTGGAAAACTACAGAAGAGAGTTAATGTTATGTCATTAAAAGCAGTAGAGTCAGGGTGATTGAGAGGAGAAAGAAAGAGTGGTTTTGCCTGATCCTTGTGAATGAGGAGCAGTCAATGGCTATAGCGGGAGACGGAATTTTTTTTTTTTGATTTTGGGGGGATTACCACGAATGTGGGAAGGGGAAATTTGTTTGTGTGTAGTTTGTAGGATGAATGTTCAACCACTCATGTTTTTGCTTCTCTGTGTGAGCATGTTTACATTGCGAGGTAATCCCAAACTCATTGATCATAGACCAAAGCGTTAATCTTAATTTAACTTCATGGAATTGCAGAGGTCTACAAAATTTAAAAAAACTTAAACAAGTTATGAATAAAATAAAAGACATAGGTTCAAAAATTGTGTTTTTACAAGAAACTCATCTAATAGAGGAGGATGTAAAAAGAATTAAAAAAAGATGGCAGGGAAGTGTATTCACCTCATCATTTTCATCTCGAGCCAGGGGAGTTATGACTCTCATACACAAAACAGTCCCATTTCAAGTGAAAAATGTAATTGGAGACAAATTAGGAAGATACCTAATCATTCAAGGATCTTTGTTATTAGAAAGTATAAATCTGGTGAACCTATACGGTCCCAATATAGATGATCAAAACTTCTTTGCTAATTTATTTCTTATTTTATCATCACTTACAGGGCAGCATATAATAGCAGGGGATTTTAATTGTACATCGAATCCCAGCATAGATAGGTCAACAGGACTGGACTGTACGCACAATGGATGCAGGATGATCATTAATCATTTTATGAAAGAATTGAGATTGCTAGACATATGGAGAGAAATGAAACCGCAAGTTAAAGCCTACTCTTGTTATTCTAATACCTACAAGACATTCTCACGTATTGACTATTTTTTGATCTCCACAGAATTAAGGTCCAAGATTCAAAACTGTTTCTATGATAACATTGTGATCTCTGATCATGCACCCTGCTGTCTATCTAATATATGTAGATAAGAAATTGACAAAGGAACCAGGTAGGTGGCAATTTCAGCATAAATGGCTTCAGGAGGAGGAATTTGTTAAGTACATAGAAAAACAGATAGATGAGTTCTTTGATATCAATACTACACAAACATCAGCATGTATAAAGTGGGAGGCTTTCAAAGCTTTTATTAGGGGGCATATTATTAGTTATACAGGTTCAAAATCTGAGAAGACTCGAGAGGAGAGAGTCCAATTGGAACATAAAATAAAAATTCTCCAAGAAAAAGTGTATGCAGGAAGTGACCCAAAGTTAAGATAAGATAAGATAAGCCTTTATTAGTCCCACAACGGGGAAATTCCAGGATTGCAACAGCACAGGGATAGCAACACTCAGAGCAACAATCAGAAGGCAAGAAAACAAAAAACAAACAAAAAAAAAAAACAAGCAAGCAAGAGCAGCTAGTATACATATGTACATATTACTATAAAATATATATATACACACACACACAGACACACAGTGCAGAGCATTGTAGCTGGATGGAATAAATATATGAATATATGAACACACAGTGCAGAGCATTGTAGCTAGATGGAATAAATATGTAAATATATAAACACCCACAGTACGGAGCATTGCAGCTAGGTGGAATAAATATGCAAGTATATAAACACACACAGTGCGGAGCAATGTAGCTAGATGGAATAATATGTAGATATATAAAAACACAGTGCGGAGCATTGTAGCTAGATGGAATAAATATATAGATATATAAATATAAACACACCCAGTGCTGAGCATTGTAGCTAGATGGAATAAATATGTAAATATATAAACACACACAGTGCAGAGCATTGTTGCTAGGTGGGATGAAACAGCATAACCGTCTATTTAGTTATCCTACATGGTATGATTATGTGCCCATACATATTCTCACCCTCCATAGCGACCGGTATGTTCCTAGTTGTATGCCGGAGAGGACCATTGTGTAAGTCTATTGCATCTTTTGCATTCAAAAAAACTATTAGTTTGTTACGTCTTTTTGCTATCTCTGCGAGCAGCCCTGCTTAGGTTGTACAGTCTGACAGCCGTTGGTAGGAAGGACCTACGAAACCTCTCGGTTGTGCACCTGGGATGATGTAGTCTGCTGCTAAATGAGCTCCTCAGTGCATCCAGTATGTCCTGCATAGGGTGGAACTCGGACTCCAGCAGAGATGACAGTTTAGCCACCGTCCTTCTCTCTCCTATCTCCTCCATCGGATCAAGGCGCTGCCCCAGGACAGAGCTAGCTTTCTTAATCAGTTTGTTCAGTCTCTTCCTATCGGCTGCAGTAATGCCACTGCCCCAGCAGACCACTCCAAAAGTGATGGCTGATGCCACCACCGTGTCATAGAATGACTTCAGCAGCGCCCCTTGTACACCAAAAGACCTGAGTCTCCTCAGCAGGAACAGCCTGCGCTGTCCCTTCTTGTAGAGTGCGTCAGTATTGTGTGACCAGTCTAGTTTATTGTTCAGATGAATACCCAGGTACTTATAGGATGTCACCATCTCGATGTCTGTTCCCTGTATATTTACTGGTGCTGTGAGGGGCTGCCCATGCCTGCGGCAGTCCACCACCAGCTCCTTAGTTTTCCTCGCGTTGATCTGGAGGCAGTTCCGATGGCACCAGTCCACAAAGTCCTGGATAAGCCCTCTGTACTCAGCTTCATCTCCGTTGGCGATGAGACCAACGATCGCAGAGTCATCAGAGAACTTCTGTAGATGGCAATGTGTTGTGTTGTGTGAGAAGTCCGCAGTATAAAGAGTGAACAGGAAGGGAGCCAGCACCGTTCCCTGGGGGGCCCCCGTGCTACTGATGATCGTGTCGGAAACACAGTCCCGGGTTCTCACAAACTGAGGCCGGTTCGTGAGGTAGTCCAGGATCCATGATGACAGGTGCTGGTCCACCCCTGCGCGCAGCAGCTTGTCCTTCAGGATCATCGGTTGGATGGTGTTGAAAGCACTGGAGAAGTCAAAGAACATGATCCTCACCATATTCCCGGGCTTCTCCAGGTGGGACAGAGAACGGTGAAGGAGGAAGATCACCGCATCCTCCACCCCAATGCCATGCTGGTAGGCGAACTGGAGTGGATCCATCGCTGGTTCCACCAGGGGGCGGAGATGAGCAAGGAGCAGTCTCTCCAGGGTCTTCATCAAGTGGGACGTCAAGGCCACCGGTCTGTAGCTGTTCAGGTCTTTGGGGTGGGAAGTTTTTGGTACAGGTACCACACAAGATGTTTTCCACAGCTGTGGTACCCTCCCCAGTTTCAGGCTCATGTTGAAGATATACGTCACAATCCCACACAGCTGGTCTGCACAGGACTTGAGGAGCTTTGCGCTGATGCCGTCCGGTCCCGACGCCTTCCTCGCCTTGATCTTCCTCAGCTCCGTCCTCACCTGGGTCTTGGTCAGGGTCAGGATGGGGGGCTGTGTGTTGGGAGTGGGGGGGGTGTCGGTGGAATGGGGAGTGGGTAGCAGGACTTGATTTCTTAGAGGCAGCAGTGGTTGTTGTGCAGACAGGGGGGAGGGCGGTTGGTCAAATCTATTGAAAAACAGATTCAGGTTGTTCGCCCACTCCCTGCCCCCCGTGGCCTGGGGGGAGGTGTTCTGGAGCCCCGAGATGGTTTTGAGGTTTCTCCAGACCCCGCTGATGTCGCTCTGTTGCAGCTTGTCCTCCACCTTCTTCCTGAAGCTGTCCTTGCCTTCTCTGATCTTTCTCCTCAGCTCCCTCTGTACGGACTTCAGCATCTCCCTGTTCCCCGACCTGAAGATCCTCTTCTTCTCTCTCAGAAGTGTTTTTATCTCAGGGTTGATCCAGGGTTTGTTGTTTGAGTGACGCCGTATGGTCTTGGTGGGAACGGATTTGTCCACACAGAAGCTGAGGTAGCCCGTGAAGGTGTGAATGAGGCCATCGATGTCCTCACCATGTGGATCGCAGTTAGAGAACGAATTACTGATTCTGAGAGCTGAATATGACAAAAAATCAGCGAATAGAGCTGCCTCGAGTCTTCTAAGATTGAAGCAATCTTTTTATGAACAAGGTGAAAAATCAGGGAAATTATTGGCATGGCAGATTAAACAATTAGAATTTAAAACACCAATTACCAGTATTATAAGTAACGGACAGGCAGTTGTAGATCCTCTAGAAATTAACAGCGCCTTTAGAGATTATTATGAAAAACTATGACACAAAAAATGAAACTGACTTAACAAAACTAAATGGGTTTTTGGACGAATTATCTATACCTTGTATTCCAAATGAAAACAGGGAGATACTGGAGTCAAAAATTAGTCAAGAAGAAGTTGGGCTAGCCATTGATGAAATGAAATCAGGAAAAAGTGCAGGACTCGATGGTCTTCCAGTTGACCTCTATAAAAAAAATTAAGAATAAATTAATAAAACCTTTTTTGGAAATGGTTTTAGAAGCATTTCAAAATAGTAATTTACCATTATACGTGAATAATGCCTTAATTATACTGTTGCCAAAACCAGGTAAACCCTCTAATAAATGTGAAAATATGAGACCAATAAGCCTATTAAATGCTGACCTTAAGATAATCTGTAAAATTTTAGCAAGACGGCTACAAGAAATATTACCAAATATTATTAACCGAGATCAGAATGGCTTTATAAAGGGAAGACAAGGCTTCCATAATGTAAGAAGACTATTTAATATTATCTATTCTAATAAAGAAGCACCGGATACAGCTCTCCTATCATTGGACGCCGAAAAGGCCTTTGATAGGGTCGAATGGCCCTTTCTTTTTGAAGTCCTACAAAGGTTTGGAATTGGAAATAATTTCATAAAATGGGTTCAGATAATATACAATAATGCTACAGCAGAAATCCTAACAAACAGCAATATTTCAAAATCAATAAAAATCAATAGAGGATGTCGACAAGGCTGTCCACTTTCACCTTTACTGTTTACTATGGCAATTGAACCTTTAGCGATGGCAGTATGTTTACATCCACAAATATATGGAATTAAAATAGGACCAACAGAACATAAAATCTCCCTGTATGCTGATGACATAATTTTGTTCATGTCGAATCTTAAAAAAATCAATTCCGAATTTGTTGAATTTAATAAAGAATTTTGGGGAAATATCAGGATATAAAATAAATAAAACTAAATCTTCAATATTAATGCTAAATGAGACCCAGAGAAATCACCCAGGTCCTGAGGTAAATCAATTCAAAGTTGTAAATCAGTTTAAATATTTAGGAATTCAAATTTTGCCTAAGCTAGAATTAGTCGCCAGTGCCAACTATGAAGCCTTAATGATAGACATTAATGAGTTACTTCAGAGATGGATGTCACTACCAATGTCGATGATTGGGAGAATTAATATACTTAAAAGTAATATCTTACCCAAAATGCTTTATTTATTTCAATACATTCCTTTACCACCACCTTCAGATCTATTCTTAAGAATTAAAAAAAAGTTAGTGGAATTTATATGGAACAATAGGAGGGCTAGATTACGTCTGTCCTTACTATATTTACCATTTGATCGTGGAGGTCTGAAATGTCCAAACTTTATGTTGTATTACTGGTCAGCACAACTGAGGTCTATGACATATTATTTTTCATCAAATGATCTCCCTCACTGGACTGAAATGGAATCATACAATTTACCTTTACCTCTTCCCACATTCATATACTCAGACTCGGCAAAAAAATTACAGAAGCAAGTTAAAAACCCATTTGTAAAGCATATGATCAAAATATGGTGTGAAACCAAAAAATATCTAAAAGATCCACACTTATTGTCACAATTTAGCCCAATATGGGGTAATCAATATTTTAGAGCGGATGCTGTATTTAAAGTATGGAATTTAAAAGGGATTCAAAAGATTCGAGACTTATATTTGTCAGGTTCAGATAACATAATGTCTTTTGAAGAACTGAGGATCAAATTTAATCTTAATAGAACACATTTTTTTAAATATCTTCAGCTTAGGAACTTTATTCGATCAAATCAAAATAATGCTCTCATCCGACCTACTTATTCATCCTTGGAAAAAATCTTGATGAAAGATAGTAAGAGAAAGGGTATTATTTCAGAGTTTTATAACTCATTGACATTGTCCTCAAATGAAAACTCACAGAAAAGACTGAATTATTGGGAAGAAGACCTGCAAACTGAAATTTCAGAGGAACAATGGGAATTGGCTTGTGCAGAAGCTCAAACCAAATCAATAAATGTACGTCTTAAATTGATACATTTTAAATGGTTAATGCGAATGTATGTTACACCGGTGGAGTTAAATAGATATAACAAAAACATACCAGATACGTGCACAAAATGTATGAAAAGTAAAGGAACCCTATTTCATTGTTTATGGGAATGTAGAAAAATTAGATTGTTTTGGGAAGAGGTGAGGGTAACAATTGAAAAAATAATTTCAAAACAAATCATATTGAATCCTAAACTGTTTTTGTTGGGTCTTTATCCAGAAAAGCATAACTTTAACAAGAGTGAAAGAGCATTCATAGACCTCAGTTTGCTTAACGCCAAAAAATGTATTGCACTATTGTGGAAAAAGACTCATAGACCAGATGTGACTCAGTGGTTAAGACAGATGTTAACAAACCTTCCATTAGAAAGAATAACATACATACTGAAATCAAAAGAAATTGTGTTTGAGAATATATGGAGACCTTTCATTGATTATGTAAAGAATTTAAACATAACTTTTGAAGAAAAAGGTGAATGATGTGTGTGGACCTTGTAAATTCCAAATTGGTGAATGTATAGTATGTATACTTACGTAATGGATTGCCTAGACTAAATAGAGGAGCATTGTTGAAGTTCTGCCTTAGTTAGTGGTTGTTGGTGTTTTTAGTATTTTTTTTTTTTATTA
Source organism: Pholidichthys leucotaenia (assembly GCA_020510985.1). Classification (NCBI taxonomy): domain Eukaryota; kingdom Metazoa; phylum Chordata; class Actinopteri; order Cichliformes; family Pholidichthyidae; genus Pholidichthys; species Pholidichthys leucotaenia. The sequence goes on from CM035848.1 coordinate 152,988,548, forward strand.
TTTTAGTGTTAGTGTTCGATTGTTTGTGTTTTGTTTGTAAAAAAAACGTTCAATAAAAATATTGTGGAAAAAAAAACAAAAAAAAAACTAGGCCACCACTCCGGTTTGACAAGCAACTGTGAGACAAGGAAAGTTTTGAAGTTTTTTTTGTGGAAACTGAGCCACTGTCATGCTTCACTTCAGGGATGGTGTTCTTTTCAGCATACGCTTCAGTCTTCATCCTCCAGACATACTGCTGATCCATAGGTCCAAAAAGTCGGCTCCAGTTTGCTCAAAACTATATAAATAATCCAATGAGGTTTTGGGATTCTGTTCTGTGGAGTGATGAAACAAAACTGGAACTTTTTGGGCCTATGGATCAGCAGTATGTCTGGAGGAAGAAGAATGAAGCATGCGCTGAAAAGAACACCATGCCTAAAGTAAAGCATGGCGGTGGCTCAGTGATGCTCTAGGGCTGCTTTGCATCCTCTGGCACTGGAAACCTGCAGCATGTGGCGGGCAAAATGGATTCAATCAAATATCAGGAAATCCTGGGAGAACATGTCATGCCATCTGTCAGGAAGCTGAAGCTTGGATGTCATTGGTCCTTCCAACCAGACAATGATCCCAAGCATACCTCAAAGTCTACTTGGTTTTGTTTCAGAAGAAGTCCTGGAAGATACTAGAGTGGCCATTACGGTCGCCTGACTTGAACCCCATAGAAAGTTTGCTGGGATTTGAAAAAGGCGGTTGCAGCATGTAACCAATTTAATTTAATTTAATTTAATTTTAAACCCAAGAATATTGGTGAACTGGTGGCCTTTGCTCATGAGGAATGGGCTAAGATTCCTCAGAACGTTGCCAGAAGCTGGTGTCTGGCTATACATCACGTTTGCAGCAGGTCATAACAGCAAAAGGGTGCTCTACTAAGTACTAAAGATGCTTGTCATGAAGGGGTGGAATAATAGTGAAGTTGCAGTAGTCATTAAAGTGGAATTTTGTGTTGAATTTGGAGAAACCACTTGTAATATTAGTTGTGTTGAGCTCTTTAAATCATTCTTGTTTGATCAAACAGTTGCTAGTTTGTACATTTTGCCAATAAATCTAATTTGCAGTGGAGGTTGAGTTTGATTGCAACTATAAGAAAAAATATATTTGTGGAGAAGAAATTGCCTACATCATATAGGTTTTTTATATATATTTGCCACTTTTTCATCATGTACTGCATTAAAAAAAATTATTTAATCTTTATTTAACCAGGCAGGACAGATTAAGAACACATTCTTATTTACAACTGTGGCCTGGGGGTAAGGGGCAAGGGACAACTCACATTCATACCTCCCCAGTTGATGCCAATTCACCTAACCTGCATGTTTTTGGCCCCTGTGGGAGGAAACCGGAGAAATCCCAGAGTAAACCCACACAGACATGTGGAGAACATGCAAACTCCACACAGAAAGAGCACTGTTGGTCAGGGGGTGGGATTGAACCCGAGATCCCATGGCCAAGGGTGAGTTGCTGTGCTGCCACAGTGCTAATCACTGCTCCACCGTGCTGCCCTTTCACAACACTCCTGGTTCCTTTTTAACAGCAAGACTTGGGCTGAATTTCCTGTGGAAAAGGTGTCACTTTTTCACGATTGACAAATTTAGAACTAGCTGTTATTTTGCATATATTGCATATGTTGACACCTTCTATGCAGTTTCTGCTATAATTACCCCCGCCAAGGGAGAAGGTAATGTTTTCAGTGGCATTGGTTGGTTTGTCTGTTACCAGTATAACTCAAAAAGTTATTAACATATATTGATGACATTTTCAGGAAAGGTGTGTAATGGCATGGGGAACAAATGATTAGATTTTGGTGATGATATGAGAGTGCATACCTCCACCAAGGGCTTTGTTTGTATTGTGCAGCATGATTACACAAAAACTATTGGATGGATTTGGAGGAAATTTTCACCAGAGTTGGTCCTTGGGCTAGAGAGGAACCAGTTACTTTTTGGTGAGGATCTGAGAATGCATACCTCCACCAAGGCTCTTATCTTCTCACAGTGTGTTAGCAACAATACTCCAAAACTAATGGACAGACTTTGATGCAGTTTTCACCAGACGTGGCTATAGGCCTACACGCAAACCCATTACATTTTGGAGGTGATCCATGGCAGACGTAAGGAGCCTTGGCGGAGGTATGCACTCTCTGAGTGCTTTTCTAGTTTGCCAATGTATTTGGTGTCTGTGCTGTTTTTTTCCTTTAATATCCAATGGTGTCATATGTATATGCTGTATTTCTTGTTGAACTAACTGTAATAAAACTGAAAAAAAGCTATAAAAAGCTAAAGGGAAAAATTGTGCAGAAGCTGCATGTTATATAACATTTATGTTTATATACTGTTATTTAATTAGTGCACAAATGTTCAAAGTCCCTACTGGAATTTCTTTAAAATGTGCAGATGATATTTATCAAATCTAACTTGAACAGTGAATAAAATATCTAAATCAGGACTGCGCAACGGTTCTGAAGGTTGGTCATTTTCTTTATGCAACATACACTGCCTGTTCAAAAAATAAAATAAAAAGAATAAAAGCACCACCAACCAAATGGGTAAGGATCTTCTGTTGTATAATTACTGCTGTGATCAATATGTTTGAGCTGACAAGTTATTTAGCTGATGCAGTATCTTCTCATTTCTTTAAAAAACAGTGTTTTGTTGTCTGAAGACATCTTTTATGGTTGTGTAAAAAAAAAAAAGCTAATGATTTAAAAACAAAATAATTTTAAATTGAACCCTGAAGTGCACAGGCAGCCAGTGAAGGGAAGCTAAAGTGGGTGTAATGTGGGCCTTCTTATGTGTTCCAGTTAAAAGATGTGCAGTAGCATTCTGAACCAGCTGGAGATGTGAGAGGGAAGACTGGCTAACTCCAAAATAAAGTGCATTGCAGTAATCCAGTCGAGATGTAATTAAGGCATGGATTACTATTTCAAAGTGCTGTTTTGAAAGGATGGGTTTAACCTTTGACAATTGCCTTAAATGAAAAAAGCTGCACTTCACTATTGCAGCAATTTGACGATCTAATTTAAAATCACTGTCCATCTGGAGTGGTGGCCTAGAGGTAGAGCATCTGCCCCACAACCGGGGGGTTGGGGTTTAAGTCCTTGCCGGGTCATGCCAAAGACCATATAAAAATGGAACTTCCTGCCGTCCAGCTTGGTGCTCAGCAGAAATGGAATGGAGGAGGGAAATGTTTGAGGTGGCAGTGGCTCAGGAGGTAGACCAGGTCATCTAATAACCAGAGGGTTGGCGGTTTGAATCCTGCTCTCCCCAGCCATTTTGCCGTTATGTCCCTGGGCAAGACACTTTACCCACCTTGCCTCCAGTGTCCATGACATTGGGTATGAATGTGTATAAATGTTAGGTAGTAGTTGGAGAGGCCAGTCTGTCTCAGGGCAGCTGTAGCTACACCAGTAGCTTACCATTACCATTGTCTGTCTGTGGAGTGAATGAGTAATGGACCCATTGTAAAGCGCTTTGGGTATCTTGAAAGGTGCTATATAAATGCAATCCATTATTATTATTATTAAAACCCAGATTAATAACAATTGGTTGGACAAACCCTGTCAAGGGACCCAGGTCAGCAGGGGGAAATCACAGGAGCCACCGGGTCCAAACACAATCACTTCTGTCTTCTTTTAATTAAAATTTAAGAGGTACTACCATCCAATCTTTAATGTCATTAGACATTCAAGAAGTGATTTAATCAGGGATGGCAATTTTCCGCCGATCGGCGGATTTCCGCCGATTTTATCATCATCTATGTCATAATTTTGTACCTTTACCTTGTTCTCAATAAAGTTTGGGAAAAAAAAACATACGCGCTCGACGCTTCCCCGAAGTCTCGCGATAACCCGGATGTACTCAAGCTACTGCTGTATTGTAAACAGCCCTGCGATTGGATAGTTGCAAACGATTGGACCAATCAAATGGCTCGTATGCTTTGTCAAAAATTCATTTCAGCTTGTTCTCAGGGATGTGATTTTTCCGGTAATTCACCGAATTTCGCTTTATTTGTATATTATATGTACGTTAAGTACGTTAGCGGCTTATGGTCCACGACGCAGTGAAAGTGTGCCCTTTCAGCCAGAACCGGAAGTGGCGTACGCCAGGTGGAGAGCCATTAACTCTCTGTCGAACACGCTGTATTTACGCTCACTGTCGTGCAAAGACCTGCTTCAAAAAAAGGTGAGCGGCTGCCAAGAACCGGCAACGCATTGCTCCACGACGGCCGCTATGCCCATGTCCGAGACGTGGGTAATGAGCGCTGTTTTAACCTCAGAACGCCTGCTCCCGTTCAGGAGTCCAGTCGACTCTGTCCGCCGGTTTCCGTTTGAGTGCAGCGTACAGCGGCTGTTTGAACTGGGCTGCGCGGGGGAGGAAAATGAGCTGCTCAAGACTCAATGGAGATTGAAACTGGTGATCTGAAATGAATGCTGAAATTATAAAAAGTAATGGTATGTTGGAATTTTATTTCTATTATGGAATAGATAAAATTAACTGATTTTGATTTGATCAAGTGTTAAAGCATGTGATGGATAATGCTTGCTGGAATATTTACCTCCGCCAAGGAGGTTATGTTTTCATCGGCGTTGGCTTGTCTGTCTGTCTGTTTGTTAGCAAGGAAAAGTGATGGACGGATTTTCATGAAATTTTCAGGAAAGGTGTGCAATGGCACGGGGAACAGATGATTAGATTTTGGTGATGATCTGAGAGTGCATACCTCCACCAAGGGCTTTTTTGTATTTGTGCAGCAGGATTACACAAAAACTACTGGATGGATTTGGATAAAATTTTCACCAGAGGTGGTTCTTGGGCTAGAGAGAAACCCATTATATTTTGGTGATGATCTGAGAATGCATACCTCAGCCAAGGCGCTTATCTTCTCACAGTGTGTTAGCAACAATACTCCAAAACTGATGGACAGACTTTGATGCAATTTTCACCGCAAGTGGCTATAGGCCTACACACAAACCCTTTACATTTTGGAGTTGATCCATGACAAACGGAAGGAGCCTTGGCGGAGGGATGCGCTCTGAGTGCTTTTCTAGTTTAGGAATGCTATATTCTTGGAACATAAGTCAATATTATACAGTAATAAGTGGCATTCAGCTGTTTGTTTTATGTCATGTAAGCACAGTTCTGGTACTTAAAAATCATAAAAACCCAGGAGCTTCGGGGAGCGAAGTGACAGTAAAGGTGAAAATTGGCTCAAAGTTCAATGAGGTAACAGAAACACTCGGACAGTTTCTGAAGAAACCAGAAAAGGAGATGAAGTTCAAAGTTCAGAGACTGACACAGCTTGCTGCCAAAAGGAAGAAAGTTTCACATTAGAAGTGACTTGGTGACCAGTGTAAATGTGTAAAAAACTCTAATAGAACTGTTAAATATGTTGGACTAAAGACAGTGAGACAACATTGAAGAAAAAGTAAGTTAACTTTTTCATTAAATTTAATGATTTATCTAAGTCTAGTATTTCATTTTTTAATCATTTTTTTCAGTCTAAATTACTTCTATTTTACTGAAAACCTCCCAGCTTCAGGGGGGCTGCGCCCCCCCCCCCCCCCGTAAGTCAATCGACCAAATTAGATTTCAGCTGAAATCAGAATTTCCTGTTGCCATCCCTGTTTAATTGAGAAAGCCTCCGTCTGCCTTACTGGAACATAAATTTGACAGTTGTTAACATAACAGTGGAAGGAGATATGCTTTCTAAGAATTGAACCCAGTGGAAGCAGATACAGTGCATCCAGAAAGTATTCACAGCACTTCACTTTTTGCACATTTTGTTATGTTAAAGCTAGGGCTGTCGCGGTAGAAGAATTTCCCCTGCGGTGACAGTGGAAAGCTCAACACTGCAGCATGCTGTATTATTGCAAATGTTTTTAGGACCCTGTGGAGTCGTAATTTAAACAGGGTTTATAACTTATGTGGCAAATGAGGGAAGCTGTGAGAGTCTTGCTGCAGCTCCTCTCTCAACTTTATGTGCATGTGTTAGAACTGTGCAGAGCTCCCCTCTTTATACAGGCATGAACTGCTGATTCTGTTAAAAAAAAACAAAACAAACAAAAACGATCATTTTCATAAAGCAGTGGCAGTAACTACGGGGTGTGTGGACTGGAGACTGCGGCGACTTTCAGCTTATAAGCAGGAAAGTCTCCGTACAGGACCCTGCATGGCTCTTGTCTCCGTGATTTTTGCCGCTGTCCGAAAAATCTTGTCCAAACAAGCTACTCTCAGACCTCATACACAGAGCATACACAGTCAGGATCATACACACTCCGCTCACAAGGAAATAGCATGTTTTGTGCCCTTTCAATGCTCACTGTTACGGCTGTATTTAACAAGGAGTCCAAACGCTTTTACCACTAACTGCCTGCTGGAGTCCGTCTGGAAAGAGTGCCCCAAAAGGCGGCAGCACCATGTGCTGTGGAAGCTTCTAGAGTACCGGGTGCAAACATGGTTTTGGTAATAAAAATACACTTCATTTAGCAATTTATTTAATAATCAGTAGGGTCACATACTGTAAGTGAACAACGAGATATAGCCACACACACACACACACACACACAAAATGAACACCGCAGTTGTTGCGGTTGGTCATTTTCCTCCGCGGTAGGCGTGTCCATAGCGCAGTATTACATAATTGCAGTTTTCGCGACAGCCCTAGTTACAGCCTTATTCCAAAATGGAATAAATTTATTTTTTTCCTCAAAATTCTATACACAACATCCCATAATGACAGCATGAAAAAAGTTTGAGATTTTTGCAAATTTATTAAAAAATAAAAAACTAAGAAATCACATGCACATAAGTATTCACAGCCTTTGCTCAATACTTTGTTGATGCACCTTTGGCAGCAATTACAGCCTCAAGTCTTCTGGAATATGATGCCACAAGCTTGGCACACCTATCTTTGGGCAGCATTCCTCTTTGCAGCATCTCTCAAGCTCCATCAGGTTGGATGGGAAGTGTCGGTGCACAGCCATTTTCAGATCTCTCCAGATATGTTCAGTTGGATTCAAGTCTGGGCTCTGGCTGGGTCACTCAAGGACATTCACAGAGTTGTCCTGAAGCCACTCCTTTGATATCTTGGCTGTGTGCTTAGGGTCGTTGTCCTGCTGAAAGATGAACCATCACCCCAGTCTGAGGTCAAGAGCGCTCTGGTGCAGGTTTTCATCCAGGATGTCTCTGTACATTGCTGCATTCATCTTTCCCTCTATCCTGACTAGCCACAGCATGACGCTGCCACCACCATGCTTCACTGTAGGGATGGTATTGGCCTGGTGATGAGCGGTCCAAACATGACGCCTGGCGTTCACGCCAAGAGTTCGGTCTTTGTCTCATCAGACCATAGAATTTTGTTTCTCATGGTCTGAGAGTCCTTCAGGTGCCTCTTGGCAAACTCCAGGCGGGCTGCCATGTGCCTTTCACTAAGGAGTGGCTTCCATCTGGCTGCTCTACCATACAAGCCTGATTGGTGGATTGCTGCAGAGATAGTTGTCCTTCTGGAAGGTTCTCCTCTCTCCACAGAGGAACGTTGGAGCTCTGACAGAGTGACCATCGGGTTCTTGGTCATCTCCCTGACGAAGGCCCTTCTCTCCCCATCGCTCAGTTTAGATGGCCAGCCAGCTCTAGGAAGAGCCCTGGTGGTTCCAAACTTCTTCCATTTACGGATGATGGAGACCACTGTGCTCATTGGGACCTTCAAAGCAGCAGAAATTTTTCTGTACCCTTCCCCAGATTTGTGCCTTGAGACAATCCTGTCTCGGAGGTCTACAGTCAATTCCTTTGACTTCATGTTTGGTTTGTGTTCTGACATGCACTGTCAACTGTGGGACCTTATATAGACAGGTGTGTGCCTTTCCAAATCATGTCCAATCAACTTAATTTACCACAGGTGGACTCCAGTTAAGCTGTAGAAACCTCTCGAGAATGATCAGTGGAAAGAGGATGCACCTGAGCTCAATTTTGAGCTTCATGGCAAAGGCTGTGAATACTTTTTTACCTGTGATTTCTTAGTTGTTTTTTTTTTAATAAATTTGCTAAAATCTCAAAAGTTTTTTCACATTGTCATTATAAGGTATTGTGTGTAGAATTTTGAGGGAAAAATTAATTTGATCCATTTTGAAATAAGGCTGTAACATAACAAAATGTGGAAAAAGTGAAGCGCTGTGAATACTTTCTGGACTGTAAAGTGCAGTGTACTGTAAAGTGAAAAGAGCCAGGGGCCCTAAAACTGAGCCCTGTGGGACCCCATGTGACAGGGAAGCAGAGGAGGATTCAGAGCCAGCAAGGCTTACACACATGGTCCTATCTGTCAAATAGGACCTGAACCATTCCAATGAAGTACCAGAAATACCCATAAGATGCTGCAGGTGAGAAATTAAAATATCATGATCTACAGTATCAATGGCAGTGGTTAGGTCTAGCAGAACAAGAATAACATAATCACAAGAATCAGACAGACTGACTAATCTGTTAATCATTTAAATAATCAGCTGACTAATGATAACTGTTACTGTTGAACTTGCTGTTAGTGCAGTGTTATGAATTAAAAAAAAGTGACAGATGACAATCCATTTCTCATCTCATGGTGTTTTTTTTTTTTTCCTGCGCTCTCTCTGTGTGCCTGTCCCAGCAGTCAGATGGATCCTCCCAGATAGATGGCCAGTCTGGGGTCAGCTCAGGAGGAGGGGGTGGTGGTGGGGGGAACGCCGGGGATGATTCAGATGCCAAGATGACACCCAAACGCCTCCACGTATCGAACATCCCCTTCCGTTTCCGAGACCCTGACCTACGGCAGATGTTTGGGGTATGTAAACCAAAGTTTTCTTCTCACTATGCATCATCACATAACAAGAGTACGAGGGCTGCTCATAAGATTTCCCCTGACTCATTTCTCATGGACAGAGAGGAACCAAGGGTCACACAATTATCCCTTCACTTTATGCAGCTGTGGAGACTTCGCCTGTAGAAGTCTGCAGATTGCGTCAGAAGCCACGACTTGACCTCAGAAATCAGCATTTCATCATCTTGGAAGTGCTTTTCCTTCAAAAATGACTTCATGGTTGGAAAGAGGTGGAAGTCAAACTGGTTGGAAAGAGGTGGAAGTCAAATGGTACGAGATTGGGAGAGTAAGGGGTGAGGGGGTGAGGAAGGAATTTATAGCTGCAGGACCATGCTTTCATTGGCACAACATGCAAGTTGTGAACCGGGGCATTGTCTTGCAGAAAGCAGACACCATTGGTCAGCATGCCATGCCTCTGAGTTTTGATGGCCTCCCACAATTTCTGCAGCAGTGAAGTGTAGTAAGCCCTGGTAATTGTAGTACCCTTTGTCAGGAAATCCATCATCAATACGCCATCCTGGTCCCAAAAGACCACGAGCATGACTTTGCCCACCGAGGGTTGGACACATGCCTTCTTTGGAGGTGGTGAGTCATAATGCTTCTATTGAGGACCGCGGACATCTGACTTTCACTGTTCTAGTCGCTTAAGCTGGATTTATGCACCCACATCACGTTGACGCTATTACAGACGTCCGTCCCAGACGCAGTGATCGGAATTTTTTCTTGTGTGTTGGGTGAAATACTTTGTTCCATTACCAAAACAGGTTTTAGCTGATGTGTGTAGTGATTTGTGTTCACCGTGTGTTTTTGTTTATGAAATAGCAATGGACAAGAGTAGGCTGTGATGGAGTTGGAGCTAAAAAAATGTTAAGAAAAAGCAACTTTTAATACGACTGTTGCACAGAGAAAAAGAAAGTCGGAGAAAACGGTGCGTGCGACCACCACTGCTGCCGTTATTTGACAATCTGTGTAATTACTGGGGTTATGACGAGCCGAAGTGTTCTCTATGTGCTTACTAGCTCAATATCTTTTTGAATGTGGACCGCTGTTTAACCGACTTGCTTTGGAAGTTGTGCCGCCATGAACAGGCAGAGCGAAGCAGCGGCGAGAACCAGGAAACGTTAAGGAGGCGACAAAGCGGACCAATCACAGCTCTTACTGCCTGTGTCGCCGTAAGGTCTTACGGCCAGTGCACCTCTCCTCTGTAGAGGTGCACGTCGGGCGACGCAATAGGAATGCACGTTGATGCTGCGACAACGCCATTACAGCTGCCTTGTGTCAACACGGGTGCATAGCTTGCGCTTAAGCAACAAGGGGCTGATGAAAACAACAACCGTTATAGTATTGTATAGGGAGGAGACTTATCTGGATAGTTTTTTTCATCTCTATTGATAGCATTTGGGAAGACCAAGACAGACTATCTTTGAGACAAGATAAACTACACTTTCAAGGTAATTCTTGAATGTTTTATGTGGTCTGTGGAGCTGTATGCTTATAGGTAACAGCCTTGAAAAGCTTAATGAGCTCAACAGGTTGCTAGGTTAAATTAGCATCATAGGTGTGTGTCCCCACATCTCACCCACATGCTACTTCAGATCACAACAATAAGAGATTATTTCAATTCACGCCAAACAGAACCTGTGTAACAATAACTTAGCTGAATGGTTAAGGATTCAAATAATTGAATGACCCATGAGCAACTAGTTAGCTCTGTGCTGCTAACATTAGCCCTCCACATTACTGTCCTTTACGATGATTTTAGGCACAGGTCGAGCCTCTATGTATAGATCTTCTTAGCGAGGGTCATCCCCCCTCTCTTCTGCTTCCCAATAATGGCGCATGGGATGGTACCTTCCAGAGTCTGTCTAGACTGTTTTTGAAGTTGTTCAAGCTGAGGTCTGTTGCCACCTCCTCTGAGAGGATGTTCTATGGATTTAATTTGCGAATAAATGTAAACGAGCTGTACTTCTAGCACACTTCTTTTCCAGTTTGAAACAGTGGCTCTGGGTAAATGTTTCCACTGATATACTCAGGACGGGATCCAGTTGGTCATCATATTTGTTGAGAAGCGTGTATACCACAATCATATTTCCTCTCAGCCTGCAGGAGTGCAGGGTGGGCAGTTCTAATTTCCTGAGACATTATCAGCAATGACGTAGCTAAACGTTTTATACAAGAGCTGGTTGATGATAGCCATAGAGCCCATCTACCATTCAATGCATTTTCCTCTTTGCCGTTAAATTAAGCGATTTGCCATTGTCAAGAGTATGGTTAAATGGAAAATGACACTTTTTTTCTCATCCCTGGATGACCAAAGCGCTTTACAGATCCTGCTAGCTATCCAATCACACATGCTGATGGCGACAGAGCTGCCTGCAAGGCGCTGGCCTGACCTACCAGGAGCAACTGGGGGTTCAGTGTCTTGCTCAAGGACACTTCAGCAGACTGCAGAGAGTGGGAATCGAACCACCAATCCTTTGATTAGTTATCGGCCACACTACACCTGCGCCACAGCTGTAGGTGTAGTGTGACTGATCAGAATCAGTTAATAGAGCCCAGGCACGCTCTTGATGTAAACAAAGCTAACCAGCTAGTTTAGCATGGTTAGACGAATTAACCAACCATATTAGTAACACCCATCAGACCGCCGAAAAAAATGACACTGGTTTGTCTTTCTTCAAACTGTGGTTATGACAGCCTACAGCAATGCAGTTTAGTGGCATATTTCACAGCAAAAACATTAATTTTAGTGGCATCCCCCTCTCACTCACAGTGTATCCTAATGGTCTTAATGGTTTTCATCGGCTCCAATATGGTCACCACGTTGCTGTATGTGTGTGATGTCACATGGTGGTCTTCAATTGCTTCGACTGGGCTTTAGTCTCTGGATCATAGTGATGGACCCATATTTTGTCCTGGGTGGACAGTGGGAAGTAGGGGTGGGAATCGCAAGGGAGCTTTGGATTCAGATCGCGATACTTGGGTCACAATACAATCCTATCATGCTTCAATGGTAATCAGGATGTCGCGATATCAAGTATCACAATACCATAGCTTTCAAATTCTTTTTCACCTTATTCAACCTCAAATCATGTCCTAAAGAAAAACTGTTGACATCTCTTTCATATAATAAAGTATTCTCAGGGCTTCATTTTCCGTGGAGACGCGTGTCTGCACATAGGGAGTGCAGTGGACTCCCACTCCAGCCATGTTTAACTGACTGTTTACTGTTTTAAAAAGCAGCTGAAAACTTTTTTTTAAAGGAGACTTTCTACTGTGTTTCAGTTTAACTGCTTTTTATTGGTACGTCTGATATTTTTAAATTATTTTAATCTTGTGTTTTGACTAGGGCTGCGATAATTAGTCAACGTCGATAACATCAATCATAAAAATTTAAAATGAATTAAAACATAAAAATGAAACAAGTTAAATGTAGACTGTAAAGCAATGTTGTCATATCACAGCTGCACTGCAGTGATGCATCCATTCCCTCCTCCTCTCCGTTCCCCCGTCTCTGGCTACCTATCTGCGGACTGCACCAGTAAGGTTAGCAAGTAACGTTAGCGCTTCTCATTTTCAATGAGCGACTCTCTCAGCTTTAGAAAACTGACCACACTATTAGTACGCGCCATTTAAATAGCTTACCTGCTGTCGGACAATAATCTCTCTTTGACGATAGTTACTGACAGCTAAGCTGCTTCTGTTATGCTAGCTAATATGTTAACTGCAGTAAATGGGTGAATTACAGAAGCGGTAATATCAGCCTTCATTCTGAATATTAGTGCATCTCAGTAAATTAGAATACCATGATTTGTAATTTAATTAAAAAAGGATAACCACAGTCATCACAAAGAAATTAAAACGGCTTGATAAATATTTCACTGTGTGTGGTGAAAGCTCACATTCCTGCACTGATATTTAAAGTGTTTGTAAATTTATTTTGGACTGGAAGAAGTTATTTTAATTTTCATCTGAAGCCCAATTAAACTTTTAAACTTCTAGACCCAGCAAGGTTTCAAACAGGTTGGACTAACTTGTTATTTTCTTTTTTACTTTAATGGAGTTGAATATTACTCTAGTTTGTTATGAACATACAGCATTACAACAGCCCTTTATGTAGTAGGAGAGGCTGCTATTTGAGTTTTTGCACTTTATTTTGGGGGTTAAAAGACTGCCCTTTAACGTCTATTATTTGTGTTGCTACAAACACTTCTAATTAAACTGTCAAGTTCAAGTTTCCAACTCATGTTTGATGAGTCATTATTTTATTTAGCTATGGGAACTTTTTATAATAGGCTACATTATATTAAGATAGAGACTGACAACAAAGTGGTTTTCAAAGGACTGCAGGCTTAAACAGGTGAGGTAAAACATGACCTGGAGCCCTGAACAGGAGCCACGCCAACAGGAAGCAGAGATGGTGGCAGTGAGAGAAATAATCAGACCCTCCAGAATTTCGCAGGATGATTTTATGATTGTTGCGGTCCAAAAATCCGGAATTTGCGGGGGCTTTTTTTAAAAAGTTGTGATGTTTTTTGCACTAAAAATTGTAGGAAGAATTACAAATTTTAAAGCAGATGTTTTTTTTGTTTTTTTTTCAAGTTTACTGCAGTGATATTCTTCATAACAATACAAGAAAAGTACAGGATTGTCAAAATTTCCCATTATAGCATTTGTAAATTAAACAGAAACTTCTGCTATACAGAAAAACTCTTGTGTTCAACAGCAAATACAGACTTTAACACAATATCCATTACAACAGCTAAATTGCATCGAATGCATGTTAAAGAGTATAGATTTGGAAATTACTGGCAGCACCTTGATTTGAAAACTCCCTACGGTCCCCAACCACTCAGTACCAAGTGGAGAGGAAAAAATAATTTATTCTGTTGCTCTGTATTGTCTATATGTGTTTTTCTGAAAAAAAAAATTACAAAGAATATTCCTTCTTTCCGTGCCTAACTCCTACCTGTCTGTCTGCTGCATGTCGGTCTTGACACACACACACACACTTGTCTCTTCAGACACACATCTTTCATTTACCGGGGGAGGGGGGGGGTGTCTGTCCAGACCAGAGATTCATAGCTTTAAAGCTCATTGACCAGCTGTATTAATGATTTTACGTATAAAATGCCAATTTACGTATAAAATGTTCAAACACTGGCTGTAGTGTTAGATTTGCACGTTTTTTTTTGTGGTTTTATGGCGTCTGTCCTCACACACGCTCCCGTAATGGGGTGCTTTTGGGGCAGGCAGACATTTTTCAACACAAACCCAGAGCTTCGTACACGCGGTCAGGAAGTAGACGTGGCAAGACGTCCACCAGTAGGCTGGGGGAGACGGAGGAAGGGACGGTGTTGGACATATCACGGGTGAGTGTTTTGTTGTTGGTTTTTTTTTTTTACAGGGATGAGAATCCTCCTTGGATCCGCGGAATTCCTTGGATTTGATCATGTCTAGGGTCATTCTCGTGAATCGTCTAAATTCGAGGAGAAAATTTTAGGGGGGTGGGGGGGTGGAAGTCTGTTATGAGTGGTGTGTCGTATTTTCGATCTGCTGCTAAAATCCACCACGCAGAACGCGCTACCCAGCGAGATCAGTAATGTAATGTAACAAGGCCACTGATTGGCTGATACTTATTGAAGCAACCAATCGGCGATTTTGTTATTCCTTTGCCATATCCAACAGGCGGAGCGAAATGCAAATGGCGGACAGTTCAATCAACTGAGTTTTCCCGATTTCGTGAAAATGGTGAACCTAAAACTCACGAAAGACAACAAAGCAAGAATTTACGAAATCGACAAAGGGATAAGGAACAAGTTTCGTTGGGAATGGCTCGAAAAAACTGTCAATGACTGTAAAGATCGGTAAAAATACCGAAGTTGTGGTTGAAAAAATGGCCGACTTCATAGCGAAATGCGAAGTACCAGGGAAAGCCCAGTGTGTTTACTGCAACGATTTCTTGAGTTATGGATCTCGTGGTTGTGTTGCCTTAGTTGAACACTGTTCAAAACAGAAACATCTCAAAATTGTGGCTACAAGAGATCGAACTACTCGCTCGTGCTGCATTCAAAACGATCGATGGACACGGTCAAATTCAGATGCCAGTCAATCAAAGTTCATCACACTCGGCCCCGATTACAGCAATTAGTGATCGGAAGACACATTCCGAGGTAAGATTTTTTTCTCGTTATAAGTAATGTACTTGAGAATTTTCGCGTAATGAATTTGTTATGAAATGGCATGTATAAGTTGTGACGTCATGCCTGTTTTGAAACACTAATTGCATTTGAATGCTGATTATCGATTGTTAATAGATAAATGTTATTATTACCTCTGCCAAGGAGGTTATGTTTTCATCGGCGTTGGTTTGTCTGTCTGTCTGTTTGTTTGTTTGTTTGTTTGTTAGCAAGATAACTCAAAAAGTTACGGACGGATTTTCATGAAATTGTCAGAGATTGTCAGAAATGGGGTATCCTACAGATGATTAGATTTTGGTGGTGATCCGGATCACCGTCCACAAGAAAACCGCCATTACGCAAAATGCGATTTTTGTGAATAACTACTGAACCACTAATCCTATCATTGTGAATCCAATTGCTAGTCATATGCTTTCATGGTCAAGGAATCTGAAAACGTACACACAAACACTGTATGGGGGGAACTGTGGCGCTTGGCAGAGGTCTGCGCTCTCCGAGTGCTTTTCTAGTTACATATTTTCTCACAATTTGAAATGCATTCAAAGAATTTTGAATATAATTTATCATTTTTTGTTTCACTAGGAGGAGTTACATAATGCATGTGTAAGTTTTTTTGTCATGGGTAGTGATGGGTTGCCTTTCCTAAGATATCTTTGCTTTTATTAGTAAACATAATTTCTTCATGGTCATTGCATAAAAATATTAAACATCTTTTAGGTTTTACTTACTTTCTTAGATTATCTTTCAAATATTAAAAATATAGTAATATGCAACTTTTTTTATATTCCTAGTAACACTAACAAATGCACACATAAAATAAATCAAAATGTTTGCAGAATGTCGGTATATTTTAATAAATGGGTGATGGACTTGGTGATGGAATTTTGTTTATTTATAATTTATTTTACTTGGTTAAATTATTTTGTCTGTTCTAGAACTATGTAAATGTTATTCTCTGTCAGTTCTAAACATATTAAATAGTAGTAAAATATAATTTAGTATTATTACATCAACATACCATTCAGATATCATAAATTTACACATGTGATGCAGCTGCAGATTAAAAAGGTAAACTATAAATGCATTTGTACTTACTTATAACTTTAAATATAAGACCACATTTGAGCATTCTAAAACACCAGATTTCGTTAGCTTCTGGGGGGCATTGCCCCCCCAGAACCCCCACCAAGGCTCCACCTTGGATCCGGCTTGGAGGCCTGCGTACCCCAAGACCACCGGCTTAGTTTCCTCTTTTTTTCCCAAACCCCATTCTCATCCCTGTTTTTAAATCACACACTCCGTTTCTGCTGATGTGTTCCATTAATATTTACTGTAAACACGGAAGTGAATGCGGTGCAGCGATGCAGTTGGTTGGTTAGCCTGAGCATTTGAGCACCAGTCAGAGACAAATTTGATTGGTAAAACTGGCGGAAGTTGACGAGGATTGGTCAAAATTACAGGAAAGTTGTGGTGATTGGACAAAGTTGCAAGGTTGTGCAATAGTTGTGCTGATTGGCTGATTGCACGTGAATTGACGCCATTGCAACATTGTGAAATCCTGGAGGGACTGAATAATTGCGATTCGTCAACTTATCAAAAAAAAAAAACAGTCGTTAGATTAGTTGACTACCAAAATAATCGTTAGTTACAGCCCTAGTTTTAACTTGTTTTTGTATTTTTTAAATTATTTTTATCTATCAGATTCCTTTAATTTTATTTTATTGTATAGCATATTGCGACTGTATGTCTCTGAAAAGTGCTTCATAAATAAACTTACTTTTTCTCTGAGTGCTGCTCGCAAGCTCCATGCCACTGTGTTTTTAGCTTAGCCATTGCTAACGCTGCTCCGAGATGTGTGCTGGCCCATGTGTTTGGGTTTATTTTTTTTCATGCAGCGCTTCTTGCGTGTTGTGTGTCATGTCAAGGTCCTTCCTTTCATCTTTGTTATAAGATCCAAAAAAGGCCCGACATTTGAGCTAACTTTGTGCTAACTGCTTCCTAACTTTCAAAGCTGGTTGCAAATCTCGTGCCACAAGCTATGACTTCATTTGACTGGGTGCTTGCTTTGTGCCATCTAGTGGACTGAAAACGCAGTTGGTTGAATACCCAAGAGAGTATGCAATGTTTACATGAATATACATAATAAAAGACCGATCTATGCATTTAGGGATCGGTGCATCATTGTTTATGTCAAGTATCGCAATCCATCACTGAATCAATCTTTTGTCCCATCCCTAATAATTAGTTTGTCAAAGAAGCCCTGCTGGTTTTCTTGGCACATTGCCAAAAGAGCCTGAGCGCATGTGACTCGTTCCTGCTTCTGGAAAGGCGTGAGCAACTGAGGAATCCATCGTGCAGACGACTTCTGAATGTGCAAATGGTCATGGATGATTTTTTTTTTTTTTCACAGACCCCACACTCATCTTGACATCTTGGGCTAGTAGGCCTGTAATGAAAACAAATTTTGATGGACGATAAATTTTCCACAAAATTATCGCGATTAACGATATTATCGTTGACGTCATGAAGACCATTTTATGTCCAGGATATAGTGATATAATAAGTTTATGTACCACTTTTCAAAGAGCTTTACACTTTTATGTATGAACAGTGTTAAACACTGGAATTGAAATGTGGGAAAAATTACTTATTTAAAAAATATTTATAATACCCTAAGTAAAATGTTCTAAATAAATAAAACATAAATAAGATAAATAAATACCATTGCCATGGACGACCGAGACACGTGCTTTACGTCATCAGTAAGCTCCGTTTGTTTGTTACAATATGTGCATCTCAGAGATGGCACAGAAGAGAACTACATAGTGAACATTTCAACTTCATGGACCTTGCCGTCTATTTTGAGTTGTGTTTTTTTCCAGTAGCGCTCTCTTATACAGCTGGTAATGACGGTAAGAACGGTCGCACCGATCATATTGAATGTAGCATAAACATGGGTGTTAGATTTAGTAACTGAGCCAGAGTTGAAGACGACCTCTTCAATCAGGCAGAAACTGAGAGCTTTGCTGCATGAGGCGATCGCACTGTTAGGAAGGAGCAGACTTTTAGGCTTAGTCTGGTCAAACTTTAAAGTGTGAGCGGACCCTTCAGCTTGCTGCTTTACCTTTTGCGACTATCCCCGCTGTGTGAGCATGAGCCCCGCCTCCCACGGGGAGCATGCAGAGGAACAGAAGAAGCACAGATTATGTAAAGAAGCACAAACTGTGACTTGTCGTGGCCAGAAAACTTATCATGGTAATTTTTTTCTTATCATATGATTAATTGTTTTAGCCATTATTGTTACAGGCCTACGGGCTAGTTGGCGAATGATTAAGCGGCGAGCCTCCAAAATGGTGGCCTCCACCTGCCAGGTGGTGTCTTCATCAGTGGCGCACTATGGTTACCCAGGAATGGGTGTCATTTCCACCAATATCTGACCACACTTGAACTGTTGATGCTAGTGCTTGACTAAGTCATACGATTAGACATCCTCCCCATAAGTCTCTTTCATCTCATCGAATGTCTCCCATGCTGTGTGGCCTCTCTAGTACAGGAACCTGATGACCACTGTACATTCACCTGGTTCCATTATCACACCTTCCTCCACCTTAGCACCTGTAAAAGAGAAACTCTTAGGAATTCAGGCTGGAAATTACCACATGACCTATAGAGATATGTGTTATTATACATGTGCAATTTCAGCCTCCTACAGTAACTGAAGTGGGTCAGGGGAAATCTTTAATGAACAGCCCTTGTAGCTTTGGATTTTTGGGTAAAATAACCAAACCACTTAATCCAGTGATGTCAGCTCCTCGACCTCAGATTACTTTTACTTGTCAGTAAATATCTTATCATCCCCAGTAACATTTTTAATGAAAAAATAGTCTGTCATGTTGATTTCTGCTAAAAGGACTCAGTTGTCCCATTGGATTATTCAGAGATTTATCTCTTCGCCAGGTTCTTTAAAGTGAGGTGTAATAATCTGGCCTCGTGCTTCGCTGTTTTGTAAGAAGAATGTCTCTAAAAATATGGTGCTGAGAAAAAGAGTAGAGCCAAGAGAAGATCTGGTGGAAGACCAGAGTTGCAGAGCTGGCTCAGAGCCAACACGCCAGCACTGAACAGTGACACTTGGTGGTGAGAGGCGGTTCGTGAGCTCATCCTCACTCTTTTATTTTCCCTCTTGTTTGCTTCAGCAATTTGGCAAAATCCTCGATGTGGAGATCATTTTCAATGAGAGGGGCTCCAAGGTAGGACTGTAAGATTTAAAAAAAAAAAAGATAAATTCAGGTTAAAAACAGGGAGAAGAGAAACTGCCGTTGTTTGTTTTCATTCCCTCTCTCTCCCCCTGTGTGCAGGCTTTGGATTTTGTAACGTTTGAATCGAGCGCAGATGCAGAGCGAGCCCGAGAGAAGCTTCATGGTACGCTGGTGGAAGGACGTAAAATCGAGGTAACTCCCCACTCACTCCCACCCACCAGTTTTTCTAAAAAAAAAGGTGCACAGTTTTCTCCCCGTTTCCCCTTCATGTCCAACAGCAATTAAAAAAAAAAAAAAAGGTTAACCCTGGTTGTTTTTTTTGCCCCAGACAAGGTCTCCGGATGGCTGTTGTGTGTTTAACTAACCCCCCTCGCCCCCCCCCCTCTGGCTTCACTACAGCATGGTGCAGTGGCGCTGCACGCTCCGACGTCCATTTTGATGGCACTTCCTGTTGGATGCCCGTGCGTTGTCGTTGCTGTTCTTCTCGATGTTGTGGGCTGTTCTGTTGCACCTTGATCTTTAAGCTCATGTGGTTTGCAAAGCATGCTATGGGTGGAGTGGCTTACACGACCGGCATGGCTAGTGGGGCGTCGCTGCGACGCGGCCGTTGATGATGTCCGCTTCTGTCACAGCATGGGGGATGTTTAATTTCTTTTTTTTTCCCGCACCTCTTTTCCCATCACCACCACCATCAATTCTTCCATGATCATGATGAGTTGGTCGGTTTATGTTGTGTTTGCGAGTGGACGGGGCGGGTAAAAAGCCTCTCAGCTTGCTGCTGGTGTCTGTAAGAAGCTGCTGTATGTTGCATGGATGAAACAAGAGGTTGGACTTCAGGGTTTTTTTTTTGTTTGTTTGTTTTTTTACTCTTCCACTCCTCTGCGCTGCAGTTTTTCTATACATGTTTGACGTGTTCAGAGATTGAAAGCATGATCGGGGAATTTTATAGGGGGAGGGGGCAGTTTTTGGAATGAGACTGGCTGTGAGAAGTGTGGTGTCATTTAAAAAAAAAATGATAATTTTCAGATGTGCAAGATGGATGGTACAGTTACAAGAAAAGAAATGTTTGCACACATTTGCATCCACCACTTCTGAAAACGAACACCAGATCTCATGGAAGTGCATTTTGTGACTTTTGTTTTGTTTTAAGTTTTTGAACAAAAATTTGTCAGCATGAGCTCAGATTTCAGTTGCAAATGGCCTTGGAGATCAGATGCACCATGCTTTTGCCATTTGCGCTGGCTCTTGATTTTTATATCAATCTTTTTTTCTTTTTTTTTTAAATTTTACTTGATACTAAACTCTTCTGCATGGTCTTGAATGCCCGCCACTCTCCTTCGTCTTGTGTGTGGGTGTGTGTATGCAGATCTATAAAATATACGGAGGGTGGCGGCAGAATGAACAAGTGAAGAGAATGCTGTTGCTTCCCCTCCCCCTTCGTTTGTTTTTAATTTTGTTGGTTCTCCATCCCTCTCCACTCTTTTCCACCAGGCCAGTCTGTCTGTTTGTCTTCTCCCAGTTTGTGTCTCCCTCCATTTGCAACTTCATTTCTGCTGTCTCCCCCCCCGCCCCCCTATACCTCTGTCTATTTTCTTGTCCTGGGAAGTTGCTAGGTAGCACAATCACTAGGTTTTTTTTTGTTTTTGGTTTTTTTTGTGTTTAAATTGTGACTTGATCATAATGTGGGAATAATAATAACATGAAGCTTCCTTCCACGTTTATCATTTTTCTGTTTGCTCCTTTACAAACTTCTGTGACTTCCACATGTTCGTAGCGGTGTTTAGACGTCAGATTGTTGTGACATGGCTGTAGGTGACACGTGACCTGTTACATCACTTCCTCTCTACCACAGGGTGGGGCGGAGGGTTTCATTACCTCGTTTTTTAATTATTTGTTTACTCCTTTTTTCTCCTTTTTTTAAGTTCATCATTTCTTTCTTACATATATTTTCTCTATTTCCCTGATGATTTTTGTATGTTGTTGTTGTTGTCAGTCTCCACGGTAACTGCTCGCGTGTCCTCACGCCGTTTCCCTGGCAACGGTAAGTTGTGTACACATGGCATCATCTTTGAATGACCCCGCCCCCCCCCCCCCCATCCGTCCAAATGAGATATTAAAAAGATGCACCCAAACAAAAGGACTCCTCTTCTTAAAAGGAGCTTGATTGGTTGATTGGCAAATCCTGATTGGCTAATCCTGTGATTGATTAATTATTTGATTGGGGAGGTGGTGAATGAAACGATTACGTGATTTTTAGCCTTTGACCGCATGGCATTATAAAGGCCACTTGTATAACTGAATGTACTGCATCTATCTGCAAGTGCAACAACTATGACTACCACTTCTTATGCGTTCATTCCAATCACCTCTCTAACTGCATTGAGCATTTAATTCCAGAGCTGTGTCCTGCATGGTTTACTCTCTTTCTCGTCATTATAGTACTATGCCATCTCTCTGTGTCATGTGTCGGCCAGTAGCTGCATTTTTGCACCTTAGTGGGACAGCATGCTCAAGCATGAGTGCTATGTTAGCCTTACTGGAGAGGGGATAGTAACTGTCTGTGTACCATAGCGTGCTATAGTGCTTGACTATAAGTTTTCTGTGCCAAAAATTTGGAGGCAGTTGTGAAGATATCGCCATGCAGATTTAATGTTCCAAATTAAGATGTGCCTGTGGGTTTAAAGAAGTCTTGAACAGGGATGCAAGCATTATGACACATTTTTATTATTATTGTAAGAATTTAAGAAAATTAAGATTGGGGGGGCGGGGGCTGTCATGATAGAAAATTGATCTCATTAGTGGCAGCTGAATTCTGTGAAGAGGTGTCCCTGATTTACTTTTTGATCAGTTTTGGTTCTGGATGGTGTGTGTTGGTGATCTTGTGCTTCGAGGTGTTTTCTGGCGTGTGACACTGATCTGAAATGCCTGGCAGTGTTTCACAGCCATGGTTTGATTTGGTTTATACTTATATTTTGTTTTTTATTTATTTATTTATTTATTTTTCATTTGAGGAATGATATTTGCATCCCCCCTATCCTCTCTGTCTCTTCTCTCTTTATGCTTTCATCCATTGTTTCTCCATCACTGCTTACAATTAGATCCACAGTAGGCAGTCGGTCAGATGTGTTGTGTGAGTGTATCGCATCTTGTTTGTTCATTCAGAGAAGTGACTCTTCACTCCTTGTCTCTCCTCTCCACATCATATACGTGTTGTTTTTTTTTCTCCTGTCTTTTTCACCTGGACTGGCTCCTTCCTCTGCATCCCTTTATATTTCTGTCTCTGTTGTTCCCTCTTCCTCCTCTTTTCTGTATGAGGTGTATTTGTTGGGGAGGGCTGCCAGCCTTATTTGATTAGTCTCTTGCTGCATCTGATTGCTTGCTGACTGGCTAGTTTTGCTCACCTCTGGTGATGTGATGCGCTCTTGAATGGCTGTGTGTTATTTGTGTATGAACTCTTCAATTGTTGTTTTTTTGCATTGTGATCAAATAATGAATCTGCTGCTTAATTCACCTTCTTTTTCCCTCTTTTTTTAAGGTGGCAGTATAATGGTTTTGGATTTCTTTTTGAATGCCTTTTTGATCTTAAATATTTTTCTTTATTCTGTGTGCCAATGGTTGCATTTTTGATGTGCAAAACTGCCTGATTACTCACCAGGGTCTTTGTTTTAAGTGTCTTTTTTTCCTTCAAAAGAAGCGCATGCATCAAATTCCATCGCTGCTCATCAACAGAATTAACCTGTCATGAGAATGATACCTCACATGTAAAGCACACTTTATTGTATGAAGTTTAGGGAATCCTAAAACACACTCTACCGTGGTTGGATTATAGAACATTTTGTCAAGTTTTTAATGCTTTTGCTCCAGTTAAACTGATTTCACCTATAGTCTGACCACTTATTTTGGTGTCCAGGTGAATAACGCCACAGCCAGGGTGATGACGAACAAGAAGATGACCACACCGTACTCTAATGGAGAAGGACTTGCGGCACTACCATACGGTAATGCATTTGCTTGTAACTAGAATGCACTCAACCGAGATGCAGACCCACACCTTTAGTAGCCCTATTCAGATTTTGCAGTCACGTGACCTCTGGCAGTGATCCGGGTCCTCAGGAGTGAAAACTTTCACGTTGCTATGGCTACCCCATACACACAATGCATTACTAAAACAAGAGTTTAGCATGATCCAATCAACAGAACTTCTTAAAATTGGGTTGTGTGACTTTGTTGGAGCATATGATAACTGCACAAGTGTCGGTCTGCTGAGAAATTACCTGTGAACAGTCTGAAACGTGATTCTTATCTCATTGTCGATGATTTGTTTACATCTTGACAAGATGCTAGCGGCAACCTGGAACTGCCCTATCGTGGTATTGACAACTACCTAATTAACTCAAAATCACTCCATACAGCAGAAACTCTGGAAGTATGCAAAAGTCTAAATGGATACCAATACTTTGCTGGCTTAAGTGTAGATTTAAGGCAACATCATGACAAGTCTCTGGTGCTCATTACAGCCAAGGTAAGCTCTGTCTGCATATTCAAATATTGTATACAGTATATAATATTGTAAAAAAAAAAAAATCAGTATAGCAGAAATATGTTAACTTTTATTAAAAATCTTAGTGATGTCTGCAAAAGTGGGTAGTAAATACCCAACTGGAATACTAGGACATAATATATAATAAAAACATCCTTATCTCCCACAAAATGTTCAGTGGCTCTCATTTATCAAACGTGTGTATGACAGAAAAGTGGTCGTACGATCAGTTCAACAGGCAGATCGTATTTATCAATCTGAACGCTCAAATCTCACATCAGCGCTGAGTTGGGGTACGTAAATTTTCAAGTCTCTGTAGACTCCCGTGCAGCAGAGAAACCTGCTGTGTGGGAGAATTATTTCATCATATTGAATTATAATGAGCAGTGCAACCTTTCAGGTGATATCTTTGCCTTGTGTTATATTTATATGAGAGATTTGATGATTTACTTTAAAGACTAAAGAGGGTGCTTTTATTATAAACATTTTAGATGGATGGATGGCTGGATGTACTTTATTGATCCCAAACTGGGAAATTATAGTGCGACACCAGTATGACATACAGTAAACAGACAGAAATACCCACAGCATAATAGAATAATAAAGAAAATAGAAAAGGAATTACCTAGAAAAGCTAAACACACTAACAACTAACTAAAAACTAAAAATAAGGTATGACCCTTAGAGAATATAAGTACTGAGTAAAAGGCAAATTGTACTGTGCAAAATAGAACCATAAGGTGCAGGGTGAAATGTAAGGTACAAAGTAGACTGTAAAGTGCAGTGTGACAACTGGATTATAACCAATTTCAAAACATTAGTGAGTTATTGTACAGTGAAATGGCATGTGGCAGGAAAGATTTCCTGTATCTGTCCAGTCGACAGCGGAGCTGTAGCAGTCTACTGGAGAAAGTGTTCCGCTGTCTGTCCAGTGTGTAGTGGAGGGGGTGATCAGGGTTATCCATGATGGATAACAGTTTCCTATGTGTCAGTCGCAAAAGTCTCCAGCCTGAGACCAATTACAGAGCCAGCCTTCTTGATAATCTTATCAAGTCTGTTGGTGTTGCTGGCTCTGATACTGCTACCCCAACAAACAGCAGCAAAGAAGATGGCACTGGCAGCAACAGCCTGGTAGAAGATCTCCAACATCTTGTTGCACACATTCAAGGATCTCTGCTTCCTCAGGAAGTAGAGTCTACTCATCCCCTTCTTGTACACAGCCTCGATGTTAGATTTCCAGTCCAGTCTGTTGCTGATCACGACACACAGGTATCTGTAGTCCTCCACTACCTCCACATCCTCCCCGCTAGTTCACAATGGCTGTGAAGGTGTCCTCTTCCTCCTGAAGTCAATCACCATTTCTCTGGTCTTGCTGACGTTCAGTCTCAAGTGATTCTGTTTGGTCCACTCCACAAATCTGTCTACCAGTGCGCTGTACTCAAAAGATTCAAAGATTTTATTTGTCAATACTTCTATATGTACAGAACATACAGTAGAATTGAAATGCTGTTTCTCTCTTAGTGGTGTGCGCAATATATAAGACTAGAAGGAATAAGGATGGAAAACAACAACAACAATCTATGTACAGTTAGGATTGCTGTGTTTTTACCATTATTTGCACTATGTACAGCAAACCGTAATACCGGTAAATTGCAAGTTCACTGTGGTAACGGGGGTGCAGACAGTGACAGCTTGGTCTGCGCATGATCAGTATTGCAATGACAGATAGCAGCAGGTATGGCATTTGTGCAAATGGTTGCATTAAGGTGCAAGACATACAGCAGCAGATGTATTACTGTTGGTGTGCCAAGTCTTTCTGTGCAAACAGCTAACGTAGAGTTATTGTGTGCGTGAGTGTATTACAGTCCGAGGAGGGGGGGGGTGGGCAGAATTCAGGGTCCTGGGGGCCTGGTGAACAAAGCTGTTTAGCAGTCTTGTGGAGCGGCCTGTAGGTTATGGTACCTTCTCTGAGGGCAGGGGGCTGAAGAGGGAGTGTGAGGGGTGGGAGGTGTCACCTGCAATGTTGATGGCTCTGCTTGTGAGGCAGGTGTGGTAGATGTCAGAGAGAGGGCAGAGAGACACCGATGATCTTGCTGGCTGCTTTCACTGTGCGTTGTAGAGTCTGACGGCAGGAGGCAGTGCAGCTTCCGTACCACACAGTGATGCAGCTGGTGAGGATGCTCTCAATGGTGCCCCAGTAGAATGAGCACATGATGGTGGTGGGACTTGTGCTTGCCTCAGTTTGCGGAGGAAACCAAGGTGAGTTTGAGCCTTCTTGGCCAGTGATGTGTTGTTAGACCAGAAAAGGTCCTCAGAGATGTGCATCCCTAGGAACTTGGTGCTGCTCACCCTCTCCACAGCTGCTCCATCGATGATCAGAGGGGGGTGTTGTGTGTGTCCTGTCCTGAAGTTAACCACAATCTCCTTGGTTTTTCCCACGTTCAGGAAGAGATTGTTTTTACACCACTGGACCAATTGGTTCAAGTCATTTCTGTAGTTGGCCTCTTCATTGTTTGTGATGAGGCCCACCACCATCGTGTCATCCACAAATTTGATGATGTGGTTGGTGCTGTAGGCTGGTATGCAGTCATGGGTCAGCAGAGTGAAGCGCAGCGGGCTGAGCACGCACCCTTGTGGTGCCCCTGTGCTCAGTCTGATGGTCTTGGAGGTGAATGGGATGAGCTTTTTTTGTAAGTGGTATTATGGTAGCAGTTTTTAAACGTGGGAACAACAGCTTGACTCAGGGAGATGTTGAAGATGTCAGCCAGGACATTCATGAACTCCTCTGCACAGTCCTTCAGAATGCGACCTGGCATGTTGTCTGGTCTAGCTGCCTTGCATGGGTTGATCCTGGAGAGGGTCCTCTTCACATTAGCTGGATCCAGACTTATAGCCTGCTCCCCCTTCTCTCCCTCTCTTATACATCCAACAACAGCCGAGTCATCAGAAAATTTCTGCAGGTGGCATGACTCTGAGTTGTACTGAAAGTTGGTGGTGTATAAGGTGAAGAGAAAAGGAGAAAGCACAGTCCCCTGTGGAGCTCCCGTATCACTAACCACCACATCAGACAGAACACTGCCTAACCGGACAAACTGTGGCCTGCCTGTCAGGTAGTCCGTAATCCAGGAGATCACACAGCTGTTGACACCCATCACCTGCATCTTCCCACCCAGTAGCAGTGGCTGAATGGTGTTAAAAGCACTGGAGAAATCAAACAACGGGATTCTCACAGTGCCTCCTCTGCCATCCAGGTGCAAATGAGCTTGTTGCAGCAGGCAGATGACATCAACTCCTAAATGGGGCTGATATGCAAACTGCAGAGGGTCCAGTCACGTCTTCACCTGCAGCCTCAGATGGGCTAAGATCACTCTCTCCAGGACCTTCATCACATGAGATGTCATGTCAGATCTGATGGAGACAATTTCTTGGGGACAGGAACCAAGCAGGACGTCTTCCACAGCATCGGTACTCTCTCCAGAGGTTGTTCAGGTGTTTCAGTACAGGAGATAGCTGGTTGGCACAGATCCTCAGGATCCTGGGTGGGATGCCATCAGGGCCTGCAACCTTTCACTGGTGAAGTCTTTCCAGCTGTCTCCTAACCTGGCTTGTAGTCACAGTGATGTGGGGGTTGGTGTTGATGTCTTCAGTGAAGGAGGAGGAGGGTGTGGGGGGGGGGGGGAGGTGCTGCATAGCACATACAGTCATGTGAAAAAAGTAGGAGACCCCTTGGGGGGGGGGGGGGTCAAACCGGGCAAAGAGGTTGTCTCACTCTGACATCTTCCTCTGGCTGCTGTCCGATGTTGGGGGCTACTGGCCCCCTGTAGTTGGCGAGGGCCTGGATGCCTCGCCACATTTCCTCCCACAGGCCAAAAACATGCAGGCTAGGTTAATTGGAGACTCTAAAGTGGACGCGCGCATGTGTGTGTGTGTGTGTGTGTGTGTGTGAGAGAGAGAGGGAGAAGGGATTGGCACTGCACCGTGTAATTTTCCCATTGTAGGACTAATAAAGGATTATAAATAAAAAATAGAATAAACAAATAAATAAAGCCTGTGGGTTTTTTTTAACATATTTGGGCATATGGATATACTGTATAATATCAATTTTAACAATACTGTGAGATTCAGGTAATATAACTAGACAAAACTGAAGAAAAGACTTTTTAAGATTTTCGGTAAAATGGTAATTCTAAAAACATGCAATTTCTGGTAAGGAATAAGTTAGGACACCCCCACATTTATTCCCATTTAAAATGGCTAAAATCACACACAGGTGTATCACATCAGGTGTACATGATTAGAACATTGTTACTCAGCATTTTGAAGGAGGTTTGTCCTATTTAAACTGCACACATTTAGTTTGGTGTGCTCCTGACTGTTGAAGTGACAGTGAATACCATGGTGAGATCGAAAGAGCTGTCTGAGGCCTTCAGAAAAAAGATTGTAGCAGCTTATGAGTCTGGTAAGGGATTTAAAAAGATCTCAAAAGAATTTGAAATCAATCATTCCACTGCCCGGAAAATAATCTACGAGTGGAGGACATTCAAAACAATTGCCAACATGCCCACGTCTGGCCATCCAAGCAAGTTCACCCCGAGAGCAGATCTCAAGATGCTAAAAGAAGTCTCCAGAAACTCTAAAATGCCATCACAGGACCTACAGCAGGCTTCTGTTGTTGTGAAAGTGCATGCCTCTACAATCAGAAAGAGACTGCACAAGTTTAACTTGCATGGGAGGGGTGCAAGGAGGAAACCTTTGCTGTCTAAGAGAAACATGAAAGCCAGACTGAAGTTTGCCAGAGAGAACATAGACAAAGGCCAGGACTTCTGGAGTAATGTTCTTTGGACAGAGGAGTCTAAAATTGAATTATTTGGACACCAGAACAGAGGACGTGTTTGGCGTGGACCAAATACAGCATTCCAGGAAAAGAACCTCGTACCAACCACCTCCATGAAGCATGGAGGTGGAAGTGTCATGGTTTGGGGATGCTTTGCTGCAGCAGCACCTGGCCAGCTAATCAACCATGAATTCTACTGTGTATCAGAGGGTGCTTGAGGACCACGTGAGACTATCTGTAAAAAAATTAAAGCTGAAGCGGAACTGGACCCTGCAACATGACAGTGACCCAAAACATAACAGTAAATCCACCAAGGACTAGCTAAAACCTAAGAAATGGAGAGTCCTGGAATGGCCGAGTCAAAGCCCAGATCTTAATCCCATTGAGATGCTGTGGGGTGACTTAACGGACTGTACATGCAAGAAACCCCTCAAACATCTCACAGCTGTAAGAAATCTGCATTGAGGAGTGGGGTAAACTTTCCTCAGACCAATGTCAGAGACTGATAGATAGCTACAAGAAGCATCTCATTGAAGTTATTTCAGCCAAAGGGGGTAACACTAGCTATTAGGCGGTAGGGTGTCCTAACTTTTTCCTCAGAATACACATTTTTGTTGATATCTTTTGTTCAATGAGTAAAACAAAGTTCATTTGTTATTTACCTGCAATTCAATCACCTTCTTTTCCAGAGATGGATAAAAACAAGATTAGACATCAGCATGTGAGCATTTGATAAAGAACTGAATATTTAATGGGGTGTCATAATTTTTTCACATGACTATTTATGTTACTGCAACCAATATTAAAACAGATTTAAGCATATTTTTGTTAAAAGTAGTTATTTGATTGAATGTATAAAACTGAATTTAATTTCCTAAATATTTTTGCAGTTGAGCTGGAGGGTTTTTCAGTTGTCATTGTATTACTGTATTTATATATCTCTACTGTGTTCCTGTGGGAACACTGTGTTAAAATATTCTAAAAAGCATTTCTTTGATTTCTTGACTTCTGTTATGTAGTACAGTATCTCCCTTGCAAATTATCTGTTAACTAAACCCCAACACAGAAAATCAGAACACAGCAGATCACCTCGACCATCTGCTGCATTTGGGCTAAAAAAAAAACCCCAAAAACTCCAGATAAGCAAGAGAAATTTGGAATAGCAGAGAAGATGTGGAGAAATTTTTTTTTTTTTTTGCCCTGTGCGTTTCTACACAATATTGACAGAGAGCCATAGCTGAGCTAAGCCAATGTGCACAGTGCACATCAGACAGCTGTTTGGGATGTCTTTCTGTGCTTCTAAATGGTAAGTAATAAATTATCATGTTTGACAATATGGGTAGCGGGTTTGTGTGCCCTCGTGATCCCAGGAGCTATGTTGTCCAGGGCAATTTGCCTCTGGTAGGGTCTCTCAAGACAAACTGGTCCTGGGTGAAGGGCCAGACTAAGAGTGATCCAATAGACTTCCATGATGAATAAAATATCAAGGATTCAGTGTACCCTGCCTGGTATGGGGTTACCGGGGCTCTGCCCTGGAACCAAGCCTGGGGGAGGGGCTCGATGGCAAGCGTCTGGTGGCCGGGTTTCTGCCCATGGGACCTGGCCAGGCTCAACCCGAAGGAGTTACATGGGTCCGCCTTCCAGTGGGCTCACCACCTACAGGAGGGACCATGGGAGTCCAGTACAATGTGGATCAAGTGGCGGTCGAAGGCAGAGACCTTGATCCCCGGCTCACTGTGGTTTATCACGTCTTTAGAAAGCTGAGTCCAATTTCTCTAGCCACACCCATGCCTAATTACTGCCACACCTGTTCTCAATCAAGAAATCACTTAAATAGGACCTGCCTGACAAATTGAAGTAGACCAAAAGATCCTCAAAAGTTAGACACCATGCTGCGATCCAAAGAAATTCAGGAACAAATGAGAAACAAAGTAATTGAGATCTATCAGTCTGGAAAAGGTTATAAAGCCATTTCTAAAGTGTTGGGACTCCAGCAAACCACAGTGAGAGCCATTATCCGCAAATGCTGAAAACATGGAACAGTGGTGAACCTTCTCAGGAGTGGCTGGCCGACCAAAATTACCCCAAGAGCGCATTGACGACTCATTCAAGAAGTCGCAAAAGACCTCATAACAATATCCAAAGAACTGCGGGCCTCACTTGCTTCAGTTAAGGTCAGTGTTCATGACTTCACCATAACAAAGGGACTGGGCAAAAATGGCCTGGCTGGCAGAGTTCCAAGACGAAAACCACTGCTGAGCAAAAAGAACATAAAGGCTCATCTCAGTTTTGCCAGAAAACATCTTGATGATCCCCAAGACTTTTGGGAAAATAATCTGTGTACTACTGAGACAAAAGTTGAACTTTCTGGAAGGTGCGTGTCCCATTACATCCAACGTAAAAGTAACACAGCATTTCAGAAAAGGAACATCATACCAACAGTAAAATATGGTGGTGGTAGTGTGATGGTCTGGGGCTGTTTTGCTGTTTCAGGACCTGGAAGACTTGCTGTGGTAAATGGAACCATGAATTCTGCTGTTCACCAAAAAATCCTGAAGGAGAATGTCCAGCCATCTGTTCGTGACCTCAAGCTGAAGCGCACTTGGGTTCTGCAGCAGGACAACGATTCAAAACTCACCAGCAAGTCCACCTCGGAATGGCTTACAAAAAACAAAATGAAGACTTTGGAGTGGCTTCGTCAAAGTCCTGACCTGAATCCAATTGAGATGCTGTAGCATGACCTTAAAAAGGCAGTCCGTGCTCAAAAACCCTCCAATGTGGCTGAATTACAACAATTCTGCAAAGATGAGTCTGCCAGAATTCCTCCACAGCGCTGTAAAAGACTCATTGCCAGTTATCGCAAAGGCTTGATTGCAGTTGTTGCTGCTAAGGGAGGCCCAACTAGTTATTAGGTTTAGGGGGCAATCACTTTTTCCCTTTTTTCCCTTAATACTAAACACCTTCATTTAAAAACTGCATTTTGTGTTTACATGTGTTATCTTTGTGTAGTATTTAAATTTGTTTGATGATCTGAAACATTTAAGCATGACAAACATACAAAAAAATGAGAAATCACGAAGGGGGCAAACACTTTTTCACCCCTGTTGTGGATTTAGCTGTAACATCAGTTGTTATAAGGAAAGAATGTCCAAACACCCAACTTTACCTTCATTTGGCTTTACTGGAGAATGCTGCATCTCAGTTTACAACACATCTGTCGTTCCCGCTGGCTAACATGCGTCCGTCTCTCTGATAGCACTGCATTGCTTAGCACTGACTTCTTCTTCTTCGGTCTGCAGCTTGAACAATAACATTTCATGGCCAAAGGTACAGTACCAGCGCCGTCTAGTGGACAATGTCTAACGACTGCATTGAAGGAAAACACCTTTGGGATTCTAATTAAATTACTATTATAAATAGCTTTTCTGATTAACTATAAAGTGTTTATAATATCTATTTGTCCTATATGTATTTCAATATGTAATAACTATCAACTTATGTGTATGAACCATTCTGAACTATTAAATATTCAACATCCTCCCCCCCAAGAAGACAGTTCAAATATTAACTTCAAAAGGATATAGTAGCTGAACTGGTCTTCTTAACGTCGTCCCAGTTGGAGTGCGCATAGCGCAGGATCTGACTAGTCCATCTCTCCCTGGGAACACCTCTATGATTAGTCCTGTTTTCCATGTTTGACGTGGTATCTTGTCATCTCCAATGAGGACCAAATCTCCTGGTTTGAGTTGTGTTGGATTTGGGGTATGACGAGTGTGAGCCGATCTGAGGTCCAGCTGTAGCAATGGTTCAGATTGCACTCTTTCACTGTTACTGAGATGTACTGCGACTTGACTTGCCTTTAGCTCAGCTTTAACCTCTTCTTCTGATAGTATTTCTTGTGCTGTTTCTGGCGGTGTAGTTTGAAGCTCCTTTTCTTTCAAAAATGATGGGCCTGACCACCAGAGATTTTCCTCTTTCAACCTTGATGCAGACTGCCCTCTTGTGGTGAGATCAGCTGGGTTCACCTTTCCATTACAATGTGTCCATAGTTCTGGTGGTGTCAAAGTTTGTATCTCCATCACTCTGTTGGCAACAAACTGTTTCCATTTCTTTGATGAACTGCGAATCCAGTGAATCACTATCATGGAGTCTGACCACATTCTGAGTTGAGTGATCTGCATATTCAGTGCCTTCAAAAGGTTATTTGCCAACCTTGATCCAATCACAGCTCCCATCAGTTCCAAGCGTGGCAGTGTGATTGTTTTGATTGGTGCCACTCTTGACTTGGATGCAACGAGCGCAGTAACAGTCTCTCCTTCTGTTGTTTGTCCTTGTAGATACGCAACTGCGCCATACGCCTTTTCGCTTGCATCTGTGAAGACATGGAGAACTTGTGATTTATCTGACAGCTTTTCTGTTCCATACCACCGCGGAATGACTATTTGGTGGATCTGAGGAAGCTCCATGCACCACTGCTGCCATGCCTGTGAAAGGTCTGGAGGCAGCTCGTCGTCCCAGCTCAGGCCCCGTCGCCACATTTCCTGAAACAGACATTTAACTCGAATGGTAAATGGCGTTAGGAACCCTATAGGATCAAAGATTCTGGCGGATGATCTCAAAACACTCCTTTGTGTTTTCCTTTCCTTTTAGAATGTTCATCAAATGTTTGAGGTCAAAGGCAAAGTCATCTGTGTCCGGTCTCCACACCAAACCAAGCACCTTCAACACACCTCCATGTGTTTCTGTTTCTTGTGTGAAATCAAGCTTGCTGTTTGACCACTTGGTTTTCAGTTCAAGGGAGTTTGTTGTCCACTTACAGAGGTTCATGTTGGCAGCAGCCAGTATTTCTCTTGCTCCTGTAGTAAGTCTGTATGCCTCGTCTGAGTTACTTGAGCTAGCGATCAGATCATCCACATAAAGTGAGTCTCTCATTAGTTTTACCGTGTCTGGTTGGTTAGCTTCATATTTCTCCAGATGATGTCTGATAGTGGCTGCAAGTAAAAATGGACTTGAAGTTACTCCAAACACAACACGTGCCATTCTCATTATACGCGTGTTGGTGCCTTCAACATCTGGGGGTCCTGTAAGCCACAAAAATCTCACAGCATCTCTGTCACTTTCAGTTATAGATATCTGAAGGAAAGCTTTAGTAATGTCTGCTGTGAAAGCTACAGGATTTTGTCTGAATCTGATCAAAATGCTCATGAGGTCAGCATTCAGGTTTGGGCCAGGTAATAAACAGTCATTTAAAGAGGAACAACCTTCTTCATGTGACGAAGCATCAAACACTACCCTTAACTTGGTAGTTACTTTGTCCTCTCTGATTACAGCATGATGAGGTAAGTAGTAGGTTACATTCTCTGTCTCTGCTGAATGACTGCTCTGTGGCACATCTTCACATATTCCTTGTTCTGTGTAATCCTCTATTACATCGTTGTATCCTTTAAACAGTGTCACGTCAGATTTCAGCTTTCTTTTCAGGGTTTCAAACCTCTTTTGTGCAACCTTCTTGTTGTCTGAGAGTTCGGGTGTGTCTTGGCGCCATGGCAACGCCACTTCATATCTCCCATTAATGAATCTGACTGACCTGTCAAAGCTCTCCTTGGCTTTCTCGTCATCAGGTGTTTCCTCACCTTTAGTAGTGATGCCCAGCGACTCGATCTCCCAAAATGCTCTTAGCTGGTTTGAGATCTCCACTGAGTCTTCACTGAGTCCAATGTGCATACATGTTGCTTCATTCATACTGGACATGACAACTGGTCCTTGCACTGCCCAGCCGAATCTGGTTTCTACGGCAACCAAAGCATCTGACAGTCTCTCAGTTTTACCTGTGACTACTCTCCAGTAGTAATCTGCTCCGATCAGTACTGATAGCTCCAAACCATCTTTGTCTCCCGCTGACACATCTGCTACTGGTAGCCCTTTTTTCTCCAGCTGCCGTTGGATGTGTTCACTGGGGACTTTCATGACTGCAGTACAAAGCTGTGGGGTTTGAACAGCTTCAATCTCGATTTTCTGATCTTTGTTTCTCACATTCTCCAGGACTAGTTTTATGACATTGCATTTTGTGGTCACTGGGTTTTTTGAGCCAAACGTGTGAAGGTTTAATGTCTCTTGTTTTAGTATTGGCAGTTTTAAATCTTTCACTTGTTTCTCATGGACAAAACTCCGTTGGCTTCCTCCATCAATTAAGCAACGCACAATCTTCTTTCCTCCAGGTCCTTCAATCCTTGCTCTCACAGTTTGCAATAGTACTGTTTCACATTTTTCTGGGGTTGGTTTGGCTGCATATGGAAATACTGAGGAGACCACTGCATCACTCGTGTTTTCAGCGGCATCTGTCCTTTCTATTGGTTGCTCACTTCTGTCACACACAACAGCATGATGTCTTCTTCCACAATCAGTGCATGTCACATTTTTGGATCTACAGTCTCGAGCAAGATGTCTGGGTTTTAGGCATATGAAGCACCTTCCCGTTTTCTTTAGCTTTTCTTTCCTGCTTGTGACTGTGTCTTCAGTGCACTGTTCTGACTTGTGGCTGGTACTGTTACAGAATATGCAACTGTGCACAAATGGTGTATTCGAACTGCCTGTGTGGAGGGCTGCAGCTGAGGGCACATTAGGTCCTTTCCACCTTTCTCTGCTTGAATCTGGTCTGTAGTGCTGATTCTGATTTGCATGTGTATCTTTATGATTCTCTCTCATTTGTGTCAAATGTGCAGCACGCTCCCTGCTTTCAACTTCTTGTTGCAAAAACTTTACAAGGCCATCAACATCCCACTTTTGCCCTACATCTGTCTTGCGGGTGTACTCAAGGGCAAGATCAGCAGGAATCGTTTTGAACAGTATGGGGCACAGTAAACCTCCATAACTGTCTGACATGACTCCTAAAGCTTCTAAGCTTCTGATTTGTACTTCAACATCATCAAAAAGTTGTCTCAAGGCAACAATGTCTGAGGACCTTTTAACTGGACTTAGATTTAGTAACTTAGACATGTGTGCACTTACAATGAGCTCTTTCCTTCCAAATCTTTGCTTAAGCATGTCTACTGCAGCATCATAGTTCATGTCAGTTACCTTCAGCCCTGCGACGGCGCGTGCAGCTGGCCCGATGAGATATGACTTCAAGTAAGTGAACTTTTCAGTTTTGCTCAAATCTGGGTTTTGGTGAATTGCATTTTCGAATTGGTCCCAAAACTCCTGCCACATGCACACTTCTCCGCTGTATTTGTTTATTGAGAGCTTGGGTAGCTTTACCGAGGGTCTGCTTGTATTTGACCGTGTACTCACGTCACTCAGCCGATGTGGATTCGCTGATACGGTGGCGTCTCTTGCCTGTTCTTGTTGCTGTAAGGCAGCCCGTTCAATTGCTCTCTCTGCCCGCGTCCTCCATAAATTTGTGTTGTCCTGATACTCAAGTGTCCGCACCATGTCCGCATCTAACTCGTCCAAAGGGATCTCCTGCTCTATATCTGGTTCAATGTCTTGCAGGCCTTTCTCTTTCTGTGACAACATGGCTAACAGCTCCCGCAAACGGTCACTGTTTATATCAGTCTTACTTGTTTCATCTTGTATAATTTGCAGCAGCTTTGTAACGGACGTCCGCAGCACGGTCCGTTTCTGTTTTAGCCTTTGAAGTCGCTCCGCCATTTTTTCCTTTCGTCTCCGTGTTGTTACAGCTATCGGCTTAATCCCAACAACGTTCTCTCTTCACTTTTCCCGCTTCCAGCTTCCGGTTCCCGGGTTTCGGCACCAAAAAATATGTTGTGGATTTAGCTGTAACATCAGTTGTTATAAGGAAAGAATGTCCAAACACCCACCTTTACCTTCATTTGGCTTTACTGGAGAATGCTGCATCTCAGTTTACAACACATCTGTCGTTCCCGCTGGCTAACATGCGTCCGTCTCTCTGATAGCACTGCATTGCTTAGCACTGACTTCTTCTTCTTCAGTCTGCAGCTTGAACAATAACATTTCATGGCCAAAGGTACAGTACCAGCGCCGTCTAGTGGACAATGTCTAACGACTGCATTGAAGGAAAACACCTTTGGGATTCTAATTAAATTACTATTATAAATAGCTTTTCTGATTAACTATAAAGTGTTTATAATATCTATTTGTCCTATATGTATTTCAATATGTAATAACTATCAACTTATGTGTATGAACCATTCTGAACTATTAAATATTCAACAACCCCACTGTATATGCACATGCCACAGAGCAACCACTAGTTATGCATACCGCTTTGGATGTTTAAAAGCCAATTTTTACAATGAGTCTTAAAAGTGTTTAGTGTGGTACGTTCTCTGATTGCAGATGGTACAGTATATTATTCCAGATCTTGGTGCCCCTCACTGATAGTATAGATTGAGCAAATGTGGTGTGTCTGTGGGGAACCACACAGTCTCCTCTAGTGATTGCTCTGGTGTTTGTACTGGTGACAATCCTCAGTTGAACATATTCTCCCGGGGGGTGCATAGCCATTTAATAGTTTATAAATTGAACAGGTAAATTTAAGCGTTTCATAATTTTCAAAAGACAGAAAGTTGTATTTCTTGTAAATGTCACAACGATGTGGTTTTCGCCCTGGCCATGGCACATCGGATCAACTCTTTACCCTCTTGAGAATCCTCGAGGGTTCGTGGGAGTTTGCTCAGCTAGTCCACATGTGTTTTGTGGACATGGAGAAAGCATTTGACCGCGTCCCTCGTGGTCTCTTGTGGGGGGTGCCAGTATCGTGCTTGTTGTTACGAGCTATCCGGTCTCTATGCAACCATTGCAGGAGTTTGGTTCATATTGCCAAGACCCAGTCTAACTTGTTTCCAGTGAGAGGTGGACTCTGCCAGGGGTGCCCTTTGTCACCGATCCTGTTCATAATTTTTATGGACAGGATATCTAGACACAGCCAAGG
The DNA here is from genome assembly GCA_020510985.1 of Pholidichthys leucotaenia. Classification (NCBI taxonomy): domain Eukaryota; kingdom Metazoa; phylum Chordata; class Actinopteri; order Cichliformes; family Pholidichthyidae; genus Pholidichthys; species Pholidichthys leucotaenia. The sequence goes on from CM035848.1 coordinate 153,026,169, forward strand.
AACAGAGATGATATTGTCCTGTTGGCATCATTGAGCAATGACCTGCAGGTCTTGGTGGGACGGTTCACTACTGAGTGTGAAGCGGCTGGGATGAGAATCAGCACCTCCAAGTCTGAGTCCATGGTCTTCAGCCAGAAAAGGGTGGATTGTCCTCTCCAGGTTGGGGACAAGCTCCTGCCCCAAGTGGAGGAGTTTAAGTATCTTGGGGTCACATTCATGAATGAGGGGAAAATGGAGCGAGATATTGACAGACGGATTGGAGCAGCATCTGCAGTGATGCAGACATTGTACCAGTCTGTTGTGGTGAAGAGGGAGCTGAGCTGTAAAGCAAAGCTGTCAATTTACCAGTCAATCTGTGTCCCTACCCTCACTTATGGTCATGAGCTTTGGGTAATGACTGAAAGAATGAGATCACGGATACATGCGGCTGAAATGAGCTTTCTCCGTAGGATTGCTGGACTCATCCTTAGAAATAGGGAGAGAAGCTCAGTCATCCGGGAGAGGCTCAGAATAGAGCCGCTGCTCCTCCACATTGAAAGGAGCTAGCTGAGGTGGTTTGGGTATCTGAACAGGATGCCTCCTGGACGCCTCCCACTTGAGGTGTTTCGGGCATTTCCCACTGGGAGGAGACCCCGAGGCAGACCCAAGACACACTGGAGAGACGATGTCTCCCAGCTGGCCTGGGAACTTCTTGGTATCCTCTCTGAAGAGCTGAAGCAGGTGGCCGGGGAGAGGGAGGTCTGGACTCCTCTGCTTGAGCTGCTGCCTCTGCGACCCAGACCTCCGAAAAAGTGGTAGAAGATGGATGGATGGATAGTTTGACAATATGCTTAAAAATGACAACATGAACAACATTTAGTCAAACTGACTGAGATTGACCAGATGCACAGTTTCAAAATTACCACGTAGACCTTCTTATATGGCCATATTTACACCCAAATGTCTGCCGATTTCGACGCACTTTTGATAAGTGACAGTTGTTGTGTATTTGACTGTTTTTGCTGGTTTCTGTTTGTTGAAGGGGGCAGCTCTTTTCAGTGCTGAGATCAGTTTTTCTGTCTGATCAGTTTAAGCCGGAAATCTGTAAATGGCCCTGATTCTTTCTCCTGTAATTTTGACAGCCTACAGCTGCACAGTTGTGGTCTATAGTCATAAATTATCCAGTGCTAGCTTTCAATTATTATTATTCTTATTCTCCCAGAAACATTACTAAAATATAGGCTACGTTTTCTACAACATAGCTTTGTGTGTCTTCCTACTGCTTTTATTCCAGTGAAGCCACACCCTGCTCATGATGTATATGGTGACAACAACTGCAAAACCTGAATAGATTTAAATCCATAGTTAGAGGTCAGGGTGCCAGGGTGAACCTGCGTACCAAGTTTGGTGATCTTAACTTTACTCATTCTGTAGTAATGGGGCATAGTGAATGCCTTTAACCTTTTGACCCCAAACCTATAGTTCTAGGTCAGGATTCCAAAGTGAACCTGTGTGCCAACTTTGGTGGCCCTAGCTGTCTTTGTTGTTGAGATATAGTTTATTTGACATTCTGACCTTTTGACTCCAAAAGTATAGCCATAAATGCTAGTTCTAAGGTCAACCTACTGTATGTACCAAGTTTGATGGCCGTAGCCTCATTCCTTGTTGAATTAGAGCACAGACATTTGACATTTTATTACCCTGTAACCTTGACCTTTTGACCCCCAAAATATAGCCATAGGTGCTAGTCCCAAGGTCAACCTATGTACCAAGTTTGGTGGCTGTTATCTCATTTCCTGTCGAGTTAGAGCATGGACATAGTTGGCTGGGCGCAGTTGACATGGAGTGCCCTACTCATGCTGTCTAATTACCCACGCCACCTCATTGCCAACGTGGGTAATTAGAGCCATATCAAATGGGACAGTTCACCCTAAAATCATAATTACCTGCTTTTTCTTGCTGCTAGATCGTTTTGGTTGGAATTGCTCACTTTTGGAGATCTCGGCCTTCTATAAAAATTTAACTAAATGGTGCTCACCTTATCGTGCCCCAAGTGCTCCAGAAATGTGTTTGCATAATCTTTTTTTAAATAATGTGACTGTTTCTTCCAAAAATGGAATAAAATTAAAAACACTCCAACAAGCCTTTGCTGATCAATTTTGTTTAAATATTATTGGTGTCTCTGAGCTGTAATGTTTGTTTGCTGTATGCCTGATTGATGAATAGCATACGTGATATATTTAGGTGAGCAGCATTTTTTTTAAATTCATTTCCTCATTTGGTTTTGTATAGAAATACACCCAAACTAGAGGGCACTCAGAGAGCGCATACATCCGCCAAGGCTCTGTCCCTCCCTCCCTCTGTCCTCCCCTCTGTCCCTTTGTCCGTCCATATTGCCATCCATCTGTACATTGTGAAATAGGACCTTGGCGGAGGTATGCACTCACAGGATCACCTCCACCGTCTAATGAATTCATCTTTGGGCCAAGGGCCACCTCTGGTGAAAATCTTATCCAAATCCATCTAGGAGTTTTTGCGTGATCCTGCTAACAGACAGAGAAACGACAGCAAAAACTATATGACCATGCTATAATAACAAGCCTGTCATAATTGTATTGACCACACATTGGGGCTGGGCAATTCCACCTTAAATCAGCATCATGGTTTATTGAATCTTTCAGGTTGGTTTTCAGGGTTTTTTCCTCCTCTCTTCTCCCTTACAGTTTACTGACAAGGTTCATAATTATTAAGCAATATTACACAATAGTGCAGTATCATATCACTGCGGTGTGTAGTAAATGAGCATAATAGAACAGGCCAATTGTGATTTCACAAACAAAAAAATTAAACATTGTCCAGTGCAGAAGTTTACTGTGTTTACAGTGCATGCCATGTGGGTCATGTGGCTCACATCCTTGTCTACCGGCCGGAGTTACATCCGCACGCAATCCAAACCCCATCTTAAACCGCACATTTTTCTTGCTTTTTCTTGGTGTCTTCAGAAGAAATAATGTCAGTCATCACATACTATGTGGATGGAGACCACGTTCCTTTTCGTTTCAAGCCATTTTACTTTTTTCTGCAGTGTTTGATGGTAAAACTGCACTGCTTCCAGGTTACAGAGGTGCGTTGCCATGCATGTAACTCCGCGGACATGTCTTAAAGGGGAAGTACATGAAAAGCGCAACATTAATATATAAAATTATTTTCAAAAAATTCCTGGATCCAGATCGTAATCTGGATCACCACCAAAATCTAATCATCTGTTCCTCATGCCATTACACACATTTCCTGAAAATTTCACCAAAATCCGTTCATAACCTTTGGAGTAATGTTGCTAGCAGACAGACAAACCAAACAAAGCCAGCAAAAACATTACGTCCTGCCTTATAGACAACTGTATTTATTTATCCACACTGACAATATTCAGTATGTATGTTATGTATTCTAGTCCATAAAGTAGAAATGGTTGAAGATACTGTCACCAAACTTGGTGCAGGGTAGACCTTGACACACTTTCATTACTTTTGAGGCAAAAGGTCAAAGGCCAAGGTCACAATGTCAAAAAAATTGTCACACTGTTAATCTTTTTCTCAAAAAGTGATTGGGCATCCAGGGCATGGGTCTGCATCTCTATCGATGTTGATGTTAATTATAAGAGCTATCACAGCCATGACATAGTCTAAAATCTTAATAGGATCTTTGTTTTTATTAAAACAGTAGAGCCAATTTTTAATAAATAAATGATAAAAAAAAATATGGTTACTTCAGTTGGATTTTTGTCTTAAATGTGAATTATATGTATATCTTTTTTGGTGACTCTAGCTGGATGGAAGTTGAGTCCCATGGTTGGAGCGATGTACAGTCCTGAGCTCTATACAGGTGAGTCAAACCCAGTTTGTTCTTACTGGAAATATTCAGACAGAGTGTCTTAATTTATCAGGCAAACATGATGTCATGATGAGCTGTGCAGTCATTGACCGGTCTGTCAAAAAACATGAAAAAAATAGGGCTGAGCATTGATTTTAAAAAAAATTATGAATTAATTGCACTCTTTTGTATACCTGTTGAAAGATGAGGCGCATTATGGTATGTTGACCTCTGTCCGTTCATGTGTGTGTCCATCCGTCTGGCCGTATGAGTTTGTCTCCACTGATATTTTGGGGTTTTGTTTTTTTTTTTTTTGTTTTTTTTAACCTTTGTGAAGCAATGGCTGTAGCACTGTGCCCAAGACACATTTCCTTTAGGGGACAAAAACGTTTACTCTGCTGTACTCTGTTCTACACTCAGTCTGACAGAAACTCTGCCTCTTTTCATACTTTCACTCTCAGTGACACTAGGTCAGATGTGTGTGTGTGCTTTAAGTGGGGTTTGTGTGCAAAATGAGGTCACTGAGTACTGAAGGATCATTTTAGTGTAGTGTAAATTTAAAACTTGAAAAACAATACCTACTCTTCTTTTAAGCTGAGCCAGCTGCTGAGACAAACCAGTCTGTACTGCCAACATCACCTTCGGGAGTGATTTGACACCATCAGTTTTTTTAAATGCATTAATTATCCCAGCCCTTATAAAATATACTTTATTCAAATTACATAACCTGTAGATGAGTCTAAATATAAATCTCTGGTTCCAATATAAATATTATGAAATAACATTTTCTTTCTGCCATCTCTCCCCTCCTCTCAGTACCGGGGTTCCCGTACCCGGCGGCGGCAGCAGCAGCTGCCTCCACCGCTGCCACATTCCGAGGCGCTCATCTCCGGGGTCGTGCACGGCCGGTTTACAGTGCAGTTAGAGCAGCTGTCCCACAACCTGCCATCCCCACATATCCAGGGTAAATACACAACAAACTACTACATCAATAAACTATTTGCAGTAAAAAGTAATCAGGATCTTACATAAATGAGCGTTTAATTTTTTAAAGCATGGCTTCACTCATAATAATAATAATAGTACTTCATAATCATGCATGCTGTGTTTGAATATATTTTATTGAATTACTGAGATTGATGGTTTGTTGAACTGAAATACCATTTCCTTGTACCTTTAATATCGTCACATTAGTGATCCTTTAGTGAATTGAATCTGAGTAGCATGTCCTTATAATTGAATATTTTCTCATAAGCTGAAGTAGCGATAGTATCACTTCAAACTTTGCATACTTGTATACAAAGAGGTGGTATTTTTGTCTTGCATGTTGCACGGAGTGTAATAATCTCACCCTTCTTTCTCTTTTCTCTCTCACACTCTGTTTTGGCACCGTTCTCTCACCTCTTTTCCATCACTCTTTGTTGTTTTCTGCCATGCCCACATGGTGGCGTATCACACCTTTTTTTTTTTGCTCCTGTACTTTCTCCGTTTCCTCCCTCTTTTTTCTTTATTATCTGTCTCTCTCTCAGTGTGATGGCCTATCAGGATGGTTTTTACGGTGCAGCTGATCTCTATGTAAGTATGTGTGTCACTTCTCTGCTGACTGCTTCATCGCCTGCGTTTCCCCTTCTTGCCTATGTGTGAACAAAAGCACGGCTCAAACCCACGGAGACATGTACTTTTGGGTGTTATGAGTCATCCTCAATCGACGTTTTGACTTCTTTTGCTGATATTTTTAAAAGGATTTCCCCCCCCCCCCACGTGCTCACAGTGTAGAATTGTACATTAAAATAATAAATGCTCAAATTATAATCAGTCAGCAGCGCAACATACACCTCAGTCATGTGCTCATTCATGAATAGACTCCTCTTGGGTTTGTTTCTGTGCATTTGTGAGTTTGTTTGCTCCAATGTGATTACGAGCGTGTCTGTGTTTGTAACGGTGCGAGCGTGTGTGACCAGGTTGACAATAGCTGTTTCTGTTCTCTCTGTAGACTAGTGTTTCAGGACCAATTAGTGGGCAGATTGCCCCAGGTAGGGTTTTACAACACTCTGTGTGAGAGCCAGTGTGATCCTCCTCGTCTCCATTGACTGCGTGCTGCTAGACATTATTGAACCATTTGAGACTGAAATGCCTTCTCTGTCTTTTTCTACTAACTCACTGGATTCTGACATGGATGGAGTTACGGAAGGGGGAGAAGAAAATAGGAAAAAAAAAAAAACTAAATATCTGCAAATGGGAAGAATTTTTTGTAGGCATCAGTTATGTAGGAGATTTGGGGGTATAATTTGGTTACACCCAAATGAGGTAGATTAAATCTGATTTTTTTAACATTCCTGCCAAATGTATTCATGTTGTATACTATTTAAAGGTACTGTATGAAACTATTGGAAAGTCATGTTTTAGTGACACCTTTTGGTCACTAAATGAACTCTAGATTGGTGTTCTCAGAAATGAATGTAGTCAATAGCCCCATTTCCATTACCAGGAACCGATTTTGCAGGAACTTCCCCCATGTTCGTGTTTCTGTTACCAGGACCTCCCCATAAGTGGGAGTTTGAGGAACCTTTAGCAGTTGAAAGATGGCCCTGGTTAGGAGTTGCTACTTCAGAGCAGGCCTGAAAATTCCTGGGTAGGATTTAGGATTAACTCATTGGATAAAACTTGGCCAAAGCACTTTGCTACTTGGGCTAAGGATTGTGCAATATGACCAGAATTTCATATCACGATATAAGTAATCTTATATTTATATATATATACTACATTTTCTGTAATTCTACAGTTTAGATAATAGAATAGGCTTTATTGTCATTGTACAGTTGTACAGTACAACGAAATTAGGGGTGCCCACCAGGCTACTGCGCAATAAAATATACGAGAGAAGGATTTGCTCTAAAACTCAGTTATAGAACCAACGATAAACCCATGACTGAAAATAAAAATTGGCCCAGGATTATGGAAATATACACAGGTATGGTAGTGGCTTCACGGGCGGAACTATGTACGCACAATTGAACACGATTGGATAAAATGGCCTAAGGATTATGGAAAATATGCATAGTTATGGTAGTGGTTTCACAGATGGGTCAACATACACGAAAGTGCAGAGTGCAAAGACAGGTGTGTTATTATGATCATTAAAAAGGTCCTCAGTTCTGTGCATGTGAACGTTCAGAGGGAGGGGATGGAACCTCTGACTGCAGTGCGGATGGCCCAGGGGAAGAAACTGTCAGTCTGGAGGTGTGGGACCTGATTGATCTGAACAGTCATCCAGAGGGAAGCAGGTCAAACAAGTGGTTGGCGGGATGTGAGGGGTTTCCTATGATGGCCTTGATCTTTCTGAGATAGGAGGATCTGGAGATGTCTTACAGGGAGGGCAGAGGGCTGCCGATGATCTTTTGGGCGGTGTTGATGACACTCTACACAGCCTTCCTAATCACATAAAAAGGACTATCTTTTTTTTACTCTTTTACATGCACCCTTTTCTCTCATGATTATGCACTGTTGTTATAAAAGTTTTTTAATGTGCACTTGAGATTTCATTCTCATAAATGAGGTTTTTCTTCTAAATCATATCATATGAATAAAAAGTAACCATCAATAAGTGAAATATTTCCTGAGCCAGAGGAGAATAGCAAAAAACAAAAAACAAAACAATAAAAAAATGTGCTGCGATCTACAGATATAAATTAGCTGTTAGTTTAAATCAGTGAAAATTAAAGTGTAGACCTGCAGCCTGAAGATGCCATTCTGGCCTGATTTAACCTGTTTGCTTCTTAGTAAAACTATTTCAGATTGGTCATGATCTGAAAATCAAAGACACACAAGGTAATGTGGAGGAATGAAGGGACAAGACACAAGAGCTGCCAGTTCAGAACTTTACTTCTCTCCAGCATAGAAGTGAGTGAACATTTGGCGCCAAGACGCATACATATAACCCAAACTCACCTCTCCTCTCCCTAAGTCACTGGGTGTGAGTGGAGCCTCCCAGTGGTCTGCCACACAGCCCCCTGCCCACTGAACACCCAGAAGGGGCCTTATCAGTCCAGTACCCTGGGTTTGAGTAATTGCCCATAGTGGCTGTACTGTGAAGCAGCCGGGCAAGCCGAGGGGTCTCCAGACCGAGCATGGGAGGAAAGATGACTCAGTCTCAGGTCGTTGTGAAGAGTCACCTGTAGGGGAAGGACAAGCCTGTGAACCCACAGCAGGAGGGCGTCCACGCCGGGGAGTCTGAGCCAGCACCACCTACTTGTCTGCCAACACATGAGCAGGGTTGAGCCTATCTATGCAAACGGCTTCTTTGCGCCCCCAAAAATCCAACACAAAATGTTTTGCACCCATTTCCAGAACGCTGAAAGGGCCATCATACAGTGGACGCAGCAGAGTCTTGTGGGTATCTTGTCTTAACAAAAACAAATTTGGCATGCTCCAAACGCTTAGGAACAAAAGCACGAGGGAAACAATGGTGCACTGGCCCCAGAACGCTAACTGACTCAACCCTAGGAAGAAACTGCACGAAGGTACCCGGCACCCTTCGGAGACCTTCCAGCAAAAATTCACCCAGGGCTCGCAACGACTCACCAAAAATAAGCTTGGCTGGGGAAGCAGCAAGATCCTCCTTGGGCACTGAGCGTAACCCAAGCAGAACCCAAGAAAGACGGTTGACCCAATTTGCGTTTGTCCACGAGGCTGTAAATATGGCTTTAAGCGACCTGTGGAACCTTTCACACAAACCGATTAGCTTGCGGATTGTACGCAGTGGTACGGTGAACTCTGAGCCCCAGGCTGTCAACCATGGTGGACCAGAGCTCCGACACGAACTGGGGACCTCTGTCACAGGTGATGTCTGATGGGGTACCGAAACGTGCAACCCAAGACAACAAAAAGGCGTGGGCTACGTCGGCAGAAGTGGTGGAAGCTAACGGAATTGCTTCTGGCTAACAAGTGATGTGGTCCACTATTGTCAAAAGGTGCATGAAACCTTGCAACGGTGGAAGGGGGCTTACTAAGTGCACATGGACGCGGTCGAATCTCCTACTAGGAATCAGGAAAGGTTCAAAGGGAGCTTTGATGTGCCTCTGAACCTTAGCCTACTGGCACGAAATGCAAACTGCAGCCCACTCCTTCACATCCTTGTGGATGTGGGGCCAAACGAATTTGAAACCCACCAGCTTAACCAAAGCATGAACACCAGGATACGAGAGGGAGTGAATGGATTCAAAAACGCGGCGGTACCAAGAGATCGGAACTTCTGGGCGGGGGCGACCAGTGGAGATGTCGTAAAGCAGGGGGAGACAACCCTCTTGTACCACCCTGCTCTCTAGCCTGGGGCCCGTACTCGCGGACTGAAGCTCAACAATATCTGGGTTTCCTGGTTGGCTGGCAGCCATGGCGGAAAAATCAGTACCCAAGTAGACTGGGGAGCCCAGCACATGCGACAAACAGTCAGCCACAAAGTTTAGCTTGTTGGCACATGTGGAATGTCACTAGTGAACTTTGATATTGCAGTGAGATGACGTTGTTGACGCGCTGACTACGGTTTTGAGATCTTGGACATCGCGTAGGTTAGAGGTTTGTGGTCGACAAACACGGTAAATGCGCAGCCATCAAGCCAAAACTGGAAGTGCTGCGTGGCCAGGTAGAGAGTCAGCAACTCTCTGTGAAAAATGCTGTACTTACACTCATTGCCGTGCAGTATGCTGCTGAAAAAGGCAAGAGGTTGTCACGAACTGGAGATATATTGTTCCACCACTGCTCCCACAGCGACGTCAGATGCATCCATAGTTAGTGCAATCTGCGCTGACAGGAATGGATGGGACAGCAAATCCCTATTGGCGAGTGCAGATTTGGCGCCCGAAAAAGCCTGGGCGCCATCAGGGGTCCATTCATTGCCATCCGCAGGTTTCTTCTTCTTGAGTGCGTTGTAAAGTGGTTGCAGAAGCTGGGCTGCCTGGGGGAGGAAACGATTGTAAAAATTAGCCATCCCCCAAAACTCCTGCAGCGCCTTCACGGTCTGTGGATGTGGAAAATCCAACACAGCCTGCACTTTATCCGGCAGTGGACCGCGCCCTTAGATGAGATACGATGGCCCAAAAAATAAATTTCCAGCAACCCAAACTGACATTTGGCTGGGTTAACTATTAAACTGTGGGCCTCCAGCCTCTGGAAAATCTGCTTCAAATTGGAGAGGTGTTCCTCCTCAGATGTGCTAGCCACCAGGATGTTGTCCAAGTAGACGAACATGAACAGCAAACCACAGAGTACCATATCCATCATCCTCTGAAAAGTCTGAGCCGCACCCTTAAGCCCAAACGGCATGCATAGAAACTCAAAAAGGCTGAAAGGCATTATTACCGCTGTTTTCGGGATGTCTTCTGCGTGCACCGGGACCTGGTGGTCGCCGCGGACCAGATTCACAGGAAAAAATAAACGTTCCAGCCAGGTGCACCGAAAAGTCCTGTATGTGAGGGATTGGATAACGGTCATGCTCCGTAATGTTGTTCAGGCGACAAAAATCACAACACGGCCGCCATGAACCCTTGGACTTTGGTACCATGTGCAGTGGGGAAGCCTAAGGGCTATTGGAGCGCCTAACAATCCCCATTTATTCCAAGTTAGCAAACTTTCCCCCCGTGATGGCTAGCTCAGTTGTGTTAAGGCGGCATGGGCGCGTGAAAACGGGAGGGCCCTTTGTGGGGATAAAATGCTCAACCCCATGCTTGGTTGCAGCAGCAGAGAAATTATGCACCGTAAGCGAGGGAAAATCAGAAAGCAAGCCCATTCCCAGAGGCTAAAAAATTAGCATGTGCTAGTGGCCCAGCTCCCTGAATTATACAAGGCAGTGAAGAAAGAGAAACAACATCAACCAAACGTCTATTAACAACGTTCACAAGGAGACCATGAGCACACCAAAGTCTGCACTTATGATAAGAACCGAGCTGGCAGCTACCACAAAGTCCATGTGTAGTTGCGCCCATGAAAATATACAGTCACTGACCTTTCACCAAACGTTTTGATAGGGAAACTGTTAGCGGAGATTAACGATGGGCCACAGCCTTCCACCAGTCCATCAGAACCAGTCGGCAGAATAAGACTCTTCTGGGAACCAGAATCAACCAAAAACTGTCTCCTGGAACGTGTGTCCTCAAGGAAAAGCAGCTTCTCCTTCTTGCCAGCGATTGCAGCTGCTACTGACTGCTGGATGGTCCGTTTCCCGGTGTCTTGAAACGGCATGGTGGGAGGCAATGCTGTGCATTGGCGCAAAACGCTGATGGTAGAAGCACATAATCCTGGCCCGGCGTCTCCGAGTGGCTATACCAGCCACGACCGTCGGCTGAACAGCCTCCATGGACGCTGCCGAAGGTCCCGGTGTCACCGTCTGGACACCAAAACTCCTATTCACCAGGATAATGCGGTCTGCTTCTTCCGCCAGTGCACGGTAGTCTCTGGCAGCCAGCAGCGGCAAGTTGGCTAGAATGGTCCACTCTGAAGCTGGCAGTTTCCTGAGGGAGAGGTGGGCAAAGAGAAAAGATCCATCATCTGTGCCCAGCAGAGCTAGCATACTTTCCATTAACTCCACAGCCGAGCCGTCGCCTAACTCAGAGTGAGGAGAGGAGCTTCTCTGCTCTCTCTCCTGTCAGAAAGGGTGGAGTGGTGCATTTCCCCCAGGCTGGGGGGTCTCGGAGAAGGCTCATGCACGCTGGGTGGAGTGTGGGTCAAGCGAAGCCACCACGGTAATGGTATCTAGTCTTGTCTTCAGAAGTCCCACGGAGGGAAAACTGAGCCTCAACGTGGATGAACCAGGCAGCGGGATCATGGAGCCAGAAGTCCAGGAGCTTGACTGCCTCGGCGAAAGAGGTTGGGGTCGTGGGGGGTGGGGGGGACCCAAACCCTACCGTGGGTATTCCCGAAGAGGAGCTTCTTTCATCTTCCTTTTTGAACATTATTAGCATCATAGGTCACCAGTGTGGAGGAATGAAGGGACGAGACATGAGAGCTGCCAGTTCAGAACTTTACTTCTCTCCAACATAGATGTGAGTGAACATATGGCGCCAAGGCGCATACATATAACCCAAACTCCCCTCCCCTCTCTCCAAGTCACTGGGTGTGAGTGGAGCCTCCTAGTGGTCTGTCATAATGTATTAAAATACATGTGATGACTAACTTTATTCATTACCACTACTTGACTAATTAAAATGATTAGAAATCAAATAAATTACATTAAGAACCAACTTGCTCCTCTGACTCATTTTAATTTATTTATTTTGTGTGTATGTGCCACTATCATGCACTTTTGCAGCTTTAATAATTTTTTTTCAGACAAAACTAAGAAACTCAGCAGTAATTTAAACCAAAGAAACGGTCTGATACACTATAATGTTTCCTATTAGCACAACTTAGCATTGTCATTTAGTCATTTGTTGTTTTATAATTAGACATGGTGTTTGTTTTTTCATTTTATCATTGATTTATTTATTGTCCCCTTGGGGAAATGTTTGGTAAATACTTGGAAAATAATGTCACTTACCTTCCATTAAAACAAGGTTAGCCGACTATCCTCTCTGATGCAGCATGATGGTAAAAAGGTCCCACATCCCTGACAAGCAGCAGTAGCAGCTATTTGACCAAACTGGTAGTTTGGAGTTAGCAACCACCAGAGAGCCTAGCCACCCACCACACACCTGTTCCGCTGCACAAATCGCATGGAGAGACGGGGTGCTGACAAGTAGTGTGTGAGAGCCTTGCTAAAGAAACAGGAGTAATGTGCATTTTAAACCACAATATAAATAAATAATAGAGTATTTTATGAAACGATAGACGTTTTTATATCATCATCCAATATATATCGGCATATCGCACAGCCCTACTTGGAGTGGCTTTGTGAACAAAATCCATGGAAATGAATAGTGACAAATTTGACCAGAAAAATGTGATTAGTGACAATCTAATGTGTAAAAAATTATAATGTAATGCTGTTGTGACTGCGGAGGCTCTAAATGACTATGCGGCATAAGTGAAGGACACTGAGCATTACAGCGGTGTGGCATGGTGCATAACACTGGCCATACTACTGTCCTTCGTGGGGACACAAGCACACACAGTCCAGCCAGCAAGAGACGTGAGTCCCCACTCGCATGGCTGTTATAGCTTAATGTGGAGAGGAATGGTGAGATATATCATATTCTGTGGCCACACATGCCTAAGGGTAGCAGGAATACATCGGAAAGGCAAAGCACAGGAGTGGCTGGTTAGGCTGTTTGGAGCCAAAGTCAAAGTGCCTTTTTTGTCATCCATTGCTAATAAACAATTGCAACGAAATTGAGATACTGCTCCCTAAAAAACAAACTATCACAATCACAGTTTCACTCATGCATTTAACATTCTCAGAATTACAACAATAAATAATGCTTGAAACAATATTACCTAAAGTTGAATACAGTATGTACATAGCAATAATAAAAACATACTGAGTGATAAATATATAAGACCAGCTTATATACACAGGGTTATTGCCATAAAATTATACTAAAATAACATAAAATAATATCAGCAGTCTGTACGTGTTACAGAAATCCGTTCAAAATACATACTGCTGTTGGAAAAAAACTATGATTAAACCTGGTAGTCCGGGTTTTATGGGATCTGTACCGCTTTCCTGAGGGGAGCAAGTGAAAGAAATCATGACCTGGATGAATGCAGTCCTTAATAATGGCAGTAGCTCTGTTGAGGTACCGAGACCTGGAAATCTCTTCCAGAGAAGGGAGAGAACAGCCAGTGATTTTTTGCGCAGTCCTCGATCACTCTCTGGAAGGCTTTGCGGTCTGCGGGCTGAACAGCCCTCATACCAAACCGTGATGCCACATGACAAAATGCTCTCAATAGCAGAGCAATAAAATAAAACCAGCAACTGTGCATTCAGGCCATTCCTCTTGAGGAGCCTCAGAAAGTGTAGACGTTGTTGAGCCTTCTTTATCGTAGCTATGGTGTTAACTGCCCAGGTAAGGTTGTGAGAAATATGAACACCCAGAAACATAAAAGCCTCCACCCTCTCCACACACTCCTTGCCTATATATAGAGGAGGCGGCTCACTGCTATGCTTCCTAAAATCAATAATGATTTCTTTTGGGTTTTTTTGTATTCAATAGCAGATTATTATCTGAGCACCATCTCACCAGTTTCTGGACCTCATCTCTGTACTGTATGTAGACTCATCTCCTCCTGGTATGAGCCCCACTACTGTTGTCATCTGCAAACTTCACTATAATGTTTCTGGGATGAACAGGTATGCAGTCATATGTGTACAATGAATACAAAGTGGGGCTCAACACACAGCCCTGTGGCGAGTCTGTGTTAAGCATGACTGTAGGGGTGGAATGGGGTCCAAGTCTAACAGTCTGTGTTTGATTTGATAGGAAGTCCTTAATCCAGCTGCAAGTATGAGTAGGCAGACCAAGCTGAAGCAATTTGGTGATGAGAATGTTGGGAATAATTGTATTAAATGCCGAGCTATAGTCCACAAACAACATTCTTACATAGCTCCCCTTGTCTTCTAAATGGCTGAATGCCGAGTGAAGAGCTATAGCAATAGCATCTTCAGTGGATATGCTCCACCTGTAGGCAAACTGGTACCGATCAAAGTCTGGGGGGGAGACTAGGCAAAAGATGTTTCAATACCATTTTCTCAAAGCACTTCATAATAATGGGTGTTAATGCTACTGGTCGATAGTCATTCAGACTGCTAATAATATATTTTTTAGGCACAGGAATAATGACTGCAGATTTTAAACACTGTGGAACAATGGCTGCCTTGAGAGACAAATTAAAAATGTCAGTCAAAACAGAGCATAGCTGATCTGCACATGCTCTGAGCACCTTTCCTGGCACTCCATCAGGACCAGTAGCTTTTCTCAGGTGAACTGCTCTCAGTGTCTGTCTCACCTCATGATCCTGCAGGGTAAGCACATCAGAGCTGGCATTCAATAACGTCAGTGGGGTCCGGGTGAGGTGTATTTGCCTCAAACCGTGCGAAAAAGCAGTTCAATTCTTCTGCTAGTGAGGCGCTGAATGTCACTGGAAATGAGCTGCTGCCCTTATAGTTTGTGATATGGTGAAAGCCTTGTCATACTCATCACGAATCATTATCAGAAAAATGGTCCTCGACTTTCTTCTTATAGGCCTGTTTAGCCTCCCTAATGCCTTTCTTCAGATTAGCCCGGGCGGTGCTATACAGAGCTGTATCCCCTGACCTGAAGGCTGTATCACAGGCTCTGAGGAGTGCCTGACTTCTTTTGTCATCCAAGGCTTCTGGTTAGGAAAAACCTGATGCGTTTTTCCCACAGTCACCTGGTTGATACAGTAGGTGATGTAGCATAATACAGTCTGTGTGTAACATTCCAGATCCTCATTCTTGAATAAATCCCATAGAGTGTTTTGAAAAAACAGTCCTGCAGCTGAGAAAGAGCTCCCCTCAGGCCATGTTGTGATGTTCTTTATAGTAGGTCTAACAGTTCTCCTGAACGGGGGTGTATGCTGGGATGAGGAGCAATGATAGATGGTCTGACAGGCCAAGATGTGGACACGGCACAGCTCTGTAGGCATGCTTCAGGTTAGAATACACCTGCTCAAGACAATTCTTTCCCCCTAGTGGCACATTTCACATACTGTGTGAATTAGGCAGCACAGTTTTCAAGCATGCTTGATTAAAATCACCAGCTATGATGTGAACACCCTTGGGACAGGCCTGCTGCTGTTTATTTATTACACTGTACAAATGACTAAGGGCCACTTTAGTAGCCAGAGAACGAATCCACGCTATCGGCCAGCCAGAGGTGGAATTGTGCTGTTCATGCTGTTTAATTGATCAGTTGCTCTCTGCAGTTAGGCCCCAAGTTTACCCCATGTACTCTGCTTTATATTTTGTGCATAATCATTATGTATGATTTTAACATATTTTAATTTGCTGTACTGCATCAAGCCGAAAACATGGTTCCTACCCCCATAATGGAGACACAATGGGTGAGAGGGCAAAATACAGGAATAGTCCTTAGAAGTTCCTGGCTTCCTCAGTTAGTTCTTGGTGCCTGGTGATGGTAACAGGGCTAATAGGGCACTTTTCTCAATTTTCAAAGTTCCATATGGTACTTTATAGTTTGCAACATGACTGCTGGTTATCTTTTTTTAAGCCCAGTATGTTAAATGTTGAGTTTACTTTATTTTTTTTTTATAACTTGTAGTTTCTCTTTCCCTTTCTCTAATACGAATTCACATAACAAATGGGTATATGAATTTCTTTTTTAAACGGGTGTAATGAGTCTTCGGGTATGTGGTTGTGGTTTAGAAAGCATCGGTGAGGATTAAAAACAAGGGATGGATTCTCACGTGAAGACTTCTTGCACCCCAGTTATTTTATTTTTTTTTGTCATTCTTATTTTAATAAAGCTTCACTCCAGAGATATGTTTAAACTATTTTCATGGCTCAGAAGTATGATAACATTTCCTTTGTGAAGAAATATGAGAAAGGACAAAGAGAAGATGATTTTTTTTTTTTTTAAAAATGTGCGACAGGAGTGCTGACAGTCAGTGTAATAAGGACGAGGGTGTTGATTAAATCAGCTGTTAATTCAGACCCTTCCAGGAATCTCCCTATCTGTTTCACCTGGTGGCATGCTAACTGAATCAATGTCAGCATGCAGACATACTTACAAGGCTGACTCCCCACCTCCTCCACCCTCCTGTTTCCCTCAGTCCGTCTTTCATTTCTCTGTATTCCTTACTTTTGTCACTTTTATTCTTCTTTTCCTTTCTCTCTTTTTTTGCCCAGCTTTAATATTTTCTCTTCTCCACATCTATTCTTTCTACCCCCGCCCCTTCTGTCCCCTCCCCATCACCCGCCCCTCCCCTCCCTCCAGTCCAGCCTTCTTCCCATAGCAGTAACTGTGTGGTCCCGAATGCAGGGATTGATTCCTTTAGGGGTAAGAATGCAGTTGGTGTGTGTTTCTTTAATTTTTTTTTTTCAGTAGGGATGTTTGGCCTAGTACACATACGTGTCCTGAGTTTGGGATGGCATGCTGCGTCTTGTCAGTGATTGGTTGCTGGCCATATGAGAGTGCGTGTGTGTTTGCCTCCCCCCCCCCTTTTTTTTAACCTGATTGCTGACTGTCTTCTTACACTTGTAGATTTTTTGTGGTCTGTTCATTTAAACATGAGTAATGACACAGTCATCCCACCACCCCTTCCCCTTTTTCTAACTGTGTTGTTTTTGGTAGGGGAACTGGGGTGGGGCACAGTTAAGGCTGTGAGCTCTCTCCCCCTCCATGTCTAACTCGGAGCTACAACACATGAAGCAGCTGAGCATCAAGGACAGAGCACTAATGTATATTTAAGATATTTTCTCTCAGGGTAGTCATGCAGTGAGAGAGAGCCACACGGAGCCTGAGCTCTATCCTTATGAATGCTATACTGCACCAGATTAGCCAGTTTTGCTGTCTGCTTGTTAATCTCGCTCACCTTTCTCGGCATTTTTTCCTCACTCTGTAACTCTTTAATTCACTTTTAGTCTTTTTCTCTGCAGTGAAAATCGTGCAAAACATTTAACAAGTCTTCACTCTTGTTTTTGTTCCTTCCTCTCTACCCTGGCTGAACCCCCCCCACCCCCCCACCCCCCATTACCTCCTCACAGGGTGGTTATGCAGCCTATCGTTACGCCCAACCAGCTGCGGTAGCAACTCCTGCTGCAGCAGCTGCTGCAGCAGCAGCTTACAGTGACAGGTGAGTACATCGGCACATCGTAGCGGCTTCACACACAGTCGGGTTGCTGCTAG
The DNA here is from genome assembly GCA_020510985.1 of Pholidichthys leucotaenia. NCBI lineage: Eukaryota > Metazoa > Chordata > Actinopteri > Cichliformes > Pholidichthyidae > Pholidichthys > Pholidichthys leucotaenia. The sequence continues at coordinate 153,043,838 of CM035848.1, forward strand.
GGAGAAAGAAATTAGCCGTAACAGTGTAAAGTCAAATACAAGAAAGGAGACTGTATGGGAAACAAAAAATACATTTTTGTGTTCTTGAATAAATGACATATTAAACCATGAATCAGATTTCCTGTTTTATAAGTTTTAAGCTGTTCTATGATATTTCCAATAGCTACGGACGGTGTTTACACCGGCAGACCCTACCATGCTGCTCTTGCCCCAGCTGCCTACGGTGTTGGAGCCATGGTAAGTTTACATGGGCCTTGTCTTTAGCAATGATATTTAAGTCAGGGTTTCCAAAGGACATTAGAAAGCACTAGAAGTAAATAAATGGTTTAAGCAAAATTTAAAACATTAACAGGTATTAAAAAAGGATTGAATTTGATTTCCATGGTGCTTAATTTTTTATGCGCTATATCAAACATGTCATTAAACAATAACATGTAAGATTTTATTCAACATTATCTGATGTTACAGCAACCTTTGACAGGGTGAATGTCACTTCCCTCCACAACCTGAGTGGCCCACATTGCTGCAACAGCTCTGTTCTTGGTAGGAACACTGAAAAGACTACAACTATGGTGACTATGACCTCAGTCCCAACAGGCAATCACAGGGCACAACAATTAATCATCCTGTGGACTGGCTGTTGAGACTGAGGTCACAATCGCCATAGTTGTAGGTCTTTTCAGTGTTTCCTACGTGGAACAAGGAAGTTACATAGTGTTTGCTTTAAGTTATGGCTCTGCAAAGAAGTTAAACTGATTTAATGTCTTTGGTAATATTTTACGACCAATCAGATTTTATTATTATTATTTTTTTTTTGCATGTATGCTATCCATGGTTACCATGGGTTACATGATTTTTTTCATTCATTCTTTCATCTTCTTAACTGTTTATTCCTTTTTCACTGGCGGGGTTTGAGGGCTGGAAGCCCATCCCAGCATCTCTGGGCGAGAGGCAGGGTACACCCTGGACAGACCACCAGTGCATCACAGGGCCAGCACAGAGAGACGGACAACTGTTCACTCTCACAGTCATGCATGAGGACAGTGTATCCCCAGCTGATGCCAGTTAACCTAATGTGTATGTCTTTGGACTGTGGGAGGAACCAGGGGGATGCTAGATGTGATATTAGAAAAATATAAATTTGCTTTAAAAAAGTCATAAAAAAGGATTTAATCAGATTTGCTCGTATCTGCAGAAACCCTGTAATGCCTCTTTCAACTATGCTGCACTGCTACAAATGTCATTTTGTGTATATTTATGTTAAATGTAGAAAAAAAGAAACTAAAATGTCTAATTTTATTTTAAAAAAATAAGAACATTTCCTAGCACTGAATATGATTTTAATTACAGTACCTGCTTATTTTACTTAACATGTGTCTCTGTTTTTTGTTTGTTTGTTTTTTTAGGCAACACTGTACAGGGGAGGCTACAGTAGATTTGCCCCTTACTGAAGACTCCATTTCCCAGGAGCTCCTTTCTTCCATTAAATTACTTTGACAGAGCTCCCCCTGTTGTCGCGGAGGTGGACTGCACCCAGTTTTAAAAATGTGGAGTCAACCACAAGAGATATTTCCGATCCCGCCCCAGCGCAGTCCCACTTTTTCTTTTATACGCTACTACAGAAATAGAGGAATGCTGTATTAAAGACTGAAGGATGGTCATTACTTTAGGGAAAAAAAAGAAGAAAAAATGAAGACTTAAAATGGCCACCTTCCCCAATGCACGGCTGTACTATAGTCCCCCGAACCCCCGACCCCTTCTGATTCCCTAGGCACTCCACAGCACAAGATTTGGGACGAGGCCCAGATGTTCTTCCAGAGGCTGCATGTGGATAACTGACATTAAAACAGCTGCCAACCATGTAATAAAAGAAGGTGAGCACTGTGTGGCCCCCAGTCAAGGCGTCCACAAAACACCCCGGCAGAATGTGGGAAGAAAGGAGGTGCACACACGCAGCACCTGGAAACATTTTGAACCAGAGTCGGAGAGGCAGCGAAACACCCACTGGTGGATTTTGTAACTCCTCTTCCATGTGGGTGGATGGCAGAAGGAGGATTTCCAGTCCTACCGCATTCTGGGAGAGGGAGAGCGAGCTTGGAGAGATGATGTGATGGTTTATAACGCTACAGAAATCACGTCCAAAAGCTGAAGGAGGGAAGGAGGGTTATTAGAGCTGTTCCTTACCTCAGAGTTTTCTTAGTATGTGAAAATGGTAAACCTTTAAACTTAAAATTGTTATATGCAAAGAAATTAGTTTAGAGAAAGAAAGTTACCAAATTATTATTATTATTATTATTATTATTATTGTAATTATTACTCTTATTAAAACATTATTTTTGTTTGTATCAGCTGCACAGCAGTAATTGCATAGATTCAAACTTGGAGTTAAAATTAAAAAATAAATGACATCTATATTACAGTTATTTCACCTTTCAACTATACTGCACAGGATTTCATCGACACTATGTGTGCAAACATCACTCAACACTACAAAAAAGAAAAAAAAAAAAACAAAAACTACACAACACTACACTGAAAATATTTTTTCTTGTTTAGTCGAGTTTACATCCAAACTAAATCCTGGGGTTCCTACATGTAGAGGATTTATTATTTGGGTTTCCCCGCTATGCTCGTGTGTTTTTTATAGAGAGTCCAACATTTGACGAGTCTTCCTTAAAAACAAAAAAAAAGAAAAACATACTTTTGTTGGCGATTGTGTTCAAGATGCTGCACAGCAATTACTGAGCAACAGAGAGAGATTCAGTGAGAGCGTTAGTAGTAAATATTAAAATGCAAAACACCTTGCTATTGTGTATATTTCTATACCATTGTATTCTGTATTTTCAGATTGTGGCTTTTCGGGCTTTTGTTTTTGTTCCAAAGATTTGTACAAAGCATATTTTCCTGCCGTATGTATACATATATTATCTTTGTTATTATTATTATCACAATCCTATAGCTGTTTCTGTTTACTTTATTTCACCTTTTGTTTTTCCTAATAATTATGAGCAAGTATTGTTCCTTAAATTTCAAGGATTTAATTTTTGGATTAAAGTTCTTGAGCATACCAGGGTGGTGGCTCACAACGGTAATATTTCCAGACTTTTAGTCCATGATTTTTCTTTGTTTCTGGTTAATCATAGGAATCACTAGCTTGACATTTTTCTACTTCAGAATATTCAGTAACTGTTTTTGCTCCATATTTTGCAGGCGACTGAGACATTTTGATGTGAATGAACATGCGCCTGTTGGGTTTGTGTTAAAACCAACTGTCTGTCTTTAATTTTTTATCCTGACATTTCAGTGATTAAATCTGTCATCTTGGCCAATGTACTGTGGAGATCAAAATTAGAGAGCAATGTATTAATACTCATTTATTCTAACACAAGTTATTCTTCATTGTTAAGAATTGTTAAGAATTAAGAATAACTGTTAAGAACAGCTGACAGAATATCAGCTGTGGCTATACCACTGCTGTACTAGCAGTTTTTTTTTAATAACAAAGGCACTTCAACACAAACATCTATTTTGTAAAAAAAAAAAATAGAAAACAGCAACCACTGTGTCAGAAGAGAAGATTTTAAACATTTTTTTTTTTTTTTAGAGCTATAGGATTCAAAAATGAATAGGAAGTGTAGAGGCCCTTGCTTTGAATGACTTTAGCACATCTGCTCCCACAGGACCTCACTAGTTTCTCACACTGCTCTGGTTTGATCTTGGTCCGTTCTTCTTGTAGTCTCTTCCACAGTTCAGTAACTGTAGTGGGTTTCTCAGCCATTACTTTGTCACCAAGCATTTTCCTGAGATTCTTAATGGGGTTTAGACCTCAACTCTGGGCTGGTCGTTTCATTGTTTCAATATTGTTGGATTCAAATAACTGTTTAACCCATTTTGCAGTGTGACAAGGAGCATTGTCTTGCATGAAAATTGTGGGCTGATTTGGAGACAATTGCTGTGAAGGAACTGCATGTTGCTGAAGGAGGTTCACATAAACATTTGCATTCACCCTGCCATGTAGCGGTGCAAGAGGCCCAACTCCTGCTGCAGAAAACATTCCCAAACTATGACACTTCCTTTCCAAATTAACTGACCTTCTTTACACACTTCTAGTTCAGTCTTTTCCAGTTTGATGCCGGACATATTGTTTTCCAAATAAATTGAACTTATTCTCATCATTGAAGTGCCCTCTGGACCAGTTCTCCTCTGCCCACACGACACACAACATGCTCTTCAGCAAAGGCAAGTCTAACCTTTTTTATTTCTGCTGATGAGAAGTTAGGTCACTGCAGAGTGGAACTTTGAGTCCAAATTGTCTAAACGGCGAGACACTGTGTGCCGAGACAGATCCTTGCCCTGTTCAGCAGTAAGTTATTTCCCTCCACAGCATGTGGGACACCATGTGGTGTATAGGGGCGGGCACCTATCTCCGTGTCTCTGGCCCTAGGCCACACAGTGACTGTAAAGCTGGATTCGTGCTGCACCTCTGCTGTCCGCGTACGTGTAACCGGAAACCTCGTGTGACGAAATTTACCGTCATCGTCTCCACTCCGCTAGTGTCCGCAGTGCTCGACTGTGGACGACCGTGTGCAGCCCAAATTTTGTGATCACGCCGCCTGCCCACGACTGAACGATTTGAAAAGCTCATGCGCAAGACTGAACGTTCCATTCACGAGGTGGCGATATCGTCACAACATACCAAGACAAAGTAGATGAAGAAGACAACGAGGAAGCGGAAGACGAGAATAAACATACATGAATCATACATAAATACTTCAGCACTAGCAGCATCTCGTGGAAAATGAGTGAAAACCGGGAAGTCAAGCAGTATTTCTTTGTTGGTGAAAATCTTTGCGCGTCAGCGCATTGGCGCTACCTATCGGGCGGGACAAACTACAAATGATGGTTGTGCACATGCGTCAACCGCTTTGGCCTGGCAATGAAAAAAGTGAGCATAAACAGCTCCGCGTGCGTGCCGGGCTCATCCAAAACACACATGGACCACACGCGAACTAGAGGGGAAATGCAGCATGAATATGGCTTAAGTAGTGAAACGCATACAGTGTGGGGGGTCAGTCCTCTTGTAGCTCTGTGCGTTAACTTTCCTTTCCCCATTCTATTATGTTGAGCACCAAGCTAGAAGGTGGAAAGTGCCATTTTTTATATGGTCATTGGTATGACCCGGCTGGGTTTTGAAGGATGCACTACCAACTAGGCCACCACTCCGTTCAACGTGAACTGACGAGCTACTGCAGCTGCAGTGTTGAAGCGATTCCCCATTGAGAGTCTTTTGCATCATCCTGTCCCCCAAACTAGAGCAGTGTGAGAAACTAATGATGTCCTGTGGACGCAGATTGTGCTGAAGTCATTCAAAGCAAGGCCTCTACACTTCCTATTAATTTTTGAATGCTATAACCCAAAAACAAATTGTTTAAATCTCTTCTGACACAGTATTACTGTTCTCCCAAGTCTGCTCACTGTTTGTTTTGTTTTTTTACAAAATAAATGTTTAGGTTGAAGTGCCTTGGTTATTTAAAAAAAAAAACATGCTAGTAACAGCAGTAGTATAGCCACCGCTGATATTCTGTCAAATTCTGAACGGTGAAGAATAACATGTTAGAATAAATCAAGTATTAATACATTGTTCTCTGATTTTGATCGCCACTGTATTTGCTCCAGGTTTGTTTGACGATAATATCCAGTAAAAGTGTTATCATCCATACATATGTATACACAGGTTAATATTCCACTATAATGAGATAATCTTAATGTGGAGTACGATCTAAGTTGTGCATAACGTAACTATTTTCAAATTTGACTTTTGGGTTTTCTAATTTTCTCAATCATGTATGTCCAACAAAACATTTTTGGTTCATGATAAATGTACTGTTTTGGGGATTTTCCTTGTCTCTTTTTTTTAATTAAAAAATATCTCCAGTATAATTTACAATGTGTTCTGGAGAAAGTTTGAAAAAAAAAAAAAAAAAAAAGGCACCTGCCAAAGATGCTAACCGTTCCCCGGCATGATTTGGTGCCCAACTTTAAAAAAGAAAAAAAGCTATATAAAATACACCAAGATGGACTTACTGGACCGCTTGAAGGCGTGGACAAACCAGCATGAGCGATACTTGTCAAGTTTTAAAAAAATAATTTTGCATGAATCTTGTGTCTTTTCATGTTTCATGACTCCTGAGCAGCAGGGCCCAGCTGCTTTCCGTTTTATACCACTAAACTGACTGCAGCTAGCAGTTTGAAGCTAGTCAAAACAACAAAGAGCACACAGCTGTTTGGCAAAAAGGCCTGCTGACAAACAAAATGGCTGCGCCACAGATGACATGTGGCAGCTCCATTTTCCTGTCTTTTTCTTTATTTGCCACTGTATTATAGTGAACGACATGGTCAATCATTTTCATAGTTTCTACAGTTTCTGAAAGAACAGTCCCTGCATCATGTCTGTACCCTCTCCTTGACTGCCACTGTTTTATTTTTTTGTTAGTAAATGTCCGTATAAAATGTTTTATATAAAAATGTTTTGTTGTGAATGAGCCTTCAGTCTTGATTTTGTTTAATGTTCAAAGTTATGTAAGAATGTGTTCAGAGAGCACATACCTTGACCAAGAGTTATGTGCGCTAACCATTTTCTTACCCTCTACAATGTATGGGTCTGTAGCAGTGTTTTTACACCTCAGCCTCTAAAGGTTGAAGGGGTATTGTTGTTGCCTTACCGGGCGGATGAGTGGTGGTGTCAACACTTACCTTGTGAACACAATAACTAGAGAAAGAGGTGATGTGGCATTTTCAAATTGATAACATGGTTGTATCTATGAAAAATCTCGGACGAGTTCAAATTTGGGCTTTCCCTAAATCTTGTAACGCGATAGCTGCACAAAGGAATGATGTAGCCATTTCACATGAATATTATCGTGTCTAAGGCAAGTCTTGGATGGCTTAGACCCTGCCCCCTGACTATGGGTTTGGGGTCAAAAGGTCAGAGGTCAGTGTTAATATTCCCTGTGCGTTATTGCCATAGAATAAGTACAGCTAGGGTCACCAAAGTTTGTACACAGGTTCACCCTGTCATCGTGACCTGTGATTATGGTGTTGGGATTATAAGGTCAAAGGTCAAGGCTCAACAACAAAGAAAGTTAGGGTCGCCAAACTTGACATTCACGTTTACCTTGGGAGCCTGACCTACAACTATGGGTATGAGAACCAAAAGTCAAGGTCAAAAAATGCCTTATAAACTATATCTCAATGTTTAATCTCACATGTTTACCCTGAAACCCTGACCTCTGATTATGAGTTTGGGGCTAAAAGGTCAGAGTTAGCTTCCCCTATACCCTATTGTTATAGATTAATAAAGCTAGGGTCACCAAAGTTTGTACACAGGTTCACCTTGTCACCCTGCCCTCTGCTTATGGTTTTTAGATTGCAAGGTCAAGGTCAAACTGCCATATAAACTACATCTCAAAAACAGAGGCACCAACAAGACCACTGGCAGCTGCCAGTATTTTTATCCCCCGCCGGTTGAAGCCCAAAGGGGTCAATGAGCCCTTGGGGCGAAGACCAAAGTGGGATTATGTTATGGGTAAGTCTGTCCCACTTTTGTGAGATCAGCTCCTCCTACAGTTTTGGTCTGACTTTTGAAACTTGGTATCATGGTTTGATATATAGTGAGGATATGCATATCGCAATTTGGTTCTGATCGGATATTTTTTGCAGGAATTGTAGACCCTGACCTATGACCTCTGTTTCACCTCACTTCATAGACAGTAACTGGTCCAATTGTTTTGAAACTTGGTACCATGATTTGATATACTTTGGTAATACGCGTATTGCAATTTAATTCTCATAGGATGGCCCTGAGGTCAGAGGTCAGATTTTCCCCTAAATCTTCTAAACACAATAACGACTGAAAGAAATGATGTAGGCTTTTCAAATACAGTAGTTGCATCTAATACACATCTTGGACAATTTACACCCTCACCTAACTATGGGTTTGGGGTCAAGGAGTCAAAAATCAAAGTTAACGTTGTTGCACAATGGTAAATGCTACATTTACTATTACTATAGAACGAGTACAGCTAGGGCCACCAAACCAGGTATACAGGTTCACCTTGGGATCGTGACCTCTGACTATGGGTTTGGGGTCAAAATGTCAAAGGTCAAGGTTAACATTCCTTATGCAGGGATGAGAATCCTCTGCGGATCCGCGGAATTCCTCGGATTTGATCATGTCTAGGGTCATTCTCGTGAATCGTCTAAATTAGAGGAGAAAATTTTAGGGGAGGGGGTGAGGTATGTTATGAGCAGCGAGTCGTATTTTAGATCGGCTGCTAAAAGCCACCGTGCGCGCTACCCAGCGAGATCAGTAATGTAATGTAACAAGGCCACTGATTGGCTGATACTTATTGAAGCAACCAATCGGCAATTTCGTTAGATTTCCTTTGTCATATCCAACACGCGGAGCAAAATGCAAATGGCGGACAGTTCAATCAACCGAGTTTTCCCGATTTCGTGAAAATGGTGAACCTAAAACTCACGAAAGACAACAAAGCAAGAATTTTAGAAATCGACAAAGGGATAAGGAACAAGTTTCGTTGGGAATGGCTCGAAAAAACTGTGTCAATGACTGTAAAGATCGGTAAAAATACCGAAGTTGTGGTTGAAAAAATGGCCGACTTCATAGCGAAATGCGAAGTACCAGGGAAAGCCCAGTGTGCTTATTGCAACGATTTCTTGAGTTATGGATCTCGTGGTTGTGTTGCCTTAGTTGAGCACTGTTCAGAACAGAAACATCTCAAAATTGTGGCTACAAGGAGATCGAACTACTCGCTCGTGCTGCATTCAAAACAATCGATGGACACGGTCAAATTCAGATGCCAGTCAATCAAAGTTCATCACACTCGGCCCCGATTACAGCAATTAGTGATCGGAAGACACATTCCGAGGTAAGATTTTTTTCTCGTTATAAGTAATGTACTTGAGAATTTTCGCGTAATGAATTTGTTATGAAATAGCATGTGTAAGTTGTGACGTCATGCCTGTTTTGAAACACTAATTGCATTTGAATGCTGATTATTGATTGTTAATAGATAAATGTTATTACTTATTTTCTCACAATTTGAAATGCAATCTAAGAATTTTGAATATAATTGATCATTTTTTGTTTCACTAGGAGGAGTTACATAATGCATGTGTAAGTTTTTTTGTCATGAGTGGTGATGGGTTGCCTTTCCTAAGATATATTTGCTTTTATCAGTAAACAATTTCTTTATGGTCATTGCATAAAAATAGTAAAAAATCTTTTAGGTTTTACTTACTTTCTTAGATTATCTTTCAAATATTAAAATATACTAATATGCAACTTTTTTTATATTCCTAGTAAACACTAACAAATGCACACATTAATAAATCAAAATGTTTGCAGAATGTCAGTATATTTTAATAAATGGGTGATGGACTTGGTGATGGAATTTTGTTAATATTTATAATTTATTTTACTTGGTTAAATTATTTTGTCTGTTCTAGAACTATGTAAATGTAATTCTGTGTCAGTTCTAAACATATTAAATAAAATATAATTTAGTATTATTACATCAACATACCATTAAGATATAAATTTACACGTGATGCAGCAGCAGATTAAAAAGGTAAACTATAAATGCATTTGTACTTACTTCTAACTTTAAATATAAGACTGTGGAGAATGTGTGGAAGGATGAGACTGAGTTTATTCCTCAGGTTCAGCTTTATTCACAATCACATACTCCAACAATTTCAAAGCAAGAAAAAAAGGATGAATCATCTCACATCTGTCTTTTATACCCCGGACATCAAAACTGCAGTCACATGGTGTTTAATCAAACATACAGTCACATGGTACTTAATCCCAGTCACAATGTAACTCCTCTGATCTTCACACCATCGTCCTTTAGTCTCCGGTGGTCCGGAAATCTCTCCAGGTCATCTCCTTGAAACAAAGGCCAAATCTCACACTCTCCCGTTACCTCTAGGAGGCTCAGTCCCTTTGTTCCCTGAGACGTGCAGCACACAATAAACACACAGCAATATATTTGTGGAGCATATGTAACCAACATATGTGCCCACATGACCCCCCCCCCCAAACGTCTATGATGGAACAATCATAACTAGAGATGCATGACATAATAACATTACTACATATCAATCCACCTGTTGCCTAGGCCTAAGTCTTCTGCCGTATTTGCTGTAAGCTGGCTTTACTGCCTCTGCAGTGTCCTCCTGCTGTGGGACTGTTGCCTGTGGATTAGAACTGTTCAATCTCTGTGGGTGTTCTGGAGAATGCCTTCTACTACTACTAGTAGTAGTAGAAGTGAGAGTAGTAAAAGAGACTATTACAGTAAAGAACTGGAAAAAAACAAAGACAATATTAAAAATACATGGACAATAATCAACAGTATCCTTGGAAATAAAAGCAGAAATACTAGCTACCCAACTAATATTCCAAAAAATAATAAAACGACTCCAAGTGTGAATATAGCCTCACCTGCAGATGAATTTAATAATTTTTTTGTTAACATTGGACCTAAACTGGCCCGAGAAATACCCACTACGGTGCCTACAGGTGATACAATATGCAATAACACTGCTGTAAAAGACACCATCTTCATAAAGAACACAGATGAAAGAGAGGTCATTGAAATTGTTAAATCGTTCAAAAGTAAAACATCTACTGACTGCGATGGTATTGACATGCTACTAGTCAAAACTGTTATCGAATGCATAGTAAAACCACTGACGTATATCTGTAACCTGTCTCTCCAATCAGGCATATTTCCCAATGCAATGAAAATAGCTAAAGTAATTCCGATTTACAAGACAGGCGACAGAGGGGAACTCTCAAACTATAGACCAATTTCACTATTACCGCAATTTTCCAAGATACTTGGAAAAAATATTCTATGAGAGATTTGACAACTTCATACTGAAGAATGATTTATTGTGTGAGCAGCAATATGGGTTCAGACACAAAAGGACAACAGCATATGCCTTAATGGAATTTACAGAAAAAATATCAACAGCCATTGAAAATAAAGAGTATTCAGTTGGAGTATTCCTGGATCTTAAAAAAGCATTTGATACAGTAGATCACAATCTATTATTAAAGAAATTACAAAACTGTGGTATAAGAGGGGTAGCACTGTCCTGGTTAAGTAGTTACTTAAAGAATAGATATCAGTATGTATGTGTTAGCAACAAAAACTCAGAGCTACTGAAGGTCACCTGTGGAGTCCCACAGGGTTCAGTTTTGGGACCATTATTATTCAATATGTATATAAACGATATATGTAAAGTTTCAGAAAAAATGGACTTAATATTGTTTGCTGATGACACTAATCTGCTATGCAGTGGAAACAATTTGGAACAACTTCTGGATACACTCGGAAAAGAATTAGGAAAGTTTAAACTGTGGTTTGATTCAAACAAATTAACGCTCAATTTAAGCAAGACAAAATTTATAGTCTTTAACAACCATCACAACAACCCAGTACCCAAACTCAGTGTAAATGGTGTAGAGATTGAAAGGGTATCCGAAACTAAATTCCTTGGAGTAATAATTGATAACAAACTGTGTTGGAAGCCACATATTAATTATATTAAAGGTAAAGTATCCAAATCAATTGCAATATTACACAGAGTGAAAAATTTGCTGAATCAACCCACACTATACACCTTGTATCATTCATTAATACTCCCATACATGACATATTGTAATGAAGTATGGGGAAATACATATAAAACAAACATATATCCACTCTTTATGCTTCAAAAGAGAGCTATTAGAATAATCAACAAAGCAGCTTACAGGGAACCAACAAACCCACTTTTTCTTAAACAAAAAACTCTCAAGGTGAAAGATCTGATTGACTTTAAAACTGCAATAATAATGTTCAAAGTGAAGAATCTATCAATGCCCGCAAATATCCAAAAGTTGTTCCAAACAAGGGAGAAACGATATCACCTCAGAGGAACATGTATATTTCAAAAGCCTACAGTGAGAACAACCACCAAGCAACACTGTGTTTCAGTGCAAGTGTAACGGATGCCAACTAGTGCTGTTCGGCATAGAACGTTAGTAAACCTCCCTCCCAAAGCCTCATACAGTATCGGTAGCGCTGAGCTATCGGTCGGACCTTTAGCTCAGCGCGATCGTGCTGTGTCTCCCATGCTCGAACTGTGTGTTAGTTGACTGAGAGGTCGCGGGTTCGTGTCCCGTGTGGGGCGAACTGCGCAGGATGATCTCTGTCACACTGGTGCCGTGACCCGGATGGGAGTGAGGTTTAAGGGGGAGAGTGTAACGGATGCCAACTAGTGCTGTTCGGCATAGAACGTTAGTAAACCTCCCTCCCAAAGCCTCATACAGTATCGGTAGCGCTGAGCTATCGGTCGGACCTTTAGCTCAGCGCGATCGTGCTGTGTCTCCCATGCTCGAACTGTGTGTTAGTTGACTGAGAGGTCGCGGGTTCGTGTCCCGTGTGGGGCGAACTGCGCAGGATGATCTCTGTCACACAAGGAGTCAGATTATGGAACGATTTTGGACCTGAATTAAAATCATGTACAACGCTTGGACAATTTAAACAAAAACTAAAGGAAGAAATACTCCAAACATATTTACAAGACGACATGTAAACTCACATAAGGATTGACATTTCCAGCCTGTGTTGTGTTGTAGCTTAGTTTTTCTTTTTTTCTTTTTTTTCTCTGTGACATTATGTCTTAGATTTGTTTTTGAATAGTAACCGCTTAACTTAGACTAGCTCAGTTTTCTTTTGTCTCTCAGTCACATTTTGTCTTAGCCTTGTTTTAAATTGTAATCGCTCTTGTCTTGTTTTTCTCTTTTTCTCCTTTGAATTCTTGGATGGAATATGGGTGGGCAATATAAGCTGCGGCTTCAGCCATCACCCATTTCGGATAACTCACGTGGAATTGTATAGTAGAAGGAGTCTTTGTCTAATTTGACATTGTTGTTATATTATACAGTTTCTTTTAACCTGTAATGTACTATCCGAAATAAATAAATAAATTCAAATTCAAATTCTAGGGGGTCTGCCGCGACGGGGAGCCCTCGCCAACTGCACAGCTTCATCCGCCAAAACAAAAGCGGGTTTGAGCCTGTTTATACCAATTACCTCCTTTCTGTCTTCCAAATCTAGCAAAAAATGCTTCTCTCCTGTTTCCAGCACCCTAAACGGTCCATCGTACAGCAGCCGCAAGTTTGGGCGATGGGCATCATGTCTGACAAAAACAAACTCCGCATTTTTTAAAGCTTTCGGCACAAAAACGCGTGGGAAGCTGTGATGAACCAGGCCAGGAAGCATGTTTGATCCCGTGTCGCTCTGCAACCGCTGAGCGGGGGGGCAATTTGGCGCAGGATTATCCGGGAGAAATTCCCCGGGCAGCCGGAGAGGCTGTGCAAAAACTAACTCAGCTGGGGAGGCTTGTAAATCCTCCTTAGGTGCAGAACGCAACCCCAATAAAACCCATGGTAGCCTGTCTACACAATTTGTATCCGTAAGTGACGCTCTGAGGGCTGCTTTCAATGACCTATGGAAACGTTCGCATAAACCGTTAGCCTGGGGGTTGTACGCGGTAGTGCGGTGGATCGTTACCCCCAGGCTGCGGGCCATCGCTGACCAGAGCTCGGACACAAATCGAGGACCTCTGTCGGACGTTATGTCCGACGGAACTCCAAAGCACACTACCCAAGCTGTTAAAAACGCGCGCGCCACCTCCTCGGCTGTGGTTGATGCCAGTGGGACCGCTTCCGGCCAACGCATGGTGCGGTCCACCATTGTCAAAAGGTGTGTGCACCCCTGTGATGTCGGAAGGGGGCCTACCAGGTCGACATGCACATGATCAAAGCGCTTAGCCGGGATGTGAAAAGGCTCCAAAGGAGCTCTAGTGTGTTTGTGTATTTTGGCTCGCTGACAAGCTACGCAGGCTGTCGCCCATTCCTTGACCTGTTTGCACAAGCCCGGCCATACAAATTTCTCTCCTACCATTTTGACCGATGCGCACACCCCCGGGTGCGCCAGAGAATGGATCGAGTCAAAAACACGGAGGCGCCACGCGGCTGGTACCACCGGACGCAGCCGTCCAGTGGAGATATCGCAGATTAGGGGGGGGGGCATACCATCTTGCAGCACCCTGTCCTCCAGCCTTAACCCTGTTGGTCCAGACTGGAGCGCGCGCACGTCCGCATCGCTAACCTGCTCCGTGGCCATGGCTGCATAATCTAACCCTACGCGGACCGGGGCTGGGCGCGCTTCTGTGTCGCTACCCTGGTCCGTGGCCATGGCTGCAGAGTCTGCCCCCACGGGGCCTGGAGCCACCACAGCACGTGAGAGGCAGTCTGCCACTACATTATATTTACCTGCCACATGCTGGATATCGGTGGTAAACTCCGATATCGCGGCCAGCTGTCTCTGCTGCCAGCCCAACAAAGGTTCTGAAATCTTGGCCATCACGAAAGTCAGCGGTTTGTGGTCCACGAACGCGGTGAATCGGCACCCTTCCAGCCAGAACTGGAAGTGGCGGATGGCCAAGTGTAGAGCCAACAACTCCCTGTCGAACGCGCTGTATTTTCGCTGGCTATTGCACAAGGTTTTGCTGAAAAACGCGAGCGGTTGCCAGGCCCCAGCTACGTACTGTTCAATGACCGCCCCTATGGCCACATCGGACGCGTCAGTGGTGAGCGCCATGCGGGCCGTTGGAACTGGGTGTGCCAACAAAGCAGCGTTTGCCAGGGCTGATTTGACTTGAGAGAATGCGCGCTCCAGCTCAGGAGACCATTTGATTTTATTCGTGGGTTTTTATTTTTTTAGTGCAGCGTACAATAGTTGCATGAGCTGCGCTGCGCTGGGGAGGAAACGGTTATAAAAATTAACAATTCCCAAAAACTCCTGTAACGCTTTGATCGTTTGAGGTTGGGGAAAATTTGTTATTGCGCGCACTTTATCGGGCAGAGGGACCGCTCCTTCTGGCGAAACGCGATGCCCCAAAAAATCAATCTGCGCCACCCCAAACTGACACTTCGCTGGGTTAATTATTAACCCGTGCTCTGCCAACCTCCGGAAAACTGCTGTGAGGTGGCTTTCGTGTTCGTCTTCGGACGTGCTGGCTACCAAAATGTCGTCCAAATAGACGAACACGAAATGGAAGTCGCGTAGGACTGCGTCCATCATGCGTTGGAACGTCTGTGCCGCTCCCTTGAGCCCAAACGGCATGCGCAAAAACTCAAAAAGCCCGAAAGGAGTTATTACCGCTGTTTTGGGTATGTCCTGAGTGCGCACTGGAACCTGATGGTAACCGCGTACTAAATCTATTTTAGAAAAAATGCGCGCCCCCGCCAAATGAACCGAAAAATCTTGGATATGTGGAATTGGGTAGCGGTCGTGTGCTGTGGCGTTATTCAACCTGCGGAAATCACCGCAAGGTCGCCACGAGCCATCAGCCTTTGGGACCATGTGCAGTGGTGAAGCCCAGGGGCTTTTCGAACGCCTGATGATGCCCAGTTTTTCCAGGTTGGCGAACTCCTCGCGCGCTATGGTCAGTTTAGCTGAGTCCAGGCGCCGAGCTTTTGCAAAAATGGGCGGGCCGGTGGTAGTGATAAAATGTTCCACCCCATGTTTAGCCACTGTCGCCGAAAACGTGGGGACTGTGAGTGCTGGGAACTGAGTGAGGAGTGTGTGGAACTTACCACCCACAGCTGTGACGTTGGCTTGTGCAGTTGGCGGCGCCACTCGAGCTGTGCAGGGAATAGAGTGAAAGGAGAGTGCATTAACCAGGCGTCTGTTAGCAAGATCAACCAATAAACCATGTGAGCACAAAAAATCAGCCCCTAACATGTTGAAATTGACTGCCGCTACAACAAAAGTCCACTCAAATGCACGGCCCTGCAAAGACAGAAGCAGAGTGTTCTCACCGAAGGTCTTAATCGCTGAGCCGTTTGCTGCTGACACCCGGGGACCCTTAGACGGCGTCAGCCGGTCCGCGTAGGAAGGCGTGATGAAGCTCAGCTGGGGGCCTGTGTCCACGAGGAAATGCCTCCCTGAGCGTGCATCCGTCAGGTAGAGCAGCTTGTTCTCCTCCCCGAGGGCCGCAGCTGCTACCGACCCCCGGTCTTGGTGTTTCCCGAGCGCTTGAAGTGGCACGGTGGGAGGCACTTGTGTGCCCTCTCTGCAAAGCGATGATGGTAGAAGCAAAGGACGTTGTCCGCTCCGTGTCGCCTGGCCCTTGCTGCTGCCATCGTCGGTGAGTCTGGTGCTGCAACCTCTGGCCCCATGCCGTCTCCGGATGTTGCGCCTAGCTCTGCTGCCGTGGCCGAAACCGCGCTCCGTTTGTGGGCGTCGACGAGTCGTTGCGCCTCCTGGCTCAGCTCATGGTAGTCTTGCCGGGCCAACAGAGGTGAGCCTGCCAGGGTCACTCTCTTCGCTGGCGGCAGGGTCCTGAGGAAAAGGTGGGCGAAGATAAAGTTGTCATCCTCGGAGTCTCTCAGCCTCAGCATTTTCACCATCAGGTCTACGGGTCTGTCGTTCTCAGACTCCGTCAACGCTAGGAGCCCCTCTGCTCGTTGTTGCACCGAGGGGGGTGAAGTGGCTGATAACCGCAACCTTCAATGCGCTGTATTTGTCGCTGTCCGGTGGGTGATTGACCAGATTCTCCACCCTCTGGACTGTGTGGCTGTCCAGCTTCGCCACCACATGGTAGAATTTTGTGTCGTCTCTTGAGATTTTCCAGAGGTTGAACTGCGCCTTGACCGCGCTAAACCAGGAGCGCGGACTATGCTGCCAGAAGTCCGGCAGCTGGAACGTGGCGGCATTCATCAGGCTGGCTTCTGCCGAGCCCCGCTCGGGAGAATTATCTCTGCTCATGCTTCGTCGTAAGGTCACCAGTGTGGAGAATGTGTGGAAGGATGAGACTGAGTTTATTCCTCAGGTTCAGCTTTATTCACAATCACATACTCCAACAATTTCAAAGCAAGAAAAAAAGGATGAATCATCTCACATCTGTCTTTTATACCCCGGACATCAAAACTGCAGTCACATGGTGTTTAATCAAACATACAGTCACATGGTACTTAATCCCAGTCACAATGTAACTCCTCTGATCTTCACACCATCGTCCTTTAGTCTCCGGTGGTCCGGAAATCTCTCCAGGTCATCTCCTTGAAACAAAGGCCAAATCTCACACTCTCCCGTTACCTCTAGGAGGCTCAGTCCCTTTGTTCCCTGAGACGTGCAGCACACAATAAACACACAGCAATATATTTGTGGAGCATATGTAACCAACATATGTGCCCACAAGACCACATTTGAGCATTCTAAAACACCAGATTTCATTAGCTTCTGGGGGGCGTTGCCCCACAGACCCCACCACCAATGCTCCGCCTTGGATCCGGCTTGGGGGCCTGCGTCCCCCAAGACCCCCGGCTTAGTTTCCTCTTTTTTTCCCAAACCCCATTCTCATCCCTGCTTATGACTTATTAAGATAAGATAAGATAAGATAAGCCTTTATTAGTCCCACAATGGGGAAATTCCAGGATTGCAACAGCACAGGGATAGCAACACTCAGAGCAATAATTCAAAAGATAAGATAATGAGAGCAGTGAATATATATACACTATATACTGTATATACTGTATACTGTATATAGTACATATACAATGTATATGTACTATATATATGTATATACAGTGGGGCAAAAAAGTATTTAGTCAGTCACCAATTGTGCAAGTTCTCCCACTTAAAAGATGAGAGAGGTCTCCAATTTTCATCATAGGTGTACCTCAACTATGAGAGACAAAATGAGGGAAAAAAATCCAGAAAATCACATTGTCTGATTTTTAAAGAATTTATTTGCAAATTATGGTGGAAAATAAGTATTTGGTCACCTACAAACAAGCAACATTTCTGGCTCTCACAGACCTGTAACTTCTTCTTTAAGAGGCTCCTCTGTCCTCCACTCGTTACCTGTATTAATGGCACCTGTTTGAACTTGTTATCAGTATAAAAGACACCTGTCCACAACCTCAAACAGTCAGACTCCAAACTCCACTATGGCCAAGACCAAAGAGCTGTCAAAGGACACCAGAAACAAAATTGTAGACCTGCACCAAACTGGGAAGACTGAATCTGGAATAGGTAAGCAGCTTGGTGTGAAGAAATCAACTGTGGTAGCAATTATTAGAAAATGGAAGACATACAAGACCACTGATAATCTCCCTCGATCTGGGGCTCCACGCAAGATCTCACCCTGTGGGGTCAAAATGATTACGAGAATGGTGAGCAAAAATCCCAGAGCCACACAGAAGAACCTAGTGAATGACCTGCAGAGAGCTGGGACCAAAGTAACAAAGGCTACCATCAGTAACACACTACGCCGCCAGGGACTCAAATCTTGCAGTGCCAGACGTGTCCCCCTGCTTAAGCCAGTACATGTCCAGGCCCGTCTGAAGTTTGCTAGAGAGCATTTGGATGATCCAGAAGAGAATTGGGAGAATGTCATATGGTCAGATGAAACCAAAATAGAACTTTTTGGTAAAAACTCAATTTGTCATGTTTGGAGGAGAAAGAATGCTGAGTTGCATCCAGAGAACACCATACCTACTGTGAAGCATGGGGGTGGAAACATCATGCTTTGGGGCTGTTTTTCTGCAAAGGGACCAGGACGACTGATCCGTGTAAAGGAAAGAGTGAATGGGGCAATGTATTGTGAGATTTTGAGTGAAAACCTCCTTCCATCAGCAAGGGCATTGAAGATGAAACGTGGCTGGGTCTTTCAGCATGACGATGATCCCAAACACACCGCCCGGGCAACGAAGGAGTGGCTTCGTAAGAAGCATTTCAAGGTCCTGGAGTGGCCTAGCCAGTCTCCAGATCTCAACCCCATAGAAAATCTTTGGAGGGAGTTGAAAGTCTGTGTTGCCCAGCGACAGCCCCAAAACATCACTGCTCTAGAGATCTGCATGGAGGAATGGGCCAAAATACCAGCAACAGTGTGTGAAAACCTTGTGAAGACTTACAGAAAATGTTTGACCTCTGTCATTGCCAACAAAGGGTATATAACAAAGTATTGAGATGAACTTTTGTTATTGACCAAATACTTATTTTCCACCATAATTTGCAAATAAATTCTTCAAAAATCCTTCAATGTGATTTTCTGGATTTTTTTTTTCTCATTTTGTCTCTCATAGTTGAGGTATACCTATGATGAAAATTGGAGACCTCTCTCATCTTTTAAGTGGGAGAACTTGCACAATTGGTGGCTGACTAAATACTTTTTTGCCCCGCTGTATATATGTACACAGAAATATACACAGTGCGGAGCATTGTAGCTAGGTGGAATAAACAGCATAATGGTCTATTCAGTTACCCCACAGTACGAACATGTACCCATACAGTATGCTTCGTATTTGAGTCAGCCTAGTTGTCACCCTCTGTAGCGACTGATATTGTCGTAGTTGTATAATGGAGGGGACCATTATTGTGCAAATTTGTTACGTTTTGTGCATTCCATACGACCTCTACGAGCAGCCCTGGTTAGGTTATAAAGTGACAGCTGTAGGTAGGAAAGACCTGCGAAACCTCTCGGTCGCGCACCTAGGATGGTACAGCCTACTGCTAAATGAGCTCGGTGCGTTCAGCATGTCCTGCATGGGGTTGGACTCAGACTCCAGCAGAAATGACAGCTTAGCCACCATCCTCCTCTCTCCTATCTCCTCCACTGGGTCAAGGCGCTGCTCCAGGACAGAGCTAGCTTTTTTGATCAGTCTATTCAGTCTCTTCCTGTCGGCTGCCGTGATGCTGTTGCCCCAGCAGAACACTCCAAAAGTGATGGCTGAGGTCACCACCGAATCGTAGGTCTTCAGGAGCGCCCCTTGTACACCAAAAGACCTGAGCCTCCTCAGGAGGAACAGTCTGCGCTGCCCCTTCTTGTAGAGCACGTCGGTATTGTGTGACCAGTCCAGTTTATTGTTCAGATGAACACCCAGGTACTTGTAGGATGTCACCATCTGAATGTCTGTTCCCTGGATGTTTACTGGTGCTGTGGGGGGTTGTCCTCACCTGCGGCAGTCCACCACCAGTTCCTTAGTTTTCCTCACATTGATCTGGAGGCAACTCCGATGGCACCAGTCCACGAAGTCCTGGATAAGTCCTCTGTACTCTGCATCATCTCCATCAGATATAAGGCCGATGATCGCAGAGTCGTCAGAGAACTTATGTAGATGGCAGTGTGGTGTGTTGTGTGAAAAGTCCACAGTGTAAAGGGTGAACAGGAAGGGAGCCAGAACTGTTCCCTGGGGGGCCCCCGTAGTGCAGATGATAGTGTCAGACACACAATCCTGGGTCTGTGAGAACCCAGGACAGATGCTGGTCCACCCCTGCGCACAGTAGCTTGTCTTTCAGGATCACCGGTTGGATGGTGATGAAAGCACTGGAGAAATCAAAGAACATGATCCTCACTGTGCTCCCAGGCTTTTCCAGGTGGGACAGGGAACGGTGTAGGAGGAAGATCACTGCATCCTCCACCCCGATGCCATGCTGGTAGGCAGACTGGAGTGGATCCATTGTTGGTCCCACCAGGGGGTGGAGGTGGGCAAGGAGCAGCCTCTCCAGGGTCTTCATCAGGTGTGATGTGAGGGCCACTGGTCTGTAGCTGTTCAGGTCTTTGGGGTGGAGGGTCTTTGGTATGGGTACCATACAGGATGCTTTCCACAGCTGTGGTACCCTCCCCAGCTTCAGGCTCAGGCTGAAGATGTGCTCCACAATCCCACACAGCTGGTCTGCGCAGGACTTGAGGAGCTTCGAGCTGATGCAGTCCGGACCCGAGGCCTTCCTCGCCTTGATCTTCCTGTTACTTCCTTCCTACATTCCTTCCTATTATTGTACAACACATAAAGCTAGGACCACCAAACCTAGTACACAGCTTCACCTTGGAATCCTGACCTCTGACTATGGGTTTGGGGTCAAAAGGTCAGTGTTAGCATTCCTTTTGCACCATTACTATGAAACGAGTAAAGCTAGGGCCACGAAACCTGGCATACAGGTTCACCTTGCGATCCTGACCTCAGACTATGAGTTTGGGGTCAAAGGGTCAAAGGTCAAGCTTAACAATCTCTATGCCTTATTACTGTACAACAAGTAAGTTAGGGTCACCAGACTTGGTACACAGGTTTATCCTGTGACCCTGAAATGTGACTATGGTTTTTGCATTGCAAGGTCAAAGGTCAACATCAAAATTGCTTATAAACTACATATCAACAACAAACAAAGCTAGGATCACCAAACTTGCTACACAGGTTCACCTTGGGATCCAAACCTCAGACTATGGGTTTAGGGTCCAAAGGTCAAAGTTAGCATTTCTTATGCCTTATTACTGTACAACGAGTAAAGCTAAAGCCACCAAACCTGATACACATGTTCACCTTGGGATTCTGACCTCTGATTATGGGTTTGGGGTCAAGAGGTCAAGGTTAACAATCATTATGCCTTATTAGTGTACAACAAGTAAAGTTAGGGTCACCAAACTTGGTACACAGGTTCACCCTATGACCCTTAAGTGTGACTGTGGTTTGGGGATTATAAGGTCAAAGGTCAACATCAAAATGGCTTATAAATTATATTTCAACAACAAAGAAATCTAGGGTCACCAAACTTTCTACACAGGTTCAGCTTGGGATCCTGACCTTAGGCTATGGGTTTGGGGTCAAAAGGTCAGTGTTAACATTCCTTATGCCTTATTACTGTAGAACAAGTAAAGCAAGGTCCACCAAACTTGGTACACAGGTTTACCCTGTGACCCTGAAGTGTGACTGTGGTTTTGGGATTGTAAGGTCAAAGGTCAACATCAAAATGCCTCATAAAGTACATCTCAACAACAAAGAAAGCTAGGATCACCAAACCTGATACAGAGGTTCACTCTGAGACCATAACCTCTGACGACAGGTTTGGGGTCGAAAGGTCAAGGCTGGCACTCCCTATGATTTCTTACTATAGAACATGCAAAGCTCTCTAGGGTCACCATACTTGCTATACAGGTTCACCTTGGGACCCTGACCTACAACTGTGGGCTGTATACTTTGTTGTATATTTGTAGATGATGGACTTATCATAATTTGGTTCTGCCACAGTAATTTTACTGAAAAGTTGAAAACTGCTCTCTGTCAGTAAGTATTGGGATCTTCACAGAAAATGGTGTTGGGGGATATTGCACTCGCCTCAGAGTGCTCTTGTTAAACCTTTTTTCGACATTAAAAAAAAAATCTTGTGGCACCCCACCAATCTAAAATTGGTCGGACGCTTCCTGTGGGGATTGGACGCTTCCTGTGGCAGCGTATTGTCACTTCCTGTGATGCTGGCTGTTGTTCTGGTTTGCTTTGTGGTTCGCTGTCCTGAAGATTATTGCCGTTAATTGTATTTTAATCGTTTTTTTTCTATCTACCGTCACCTCTCACTTCTGTTTAACAAGCCTCTTGCACCTGTGTGCTCACTCAGTGTCACCTAATCACCTTCTTTAGCCTTCTGTTCACCTTTCATTGGTGTTTGTGTTAGCTTTGGGTTAGCCATTAGCTATGGCTATGAGCTCTCCTTTCCCTTCTCCTCTGGTGTGCTCTCTATGTCAGATGTTTAGCTACATCTCTGCCTCTTTTAGTGATAATGATATAAGTAACCACTTGCCAACCTTTGCACTTATCCATGGCCACACGGGGCCCAACGCAGAAAAAATTTCAAAATCGTTCAGATACAAATCACCAAATGCAATCAATTCTTTTTAAGAGGACTTGCTGAAGCAAGACTGGACAGAAGTCTATGTATCAGATGTAAATGAAGCCTATGACACATTTATAAACATTGTAACCAATCTTTATGAAAAAAACTGCCCATTAGTAAAAAAAAAGCTTAAACACAAATTTGCTGATAAGCCGTGGTTAACCAAAGGACTACAAAAGGCCTGTAAAAAGAAAAATTTATTATATAAAGCTTTCCTAAAGAAAAGGACAAAAGAAGCAGAGCAGCGGTATAAAACATACAAAAATAAGTTAACATATAGTATAATAAGATGTAGTAAAAGAGACTATTACAGTAAAGAACTGGAGAAAAACAAAGACAATATTAAAAATACATGGACAATACTCAACAGTATCCTTGGAAATAAAAGCAGAAATACAAGCAACCCAACTAATATTCCAAAAAATAATAAAACGACTCAGAGTGTGAATATAGCTTCACCTGCAGATGAATTTAATAATTTTTTTGTTAACATTGGACCTAATCTGGCCCGAGAAATATCCACTACAGTGCCTACAGGTGATACAATATGCAATAACACTGCTGTAAAAGACTCCATCTTCATAAAGAACACAGACGAAAGAGAGGTCATTGAAATTGTTAAATCGTTCAAAAGTAAAACATCTACGGACTGTGATGGTATTGACATGCTATTAGTCAAAACTGTTATCGAATGCATAGTAAAACCACTGACGTATATCTGTAACCTGTCTCTCCAATCAGGTATATTTCCCAATGCAATGAAAATAGCTAAAGTAATTCCGATATACAAGACGGACGACAGAGGGGAACTCTCAAACTATAGACCAATTTCACTATTACTGCAATTTTCCAAGATACTTGAAAAAATATTCTATGAGAGAATTGACAACTTCATACTGAAGAATGATTTATTGTGTGAGCAGCAATATGGGTTCAGACACAAGAGGACAACTGCATATGCCCTAATGGAATTTACAGAAAAAATATCAACAGCCATTGAAAATAAAGAGTATTCAGTTGGAGTATTCCTAGATCTTAAAAAAGCATTTGATACAGTAGATCACAATTTATTATTAAAGAAACTACAAAATTGTGGTATTTAGAGGGGTAGCACTGTCCTGGTTAAGTAATTACTTAAAGAGTAGATATCAGTATGTATGTGTTAGCAACAAAAACTCAGAGCTACTGAAGGAAAGGAATTAGGAAAGCTTAAACTGTGGTTTGATTCAAACAAATTAACGCTCAATTTAAGTAAGACAAAATTTATAGTCTTTAACAACCATCACAACAACCCAGTACCCAAACTCAGTGTAAATGGTGTAGAGATTGAAAGGGTATCTGAAACTAAATTTCTTGGAGTAATAATTGATAACAAACTGTGTTGGAAGTCACATATTAATTATATTAAAGGTAAAGTATCCAAATCAATTGCAATATTACACAGAGTGAAATATTTGCTGAATCAACCCACACTATACACCTTGTATCATTCATTAATACTCCCATACATGACATATTGTAATGAAGTATGGGGAAATACATATAAAACAAACATATATCCACTCTTTATGCTTCAAAAGAGAGCTATTAGAATAATCAACAAAGCAGCTTACAGGGAACCAACAAACCCACTTTTTCTTAAACAAAAAACTCTCAAGTTGAAAGATCTGGTTGACTTCAAAACCGCAATAATAATGTTCAAAGTGAAGAATTTATCACTGCCCGCAAATATCCAAAAGTTGTTCCAAACAAGGGAGAAACGATATCACTTCAGAGGAACATGTATATTTCAAAAGCCTACAGTGAGAACAACCACCAAGCAACACTGTATTTCAGTGCAAGGAGTCAGATTATGGAACGATTATGGACCTGAGTTAAAATCATGTACAACGCTTGGACAATTTAAACAAAAACTAAAGGAAGAAATACTCCAAACATATTTACAAGACGACATGTAAACTCACATAAGGATTGACATATCCAGCCTGTGTTGTGTTGTAGCTTAGTTTTTTTTTCTTTTTTTCTTTTTTCTTTTTTTTTCTCTGTGACATTTTGTCTTAGATTTGTTTTTGAATAGTAACCGCTTAACTTAGCCTAGCTTAGTTTTCTTTTTCTCTCAGTCACATTTTGTCTTAGCTTTGTTTTAAATTGCAATCGCTCTTGTCTTGTTTTTCTCTTTTTTCTCTTTTGAATTCTTGGATGGAATATGGGTGGGCAATATAAGCTGCGGCTTCAGCCATGACCCATTTCGGATAACTTACGTGGAATTGTATAGTAGGAGGAGTCTTTGTCTAATTTGACCTTGTTGTTATATTATACAGTTTCTTTTAACCTGTACTGTACTATCCGAAATAAATTAAATTCATTCATTCATAATGGTAAATGTAATAAATGTTGTCTTTTTGAGGCGCTCGTGGCAAAGGTTGTCTGATTTAGAATCCCGGCTCCGCTGCATTGAAACACCGTCTGCGCCAGTTAATAATGATGGATGCCCCTTAGCTGCAGTGGAGCTCCCTAAGCATAGGGCAGCCTGCTAGCGGTCCCCTGGCTTCGACCTCTCCTGAGCAGCCAGGAGAGAACGGGTGGGTGATGGTGAGAAGGAAGCTTAGCCGCAAGCCCCTGGTTCACCACCAACCTGTTCATGTTTCTAATTGCTTTTCCCCGCTCAGCAACACACCTGCTGAGGAAAAAACTCTGATCATTGGCAACTCTGTAGTCAGAAACGTGAACCAAGAGACTCCAGCGGCCATAGTCAAATGCATTCCCAGGGCCAGAGCAGGCGACATCGAGTCAAATTTGAAAATACTGGCTAAAAGTAACTGTAAATACTCCACAATTGTTATCCACGCTGGCATTAACGACATCTAACTCCAGCAGTCAGAAATCACAAAACGTAATGTGGAATCGGTGTGTGACTTTGCAAAAACAATGTCTGCCTCTGTAGTATTCTCTGGGCCGCTCCCCAATCTGACCAGCGATGACATGTTTAGCCGCTGGTCATCCTTCAACAGCTGGCTGTCTGTGTGGTGTCCTGCAAACAATGTGGGCTACATAGACAACTGGAACTGATTTGGGGGAAAACCTGGTCTTATTATACAAGACGGCGTCCATCCCACTTTGGATGGTGTGTCTCTTTTATCTAACAATCTGGCATCATTTTTATCCAAATTTCCCAAACCTTGACAATTCAGAGTTGGGACCAGGAAGCAGAGTCACAGTCTTACACGCCTCTCTGCAGCTCCTCTTCATCCGCCAACTTAGCCCCTGTCTTCCCCATCAGAGAATCATTGTCTGCTCCCTCCAAAGTAAATAAAAATATAATGCAAAAGCATCCCAAAGTGATTAAACAAAAAATTGGTAAAACTCAAATTAAACATGAAGCCTCTAAAATTAATGATTTGGCCTCTCTTCCTCCTCTTAATTTAAAAATTAAATGCGATTTGTTAAGTATTAGGTTTCTAACTCCCAAGTCTCTGCTAGTCCACGATCTGTTAATTGATCATCAGAATGATTTAATATCCCTTACAGAGATTTGGTTAGGGCAAAAGGATTATGTTGGTTTAAATGACTCAACTCCCTCTGGTTATTTAAACTGTCAAAATCCCAGAAATTCTGGTCATGGAGGAGGAGTAGCAACAATTTACCATTCCAAATTACTAGTTAATGTAAAGCAAAAAACACATTATAATTCCTTTGAGGGCCTGGTCCTCAGTATTGGACATTTTAGCAATTTTATGTTAAACCCAATTTTATTTGCCATAGTTGATCATCCTCCCTCAGCCTACTCAGAGTTTTTTATCCAAATTTGCTGAATTCTTAGCTGATTTAGTGCTGAAATCAGATAGAATAATTATAGTAGGGGACTTCAATATACATGTAGATGTAGATAGTGATTGCCTTAATTTGGCAATTAATTCAATATTAGACTCAATGGGGTTTTCTCAGACAGTAGGAAATTCTACCCATTATCTCCACCACACGTTGGACCTTGTTCTGACATATGGCATAAAAATAGAAAATCTGGTAGTGTCTCCTCATAACCCTGTACTGTCAGACCATTGGCTGTTAACCTTTGATTTTACTATTTCTAACTATTTGGCTCCTAAAGAAAAATATTACTACAGTAGATGCCTCTCAGATGATGTTGTTACCAAATTTATGCAGATTGTTTCCTCTATGCCATATGTCAACACAACAGAAATAAGATATAGAGAGCTTGCTCCTTCTGTAATTGATAGCATGGGAGATAGTGTTACAGCTTCTCTGCATCAGACTCTCGACATGGTGGCCCATTTAAAAAAGAAAAAGTCTAATCAGAGATTTTTAACTCCTTGGTTCAACACAGAAACTCGTAGCTTAAAACAGAAGACTCGTCAATTAGAAAGAAAACGGCACTCCACTCCAGCCCGGAGCCACTGCGGGTGCTTCATTGACCCGGTCGGGGTCCACCGAGGGTGCAGCGTTGGCCCGATTGGGATCCACTAAGGGTGCAGCGTTGGCCTGGTCAGGGTCCACCAAGGGTGCAGCTAAGCTCCAGCCTGGAGCCATCGCCGGTGCTTCGGAGCTCCAGTCTGGGGTCACTGCGGATGCTTCGTCAGCCCGGTCGGGGTCCACCGAGGGTGCAGCTTAGCTCCTGCCTGGAGCCATTGTGGGTGCTTCGGAGCTCCAGTCTGGGATCACCACGGGTGCTTCGTTGGCCCAGCCGGGGTCCACCGTGGGTGCTGCTAAACTCCAGTCTGATGCCGTCGTGGTTCCCCTCCCTTCTCCTTCACCATCTATTGGCCCGGTAGATGACAGCTGAGCCTCCCGCACAGATTCTTAGAATCTTGTGATTAGGGCTTGCCAGAGTAGCTAACCGAAGCCCCACCTGGATAGGAGCCAGATCGGAGCTCAACTGCAGTGGCGGTGGGTTGCAGAGCTTGGTGGAGCTCGGCAGAGGAACTAACCGAGACCCCAGCCGGATAGGGGCCGGATCAGAGCTCAACTGCAGTGTTGGTAGGCGGCGGGGCTTGGCGGAGAAGCTAGCTGAGGCCCCAGCTGGACAGGAGCCAGATTGGAGCTCAACTGCGGTGGCGGAGCGCAGCGGAGGAGCGGAGGAGCTGACCAAGGCCCCAGCTGGATCGGAGCTCAACTACAGCTCCAATGGTAAGCGACGAGGCTAGCAACGGAGGGGCTAGCTGAGGCCCCAGCCGGATCCGAGGTCAGCTGGACCAGATACCGACAACACCAGCAGAAATAATCCTGCTATCATCAGGTCAGTAAAAAAATGCCACCAAAGAAAGAGGAAATGGAAGAGATTATAAAAATCTCTGAAGTTCATGTCAGAAGAACTTACCAAAGTGGCCAATCAGCAGTCCAAATTATTAGGGCTAATGGAGGAAGTCCGAGAGCTGAAATTAACAATTAAGGAAAGAGATAAAAAAAATTGCAGACTTGGAGCGACGCATCAAGGATCTTGAACAATATACTCGTATGGATGATTTAATCATTAGTAGACTAGACATTAAATATCAATCATATGCTCATGCTACAGCAGGAATGAGAGGTAAGGAGGCTCCCCCAAGTGAATCAGTCTCCATGGAAAACCAGGTGCTTCAGTTCCTTGAAAGCAGAAACATAAAGTTTGATGTAAATACAATTTCAGCCTGCCATACTCTGCCCAGAAAGGATAATAAAACAAAGAAATCAATTGTGATGCGCTTTGTGAACAGAAGGGTAAAAAATGACATACTGAGGCAGGCCAGAAAGCTGCGGGGAATAGAAGTTTACCTAAATGAACATTTAACAAAGACTAATGCTGAAATAGCATGACAAGCACAGATGTTGAAAAGACAAAACAAGATACAGGCAACATGGACAAGAAACTGCAGAGTCTGGATTAAACTAAATGGAACACCTGAGGAAACAAAGGCCATAATAATAAGAGATCTCACTGACTTAAATAAATATAGATGAACACTGATTAAGAAAATTAAGAGCCTAAGATAATCCATATCCACACACACTGCAAGAACAGTCCTTTTGTGACATAACATGATAATGGACTTAATATAAAACAACAACAACAAAAACTCATGACTGACTTTAGTAGACATCAATCATCCCCAATTGGAGGAAGTCATTTGACACAGAGAGAGGAAATTCAGACTGAAAATATCTCATTATGCTGAACACAAACTACAAGAGATGGACAATGATATTGATCCTGACAACCACGTCTTCAATTATATTCATAATCACTGTGAATATTACACTGAAAAACAATTCAAAAGTCAAGTGCAAGTAGATGGTAAATTATCAATAACACACTTTAACAGCAGAAGTCTTAACAAAAACCTTCCACAGATTTCAGGATTTTAAAACAGCTAGATAGAAAATTTACAGCTATCGCAGTCTCTGAAACTTGGCTCAATGAAGAGCAGGCTTCTTTGATGGCAATAGAGGGATATCAGATGTTTCATATAAACAGATCTCAAAAAAGGGTGGTGGTGTTGCACCGTATATTGAAGAACTGTATAGGTGTAAACTTGTAAATGGAATGTCCTTTGTACTATCAGGGATTCTGGAATGTGTTACTGTTGAGATTGACCAAGATAAAACAAAACATCTAATTAAAAGTTGTATATATAGAATGCTGGGAACTTGGGTTGAGACATTCAGAGATAAGTTAGTTGAGCTGTACAATAATATAACTAATAAGAAAATGGTGGTAATCTGTGGAGACTTCAATATTGATTTACTAAATCCATGTCAACACAATGTAATTACAGAATTCATGAATTATATGTACAGTATGAGTCTATATCCTACAATAACACATCCCAGTGGAATCACAGTCCACACTGCTACACTTATTGACAACCTGTTTGTTAATATTATTGATAAGAAAATAGAAAGTGGATTATTGATAAATGACATAAGTGACCATTTGCCAGTCTTTGCACTTATCCATGGCCACACAGGGGCCAATACAGAAAAAAACTTTAACATCTTTCAGATAAAATTCACAAAATGTAATCAGTTCTTTTAAAGAAGACCTGCCTGAAGCAAGACTGGACAAAAGTCTATGTATCAGATGTAAATGAAGCCTACAATACATTCATGAACATTGTAACAGCTCTTTATGAAAAAAAAAAAATTGTCCATTAGTAAAGAAAAAGCTTAAACAGAAATTTGTCAACAAGCCATGGGTAATCAAGGGATTACAAAAAGCGTGTAAAAAGAAAAAATCACTATATAAAGTTTTTCTAAAGAGAAGGACAAAAGAAGCAGAGCAGCAGTATAAAACATACAAAAATAGCTTAATATATATAATGAGATGTAGTAAAAGAGACTATTACAGTAAAGAACTAGAGAAAAACAGAGATAACACTAAAAATACATGGACAATACTTAACAAAATTCTTGGAAATAAAAACAAATACAAGCAACCCAACCAATCTTTCAAAAAAAAAAAAAAAAAAAACCGACTCAAAGTGTGAATGCAGTCTCACCTGTAGATGAATTTAATAAATTTTTTATTAACATTGGTCCTAATTTGGCTAGAGAAATACCCATTACGGCACCTACAGGTGATACAATAAGCAAAAACATTGCTATAAAAGACTCCATTTTCATAAAGAACACAGACGAGAGAGAGGTCATTGAAATTGTTAAATCGTTTAAAAGTAAAACATCTACAGATTGTTTTTTTTTCATTTATTTATTTATTTCGGATAGATTAAAAATACAGATTAAAAGAAACTGAATAATATATCAAAGGGGGAAAGAAAATCCAACAAGGTCAAATTAGACAATAACTCCTCTGATTATACAGTTCAACATAAGTTATCCAAAATGGCTTATATTGGCCACCCATATTCCATCCAAGAATTCAAAAGAAAAACAAAACAAGAGCGATTACAATTCAGAACATAGCTAAGACAAAATGTGACAAAAAACTAAGCTACAACACAACGCAGACTGGATATGACAATCCTTATGTGATTTTACATGTCATCTTGTATATAGGTTTGGAGTATTTCTTCCTTTAGTTTTTGTTTAAATTGTCCAAGCGTTGTACATGATTTTAATTCAGGTCCAAAATTGTTCCATAATCTGACTCCTTGCACTGAAACACAGTGTTGCTTGGTGGTAGTTCTCACTGAAGGTTTTTGAAATACAGTGGGGCAAAGAAGTATTTAGTCAGCCACCAATTGTGCAAGTTCTCCCACTTAAAAGATGAGAGAGGTCTCCAATTTTCATCATAGGTATACTTCAACTATGAGAGACAAAATGAGGAAAAAAAAAATCCAGAAAATCACATTGAAGGATTTTTAATGAATTAATTGGTAAATTCCTCGGTAAAATAAGTATTTGGTCACCTACAAACAAGCAAGATTGCTGGCTCTCACAGGTTCAAGTTGAGGTTCAGGTTACTTTATTTGTACCCGTAGGTAGATTTGTTTTGCAGTCTGGTGACATCCATATTTACAAGCCACTAATTACATTCAACATAGACACAAACACAGGCACACATGAAGCTGACTATAAACATGATAAAAATACTCAAGGCTCCATCAATCAGGGTATAAAAAGACAAAGAGATGAGGGAGAAACCAGAGGTAAGAGAGAAGGGTCATATTAAAAGTTAAAAACTAGTCAAAGAGGTTAAAAAACTCAAAGGTCTAAAACCCAATAAAATATTTAGAATCCAAGTGACATCCTACAAAAATAAGTAAATATAAAATGAAGTTAATAAATAGGTACCTAAATTATGTACTGTGGAAATGTGAAAGGACGAGGCAGAGTTTATCTCACGAGTCAGGTTTATTCACATTCTCCAACATCAGCAATACAGAAAGAGGAAGAAACCCAGACCTTCATCCCTTTTTATACCCCAGGAGCTTCAAAGCTCCAGTCACATTGCATTTAATCCCAAGTAACAATGCATCCCTTTCAGATCTTATCACCTCCACCCAAAGTCACTGGCAGCCAGAAAATCCCCCACGGCCATCTCTTTGCATACCAAAGACCACATTTCACATCCTCCTGTTATCTCCGAGGAGGCTCAGTCCTTTGTTCATCTGAGACGTGAAGCATACAGTAAGCATACAGTGATATACATATGAAGCATAAGGTGATATACATTTGTGCATATGAAACCCACATATGTGTCCCACATGCGCCCCCCAAACGTCTAAGATGTAAGATAAGATAAGCCTTTATTAGTCCCACAACGGGGAAATTCCAGGATTGCAACAGCACAGGGATAGCAACACTCAGAGCAACAATCAGAAGGCAAGAAAAAAAACAAGCAAGCAAGAGCAGCTAATAAACATATGTACGTATTACTATAAAATATATATATATACACACACACACACAGACACACAGTGCAGAGCATTGTAGCTGGATGGAATAAATATTTGAATATATGAACACACAGTGCAGAGCATTGTAGCTAGATGGAATAAATATGTAAATATATAAACACCCACAGTACGGAGCATTGCAGCTAGGTGGAATAAATATGCAAGTATATAAACACACACAGTGCGGAGCAATGTAGCTAGATGGAATAATATGTAGATATATAAATATATAAACACACCCAGTGCTGAGCATTGTAGCTAGATGGAATAAATATGCAAATATATAAACACACACAGTGCAGAGCATTGTTGCTAGATGGGATGAAACAGCATAACCGTCTACTTAGTTATCCTACATGGTATGATTATGTGCCCATACATATTCTCACCCTCCATAGCGACCGGTATGTTCCTAGTTGTATGCCGGAGGGGACCATTGTGTAAGTCTATTGCATCTTTTGCATTCAAAAAACTATTAGTTTGTTACGTCTTTTTGCTATCTCTGCGAGCAGCCCTGCTTAGGTTGTACAGTCTGACAGCCGTTGGTAGGAAGGACCTACGATGTAACAACGAAATAACAGTCAGCCTGTCATGATAAAATCACTACACATCAGCCCACGTGTTTCTTGGGCCTCAGTTTCCTCCCGTATCTGCTGTAAGCCGGCTTCAACACTTCCGTGGCGCCATCCTGCTGGGGGGCTGCTGTCTGAGGGTGAGAATTGTTAGTCAATCCCTGTGGGTGTTCTGGGGGATGTTCTCTAGGGGGTCTGCCGCGCCGAGGAGCCCTGGCCAACAGCACCTCGTCGTCCGCCACCACAAAGGCGGGTTTGAGCCTGTTAATGCCAATCTTCTCCTTCCTGCCCCCCAAATCTAGCAAAAAATGCTTATCCCCTGTTTCCAGCACTCTAAATGGCCCATCATAAGGTGGTCATAGCGGCGGGCGATGGGCATCGTGTCTGACAAAAACAAACTCCGCATTTTTTAAAGCCTTAGGTATAAAAACGCGCGGAAAACTGTGGTGAATGGGGCCAGGCAGCGCGCCCGATTCCGTGCCACGCTGCAACAGCTGAGACGGGGAGCTATCTGGCGCAGGGTTATCTGGGAGAAACTCCTCAGCCAGCCGAAGTGGCTGCGCAAAAACTAGCTCCGCAGGGGAGGCTTCTAAATCCTCTTTAGGTGCAGGACACAACCCCAATAAAACCCATAGTAGCCTGTCCACCCAATTTGCATCCGTAAGCGACGCTCTGAGAGCCGCTTTCAATGACCTGTGAAAGCGTTCGCATAACCCGTTAGCCTGCGGATTGTACGCGGTTGTGCGGTGGATCGTTACCCCCAGGCTGCGGGCCATTGCTGACCAAAGTTTTGAAACAAATTGAGGGCCTCTGTCGGACGTAACGTCCGACGGGACTCCAAAGCGCGCTACCCATGCTGTTAAAAACGCGCGCGCCACCTCCTCGGCTGTGGTTGACGCCAGTGGGACCACTTCCGGCCAGCGCGTAGTGCGGTCTACCATTGTCAGAAGGTGTGTGCACCCCTGTGACGGCGGAAGGGGGCCTACGAGGTCCACGTGAACATGATCGGACCTCTTAGCCGGGATGTGAAACGGCTCCAAAGGAGCTCTCGTGTGCCTGTGACCTTGGCTCGTTGACAGGCCATGCAGGCTGCTGCCCACTCCCTAACTTGTTTGCGCAGGCTCGGCCATACAAATTTCTCTCCCACCATATTGACCGACGCGCGCACTCCCGGGTTCACCAGAGAATGAATCGAGTCAAAAACGCGGCGGCACCACGCGGCGGCACCACGTGGCGGGTACCACCGGG
Source organism: Pholidichthys leucotaenia (assembly GCA_020510985.1). Lineage (NCBI taxonomy): Eukaryota > Metazoa > Chordata > Actinopteri > Cichliformes > Pholidichthyidae > Pholidichthys > Pholidichthys leucotaenia. The sequence goes on from CM035848.1 coordinate 153,077,822, forward strand.
CGCGGTCGCCCAGTGGAGACATCGCAGATTAGGGGGGCATACCGTCATGCAGCACCCTGTTCTCCAGTCTTAACCCTGTTGGAGCGCGCGCACGTCCGCGTCGCTAACCTGATCCGCTGCCATGGCTGCATAATCAACCCCCACGCGGACTGGAGCCGCCACAGTGCGCGAGAGGCAGTCTGCCACTACATTAAGTTTACCCGCCACATGCTGGATATCGGTAGTAAACTCTGAGATCACGGCCAGCTGTCTCTGCTGCCGGCCTGACCACAGTTCTGAAACCTTGGCCATCGCGAAAGTCAGCGGCTTGTGATCAACGAACGCGGTGAAACGGCGTCCCTCCAGCCAGAACTGGAAGTGGCGAATGGCCAAGTGGAGAGCTAACAACTCCCTGTCGAATGCGCTGTATTTTTGTTCACTATCGCCCAAGGTCCTGCTGAAAAAGGTGAGCGGTTGCCAAGCCCCGGCTACATGCTGCTCCACGACCGCCCCTATGGCCACATCTGACGCGTCAGTAGTGAGCGCTATGCGGGCCGTTGGGTCTGGATGTGCCAACAATGCAGCGTTTGCCAGGGCTGTTTTGACTTCCGAGAATGCTCGCTCTCGCTCCGGAGACCATTCGATTTTATTTGCGGGTTTTTGTTTTTTTAGTTCGGCATATAATGGTTGCATGAGCTGCGCTGCACGGGGGAGGAAACGGTTATAAAAATTCACCATTCCCAAAAACTCCTGTAACGCTTTGACTGTTTGTGGCTGGGAAAAATTTGTTACCGCGCGCACTTTGTCAGGCAGAGGAACCGCTCCTTCAGGAGAGACGCGATGCCCCAAAAAATCAATCTGCGTCACCCCGAACTGACACTTCGCTGGGTTGATTATTAATCCGTGCTCTTCCAACCTCTGGAAAACTGCCGTGAGGAGGTTTTCGTGTTCGTCTTCGGACGCGCTGGCTACCAAAATATCGTCCAGGTAGACGAACACGAAGGGGAGATCGCGCAACACCGCGTCCATCATGCGTTGGAGCGTCTGCGCCGCGCCTTTAAGTCCAAATGGCATGCGGAAAAACTCGAATAGACCGAACGGAGTTATTACCGCTGTTTTGGGTATGTCCTCAGCGCGTACTGGGACCTGGTGGTAACCGTGTACCAAGTCTATCTTAGAAAAAACGCGCGCCCCCGCCAAATGAACTGAAAAATCTTGGATATGCGGGATTGGGTAGCGGTCGTGCGCTGTAGCGTTGTTCAACCTGCGGAAATCTCTGCAAGGTCGCCACGAACCATTAGCTTTCGGGACCATGTGAAGCGGTGAAGCCCATGGGATTTTCGAACGCTTGATGATGCCCAACTTTTCCAGGTTGGCGAACTCCTCGCGCACTATGGTCAGTTTAGCTGAATCCAAGTGCCGGGCTTTTGCAAAAACGGGCGGTCCGGTGGTAGTAATAAAATGTTCCACCCCGTGTTTAGCCACGGCTGCCGAAAATGTTGGGACTTTGAGTGCTGGGAACTGAGTGAGCAGTGTGTGGAACTTACCACTTGCAGCTGTGACGTTGGCTTGTGCTGTTGGCGGGGCCACTCGAGCTGTACAGGGAATAGAATAAAAAGAGAGTGCATTAACCAGGCGCCTGTTAGCAAGATCAACCAACAAACCATGTGAGCACAGAAAATCAGCCCCTAACATATTGAAATTCACTGCAGCTATGACAAAAGTCCACTCAAATGTACGGCCGTGTAGGGACAGAAGCAGAGTCCTCTCACCAAAGGTCTTAATCACCGAGCCGTTCGCTGCTGACACCCCGGGACCACTGGAAGGCGCCAGCCGGTCAGCGGAGGAAGGTGTGATGAAACTCAACTGGGAGCCTGTGTACACGAGGAAATGCCTCCCCGAGCGCGCATCCTTCAAGTAGAGCAGCTTGTTCTCCTTCCTGAAGGCCGCAGCTGCTACTGACCCCCGGTCTTGGCGTTTCCCGAGCGCTTGAAATGGCACGGTGGTATACATTTGCGTGCCTTCTCTGCAAAGTGGCGATGGTAGAAACAGAGGGTGTCTCCTCTGCGATCCTTGGCCCCCGCCGCCGCCGTTGTCGGTGGGTCTGCTACCGCCGTCTCTGGCCCCTCGCCGTCTCCGGCCATCGCGCCGCACTCCGTCGCTGCTGCAGTGGCCGCGTGCTGTTTGCTGGTGTTGAGAATCCGGTACGCCTCCTGGGCCAGCGCGTGGAAGTCCCGCTGGGCCAACAACGGTGAACCGGCCAGGGTCGCTCTCGTGGCCGACGGTAGGGTTCTCAGGAAAATGTGGGTGAAGAGGAAGTCGTCGCCGTCTGAGCCCCTCAACCTCAGCATGTCCTCCATCAGGTCAACGGGCGTGCCATCTCCCAAGTCGTTCAGAGCCAGGAGTCTCTCCGCTCTCTCCTGGACTGAGAGAGTGAAACGCTGGATGAGCGCAGCCTTCAACACGCCGTATTTGTCGTCGGCCGGTGGCTTCTCCAAAAGGTTCTGCACATGACAGACTAAAACCTCCTGGCACATGAACAGCTTCTTCCCCTCTGCCATCAGGCTGCTGAACACTAAGTGACTTATTGACTCTCGTGCACTATGTACAGCAGCTCAACCAGACTCATGTCAATCATCACTGTTTCTGTTGCATTACCGACTGCACTATGTGGTACTCCACAATATCTGCTGCTCGCTAATATATTTAAAAACTGCTTTGACTAGTATTACTCATTCTTATTCTACACTTATTGCATGTATAGTTTTTATTCTTTTATCTTATCATGTTTAATGTTGCAGCATTGCACCGAGACAAATTCCTAGTTTGTGTACTACATGAACAATGGCAATAAATCTGATTCTGATTCTGACATGCCAAGCCGTGCGGTTGTCGAGCTTGGCAATTACATGGTAGAATTTCGTCTCATCTACCGTTATCCCCCGGAGGGCGAACTGTGCTTTGACCAAGAGGAACCAGGAGCATGGGTTGTCTCGCCAAAAGTCCAGTAGCTGGACGGTAGCGGCATACGCCTGGCTGGGAGCTCCTGACCCGGCTGGTTCGGGGGAATTTCTTTCACTCATCATCTTAGGGTCACCAGTGTGGAAATGTGAAAGGACGAGGCAGAGTTTATCTCTCGAGTCAGGTTTATTCACATTCTCCAACATCAGCAATACAGAAAGAGGAAGAAACCCAGACCTTCATCCCTTTTTATACCCCAGGAGCTTCAAAGCTCCAGTCACATTGCATTTAATCCCAAGTAACAATGCATCCCTTTCAGATCTTATCACCTCCACCCAAAGTCACTAGCAGCCAGGAAATCCCCCACGGCCATCTCTTTGCATACCAAAGACAACATTTCACATCCTCCTGTTATCTCCGAGGAGGCTCAGTCCTTTGTTCATCTGAGACGTGAAGCATACAGTAAGCATACAGTGATATACATATGAAGCATAAGGTGATATACATTTGTGCATATGAAACCCACATATGTGTCCCACAGTACAATATATTTTTACAGCTTGTTCAACTCTTTGACAGCAGCAGGGACAAAGCTGTTTTTGTAGCGCTGGGTTCTACTTTTTGGGACAGCAAACCTCCATCTTGAGGGAAGAAGCTGAAAGTGGCAGTGCAAAGGGTGGGAGTCATCATTTAAAATGGAGGTGTGGCGGCATGAAATAATATGCAGCGAACTGAGAGTTTTTGAGGGTGTTTATTATTCATTCATCCCGCCATCATAGAACTCACTCCAACCCTGTGCAGGCGGGCTGGAGCGGGTCCTCAGGCTCTCATGAGGAGACACAGAATGCGTGTGTCAGAAGCAGTAGTCAGAGAGAGAATGAACATGAATTTCAGTCAGCTTATATACCCAGCTACAGACAATACATGAAAGGCACACTAGCATCACAGAACAGGAAGCATGAACACCTGCATTTGAGTCACACATATCAAAGCAGATTACTGGCAGGAAGAAGCTAGACAAAAGAGAGGCTGCCTATTGATATCAGTCATTGTTCTGCTAATTGCTCCAGCTGTGCGCTCTGCTAGTCTGTAGGCTGTGGGGGGTCGCCCACAGTACTCTCCCCCCCAGAGGGCTCAGCGGGGAGCTGAGGCCTCGATAGTCCGGCTTTGGAAGCGAGCTGCGGGGAAGGCTCTGTGCCGAGGAGGTGGAGGGAGGGGGGTGGGGGTAGCAAGTGCCGTCCCAGAGCGGCGAAATTGTTTGGGCCGTGCAAAAATTGCCTGTGGATCCGCGATGTTGAGGGGCTGTCCCATTGAACGTGGCGGAGGTCCACAGCGGCTGTGCGAAGAAAAATTTGTCTCTGATTCCTCTCGCGGCTATGAAGAAAACAGGAGCTGCAAGGCTGCGTAGCAGCTGTGAGAAAAAAGGAGCTGCAGCAGTGAGGGACTTGGCGTGTTGGCTTTAGGTGTGCGCGCGCAGCCCTAAAGTCCTCGGGAGCAGCTGACGGCTGAGTTCCCTTGTGCGCCGTGGCTGAGACCATTAGAAAATCCTGTGAGCGAGCTGCGTGCGTGCTTCAGGTGTGAGCAGCCCTGAAGGTTCTGTGTGCAGCGACGAAGGACGATGGCGATCTGTGTGGAGCCAGTATTGTCCCGTGCGTGGTGCGCTGTCCTCATAACCCCCCGGTGTGCGTACGGGGTTCGGTGCATGGCAGGTCCGCTGTAGAGGCGAGTCAGGGTCAGGAAGCTTGCTGGAGATCAGCGTCGTCGGCGCCGATGGTCATCCCTGTAAGCTGTTGCGTTGTTTGCTGTGTCGGGTCGTGGTGCGTTCAGGTCCACGCGCTGCGTTCTCCGTCGACCCTGGAGGTCGCCGTCGTGGAGAGAGGACGAGGTGCATGCGCTCTCGTGTGGAGGAGCTGTGAGAGCGGCCGGTCCCAGCGTGGATGTGCAGATCTCAGGCGTGCAGATCTCACCATGAAGCATTCTGCAGCTTTCCCGGTCGTGGGTGATCTCCGGAGAGTTTCGCCTGGTGGTGGCTCTGCGTCAAGGTCTCCCTGTAGCAGAAGGGAGGGCAGATCATTTGCGTCAGGCTGCTGCGTTCGCTTGTCGTCGGAGAATCACCGCCGGGTGCTGCGTTCATCACGTCGGGGTCACCAATGTGGTGGCATGAAATAATATGCAGCGAACTGAGAGTTTTTGAGGGTGTTTATTATTCATTCATCCCACCATCATAGAACTCACTCCAGCCCTGTGCAGGCGGGCTGGAGCGGGTCCTCAGGCTCTCGTGAGGAGACACAGAATGCGTGTGTCAGAAGCAGTAGTCAGAGAGAGAATGAACATGAATTTCAGTCAGCTTATATACCCAGTTACAGACAATACATGAAAGGCACACTAGCATCACAGAACAGGAAGCATGAACACCTGCATTTGAGTCACACATATCAGGTTCAGGTTCAGGTTCAGGTTACTTTATTTGTACCCGTAGGTAGATTTGTTTTGCAGTTGGTGACATCCATATTTACAAGCCACAATTACATTCAACATAGACACAAACACAGGCACACATCTTACAAAATAGGTAAATATAAAATATGTACAATATAATTTTTATAGCTTGTTCAACTCTTTGACAGCAGCAGGGACAAAGCTGTTTTTGTAGCGCTGGGTTCTACTTTTTGGGACAGCAAACCTCCGTCTGGAGGGAAGAAGCTGAAAGTTGCAGTGCAAAGGGTGGGAGTCATCATTTAAAATCGAGTCGGCCATCCTCTGTACTTGTCTGGTGTACAGGGATGTCAGGCTCAGCTGTGACTCACCAAGCAAACGACTGGACCATCTGACTACCTGATCCAAGGATTTCCTCTGTTTCAGTTTTATCTGACCAAACCATGACATTAAAGAAAAGGATAAAACAGATTCAATAAAAGCCCGATAGAACATAGTCATTATGGTTCGGTCAATTTGGAAGCGTGCAAGTTTCCTCAAACAATGCAAATTTTGCTGACCCTTTTTGCACACCCTTTCACAGTTCACCTCAAAGTTCAATCCACTATCAATAATCGTCCCAAGATATTTGTACGATTGTACACATTCGGTGGTCTGGCCTTTTAGTATGGTGACTTTGTGCCTGGGAGTTTTCCTCCTAAAGTCAATAATCATATCTTTCGTTTTTGTTGTATTCAGCTGCAGGTAGGAATCCTCACACCAGTGAACAAAGTCATCAACTACTGGGCCATGGCCACTCTCACCATCCTGGAGGAGACTGACAATGACTGAGTCATCAGCATACTTTATAATGTGTCTGTTGTCATGTCTGCTCCGACACATGTTTGTGTACAGGATGAAGAGTAGTGGTGACAACACACACCCCTGAGGAGAGCCAGTAGAAGAGCACTTTAGGTCAGACAATGTACCATTGACCCTTACTCTCTGCGTCCTGTTGGTTAAGAAATCCAGAATCCAACCCACCAGATTATTGCTTAAATCAAATTGTTGCAGGAGCCTTTCAACTAAAATATGAGGTTGGATTGTATTAAAGGCAGAAGAAAAGTCCACAAATAAAAGCCTGGCGTGTGTCCCATTAAAATCCAGATGTTTAAAAAGCATGTTAAACAGAGTGACAGTGGCATCCTCCACTCCTCTGTGAGGCCTATAGGCAAACTGCAGAGGATCCAATGCATGTTCAGTCTGCTTTAGGACCTCACATCTGACCAGTTTTTCAAAAATTTTCATTAAAATTGAAGTCAAAGCAACTGGTCTAAAGTCATTTACCGTTTTAGGACAGCTGGATTTTGGAACGGGAACAACCACGGCATCTTTCCAGATCTTAGGCACATGTTGTGTCTGTAAGGACTTATTGAAAATGTAGTGAAATATAGGACTCAGTTCATGTGCACAGGACTTTACCAGGCGTCCACATATATTATCAGGGCCCTGACTTTTGTTCACTTTTACAGCGCGGAACTCCCTTTCAACATCCTGCATCTCAATATTAAAGTGCTGATTGTCTTTGAGTTTCTGTTTCAAATCTTGGATTTCTGTGCTAAAATCAAAGGAGTCAAAACGACCATAAAAACAATTAAGAGCATTAGCCAGCTCTGTGTCTGAACTAAAACCATCTAAAAACACACGATTACTGCGCTCTGTGCTCTGAAGGCCTGCAATTTTTTTCATACTGGCCCAGGCCGAACCAAGTTTATTTGCTGCCATCTTGCTTTCCAATTCTGATTTATAATTCTGTTTTGCTCTTAAAATTTCGGCCTTTAGCTCCTTAGTGGCAACCTGTAGCGCAGAAACAGACCCCTGTTTAAAGGCAAGTGCTTTCCTCTGTAAGCAGGATTTAACTGATTTAGTAACCCATGGTTTGTTGTTGGGATATATTTTGACACGTTTACGTGGAACAAACTTATTTTGACAGTGAGCCATGTATGAGCATGTGAGCTCAGCCAGAGAGTCCAAATCATCCCCGCAGGCCATTATGAACATCTTCCAGTCTGTACAGTCAAAGCATTCCTGGAGGCTGTGCTCTGAATCTTCTGTCCACACATCAATGTCTCTCATCTCCACCTTGCCTCTTCTGAGAGCAGTTTTATATGTGGGCAGCAAATGAACACAGTTGTGATCTGATGATCCTAAAGGAGGAAGGGGGAGTGATTTATAGGCCCTCTCTATGGATCCATAGCACAGGTCCAATGTCTTTTTTCGCCTGGTTGGGCAGGAGACATACTGATGAAAGTTTTTAAGTGTCTTCTTTAAAGAAACATGGTTAAAATCCCCAAGAATGAAGTTTGGCGCCTCTGGAGAAATTGACTGCAGCCGCTGGATCACATCAGAGATGGTGCTGGAGGCGGAGTCAGCGTCTGCCCTCGGATGAATGTACACAACTGTGATGAAAAGTTGGGGAAACTCTCGAGGCAAATAAAAGGGGCGAAGCGACACAGACAGCAGCTCCACATGGGGTGTACAGATGCGCTCTCTGACCGTGACAGATGTGCAGTACTGCTTATTAATGTATAAACATACTCCGCCCCCCTGACGTTTCCCCGTTACCTCTTCCTGCCGATCCGAGCGCAGCGGAGCTCCAAAGCCGTCAATCCACAGGTCTGCGTCTCGATCATGCGCAGTAAGCCAAGATTCAGTGAAAGCCATGACGCAGCAGTTCTTAAAATCCTTCTGGTAACGTACGTTGCCTTGAATTTCCTCCACCTTGTTTCTCACAGACTGTGCATTCCCAAAAATGATCGAAGGAAGAGGAATGTTACCAAACTGACGTCTCCTAAGGCGCAATTTCACACCTCCACGTCTTCCACGCTTCCTCCTGCCGCTTCTCTTTTCACCGCTGTGTCCGTCTCTCAAAATAAAGTCCGGCAGCTGAAATCTGGGCGCAATCAGAGACTCTGCACCAGCTGTGTTAAAGCGCAGCAACATGTCCCTGGAATATTGTATTCTGCCCGCTATTCTGCTCGCCATGGAGCCGAACGCGTTTACCTCAGAGACAAAGAGCCACAGCACAGAAAGCAGTAGTGCGAGATATGACAGGAAATCCATGTTGCAGATACCAGGGAGCTGTTCGCCATATATTCCACCAACGCTCCAGGGCAGAAACGACACAGAGGATTTTCTAAAAACGTAAAAAAGTACAAAAAACACACACACGCACACACGCACTATATCACCAAGCTGCTGGTCGCTGCGTGCGCATGCGCCCCTATCAAAGCAGATTACTGGCAGGAAGAAGCTAGACAAAAGAGAGGCTGCCTATTGATATCAGTCATTGTTCTGCTAATTGCTCCAGCTGTGCACTCTGCTAGTCTGTAGGCTGTGGGGGGTCGCCCATAGAGGTAGCCATCCTCTGTACTTGTCTGGTGTACAGGGATGTCAGGCTCAGCTGTGACTCACCAAGCAAACGACTGGACCATCTAACTACCTGATCCAAGGATTTCCTCTGTTTCAGTTTTATCTGACCAAACCATGACACTAAAGAAAAGGATAAAACAGATTCAATAAAAGCCCGATAAAACATTGTCATTATGGTTCGGTCAACTTGGAAGCGTGCAAGTTTTCTTAAGCAATGCAAATGTTGCTGACCCTTTTTGCACACCCTTTCACAGTTCACTTCAAAGTCTAAATTACTATCAATAATCGTCCCAAGATATTTGTACGATTGTACACATTCGGTGGTCTGGCCTTTTAGTATGGTGACTTTGTGCCTGGGATTTTTCCTCCTAAAGTCAATAATCATATCTTTAGTTTTTGTTGTATTCAGCTGCAGGTAGGAATCCTCACACCAGTGAACAAAATCATCAACTACTGGGCCGTGGCCACTCTCACCATCCTGGAGGAGACTGACAATAACTGAGTCATCAGCATACTTTATAATGTGTCTGTTGTCATGTCTGCTCCGACACATGTTTGTGTACAGGATGAAGAGTAGTGGTGACAACACACACCCCTGAGGAGAGCCAGTAGAAGAGCACTTTAGGTCAGACAATGTACCATTGACCCTTACTCTCTGCGTCCTGTTGGTTAAGAAATCCAGAATCCAACCCACCAGATTATTGCTCAAGTCAAATTGTTGCATGAGCTTTTCAACTAAGATATGAGGTTGGATTGTATTAAAGGCGGAAGAAAAGTCCACAAATAAAAGCCTGGCATGTGTCCCATTAAAATCCAGATGTTTAAAAAGCATGTTAAACAGAGTGACAGTGGCATCCTCCACTCCTCTGTGAGGCCTATAGGCAAACTGCAGAGGGTCCAATGCATGTTCAGTCTGCCTTAGGACCTCACATCTGACCAGTTTTTCAAAAATTTTCATTAAAATTGAAGTCAAAGCAACTGGTCTAAAGTCGTTTACCGTTTTAGGACAGCTGGATTTTGGAACGGGAACAACCACGGCTTCTTTCCAGATCTTAGGCACATGTTGTGTCTGTAAGGACTTATTGAAAATGTAATGAAATATAGGACTCAGTTCGTGTGCACAGGACCTTACCAAGCGCCCACATATATTATCAGGGCCCTGACTTTTGTTCACTTTTACAGTGCAGAACTCCCTTTTAACATCCTGCACCTCAATATTAAAGTGCTGATTGTCTTTGAGTTTCTGTTTCAAATCTTGGATTTCTGTGCTGAAATCAAAGGAGTCAAAATGACCATAAAAACAATTAAGAGCATTAGCCAGCTCTGTGTCTGAATTAAAACCATATAAAAACACACGATTGCTGCGCTCTGTGCTCTGAAGGCCTGCAATAGTTTTCATACTGGCCCAGGCTGAACCAAGTTTTTTTGTTGCCATCTTGCTTTCCAACTCTGATTTATAATTCTGTTTTGCTCTTAAAATTTTGGCCTTCAGCTCCTTTGTGGCAACCTGTAGCTCAGAAACAAACCCCTGTTTAAAGGCAAGTGCTTTCCTCTGTAAGCAGGATTTAACTGATTTTGTAACCCATGGTTTGTTGTTGGGATATATTTTGACACATTTACGTGGAACAAACTTATTTTTACAGAAAGACATGTATGAGCATGTGACGTCAACCAGAGAGTCCAAATCATCCCTGCAGGCCAGGTTGAACATCTCCCAGTCTGTACAGTTAAAGCATTCCTGGAGGATGTGCTCTGAATCTTCTGTCCACACATCAATGTCTCTCGTCTCCACCTTGCCTCTTCTGAGAGCAGTTTTATATGTGGGCAGCAAAAGTACACAGTTGTGATCTGAGGATCCTAAAGGAGGAAGGGGGAGTGATTTATAGGCCCTCTCTATGGATCCATAGCAGAGGTCCAATGTCTTTTTTCGCCTGGTTGGGCAGGAGACATACTGATAAAAGTTTTTAAGTGTTTTCTTTAAAGAAACATGGTTAAAATCCCCAAGAATGAAGTTTGGTGCCTCTGGAGAAATTGATTGCAGCTACTGGATCATATCAAAGATGGTGCTGGAGGCGGAGTCAGCGTCTGCCCTCGGGTGAATGTACACAATTGTGATGAAAAGTTGGGGGAACATGCAAGGCAAATAAAAGGGGCGTAGTGACACAGACAGCAGCTCCACATCGGGTGTACAGATGCGCTCTCTGACCATGACAGATGTGCAGTACTGCTTATTAATGTATAAACATACGCCACCCCCCTGACGTTTTCCCGTTACCTCTTCCTGCCGATCCGAGTGCAGCGGGGCTCCAAAGTCGTCAATCCACAGGTCTGCATCTGGATCATGCGCAGTAAGCCAAGATTTGGTGAAGGCCATGACGCAGCAGTTCTTAAAGTCCTTCTGGTAGCGTACATTCCCTTGAATTTCATCCACCTTGTTTCTCACAGACTGTACGTTCCCAAAAATTATTGAAGGAAGAGGAATGTTACCAAACTGCTGTCTCCTAAGGTGCAATTTCACACCTCCACGCCTTCCGTGCTTCCTTCTGCCGCCTCTCCCGTCTCTCTTTACACCGCTATGTTCGTCTCTCAAAATAAAGTCCGGCAGTTGCGGCTTAGGTTCAATCACAGCCGCTGCATCAGCCATGTTTAAATGCAGCAACATGTCCCTGGAATAATGTATTCTGCCCGCCATTCTGCCCGCCATGGAGCCGAACGCGTTTACTTCAGAGACAAAGAACCAGAGGACAGATAGCAGCAGTGCGAGAAAGGGGAGGAAATCCATGTTGTAGATACCAGGGAGCTCTTCGCCATATATTCCACAAACACTCCAGGGCAGAAACGACACAGAGGATTTTATAAAAACATATAAAAGTACAAAAAAACACACACACGCACACACACTATTTCACCAGCTGCCGGTCGCTGCATGCGCATGCGCCCATCGCCAGACACATCACAGACCTGTAACTTCTTCTTTAAGAGGCTCCTCTGTCCTCCACTCGTTACCTGTATTAATGGCACCTGTTTGAACTCATTATCAGTATAAAAGACACCTGTCCACAACCTCAAACAGTCAGACTCCAAACTCCACTATGGCCAAGACCAAAGAGCTGTCAAAGGACACCAGAAACAAAATTGTAGACCTGCACCAGGCTGGGAAGACTGAATCTGCAATAGGTAAGCAGCTTGGTGTGAAGAAATCAACTGTGGGAGCAATTATTAGAAAATGGAAGACATACAAGACCACTGATAATCTCCCTCGATCTGGGGCTCCACGCAAGATCTCACCCCGTGGGGTCAAATGATCACGAGAACGGTGAGCAAAAATCCCAGAACCACGTGGGGGCACCTAGTGAATGACCTGCAGAGAGCTGGGACCAAAGTAACAAAGGCTACATCAGTAACACACTACGCCGCCAGGGACTCAAATCCCGCAGTGCCAGACGTGTCCCCCTGCTTAAGCCAGTACATGTCCAGGCCCGTTTGAAGTTTGCTAGAGAGCATTTGAATGATCTAGAAGAGGATTGGGAGAATGTCATATGGTCAGATGAAACCAAAATAGAACTTTTTGGTAAAAACTCAACTTGCCGTGTTTGAAGGAGAAAAAACACCATACCTACTGTGAAGCATGGGGGTGAAAACATCATACTTTGGGGCTGTTTTTCTGCAAAGGGACCAGGACGACTGATCCGTGTAAAGGAAAGAATGAATGGGGCCATGTATCGTGAGATTTTGAGAGAAAACCTCCTTCCATCAGCAAGGGCATTGAAGATGAAACGTGGCTGGGTCTTTCAGCATGACAATGATCCCAAACACACCGCCTGGGCAACAAAGGAGTGGCTTCGTAAGAAGCCTTTCAAGGTCCTGGAGTGGCCTAGCCAGTCTCCAGATCTCAACCCCATAGAAAATCTTTGGAGGGAGATGAAAGTCCGTGTTGCCCAGCGACAGCCCCAAAACATCACTGCTCTAGAGGAGATCTGCATGGAGGAATGGGCCAAAATACCAGCAACAGTGTGTGAAAACCTTGTGAAGACTTACAGAAAACGATTGACCTCTGTCATTGCCAACAAAGGGTATATAACAAAGTATTGAGATGAACTTTTGTTATTGACCAAATACTTATTTTGCCGAGGAATTTACCAATTAATTCATTAAAAATCCTTCAATGTGATTTTCTGGATTTTTTTTTTTTTTTCGTTTTGTCTCTCATAGTTGAGGTACACCTATGATGAAAATTGGAGACCTCCCTCATCTTTTAAGTGGGAGAACTTGCACAATTGGTGGCTGACTTTGGGATATTTGCGGGCAGTGATAGATTCTTCACTTTAAACATTATTACTGCAGTTTTAAAGTCAACCAGATCTTTCAACTTGAGAGCTTTTAATTTAAGAAAAAGTGGGTTTGTTGGTTCCCTGTAAGCAGCTTTGTTTATTATTCTAATAGCTCTCTTCTGAAGCATAAAGACTGGATATATTTTTGTTTTATATGTATTTCCCCATACTTCAGTACAATATGTCATGTATGGGAGTATTAATGAATGATACAAGGTATATAATGTGGGTTGATTCAGCAAATATTTCACTCTGTGTAGTATTGCAATTGATTTGGATATTTTACCTTTAATATAATTAATATGTGACTTCCAACACAATTTATTATCAATTATTACTCCAAGAAATTTAGTTTCAGATACCATTTCAATCTCTACACCATTTACACTGAGTTTAGATACTAAGTTGTTGTGATGGTTGTTAAAAACTATAAATTTTGTCTTACTTAAATTGAGCGTTAATTTGTTTGAATCAAACCACAGTTTAAGCTTTCCTAATTCCTTTCCGAGTGTATCCAAAAGTTGTTCCAAATTGCTTCCACTGCATAATAGATTAGTGTCATCGGCAAATAATATTAAATCCATTTTTTCTGAAACTTTACAAATATCATTTATATACATATTGAATAACAATGGCCCCAAAACTGAGCCCTGTGGGACTCCACAAGTAACCTTCAGTAACTGTGAGTTTTTGTTACCAACACATACATACTGATATCTATTCTTTAAGTAACTACATAACCAGGACAGTGCTACCCCTCTAATACCACAATTTTGTAGTTTCTTTAATAATAAATTATGATCCACTGTATCAAATGCTTTTTGAAGATCCAGGAATACCCCAACTGAATACTCTTTATTTTCAATGGCAGTTGATATTTTTTCTATAAATTCCATTAGAGCAAATGCAGTTGTCCTCTTGTGTCTGAACCCATATTGCTACTCACACAATAAATTATTCTTCAGAATGAAGTTGTCAATTCTCTCATAGAATATTTTTTTCAAGTATCTTGGAAAATTGCGGCAATAGTGAAATCGGTCTATAGTTTGAGAATTCCCCCCTGTCACCCGTCTTGTATATCGGAATTACTTTAGCTATTTTCATTGCATTGGGAAATATACCTGTTTGGAGAGACAGGTTACAGATATACGTCAGAGGTTTCACTAAGCATTCAATAATAGTTTTGACTAAGAGCATGTCAATACCATCACAGTCCGTAGATGTTTTACTTTTAAAGGATTTAACAATTTCAATGACCTTTCTCTCGTCTGTGTTCTTTATGAAAATGGAGTCTTTTATAGCAGTGTTTTTGCTTATAGTATCATCTGTAGGTGCCGTAATGGGTATTTCTCGAGCCAAATTAGGACCAATGTTAACAAAAAAGTTATTAGATTCATCTGCAGGTGAAGCTGCATTCACACTCTGAGTCGTTTTATTATTTTTTGAAAAATCGGTTGGGTAGTTTGTATTTCTGTTTTTATTTCCAAGAATATTGTTAAGTATTGTCCATGTATTTTTAATATTGTCTCTGTTTTTCTCCAGTTCTTTACTGTAATAGTCTCTCTTACTACATCTTATTATATATGTTAACTTATTTTTGTGTTTTATACCGCTGCTCTGCTTCTTTTGTCCTTTTCTTTAGGAAACCTTTATATAATAAATTTTTCTTTTTACACGCCTTTTGTAATCCTTTGGTTAACCATGGCTTATTGGCAAATTTATGTTTAAGCTTTTTCTTTACTAATGGACAATTTTTTTCATAAAAAGTGGTTACAATGTTTATAAATGTGTCATAGGCTTCATTTACATCTGATACATAGACTTCTGTCCAGTCTTGCTTCAGCAAGTCCTCTTTAAAAGAACTGATTGCGGGACTTCCGGTCTGGACACCATGGTGATAGCAACTTAACGCTGATGCTCCCAGACCCGATCCATGAAAATACCTTGAAAATCAGATTTAACGGATTTTTGGAAGAGTGAAAATCAAAAGACAAAGTCATTATGCCTAAAGGAAAACAGAAGAGATCGACATTTACCAGGCCAAGACATGCATCGGCCGGAGAATCTGACCCGGAGGACACCCATTCAGAACCGGAGGAGCTGAATGAAGCTAGCAACAAGGTTAGCTTAAAAATGGTATTTCAAGAATTAAGACAATTTCACCGAGAGTGTTGGGCCGAATTTCGTGAAATTAAAGATGAAATAAAAAGGATAAACAGCAGAGTGGACCAGGCTGAGGACCGAATCATGGAAGCAGAGGAAAGAATAAAAGGGCTGGAAGAAACCGTGCTGGATTTACTTAAAAGACAGTCAAGACTGGAGGCTAAGCTAACCGACCAAGAAGGAAGACTAAGAAGGGACAACATAAGAATTCATGGTCTGAAAGAAGGAGTCGAGGACGGTTTCACCACAATGGCTGCATGCGTGGAATCCATACTGAGAGAGAAATTGGAAATTCCCCAATCCACCGACTTGAAGATAGAAAGGGCGCACCGTACATTAGCTCCAAGGCCATCGGCGGAAGCGCCACCAAGATTGGTGGTGGTGAAGTTCTCCAACTTCAGAATAAAAGAAGAGGTTGTGAGACTGGCTTGGCAGAAAAAAGGATTTATGTACCAAGAGAGAAAAGTTTTTGTGGAGCACGACTACGCCCCGGAGGTCCTTAAAAAGTGTCAGGAATACAACGACGCTAAAAAGGTACTACGAGAGAAGAAACTGCGCTTTCAGACTCCATTTCCGGCGAAGCTGCGGGTATTTTACGGGGACGAGACGTGTCTCTACAACTCGGCGGAAGAAGCAACCACGGATATGGCGAGAAGAGGGCTCCTGGTAACGGTGTATAAACCCGCAGCAGACCCGATAGAAAGAATCAAGGCTCAAACGTGGTCCACACACAGACCCTCAAAATCCACGAGCCACCAGCGGGAAACCCAGCTCCAGGGCTATAAGGAAAAACTGAGCGTTTACAGGAGGGAATAACAATATTTTTAGTCAATCTGCGCATCCAACCCTCCTCCTACAAGGTAACAAACATTAAAGGAGATGCAGAATCAGCAAGTATCAAGTGGTAAAACATTTCATGGAAGAGACATAATATTAGAAACAAATAAGTCTTTAAAAAATATGACTGGCGCCTAGCGGCTGCCCCGGCCTTGGATGCGCTCTGCAGAGCGTGCCCAAATGCCAAGTCACGTTTCGTTACCTTGTATACATGTGTAATGACAATAAAGTTGAATCTCATCTCATCTCATATCAAAAAAAAAAAAAACAAAAAACTTGTTAAAATAGAAATGTGACAATGAACCACATGATCTCTCCACACTAACAAGTACTGTATTAACGTGACTGTTTGCTGTGATGGTGGTGGGAGGTTGCACACAATTTCATAGGGTATAGGCATAAAAAAATAATAAATAAAATTTAAAAAAAAAATCATTACAAGTTCGGATTGGGATCTGAAATTCACGTTAAAAACCTGGGACAACTTAAGGGACTTTTCCACTAGCCCCGCTTAGCCCAACACGGGACAGCTCAGCACGCTTTGTAACGCTTTCCACTAGCCCCAACACGGTTTAACAGCCGCGATTTTCGTCCCCGCTCAAGGGCAGGGTACAACCGTGCTGAGTCGTGCCATGTTGTGACGTCAAAAGACTGGTCGCCGCTGATTGGTCAGGTCGTAATGTCACGAAAGCGACCGTCTTCTGATGAATCTACACACGACTGCCATTTGCAATATTTCACGGACTAACTCGGTCACGGAGTAAATACGATATTAATACAGACAGCGTTGTAGGTTTTGCGGAACTCTACACCGTGGTCCAACAAAGAGGTGCGGAGTTTTCTCTGCTTGGTGGCAGATCCACAGTGAGGAGTGACCCGGACTGATACAGATGGCAGCCCAGCATAGAACCGGACTACGGACAAGCTGAAGACGAACGTGAGAGAACCATCGATGGTGAGTGATTTGTAATAATGTGCATCTGTTCGCTTATTTATCCTGTTGGTGGTAAGCTCACTTTTTTGAGCCATACAGCGCTGTTCTGTGCTGGCTAACGAGTTTTAGCTAATGAGTTTTAGCTAGTAGCTAGCTAGTACCAACTGCTGATTCGCGCTTGTTTTCTCCTAAATATTCGCTTGTGAGAGCAAAACGATGAAATATGCTAATCCTGGTTAACCTCTTGCGCTCTGTTGTACCGCGGACGGGCAAAGTCTCTGCGTCCTAGGGCGCACGAGGGTGCTCTCGTGCGCTCTTGGACGCATGATCCTGATGGTGGTGATGTAGGTGGTGTGGCGCACTGAAAATAAAAGCTGCAGACACAGCCGCGAACAGATTAGTTCATCTGATTGACCTCTCATTCGACTAATAAGAGCCTTGAATTGGGTTTCTGAAACCTTGAAGAACCAATGAATGAAAACCTAGGAAGGAGGACCAGCCTACTGTGAATGCAGGAGCCAATTGAAGCACAGAAGTTTGGGCTGGGTGAAGAGAGACTTACTGCTGCAACAGATGAAAAAAAGGACGCTGGAAGAACCTGCTACAGACCCAGCAGAGACCACCCATAAGTGCGACCTGCACTCATTCCAGCAGAATAGACGTTTAGGATTCTCTTCCGTCATCATAGACCGACGGAGGCCGACGACAAAGGTCGTAAATCATTTGCCAAAACCGCAATAATGGAATTATGTTTTGACCGGGATCCACGAGCGGACCAGCGTCGCGTTCGTCTGACAATGGGGAAGAGAAGTTCACCAGGACAATGTGGCTGTGAAGAGGTAAGGTGTTATAAGCTAGATTATTATTTATCCCTGAAAATTGTAATCAAAAAATGACTTTTGACCGATCGGTAAATTACAACTGTACGGTGCACGAAGTACGAAGTGCGTGCGCCGCGTTACACGGTTCTTCGCCGCCTCCGAACCGTGACCCCCCCCCGCCCCCCGCCGCTACGATTCTGTAGCGGGGGGGTGGGGGGAGCCGCGGTGACAGCGTTGCTGTGGAAACATGCCGCATCCGAGTGTAATCCGTCATGTAGCGAGGGCTGATCTCCGTCCTCTGTAGCGGGGGGGTGGGGGAACAACCCCCCCCCACACACACAGACACAGCCCTGAATGTGACCTTTCATTTGAGCCCAAGATGAAGCTTCTATGTTGAATCATTCAAAAGTTACAGACGTTTTTCCAAACTGTGCCATTTGGCACAATTTGGCACAGTTCCAAAACGCCTGGGAACAGCCTGAGAACAAAGCTGTGTAATATATTCATTTTTTGTGGTATTGTTACAAAATTTGGACCTCAGCTGGATAACACTTGGTTCTACATTTCTGTTGCATTTTCCAGCCCGGATCTGAAGCTCTGTGTTATTTGCAAGCATTTGTATCCAAAAAAACACCCAGGCCAAATTTATTTTCTTCAAGTTCACTATGTTTAGATGACTATAACTCAGTGGCCGGAGCACTTAGAGAGATCATGTTTTATTTGCCAAAAAATTCAAAGTGTTTTCTTTTAAATGAGACCAACCCCATGAAGATGCTGCAAAGGGTTGAATAACAGCTTTCGATTTACTTTGGGCACATTATTTTTTGGCGTTTTTAGGAAAATTGACTGGAGTGCAAGGGGTTAAAGTCCTGGTTTGTGTACGTATTGCACTTTGGTGCTGCGCATTAAATTGTGTGCAATTTAATGCTAGAATGTGTTTCCACATGCCAGGGGTTAACCTCCCTGTTTATATTGTGGATACTGGTGAAATGAACCACAGGAGCCGAAATCTCGTCATATTAAAATTGCTTTTTCAAACCAGTGATTTATAAAGTCATTCATATAATTTTTCTAAAGCGTCAGAATAGACCCACACACCTATTCTGTGGATCCTGCAGTGCTTGTCAGGGAAACGAAGCATTTTTGTCACATCCCACACTAACTTTCACAGGTGTATTTCCCTAATACAGGTACATCTCCAAAAATTAGAATGTCATGAAAAACTTCAATATTTTTTGTCACTCATTTCAGAAAGAGAAATCCGTATATTATATCGATTCATTACACAGACAGCGATATATTTCAAGCGTTTATTTATTTTAATTTTGATGATTATGGCTTACAGCCCCTGAAAACCCCAAATTCAATTTGGCAAAAAATTAGAATATTACGTAAAATTAACTTTAAAAAATAGTTTTTAAATATAAATGTTGGCCGCTGAGGTGCTGGTTAATATGGGCTGTAGCCGTAATCATCAATATTAAAATAAACACTTGCAATATATCACTGTCCCTGTAATGAATCTATATATGGGTTTCACTTTCTGAAATGAGTGAAAAAAATATTGAATTTTTTCATGGTATTCTAATTTTTGAATGTGCCTGTATATGTGTTGAACTTGCTTGAAACTAACCACCATCCATTTCTGTCGTTCATCTAGGCAAGAGGAAATCAGCCGCCCCACAACCTACCTCGCCACTGTGGAAAGTACTGAAATCCTTTGCTTTTATAGGTAAAGTGTCAAAACCAAAGTAGCACAATTTCCACTTAATATAAAAGGGACTGAGCTGAGATTTATTTGATTGTGTGAATATGGCACATCAACTGCAAAATAAACCGATTGTTAATGTATTTATTTTTTTGTCAGATCACTTGTGTGATCCTTTGTGAGTTATGTTCATAACTGTATGTTTTGGCGAATGTGAGATGTTCAGTCGTCAATATAATTTACTTTATATGTGTAGTTTATAGTCTATCATCAATAAACTCATGCAGTAACAGGACACATTACAAATATTCGAGACCCATTGTAGTGCTTCCTTTTATATTTTAGCAATGCTAGTACAAAACACCGCCCACACATGAAGCCAGGGCACCAAGAGACACTTTTACAGACAAGACAAACTTTTATTGATAAAAACTTCATATTTTGACTGAGCGACTCCATACTCGGTGATGCACACCTTCAGTTAAAGTACTATATTCCATTCAAGTGAATATATTAATTCATTCTGATTGCTGAGGCCACAGTTAAAACAGATGATTTTAAATGTAACACAACCCTTGTAAAATCTACCGAAGCGCAGCTACATGAAAATTGTGGTTAAATACAACAACGAAGTACTTTATTGTCACATTCAAATTGTAATCCCTCCTGTTTTGTTTTTCTTTTGAATTCTTGGATGAAATATGGTGGGCAATATAAGCTGCAGCTTCAGCCATCACCCATTTCAGATAACCTATGTTGAACTGTATAATCAGAGGAGTTATTGTTTAATTTGACCTTGTTAGATTTTTCCCCTTTGTTATATTATTCTATTTTCTTTTAATCTTTACTTTTAATCAATCCGAAATAAAGATTCATTCATTAATTCACATTCCACCACTGGCTTTTAGCAACAAGTGTATTTCCCAAATATGTTTTAAACTTGCTTTAATTAACCACCACCCATTTGTCTTTTGTCTAGGCAAGAGGGAAACTGTCCACCCCAACTGGACCTTGCCTCACTATTTACAGAGATGCAGGCTGAAGATCTGCTGAACCAGGACCAGTACGAGGGGCCGATCCAGTTGCTTCTCAGTGAAGCAGCGTGGCTGCCGTGTGTGACCATTCCAGTTTTTTTTTTTACAGTTTGAATTTTGCACATTCTGAATAATCTGGAATTTGCTGCTGATTGTAATAAACAATTTAGTGACTTATGTGTTTGCATCATGATTTTCTATTTTGTCTGTTAAGACACCGGTGGGAAAAGAGTCAACTGTACAAAGGATTTATCGGTGACCTTGAAAATAATGGCTCATTTTTAAGAAAAAAGTAACCAAAACAATTATTTTATTAACTGAAGACTGTATTGTTGGATGTGCCACCGCAGAAGACCCTGCATACTTTATTGACAATACCAGTATATGGAGGAATTCTGGGTCATATTAGCATCTGCTCTTCATCATAATGGGTTTGGGTGGGGGTGTCTAATCATGTGCCATGGAGGGCCAAGACCCTGCAGGCTTTACCTCCAACCAGTGTCTTCAACAGCAGATTCCACTGAACTTCTTCCACTGACTGATCAGTGAGAACACCTGCTGAAGAGACTGGGTAGAAGAGAGAAACTGCAGGGTCTTGGCCCCCCATGACACATGATTGGAAGCCCCCGGATTAGGTTTAATGGGATTTAACATTTAAACACAAACTGCTTTATGGTTCATAATTCTGTTGACAGACTTACACCAAACCAAAAGTGATTTCTCAAACTGCTGGATTATTCTTAGCTTTTCCAATCTTTCAGTATTTAATTTATGCCACATGGTGGTAACCTTCACATATAAAAAAAGAGACATCTGCAAAAACTTCAGAGGTTTATTGTCAGTGCAATTCCCAGTGCAATACTACATGAATGCATGTCTAGTACATTGTTGATGCAGAGAATATATATTTCTACAGTACATGTATCTAGTAAATCAAGTATTTTCCATGTAACCTTGTGACTGCATTATTTTAATTGCTTTTAATCCTAGATCAAGTTTGTTTTGGCCTAAAATGCATGATAACTGTCAAATATATCTTATTATACCTAACTCAGTACTGTTTACTTTTTGAATATATATTTTGTAGCTAATATAGTTATTACCATGGCGATCAAGTTGTGTCAGCTGATCATTTTTTTCTATAACACCACCTCAGACTCAGTTCTGCAGAAGCAGGTACGTCCATGATGTCCCAACAGTCTCTCCATGATTTTCAAGCAGATCAGAGCAATTTGTTGTACAGGAAATAAATGTTTCTACAGACATTCTTAAGCTCTATAACCACTGATCGTTTGTGAAGCTGTGCTGACATCAGTGACAGGCTGTGCTGAACGCCCAGA
Source organism: Pholidichthys leucotaenia (assembly GCA_020510985.1). Taxonomy (NCBI): domain Eukaryota; kingdom Metazoa; phylum Chordata; class Actinopteri; order Cichliformes; family Pholidichthyidae; genus Pholidichthys; species Pholidichthys leucotaenia. The sequence continues at coordinate 153,099,777 of CM035848.1, forward strand.
CCGACTGAAGCAGTAATTTCCCCACAACAGAGCCATCTGAAACACACACAGCATACATATTTTAGTACCTAACAGCGATAACTTGCAGACATTACAGTGTAGTACGATGTACTTATAGCAAACTAGCATTAGCAACATTAGATTACCGTCATATATGACCTAGTTTGTATCCTCACGTCTTTGGCTCTCCCAGAAGCTGCAGAACTATTCCAGAGTGTTTCATCTCGCTGCCTGTACCCTTGTCTGGCGGTCCTTTTTTGGCATTTACGGTAAAAAAAAGCCACAGACCGAGGAGTCGCCTTATACAGACGCATGTGTTTATGTTTTGCTTGGGTCGCGTGTTTTACATCACGGAGTGTGGCGCCGCCTCGCTGTTATAGAAATCCCACCCACCCCAGCTTAACACGGTTGTAATGGAGACAAAAGCGAGCCGAACTGTGTCGAAGTGAATCGAGACATGCCGAGGTGTGCTGGGCTAGTGGAAAAGTGCCTTTACAGGGGTAAGAGAGGGCCCTCAACACTTTACAGGGTTTGAGGAATTTCCCTCAGAGCCAACACACCATCAAGGCTCTTCTAAGGTCACTAAAAAGACCTCAGCTCAGGAAGATCTTTTGTCAGTTTTTTATTTTAAAGTTTTATATACTATGTTAATGTTTTTATGTTCTTTTTGTAACTTAGATTTTTATTCATTTTTCATCATATATAATGCATTCAGATCACATTCTACATTTAAAAAACAAAGGGGTTAGGGTAGGGGAAAATAAAAAAAAAAAAAATAAAAAAAAATAAAAGGGGGGGGGGGGTGCAAATGTTGGAGCATCAAGTTTTTAGTTTCCATCTCTTAATTCTTCTGGTTTTTTCAGTGTCTTTGGTTATTCTTTCAATTTCTGCCTCGTTGTTGCACTTTGTAGTGTGTCCATTTCTGCCATTTTTTCTCCCATATTCCTTCTTGCATTCTTCGTCGATATGTTAGTTTTTCCATCATACGTATGTCCTCAACAATGTCAGTCCATTGTTCTTGGTCAGGAAGAACTTCTGATCGCCATTTTTTTGTGATAGTTTTTTTACATGCAATCAACAAGATTTTAACTAGATATCTGTCCTCAGCCTGTATAACATTGTCTTTTTTAAGATCACATAAGTACATCAGGTTACAGTTCATTGGTATATTATATCCTAATATCCTCTGTATTGTCACATGCATAGATTTCCAAAATGATGATATTTTGTAGCATTTCCAAAACATATGTGAGTGGTCTGCATTTTGAGCCCCACATCCCCTCCAGCATAAAGATTGGGTATTTGTATATTTTCCTTGAATCTGTGGTGTAATGAAAAAGCGAATCAGGTTCTTCCATCCAAATTCCCTCCATGCCCTTGAATTTGTTGATGTGTGTTGTGTTTTCCATATTTCCTGCCAGCTTTCTTCTGTTATGTTTAAATTGAGCTCTTTCTCCCATTTCTCCTTTATATAGTTACTTGTATGATTGTTTGTCATAAGTTTCTGATATAGTTTTGAAATAATTCTTATTTTATTTCCTGCATATGAGCTTAAAATAAGTTGTATAATCTCGTTCACATCTGTTTGGAGGTTATGCCTAATCTTCTTCATATAGTAATCTCTCATCTGCAGATATCTGAAAAATTCCGATCTTTCTAATTTAAATTTTCTCCTGATATTTACAAAGCTCCCGAGATCTTTTTTTCCGATATTGCCCCATGCTGTGATTCCCTTGTTCACCAGATTTTTGTATCCCCTATCTTGTTTTGCCGGTTCAAACTGACTGTCAAATGCTACCCATTTCAATAGTTTTATGTCTTCCCTTATATTATATTTTTGTACTATTTTATACCACAGTTCTAAAGTAAATTTAGTGATTGGGTCTATTTGTTTGATTTGCTTATATGCATCTTTATCCCCTATTATGCTTTGTACTGGGAGTCCCTCAATTTCCTTTTCCATTTCTTTCCATTTTGCCTCATATCCCTCGTCGCACCAACATATGATATATCTTATTTGTGCTGAGTAGTAATATTCCTTTAGACTCGGTAGGCCCATGCCTCCTTTCTCTTTTGGTAATTGGAGGGTTTTATATTTCACTCTTGGTTTTTTACCTCCCCAAACAAATCTCGATATCATCCTGTCCCACTTTGAGAATTGGGCATCTGGAATCTCTGTTGGTATAGCCTGGAAGAGGTAAAGTAATCTAGGTTGTATGCTGATTTTGACTGTCTCAATTTTTGAATTCAGATCCATATTTAAGATTGACCATCTATCAATATCTTTTTTTATTTCTTGTTCCAACCTATCATAGTTTATTTTGCTTAGGTCTTTAGGTATGTTCACTCCAAGGTATTTTATTTCTTTTTGGTTCCAGTTTAGTTTGATCTTATCAGTTATCTGGTTTAGAGGGTTATAGTGGAATGTCAGTATTTGTGTTTTTGTTATGTTTATCTTGTATCCTGATAATTTTCCAAAATTTTCTATCAAGTTCATCATTTCCATTATTGATTTATCTGGTTGTTCAAGGTAAACTATAATATCGTCTGCAAATAGCCCAATCTTGTGTTCCGCTCCCTTTATTGTTACACCTTTTAATTTCTTATTTTGTCGTATCGCTTGAGCCAATGGTTCTATGAACAGAACAAACAAGGTGGGCGATAAGCAGCATCCCTGCCTAGTTGATCTTTGTATATTTACTTTGTCTGTTAAGCTACCGTTTATCTTGATTCTTGCCACAGGTTCTTGATATAGCGTCCTTATGCATTGTACTGATTTTTCGTTAAATCCAAAGCGCTCCAGTACACTATATAGGAATTTCCAGTTAACCCTGTCAAATGCTTTTTCTGCGTCTAAACTCATTATTACTGCGCTTTTCTTTTCTTTATGTATTTGGTTAATTATATGTATTGTTCTCCTGATATTGTCATGTGTTTGGCGTCCCTCTATGAATCCAGTTTGATCATCTTCTATCAATTCCGTCAAGAATGTCTTTATTCGTTTACATATAATTGTTGTGTATATTTTATAATCTACATTTAATAAAGAGATTGGTCTATAGTTTCCGCATTGTTCTTTATCTTTCCCTGTTTTTAAAATAACTGAAATGATTGCTTCGTTCCATGATGGAGGTATTTTGTTGTTGTTCAGCATCCAATTAAATGACTTTAGGAGTTGTGGCGTGAGTTCTTCTATAAACAGTTTATAAAACTCAGATGGGTATCCATCACTACCTGGTGATTTACCATTTTTAAGTGACTTAATCACATCTCTGATCTCTTGTGTTGTTATTTCTGCTGTTAGTTTTTCATTTTGTTGATTTCCTATTGATGGCAAGTCCAATGTGTCTAGAAATTTTTTGATATCTTTAGTATTTGTTTCTTCAGGTTGCGAGTATAGTTCTTGGTAAAAATTATGGAAAATTTCTTCGATGTTTTCTGGGTTAACTGTGGTTTTATTTGTGGTGGGGTCTTTAATCTTGTATACATTATTCATTGTTTGTTGTTTTCTTAACCGTTTTGCCAGCAGTTTTGTGGCTTTTGGCCCCGTTTCATAATATTTTTGCTTTAGATATCTATTTTTCCTTTCAATTTCATCCATTTGTGTTTCTTTTATCTTTGTTTTTTCTTCTTTAATTTCTTGATATATTTTTGGGTCATTTGTGCTTTGATGTTTACGTTCTAGTTCCCTCAGTCTCTCACATCTTTGTTCATACGCTTCCAGTTTAGTCTTATTTGCTTTTCCTGTTTCAACAATTAATTTACCCCTTAACACGGCTTTTAGTGTGTCCCATAGTATTGTTGGGTCCACTTCTTCATTGTCATTCTCTTGGATATATTCGTTTATGTTTATTTTTATTCTTTCTTTCATTTTCTCATCATTTAACAGTCCTACGTTAAGTTTCCATGTTGTTTGTCGTTTTCTATTGTTCAAATATATTTCCATGTATATAGGATTATGATCTGATATTTCTGCCCCTCCAATCCAACAATTTCTCACCCTGTGTCTGTCACCTTCATTCATAAGGAAGTAATCTATTCTAGAGTGTACTTTATGGACTGCTGAATAATGTGTATAGTCTTTTTCGAGTGGGTGCAGGTCCCTCCATATGTCTACCATACCCATTTCTGCCAGTGAGGTTCTTATGAACTTTGTTACATGTTTTTTTGTCTTCTTAACACTTGTTGTGTCAACTTCATGATCCATGACAGCATTTAAGTCTCCTCCACAAATTAGGACTCCTTCACTGTGTGTTGCTATGAGATCAAACAGATGTTGAAAAAAACCCTTGTCACTTTCTGGTGGGGCATAGATGTTCACTAATGTAATCTGCATACCATCTATTCTTCCCTTTATTATTACATACCTGCCTTCTTTATCCTGGATTTCCTGTTCACTTTCAAATTGTATTTTGTTTGAGATTAGTATCATAACCCCCCTTTTTGCTCCTCCCTTAAATGAACTGTAGTAGGAGTTCTTATAGCCAAATCTCTTTAGTTTCACATGTTCTGTCTTGCTCAAATGTGTCTCTTGCATAAATATAATTTCAGCTTTTTCCTTCTTGAATTTTCTTATTATTCTTTCCCTTTTAACAGGTGAGTTCAGACCATTCACGTTTAATGTCATTATCTTAAGATTTTTACCCATATTCATGTTTTTCCATTTTTTTAACTTGTGCTCCTAGCCCCTTTAACAACAAAAATAACACATATTTATATAAAAACACATTAAAAAATCTCGACCTCCGTACTTTGGGCCTTTCTTCTGCCCACTGGTCCCTGTTGGTGGGTGGGGGGTTTGTCTTCACAGAGTGAAGGGCCCTCCCTAGACTTCTAATTACTATCAAAGTAATAGTCATAAGTCTAGAAATGTCCAACAAATATCACTTAAACCTCTCCTAGCCGTCTGTTTCTCTTTTACCTTGTCTTCTTGGCCTTCATTTCTTCTGTGCCTTTCTTAATCTTTGTTATGATCTAGGCTTTCAGTTGAAAGCCTTGTAGTTTGTCCTGGGCCCGCTGCTCTACGTCTCTCCCCCTTCTTCCGCCGTTCACTCGTCTCCACTCCGTCTGTCGTGGTGCGTTCAGGGCCGCCGCTGCTCCAGCCGTCTCCTTCGGCACGCTCACCTCAAGGCCCCGCTCCATCATATCCCGCGCTGCCTCTTCGGCCGTGTTGTAGGTTCTTGTGCCTTCCTCCCAATGAATCCTCATTTTCGTTAGCGGCGTTTGGAATCTAATTTTTTTCTCTTTCAGCGTTTTTTTAATATTGGCATATTTCTTCTGCTGCTGCACGATTTCTGTCGGGTAGTCATGGTCAAAAAATACCTGTTTGTCGCCGATTCGTATCTTTTTTTTCCATGCTTGCGTCAGGATTCTTTCCTTTATGTCATATTTCACAAAGTTTACCACAACTGACCTGGGTGGAGAGTTTGTTTTCGGGTTCTGTGCCAGTGCTCTGTGCGCCCGTTGAATCTGCAGATCCGTTTCTCCGGGTATTTCCAGTTCTTTTTTTAAGAACTGATCCATGAATTTTGTCATCGAGTTGCCTTCAATGCCCTCCGGAATTCCAAAGATGCGCATATTGCTTCGTCGGGATCTGCTCTCCAAGTCGTTTATTTTCTCCTGCATCCTCTGCGTTTGCGTCGTCAGGGTCTGTAGTTGTTCGTTTGCCTCGCTTTTCCAATCTTCTAGTTCTGAAATTTGGGTCTGCGCTTCTGTCATACACGCCCGCTGGGAGCGCAGCTCCTCCATGTTTTCCGTTAATTTACGCTCCATTTCTCTTCGGAGGTCCATGATTTCCTCCTTAATTTCTTTTTTCAGTTCCTCCTTAAGAGCCGCTAAATCCTGTTGTAGCTGTCGCTTGAATTCTCTTAACTCTTCACCCAAACTGGCGATGCCAGCGTTCATGTTGTCGAGTCTGGTGTCTTCCATTTTCTCTGCTGTAGACACCTCGTTTTTTTGGGCTTTGCGTACAGCGGTTTTTCCTGCGTTGTTGGAGAGGAATTCTTCAATTTTACCCTGTTTTTGTCCTTGTGCCCGGTTCCTTCGTGTTTTCATCCCTTAGTTTATTGATTCGTTTATGTCGAGTTGGCCATTTACCGATGATTTTTAATCCGGCTAGGGAGAGCTCTTTGTTTAAGTGTTATGTCTCTCCGCCATCTTCCTTCTTCAATGTTTTTATGTTCTTAATGTTCTTTCAGTTTCTGAGTAGCATAAAAGAGGGCCACCACACTGTTATACTAAATAAGACAACACAATGGAGAAACAGGGTGTAACCAAAATAATCTCATATAATGTAAAAGGGATCCTGAATCCAGTTAAAAGATCCAAGATTCTAGGCAAAATGAAAAAAGACAAAGCAGGAATAATATTTTTACAGGAAACCCACCTAACAGACGTGGAGCACACTAAACTTAATAGACAAGGGTTTAAAATGATCTCTTCATCTTCATATAAGTCAGGGAGGAGGAGGGGGGTAGTGACATTGATCTCAACCAAAATTATATTTGAAAAAAAATCAGAACACAAAGATAAAGAAGGGAGATTCAGCATGGTACTTGGTCGGCTAGAGGGAGAAGATATCACCCTGCTGAATGTATATGCACCTCCACGGGCTAACTGGAAATTTTTATAAAAATGTATTTGACCTAATGATAACTAAAGCCCAAGGTTTAGTGATATGTGGTGGAGACTTCAATCTAAGACTGAATCCATACTGGGATGCATCAGGTAATTCTCCGCATCAAAATAACACTCAAAGTAGAAAAACTCGGATGCTACTAAAAGAAATGGGAATCTGTGACATGTGGAGGGAATTCAACCCCAGTGTAAAAGATTATACATTTTACTCAGCACCACATTCATCATACTCAAGGATTGACTATTTTTTTTATGTTTAATAGAGACATTGGAAGAGTAAAAACATGTAAAATAGGACTGATGGATCTCTCTGACCACAGTCTGATCTATATGGACTTAAGTATCCAAAAATGCACAAATAATACATTTTCTTGGAGGTTAAATTCAAATGAGCTGAAAGGACCACTGAAAGATGAATTGGAATCAGATATTCTCAGATATTTGGAAGAAAATGATAATGGAGAAGTATCCCCTTTAATACTGTGGGATGCATGCAAAGCTGTAATAAGGGGAAAGATTATCACAAAACTGGCAATCCAAAAGAAACTGAGACAAGAAAAACTAATCACATTAGAGTCAGAACTTAAGAAACTAGAAAAAGAGCACAAAGACAACACTCATTCTAATGACTCGCTCAAAATTAAGGAAATTAAAAAACAAATAAATGAGATCTACACAATAGAAATCCAGAAGAAACTTACATTTCTGAAACAAAAATACTATGAAACAGGTAGCAAATCGGCAAAATTATTAGCCTATAAATTGAGGAAACAACAAACGGAGAGAGCAATCTACAAAATCAGAGACCCAGTAACAAAGGAAATAAAATTTAGAATTCAGGAAATTCTTAAAAGCTTCGAGAACTACTACAAGAACTTGTACTCCCTCAAAAAACATAAAAACGCATCCGAAGCCTTCCTAAATACATTAAACCTTCCCCAGCTTACTGAGTCACAAAATAAAACACTATTGTCAGAAATACAACCTAAAGAATTAGAAAAAGCAATTATGAAACTTAAAGCTAACAAATCCCCAGGAGCAGATGGCTTTACAGCAGAGTGGTACAAAACCTTTAAACAGCAACTATCTCCTCTCCTCCTGAAAACATTTAACTATGTCCTCCACACAGGGGAAATCCCCCCCCTCCTGGAGAGAAGGGGTCATTGCAGTCATACCTAAACCTGAAAAGGATAAACTAGACTGCTCCAACTACAGACCAATCAGTGTGTTAAATCAGGACTATAAGCTTTTTACCACTATCCTTGCCAAAAGGTTAGAAAATATACTGACAGACTTAATTCATTTAGACCAAACAGGTTTTATAAGATAAACACAGACACAAGATAACATTAGACGTACTTTACACATAATTCATCATATAAAAAAATATTCATCATATAAAAAAATATAATTTAAATGTAGCCATATTGGGATTAGATGCTGAAAAAGTATTTGATTCGGTTGACTGGTCTTTCCTTTATAGAATCTTATCCAGTTTCAATTTTCATAACAACTTCATTAGAACTATCCAGGCATTATAAAAAAAAAAAACAACAGCTAAAATAAGGATTAACGGTAAATTATCATCATCTTTTGAACTGGAAAGAGGATGTCGTCAAGGCTGCCCCTTGTCTCCACTGCTCTTTGCAATCTTCATAGAACCTCTGAGCCAATGGATAAGACAGAATCAAAAAATTCAAGGTATTACACTTGGTCAGAAGGAACATAAAATAGCACTCTTTGCTGATGACATTTTAATATACCTGGGGCAGCCAGACACCTCTTTTCCAGAACTAATCTCAGTTTTTTCAGAGTATGGAGATTTATCGGGGTACGAATTAAACATGCATAAAACCCAAATTTTAACATTCAACTATGACCCAAATCAATATTTACTAAGCAAACTCAAAACTAACTGGGAGATGGAATCTATGAAATATCTGGGGGTCAATATCCCGAAACAACTCAACAAAATTATAACACTAAACCACAGGTGTCAAACTCATTCCATAGAGGGCCAAGACCCTGCAGGTTTTACCTCCACCCAGTGTCTTCAACAGGTGATTTCTCTGAATTTCTTCCTACTGATTGCTGATCAGTGAAAACACCTGCTGAAGAGACTGGGTGGAAGTAAAACCTGCAGGGTCTTGGCCCTCCATGGAATGAGTTTGACACCCCTGCACTAAACTATGATCCACTGATGGCAAAAATAAAATCTGATCTTGCAAGATGGAATATGATACCATTCTTAGGTACTGCACAAAGAACTGAAGCAGTCAAAATGAATATACTTCCACATCTTCTATACCTTTTCCAAACAATACCGGTAGAACCTCCCAAAAAAACATGGCAAGAACTGGACAGAAGGATCTCAAGATTCATATGGCAGGGCAAGAGACCGAGAATCAGATATAGAACCCTACAGCTCAACAAAGACAAAGGTGGGCTCGCGCTGCCAAATATCAGGGACTATTTTAAAGCCGCACAAATTAAAACTTTAGTAGAGATATGTAACCCAGTCTACACTGCACAATGGAAGGAAATGAAATGCCAAATAACAAGTGACATCCCCCTACAGGCGATAATAGGGAACAATGCCATACCTAAACTTGTGAATAACACTAACCCGTGGATAGAGACCCCGCTAAAAATTTGGTTTAAGATAGTCAGAGAGAATCAAACTAAAGAACCCTATCGATTACTGCAATGGATTGCCTATGATCAAGACTTTACTCCTAATAAAACAGACACTAGATTTAAAAAGTGGAAAGAGAACGGACTGATAAAATATTACGATTTTTTTAAAGGGCAAACTTTAAGAAGTTTTGAAGATTTGAAAAAACAAGGTCTAATAAATCAAGACCTTTACAGGTTCTTTCAGCTTAGACACCACATAAACAAAACACTTAAAAAGGAGGATTTGGAAAGGGCCCAGTCAGGTGTTCTGAAGGTCTTCTTAATGGCATATAAAGGGATCCCAGGGATCAGATACATTTCTAAAATATACCAAGGTCTTCAAGACTTAAAAGGAGACAACACATCATATATAAAAGAGAGATGAGGAAAAAGAGGGGAATTTCACTTTACAACTGGAAATATGGGAAAAGCTAAATAAATAACAATGGAAAAGTACCTCATCCCTGCAGTGGAGAGAATTTGGATGGAAAAATTTGGTAAGATTTTTCAGAACACCTGCACAAAACAAATTTACTCATAAGGGGTTGAATTGTTGGCGCTTGTGTGGTGAAGAGACTGCAAATCATTTTCATGTGTTTTGGTCATGCCCAGTTATCCACTAATATTGGACCAATGTACAGACAATATTGGGGAAAATATTCAAAATAACAGTTCCGTTTTCTTTCATAACTTTGTATTTGGGTTTTCTACTGGAATCACTGGAAAGACGAGGAGAAAAATACTTATTCACTGTTTTAATATTGGCAAGTAAAAAAGCTCTAACAAAAAAATGGATGTTGAAGGACTGTCCTACACCTAAAGATTGGATTAACCTGATTCAAGACATTTATTCGATGGAAAAGTTGACATTCACACTGAGACAGGACATGGATGGGTTCTTGAACTTTTGGCAACCCTGGAACGCATATGTGTCTTCCATTAGATCTAATCTTTGACAAATACCATTTCAATAATGGCACCTCTCTTTGTTCCAAAGCTACTCAGATACTCTTTTATTTTTTTTTGCTCTTTTTTTTCCCTTGTTTTGTTTTTTGTTTGTTTGTTTTTTGTTCTTTCTTTAATTTCTCTTTTTCTTTCACTTAAAAAAAGGGTGTTGTAATAATTATTTTTCCAATGTTGTCAAAAAACAAAAAAAGGGAACATCTGATGAAAATGTAAACAATGCAATGCTGTAATGACATGTATACCCTTTACAAAAACTTAAATAAAAAAAAAAAAAGAACTGATTGCATTTTGTGATTTGTATCTGAACGATTTTTAATTTTTTTCTGTATTGGCCCCCGTGTGGCCATGGATAAGTGCAAAGGTTGGCAAGTGGTCACTTATATCATTTATCAATAATCCACTTTCTATTTTCTTATCAATAATATTAACAAACAGGTTGTCAATAAGTGTAGCAGTGTGAACTGTGATTCTACTGGGATGTGTTATTGTGGGATATAGACTCATGCTGTACATAGAATTCATGAACTCTGTAATTACATTTTGTTGATATGGATTTAGTAGATCAATATTGAAATCTCAGCTCGACTAATTTATCTCTGAATGTCTCAATGCAAGTTCACAACTTATAATTAGATTTTTTGTTTTATCTTGGTCAATCTCAACAGTAACACATTCCAAAATCCCTGGAAGTGCAAAGGACATTCCATTTACAAGCTTACACCTATACAGGTCATCAATATACAGTGCAACACCACCACCCTTTTTTTTAGATCTGTTAATATGAAACATCTGATATCCCTCTATTGCCATCAGGGGAGCCTGCTCTTCATTAAGCCAAGTTTCAGAGACTGCGATAGCTGTAAATTTTCTGTCTAGCTGTTTTAAATAGTCCTGAATCTGTGGAAAGTTTTTAAGACTTCTGCTGTTGAAGTGTATTATTGATAGTTTACCATCTAGTTGCACTTGACTTTTGAATTGCTTTTCAGTGTAATATTCACAGTGGTTATGAATATTATTGAAAAAGGGGTTATCAGGATCAATATCATTCTCCATCTCTTGTAGTTTATGTTCAGCATAATGGCATATTTTCAGAGTTTGAGTTTCCTCACTCTGTGCCAAATGACTTCCTCCAACTGGGGATAATTGATGTCTACTCAAGTCAGTCATAAGTTTTTTGTTTGTTTTGTTTAGTTACTATTCTTGCTGTGTGTGGATATGGATTATCATTGTCTCTTAATTTTCTTAATCAGTGTTCATCTGTATTTATTTAAGTCAGTAACTTCTCTGATTATTATACTCTTTGCTTCCTCAGGTGTTCCATTTAGTTTGATCCAAACTCTACAATTTCTTGTCCATGTTGCCTGTATCTTATTTTGTCTTTTCAGCATCCGTGCTTGCCGTGCTATTTCAGCATTAGTTTTTGTTAGGTGTTCATTTAGGTAAACTTCTGTTCCCCGGAGCTTTCTGGCCTGCCTCAGTATGTCATTCTTTACCCTTCTGTTCACAAAGTGCATCACAATTGATTTCTTTGTTTTATTATCCTTTCTGGGTAAAGCATAACAGGCTGAAATTGCATTTGCTTCGATCTTTATATTTCTACTATCAAGGAACTGAAGCACCTGGTTTTCCAGGGAGACTGATTCACTTGTGGGAGCCTCCTCACCTCTCAGTCCTGTTGTAGCATGAGCATATGATTGATATTTGATGTCTAGTCCACTTATAATTAGATCATCCATACGAGAACATTGTTCAAGATCCTCGACGCGTCGCTCCAAGTCCGTAATTTTTTTGTCTTTTTCCTGAATTGTTAATTTTAATTCTCGGACTTCTTCCATTAGGCCTAATATTTTAGCCTGCTGGCTAACCATTTTGGTCACTTCTTCTGACAAGAAGTTCAGAGATTTTTTGATCTCTTCTATTTCCTCCTTCTTTGGTGGCATTTTTACTGACCTGTGGATAGTAAAACAATCTCTGCTGGTGACGCCGGTATCCGATCCGACCGACCTTGAATCCAGCTGGGCCTCAGCTAGCCCCCTCCGCTGCTAGTCCTGCTGCTTACCGCCGCCGTAACCGAGCTTCTGTCTAGCCGGGGTACCGGCAGCTCCTCCACCGAGTCCCGCCGCACACCGCCGCTGTAGCCAAGCTCCGATCCTGCTTCTGTCCGGCTGGGGTCCCGGTGGATCCTCCGCTGAGCCCCGCCACCTACCGCCGTCTGCCTCAGTAGTTCCTCCGCTGAGCCCCGCCGCTGTAACTGGGCTCCGACTCAGGCTCTTGTCTGGCTGGGGCCCTGGTGGTCCTCCACTGGTCCCCATCTCCCACCGCTGCTGCACCCGAACTCCGATCCGGCTCCCGTCCAACTGTTGCCTCGGTTAGTTCCTCCGGTGAGCCCCAATCACCGGGGACAGAGTCGCTTCATGTCGGTGTTAGGTGCTACGACTAGCGTTAGCTTAGCAAACGCTTCGGGTAAAGCATAGCAGCAAACCACAAAAAGAAACGCTAATCAGTTTACTCACAGAGCCCGGTGAAAGGCGAATAAAGGGGTATTTCAACCAAGGTGGAAATTCAGCCCGTGCGTGTGCATCACAAATGCCGATCGCTGTTGGTTAGTTATTTTAATGGCAAAATCAGCAACTTTGTCTCAGCACTGAAAAAGTGTGACCATCCCGGCCGCCATGTTAAATTTTTGTTTCAATTCAAACAATTGTGATGGTATTGACATGCTTTTAGTCAAAACTATCATTGAATGCTTAGTGAAGCCACTGACGTATATCTGTAACCTGTCTCTCCAAACAGGTATATTTCCCAATGCAATGAAAATAGCTAAAGTAATTCCGATATACAAGATGGGTGACAGAGGGGAATTTTCAAACTATAGACCTATTTCACTATTGCCGCAATTTTCCAAGATGCTTGAAAAAATATTCTGTGAGAGAACTGACAACTTCATAATGAAGAATAATTTATTGTGTGAACAGCAATACGGGTTCAGACATAAAAGGACAACTGCATTTGCTCTAATGGAATTTATAGAAAAAATATCAACTGCCATTGAAAATAAAGAGTATTCAGTTGGGGTGTTCCTGGATCTTAAAAAAGCATTTGATACAGTGGATCATAAATTATTATTAAAGAAACAACAAAAATTATGGTATTGGGGGGTAGCATTGTCCTGGTTATGTAGCTACTTAGAGAACAGATATCAGTATGTACACTACCGTTCAAAAGTTTGAGGTCACCCAGACAATTATTTTGTATTTTCCATGAAAATGCACACTTATTTACCACCATGAGTTGTAAAATGAATAGAAAATATAGTCAAGACATTGACAAGGTTAGAAATAATGATTTGTATTTGAAATAATATTTTTTTCCTTCAAACTTTGCTTTCGTCAAAGAATCCTCCATTTGCAGCTATTACAGCATTGCAGACCTAACATGATTGCACAAGGGTTTTCTAATCCTCCATTAGCCTTCTGATGCAATGAGCAAACACATTGTACCATTAGAACACTGGAGTGATAGTTGCTGGAAATGGGCCTCTTTACACCTATGTAGATATTGCACCAAAAGCCAGACATTTGCGGCTAGAATAGTCATTTACCACATTAGCAATGTATAGAGTGTATTTCTGATTAGTTTAAAGTTATCTTCATTGAAAAACAGTGCTTTTCTTTCAAAAATAAGGAAATTTCTAAGTGACCCCAAACTTTTGAATGGTAGTGTATGTGTTGGTAGCAAAAACTCACAGTTACTGAAGGTTACTTGCGGAGTCCCACAGGGTTCAGTTTTGGGGCCATTGTTATTCAATATGTATATAAATGACATAGGTAAAGTTTTGGAAAAAATGGATTTAATATTGTTTGCAGATGACACTAATTTATTATGCAGTGGAAGCAATTTGGAACAACTTTTGGATACACTCGGAAAGGAAATAGGAAAGCTTAAACTGTGGTTTGATTCAAACAAATTAACGCTCAATTTAAGTAAGACAAAATTTATAATTTTTAACAATCATCAAAACAACTCAGTATCTAAACTCAGTGTAAATGGTGTAGAGATTGAAAGGGTATCTGAAATTAAATTTCTTGGAGTAATAATTGATAATAAATTGTGTTGGAAGTCACATATTAATTATGTTAAAGGTAAAATATCCAAATCAATTGCAATACTACGTAGAGTGAAATATTTGCTGAATGAACCCACACTATATACTTTGTATCATTCATTAGTACTCCCATACATGACATATTGTACTGAAATATGGGGAAATACATATAAAACAAACATATATCCAATATTTATGCTTCAGAAGAGAGCTATTAGAATAATAAACAAAGCTGTTTACAGGGAACCAACAAATCCACTTTTTCTTAAATTAAAAGCTCTCAAGTTGAAAGATCTGATTGACTTTAAAACTGCAGTAATAATGTTTAAAGTGAAGAATCTATCGCTGCCCGCAAATATCCAAAAGTTGTTTCAAATAAGGGAGAAACAATATCATTTCAGAGGAACATGTATATTTCAAAAACCTTCAGTGAGAACTACCACCAAGCAACACTGTGTTTTAGTGCAAGGAGTCAGACTGTGGCACGCTTTTGGACCTGAATTAAAATAATGTACTGCGGCGGCAAGAAATAAAGCGGTAGAAGGTTTTAAGTAGAGTTTTATTATCATACTGCCGTCACAAGCTCCGCTCCTGGCGCCGTGCATGAGCGCCGAGAGCGAGCCCACGGCTCTCAGAGAAGGAGGGACACAAAGTCTGTGTCCTGCAGCAGAGGTTGAAGTCAGATTGAGAGAGAATGAGAGCATGGTTACAATGCAGTATATATACACCCAACTACAACAATACATCAAAGCATTCACAGCAGTTGGTCTGATCAAACAGATACAGGACAGGCATGAGACATTTGCATGAAAGGCAACAATTAACATCACAGAAGTGAGCCAGACGAAACGGGGCTGCCTGTAGACATTAATACACATTTCACTGTTCTGTTATTTGCTCTAGCCGTGCACTGTGTTTGACCAGTCTGTTTGTGGGGATTTACACCAAAGCACATCTACATATGTAAGATGCTCAGAAGAAGCACAGTAAGGACAAGACGCATGAACACTTTAACTTCACGGCTGTAAACGCAACATGCAGCGGAAAAAACCCAGGAGTGCGAGCTGACTGTCTCTGTGTTCTGTCTGTGTGTTGTGGGGGTTGAATCAAACAGCTACAGTACAACGCTTGGACAATTTAAATAAAAACTAAAGGAAGAAATCCTCCAAACATATATACAAAACAATATATAAAATCACATAAGGATTATCATATCCAGTCTGTGTTGTGCTGTTGCTTAGTTTTTTGTCATGTTTTGTCTTGGCTTTGTTCTGACTTGTAATCACGTTTATTTTATTTTCCTTTTGAATTCTTAGATGGAACATGGGTGGGCAATATAAGCTGCGGCTTCAGCCATCACCCATTTCAGATAATTTATGTTGAATTGTATAATCCGAGGAGTTATTGTCTAATTTGACCTTGTTGGATTTTTCCCCCCTTTGTTATATTATTCTGTTCCTTTCTTTTAATCTTTTAATCTAATCTATCCAAAATAAAGATTCATTCATTCATTGAGACACTGTTGGGGTCCCCCTCCTCTGGTCCGGCTTCCTGCTATTCAGCCTCCTGGTGGGAAAGCAGTCTCCTGTTTCACCCCTGCGGTCCTGGTGGCTTAAGAACTCTGGCCGGCCACCTGAAAGACTGAGCCACCGGGTTGGGTGGTCCATGTTCTCAGGCAGGCCACCCGACTCATTCCATCCGGCCATTCGGTGGTCCTGGGATTTCAGTCGGCCCCCCGAACTTTTTTCTTCCAATTGGGGTCTCTGGGGGCTTGGTTGGCCACCTGGCCTTTTCCATTTGATGGTCGGGTGGAGCCAGGATGCCGGGAGGCCACCTGAAATCTTTCTTTATTCATTATGTATGACCCAGTTTTCTTTGTGCGCTGTTTATTAGATTATGGTTCTGGGTTTGCAAGTTGTGTTGGTTTTGTGTCTCTCCCTCCAGGCCTGGATCCCTCCCGGGGTTGGTTTTGTGTCTGTTACTGTTTGGCTGGGGCGGGGGTGTGTGTGTGTTTCTCCTTTCCCTTTTTGATGTTAGTGTGGGGTGTCTGGGGATCCACCACTTAAGGGAGGGCATTATAATGATGCTGAGCTCGGATCTGTCCGCGCTCGGGTTTTTGTTATTTTTCCTTTTTCTGTGTATATATTTAGTTCTGTTCCTCTGTTGTTTGGGTTGTGCTTTTATTTTGACAGCATCGTGACAGGACTTTCGGCTGTCAGTCTGTTCGTGGCCGGTCACAGCTGTCAATGGTTTACTGATTGCTTTCACTTGGCACCTGTTCATGTTTTGAGTTTAGTAGCACTATTTAAGCTGGCCGGCGAGGCTTATTCCTTGCTTTGTCCTCGCTTCACTCAGGCTGGAGTCCCCTACCCTGACTCCAGTCCATTTTTCGGCAGAAGGTTTTGTCCTCGCCAGTTTATGTAAGTTGTATATTGACTCTCCACTCTTTGTGTACTCGTTATCACCCCTCGGGGGTTCATCCTTAGTTTTTGTATATCCGCCCCTCGAGGCGAGTGTTTGTATTGATTATTATTTCTTATTAAATCACCAAACTCACTGCAGGTGAGTGGTGCCTCATTTATGCTCTTAATCGGCCAAACATAACAACCCATGCACTACAGCGGCAAATTATCTTTTTGACCGATTAAGAAGCGAAGTTAGACAATTTCTCACAAACGCCTGAAGATTCTCTCACAGACCCTCGGTTGAAAAACACTTTAACTATACAAAATGTTTGTAATAATCAGTGTCAGCTGGTTTAGTATAAAAATAATTAACAGATCCTATCCTGCAGAATATAATCATATGTTGTTTGTACAAGCAACTGAAACACCCCATAGTTACAATCTGAAATAAGTAACCTCTAGTGATTGTGTTAATGATGACAAAAAGTGACGAGTAGGATTACTGTTGTAATGTGTCTAAAGTAGACCACATTGCTCCCTTTTGGGGTCGTCACAGCGGATCGTCTGCCTCCATCTCACCCTATCCCTTGCATCTTCCTCTGTAACACCAGCCCTCTCCATGTCCTCCTTCACTACATCCATGAATCTTCTTTGTGGTCTTCCTCTTTTCCTCCTGCCTGGCAGCTCCATCTTCAACATCCTTTGTCCAATATATCCACTATCCCTCTTCTGCCCATGTCCAAACCATCTCAGCCTTGCCTCTTTTTCTTTGTTTCCAAACCACTCAACCTGAGCTGTCCCTCTGATATACTCATTTCCAGTGTTGGGAGTAACACGCTACAAAGTAACTTGTTACTGTTACGCCACTACTTTTGCAGTAATGTGCTATATAACGAAATTACCGTTTAAAATTCAGTAATGTGTTACAGTTACTGAAATTTGATCAGATGTTACCTGTTACTCATTTTATTAATATGGATAGATATTTTTAGTGCAAATAAATGAATATACAAACGGACTCTACCATAGCTGAAGCAGCTGTCAGTCAACGTGACCTATTGCAGAGAGCTGAGTCTTCACTACTGAGCGAAGGAAAAGATGAAGCTACTTTGTTTTTGTGGAAATAGACATATTATTTTTCCTTTGTCGTGGTTAAGGATAAAAGCATATTGGTGGGTTGGAAGCTAAGTGCTGGTTGAGACCTACTGCAATCTTCAGAAGCGCTTGAAAACAGCAACAAAGTGCCAACAAAGCTAGTGCTAAGTAATGGCTAGCTATGCTAACAGCACTGCGTTAGTAGATTTATGCTATCTGAACAGCTACAGCTAGATGTAAAGTGGAAATATTCTTGTCTCAATAGCCACGGCTGGATTTCAAGCACAGTTATGAATCTGGACAGTTTTGTGACCCTGCAAGAATTAAACCTGTTTGCCAGATATGTTGTTACAGACTGAAGATGTGATAACAGTCACTTTCCATCAGACAACTGAGACTGTGATCCACTGAAGTTAAAACACATTTACTTGTTACCTGGATAAAGATTATTCAAAAATGGATTTTGATCTCCAAAAGGAATTTGAGGGACTGGATCATGTCTCTGTCACAGCAGACATTTGGACTGTGGATAATGGACAATGGATCACTGCACATTAGATTAAATCCATATCATAAAGGTAAGAAACATGGACAGCTTTATGCAGTGTTGCCAACTCTCACTCCAAAATGATGACAATATTATGTTGATTTTCTTCAGATTTTTCCCCCAGTAAGAGCTCTCAAGGCAGGTTAAAGCAGACTGAACATGTTCTAAAAGCTCTGTCTGAAACAGTTTTCAGCCTAACATTAATAAGCCCGTAATGTAATCCATTAATTAAATTATCTTGCTATGTGTGCAAGATGATTTAAATATGCATTTAAAAGTAAGTGAAAGTTACTTTTCCAAGCAAATAGTTCCTTTAATCATGCAGCAATTGGTAAAGTAACTCAGTTACTTTTTAAAAGAAGTAACTAGTAACTGTAATTAGTTACTATTTTTTAGTAACTTACCCAACACTGCTCATTTCTAATCCTGTTCCTCCTAGTCACTCCCAATGACAATCTTAGTATCTTAATCTCTGCCACCTCCAGTTCCACCTTGTCTTTTTGTCAGCACCACTATCTCCAAACCATACATCAGCAGATCTCACTACTGTCTTGTAAATCTTCCCTTTTACTCTTGCTGCTATCCTTCTGTCAAAAATCACCCCTGACACTTGTCTCCACCCACTCCACCCTGCCTGCACTCTCTTCTTGTCCTCTCATGCATTTTCCATTATTTTGGATGGTTGACCCCAGGTACTCAACTACTTTCACTAATCTTAACCATTATAGTATTTACTTAACGTGACTTAGAAATCTGAAAAACAGGACACAAACGTGGGTGTCCTGTTGTTATTCTCACTGGTCTTCTCCCCCAAACCAAACCCTGTTACATCAATCTGGGTGGTTTTCAAATGGTGAAATGGTGTGGCATCACAGAGGATGCTCATGGGTTGTATTTTTAGGATGGAACAAATGATTGTGTTTTAAAAATGCAACTGTCATCCATGAAATTGTTGATTGAACGTGCTTAAAGTGCTCAAACCATGCTAACTGTGTCAGCTTTAATAATATCTGTTTTTATAGTGTGTATGATTCAGATTTTGGCGTAGTGTTCATTTCTTCAGCAAGCACTCTTTAAGACAATATTTATTTGGGAAAATATTTATTGGCAATTTTACTTAACTGCTACCCCCATTCCTATGTTAGCAGTATGCACAAATATACATTCATACTTCAAAAAATAAAAATATATTCATCATTTATATATATTTCATAAGCAGCTGTACAATAGGAAAGCAATAAGAATAGCTCCAAAGAGGGCAATGAGTGTGGGTGGGGAAAAAGGCAGAAAAGAAGTAATGGTTGTTGTAGGTAAGTAGGTGGGGGGAGGGAGTAGTATAGGGTATGAGGGTTGAGGGAAGGGCACCTCAGTGAAGCACATATAAATAAATAATTATGATATACATCATAAAATAACATTTGTTTTGACACATTATTGGATCAGCTTTTACGGTTTAAAGCTAATAGTTAATCCACACAACAGACTTCTGGTAAGGTATGTTGACGGGGGCAGGATAGCGGGGTTGGCAAGGAGTTGGAGAAGGGATAGATTGAGTGCATGGAGGTAAGATAGTTGAGTTAAGCACACAGAAGGGCTTCTAGATGATGCCATATTTTGCCAGGTCACTGAACTCCATGTCCCCGAAAGCTTCCCATGGGCAAATCACTGTGATGTCAGTGCCAAGGCCCTCCATACCGGGGATGTCGTCTCCAAATCTAAAAAACAAAAACAAAATAAGAAACAAACAAAAACCAGTAAAACATTGTGAATTCCTAGGAGATATAACCTAGTGTTTATTTAATTATTGCCTCTGCCATTGCATTGCTTCAGTACTGTATTAAGTTAAATATTGAAACTGATTCATCAGATTGTAAGATGAAAACAATGAATGAAAATGGTGAAGACATCTTATTATTTTAGCTAAAGAATATCAAAACGAGAACTGTTAACTCATAAACACCTGAAAAATTCTGGAGTTATGTTTTGACATGATAATGTGCACAGTATTATACAGCAACACCCACAGTAAGATACTGTAAAAGTACATACAGTATGTCACTGTAAATAGCAAAGAAGTTGTGGGAAAATCAGAGGTTGTGCCACAGTTTCTCATGTCATTTTGACAGATAAGGTTGTAAAAATTCTGTCATAATTTATTATTACCTGTCATTAACTTTCATATAAAACACAGTAGCTTGTTTTGTTCACATCTTCAGTTTTAATTATGAACTTCTAAAGGATACAGTATGCCGATTATGGATGTATTTATTTTAATAACTGAAGTGATGAACAGAGACTGGTGAGACAATACTAATACTCTAATTGCTAGCTAATGTGAGAGATGCGGGTGAGAATTACAAGTTGCCATAGATCACCCTCAGTGCAATCTGTCAAAATGACAGGCAACCTTCAGATTTTTCTGTTACTGCATAAACAATCAGTCAATGACAGACAATATTTAGTTAATACAACCTCTATGGAAAATGTGTTACTATAATTTTCATGTATTGTAAATCCACTTATAGCAAAAATTCTGCGCAGAAAACTCTGTCAAATAGAATGAATGCCATTTTGTTTAATTTAAACTGCTTTAAATTAGTTATTAAAATATAGTTGTAAAAGTAATTAAATAAAGCAAATGAAAACACAAAAATACTGTTATTGTAATAGTAATTTTGTTAATCAAATTATTTAAAGGTGTCATATCAGATTTTCACAATAGAATTACCATGCCCTATATAATAATATAAAGATAATATCACAGTATCACTAGAAAATGTGGGGAAAATAACAACAATCCCATAAGACAAAATGATTTTTGTATATTGTATGTATTACTTTACAAAAGTGAACAAAGACAACAGTTAGTTGTAATATACTGTGCAAAGGTAACCACATAACTGACACAAAATATTGTATGTGTATTACTAACATGACATTAATTATTGGATTTATATATATATACATCTATGGCAACCATTCATTTTGAGTATCTGTTGATTTCCAACACAAGGACACCTCAATACACTTAAGGAGGTACTGATTAGGTGAGCCATCATCTAAGCATTGTTAAGATGCATGAAAGCTATGAATAAAAAGCAGAGTTATTACACAAATACAGATTTCTTCCTAAGTTAATTTTGTGTTTAAGAATGATCATGAACTTGTTTTCTTTGCATTATTTGATCTAAAAACACAACCAAAAGCAACATCTTTTTTGTTGTTTTGGCCAGTTGTCATTTTCTGTAAATAAATGCTCTAAATGATGATATTTTGACTTGGAATTTTGGTGAGTTGTTTTTTAGTAGGTTAGAGAATAAAACAAACTTGTTCATTTTACTCAAAGACATACGTATAAAGAATAAAACCCAAAACATTGATAGTCTAGCAGTGGTATCTTTGGAGTCTTATTTTTTTCCAAAGCAGTAAATAATGATACTGTAAAAATAATACAGTACAAAACTGTAAACAACTTAGATGACAAATAAATAAATAAAAATTGTTGTAAATTAATGCTTTTTTATTTTAAAAAATAAGGTAAGCTCATTACAGTGTATATATTCCTAAATGTAAATATTATTATTATTATTTCACATGTACAGTTCCAATCCATAACATGTTCCATATATTCCTCACCCCTTCTGGCCTGGTTTAGGGGCCTTGCTCTTGAAGGTACGAGTGGTCCTCTGCTTGAATTTGGGAGGTGCCTTCTTATCAGCGGGTGTTGGTACGTCGGCCATCTTTTAGGTTCTAGAACATTGAGAATTAACAGTCAATAAGTTAATTTTGAAGTTTCTCCCACCCCTCCTTGAATCCCCCCCTGCCCACAGCCCTGCACTTCAATGATATAACACTCTTAAGGTCACATTATAAACTAAAGCTGTCATAGTTCCTTAAAACTCTGTAGCTTTGCCTATTTTTACACCTTGGCTTTTAAGGTCACCCTTAGCCAAGGTAAAGACTGCATATTTTGAGGGCAGGATTTTACCTAATTCCTTGTTTAAGCTGACGCTAGCACACAAACAGTAAACCCTCCGCATGGTGGGATTTAGCTATGAATAACTAATTTTTTAATCTGTTTTAATCTGATCTTTTGATCTGATCAGTTGTTTTCACTATCTTCCTTAGGAGCTCAAGAGTTCTCTGAATGTGACTGGAAATACATTCTGACCTCAGTGGCCTCAATAAACACAAAACAGTTCTTATTTCTAACACCCTAATATTTACCCTTTACTCATCCCTGTGTGGTTACTGTATGTCCCAGATCATTTCTGAACATGAGGCTTCTTTTAATTGCAGTGGAATGATAGTGACTGTGTAATTCTTTATAATACACCATAGAACACATCTGAGCACTTTCACTGTAGTCTTACATGTGGCTAGAATTATTATGAGATCAAAGCATCTGAAACTACAGTTTTACTTTACTTTGGTTCAATATTTTTATTTTCTAGTCTTCATGTCTAGGATGTGTTGTCTTCCCTCTGTTGTTTTCTTATGTGTTATATGCATTGGGGCAAAAGGTAAAAATTAACAAATTTACTACAGCTTCTCATGTTTTCACCTTTCTTACATCACTGTTCATTAAAAAGAACTGCCCCCGTTTTTTCAAAATACAAAATAAATAGAAATAAACAACAAATTTTACTTTCTATAAAATTCTTATGTTTCATGACCCTGAACTAATTCACTTTCATTTATAGAATACCAGCATAAAACAGAATGTAATAACGGAAATTAAAAGATTATATATGAGAGCATTTCTATGCATCATAAATGAAAATTGCTGGGAGGATGACTTGACAAGTCAAAGGACACAACACACTACTGAAGTAACTGGTTAAAAAACAATAATGGTTGTAAGAAAATTACTGTTTTTAGAAAATAGGATTAATTTTTTTTTTTTTTTTTTACATGCACATACACTGAAGAGAAATAGCAAAATGGGAAACTGAGCTGAAAACACTCACCGGAGAGTAAGCTGTTTTTAAAGTCAACTCAACTGCTCTCCAGAGTTTCTTTATTAACTGAACTGAGCAAGGTTAAGGTTTTAGAAAAACAGGATTTCTGGAAAAACACACACACTGCCAGTTTTTGGAATTCTTCTTTTATGTATATTTATTTGCTGACAAAACACTAGTGAGTCATCTGTCTATTAAATATGCAGAATGAAAATCACTGGTTTCTCCCCCAAAGTTCACAGGTGTTATTTAATACATAACCTAACAGTAAAAAAAATCTTGAATCTTGAATCTGAACTTTTGCTTTCTCTGTGCTTCCCTGCTGTCTAATTTATACTCCAACTGTGATCTTTAAAGTTCAGGTAAACTTCAGTAAAGCTCATTCAGTTGTGTGAAAGTTAGAGTTTGTTCTTACCTGTTTTTGCAGTAGCGCTGAAGACTTCTCTGCGATTCCTCTCTGATCTGTTTGTGTCTTTCTGCTCATCCAGTTGACTTCTTATATACTGTCCTTTCTAATCCCCTAACCTGCTTATCTATAGCTGTTCTGTCCTATTTTTTTTTTTAACACTCATGCATCTATTTCACCTCTCTGCTCTGTCAGTTTAGGGAGTGGCATCAGAATTCCTCCATAATGTGTCTTGCCATGTGAACACATTTGCTGGATTATATAATAAAGCATCATGGGAAAACTATAATACAGCAGGGAAAATAAAATACTAATAATAAAGTACATTTTTCTCATTAAACATATTTCTGATGGAGCCATTGACCTGAGATTTTCATCAGATATCAGTAACAACCCAAGTAATCCATACATACAAAGAAATCAAGGCAACTGTATTCACCAAACAAGTTATATTTAATAAAGTGGAATGACACAGGGGATAGGTATCGAACACACTTGGTGAAATTCATTTAATATTTAGTAGAAAAGCCTTTGTTGGTAATAACAGCTTCCAGACACCTCTTATATGGAGAAACTAGGCACAGGCATTGCTCAGGAGTGATTTTAGCCCATTCTTCCACACAAACTGTCTTCAAATCTTGAAGGTTCTTTGGGTGTCTTCTATGAATGCTGATCTTCAGTTCCTTCCATAGATTTTCAATTGGATTCAGGTCAGGTGACTGAATGGGTGATTCCAGCAGCTTTATTTTCCTGCTGTGGAGCCAGTTGAGAGTTTCCTTGGCTGTGTGTTTGGGATCGTTGTCTTGCTGAAATGTCCACCCATGTTTCATCTTCAGCATCTTGGCAGATGGCAACAGGTTCTTATCAAGAATGTCTCTGTACATTTGTCCATTCATCTTTCCTTCAATTATATGAAGTCTGCCTGTACCATGTGCTGAAAAACACCCCCACACCATGATGCTCCCACCTCCAAACTTCACTGTTGGTATGATGTTTTTGGGCTGATGCGCAGTACCATTTCTCCTCCAAACATGCTGTGTGTTGTGGCATCCAAAAAGTTCAATTTTGGTCTCATCTGACTGGCTTGCCCAAATGTTGTGCAGCAAACCTTAAACGAGCTTCAACATGCTTTTTCTTCAGCAATGGAGTCTTGTGAGGTGAGCGGGCATAGAGCCCATGCCGGTTGAGTGCATTAGTTATTGTTTTCTTTGCAACAGCACTTTGCAACAGCAGTACCTGCTAACTCCAGGTCTTTCTGGAGCTCTCCACGAGTGGTCTTTGGCTCTCGGATAACTCTTCTGATAATTCTTTTGACTCTGTCAGAAATCTTGTGAGGAGCTCCTGGTCGTGGCCGGTTTATGGTAAAACGATGTTCTTTCCACTTCTGAATGATGGCTCCAACAGTGCTCAGTGGAACATTCAACAGTTTAGAATTGCACCTGTACCCAATGCCATCATTATGTTTTGCAACAATAAAGTTGTGAAGGTCTAAAAAGAGCTCTTTGCTTTTACCCATCATGAGTTCTTTGTGGTGTGACAATCTGATATTCACAGACCTTTTTAAAGGTTATCAGTCAGGACTTAACCAGCTGAAATTAATTTGCACTGATGAGGGATGGGATGGCTTCCTAAATTCTGATGGATTTCAACTGGTTTCTTGGCTTTCTATGCCTTTTTGCACCTCTTTTTCTTCATATGTTCAATACGTATACCCTGTGTCATTCCACTGTATTAAATATAACTTGTTTTGTGAACAGTTGCTTTGACTTCTTTGTATGTATGGATTACTTGGGTTGTTACCGATATCTGGTGAAAATCTCAGGTCAATGGCTCCATCAGACGTGTTCAATACTTATTTTCCCCGCTGTAGATGAGCTCCATCTTTGTTTCTTTGAGGCCTGACTCTTTTTATGAATTAAATGAATCATCTCATAATTAAACATTAATTTGGGCCTTCCTAAAAAAAAATCAATTTAATTTAGAAAAAACAAAACAAGTGATGAGAGAAACAAGTGATGGAATGGGGCAGATGAGTCAATTCAGCTATACACAAGGAAGAAAAGCAACTATAGCAACTAATGAAAAAGGAATAAAAAAATTAAAGCTTGTGACATGGATTTAAACGCTCATCATCAACCGAGATGAAACTGTTGATAAAGGTAGCACGATAGATAGCTAAATAAATAAATAAAAACACACCCATCTGAAGTCAACAGCATTCACTTCATTCTTGAAAATTCTTTCATATAGCAAATATACAAGGGGGACCTGAGAAATTGTTTTTAAAAACCCTAAATTTATTAGAGAAAGAAAATACAAATGCAGAGCAAATAACCACTCTGCTTCTGCTTTACACTGCAACATTTAAGGGTTGGATTGAATATAGATACTCTCAGTTATGCTTGCAGTAAATGAGCTAATTATATTATACTTCTGAACTGGAAAAAAAAAAAATAATAGTAATTTTTAGCCTCTTTCAGACCCCTTTCTGCTAAATTTGCTACTTTTTCTTGTGCATTTCTCAAAAAATTTACCACTTGTAAATTTGCCACTTTTTCTCATACAGTTGCCAATTTATTCTCATAAATTTATCTAATTTTTAATATATATGCCACTTTTTAAGAATTTATCACTTGTCAAAAATTTGCTCCAGTCCCACACCTGCTTTTTTCACATAGCTCTCATACCCATTTCAACAAATGCCACAAAATTGTCTAATAGTTTAAATTTTCTCTGTAGGTGTGTGCATAAAATGTAAAGTGCTCAGGGCAAATTAGCCTACACTGCTACCCCGAGATTATAATTAAGGCTTTAATACCCTGGGGTCTCTTCATCCCACATTCATTGCTCATAAGCTGGCTCTGACTGCTTAAGTATTGCGCTTTGCCCTCAGTCTGTCATGTAGCAAAGGATTAAGGAGCCGAACCTCTGTGATTCATCACCTGAGCAGGCTTCAGGAGGCCTCAGCCGTTAGGTCACATGCGCCAGATCCTCCTGAGGGCCAAACACGTTTGTTTACGTATACAGGTGATATACTGTAGCATGGCTCAGCATTCTAACCCGTCATAGGTCAAAGTAATGGGTGCATGAAACAGTTACTGTAAGGCTTCATATAGTATTGAAAGACTTTTGCTAAATTAAAATGTATTATAGTATATGCGCTGTTAGAAATGTCCAGATTTTGGTAATTATACTCAAGCAAGATGTAGTTTACTTTATTGTATTAATTTCTTAAATACAAGAGAAAAAAGATACTTACAGTAAGTAAGAGAAAATATATGAAAATATATTAAAAAGGTTACTTGAGAATTAATGCTTTTACTCTCACAACTTGTGAGTTTTTCTTTTAACCTCTGCCAAGGATGTGTGATCAGGTGTTTGGTGGAGGTATGCACACTCTGAATGCGCTCTAATTGTGACTTTTTTCTTATAAATTTCCTTATTTTTCCACGTAAACTTACAATCCTTTGCTCATAAATTTGTAGTTTTGTTCTTACACATTTGAGATGTTATTATCATGCATTTGTGAAGGTTTTCATAAATTTTAGAATTTTTTTCTTTTATATTTTATGACTTTAAAAACATTTGTTCAAATAAACTTGCAGTATTTTCTTCATAAATGTGCAAGTTTCTTTCTTTACAATTTATGACTTTATTCAAGTCAGTTTATTTTTTTTTTTTTTTTTTTTTTTTTTTTTTTTTGTTACTTATTTGTACCCGTAGGTAGACTTGGTTTGCAGTCTGGTGACAAGCCACCGGCTGCTGGTCGCTGCGTGCGCGAGCGCCCTAAACCTACATGTTTTTGGTATGCGGGAGGAAACCGGAGAAATCCCGGAGTAAACCCACGCAACACGGGGAGAACATGCAAACTCCACACAGCTCACTGTTGGTCGGGGGCTGGAATCGAACCCACGATCTCATGATCCCCGCGATCCCCCGGCCAAGGGTAAAACTGTGCTGCCACAGTGCTAAACCACTGCGCCACCGTGCAGCCCTCAAGTTTAGGAGGTTTTCCCTCTTAAACTGGTTTGAGTAAAGTAATATATAAAATATCCATGTCTTCTATGATAATGCCAGTCATATAAAGAAACAGTAATGAATTAAATATTTTCTTAGAGACTACAAAACAATGATTTCAAAAATGACTTCAAGGAACTAAAATCAATAATTGGCCAAAATGACTAAAGATGCGGTTACTTAATGTAACAACAACTTAGAATATAAATGAAAACATTTCTACCAGTTTTCGGATCAAAACAGTTAAATCAAAAGTAACTCATAAAGTATGACCAAATATACTTGAGTCAACATACAGTCTTTTATTCTGAATAAAATAAGAGTAAAAAGTATCCTGCAATAAAACTACTCACAAAAGTACAGTTTTGGTAAAAAGTTACTTGAATATATACATATCAGTAAATGTAACTACTTATTCACTCCTGGGAAATGTCACAATTCAATCATAGTAATGTGCAGGCTAAAGAGGGTTTTATTCACTTAGTACTGTAATGTAAATACAATACTGAGTTGTGTTTAAAAAGTATAACAGTGTATATGCTGTTATTTATAGTTACAGACCTTAATGACTACAGACCTGTAGCGCTCACCTCTGTAGTCATGAAGTCCTTTGAGCGCCTGGTCCTGTCCCACCTCAAGTCCATCACCACCCCTCTCCTGGACCCGCTGCAGTTTGCCTACCGAGCCAACAGGTCTGTAGACGATGCAGTCAACCTGGCCCTCCACTCCATCCTGCAGCACCTGGACTCCCCGGGAACCTACGCCAGGATCCTGTTTGTGGACTTCAGCTCCGCATTCAACACCATCCGCCCCGCTCTGCTCCGGGACAAGCTGTCCCTGCTCAACGTGCCTGACTCCCTCTGCAGGTGGATCATCGACTTCCTGACGGACCGGAGGCAGCATGTGCGGCTGGGAAAGACTGTCTCAGACTATACTAGCATCAGCACCGGATCACCCCAGGGCTGTGTACTTTCCCCCCTACTCTTCTCCCTTTACACCAACTCCTGCACCTCCAGCCACCAGTCTGTCAAGTTGATCAAGTTTGCGGACGACACCACCCTCATCGGGCTCATCTCCAACGGCGACGAGTCCGCCTACAGGAGAGAGGTGGCCCAGCTGGCGTCCTGGTGCAGCAATAACAACCTGCAGCTGAACGCTCTGAAGACAGTGGAGATGATTGTAGACTTCAGGAAAGTCACTACTCCTCTGCCCCCCCTCACCCTCTCAGGCTCTCCCATCACCACTGCTGATTCCTTCCGCTTCCTAGGCACTACCATCACCAGGGACCTCAAATGGGAGCTGACCATCAGCTCACTCATCAAAAAAGCCCAGCAGAGGATGTTCTTCCTGCGGCAGCTGAGGAAGCTCAAGCTACCCACCAAGATGTTAGTGCAGTTCTACACAGCCATCATCGAGCCCATCCTCACCACCTCCATAACCGTGTGGTACGCAGGAGCCACTGCCAGGGACAGACTAAGGCTGCAGCGCGTCGTGCGCACTGCTGAGAAGGTGATCGGCTGCAAGCTCCCATCTCTCCAGGATCTGTACATCTCCAGGACCCGGAGGCGTGCTGGCCGGATCATAGCCGATCCCTCACACCCTGGTCACGTACTGTTTGCCCCCCTCCCCTCTGGTAGAAGACTTCGGTCCATCCAGACTAAAACCTCCCGTCACATGAACAGCTTCTTCCCCTCTGCCATTAGACTGCTGAACACTAAGTGACTCTCGTGCACCATGTACAGCAGCTCAACCAGACTCATGTCAATCATCACTGTTTTCTTCCTGCATTACCGACTGCACTATATAGTTCTCCACAGTATCTGCTGCTGGCTAATATATATTTTAACTGTTGACCAGTATCACTTAATCTTATCCTACACTTTATTACATGTATAGTTTATTTCTCTTATCTTATCATGTTTAATGTTGCAGCATTGTACCGAGACAAATTCCTAGTTTGTGTACTACATGAACAATGGCAATAAACCTGATTCTGATTCTGATTCTGATTCTGATTCTGATTTTATTTTTCCGATTTTCATCAGTCTGTTTCTTTTTCACACTAAAACAAGATAAATACCAATTCACCTTTTGAAGTTCTGCTTCTTCTTGAATATGCAGATACAAATCCATCCAGTATGATCGATTCTGCAGATAAATACTGCTTAGACATGGTTAATAGCTTCAGGAATCATCGACATTGTGGTCACCTTAAACATTTATTTCAGTTACACAGACACTAGAAACCACATCACACATCTGTGATAATCAGATTTTAAAATTAATTGATATGGCATTACCAAACACAAACATACCATGTCTTGCAAACAGTGTTGGGCAAGTTACTAAAAATTAGTAACTAATTACTTCTTTTCAAAAATAGTTGAGTTACTTTACCAATTATTGCATGATTAAAATAACTAGTTATTTGGAAAAGTAACTTTCACATTACTTTTAAATGCATACTTAAATCATCTTGCACACATAGCAAGATAATTAATGTCAGGCTGAAAACAGACTGTTTCAGACAGAGCTTTTAGAACATGTTCAGTCTGCTTTATCCTGCCTTGAGAACTCTTATTGTGGGAAAAATCTGAAGAAAATCAGCATGATATTGCCAGTGATTTCCTTATTTTGTAGTGAGAGTTGGCAACATGGCATAAAGGTGTCCATGTTTATCTTACCTATATGATATAGATTTAATCCAATGGGCAGTGATCCAAAGAAAATGTCTATTTACCTTTTGTTCTTATTAAAGACAAAAATAGATGTCTTTACCTTCTTTACATGTTTCGACTGTTCACTGCAACCTTAGCTGTAGCGCGTTACTGAATTTTTAAACAGTAATTTCATTAACACAGCACGTTACTGCAAAAGTATTGACATTACAGTAACGCATTACTGTAACGCCATTGGTGTTGCAAGGGATCCAAGTGCTGCAACATCGATGGAAGAAGTGTGTGGACCGAAGGGGAGACTATGTTGGAAAATAAACCCCATTTGGTCAAATTTGACCACTATGAACTTTTCAGCCTATGAACTTTTCAGCCCCCCACCCCCACCCCGTAAAAACTGAACATTTTTTTCTACTTAATTTTCTACCTTTATTAGGCATTGGAAGTGACCAATGAGTGCTGTTTATTTACTATAACATTCATCTTCTTGAGCCAGATTGAAGAAAATGCAGTAGAATGAAGGAAATGCACTACATGCCTATGAGGTGCAATGTCTTGTGTTTCTATACCAATGTAACATGATGTCCATGCTTGGCTGACTACAGCTAGCCTGGTGGCTAGCAATGTGCAGTCTACATATATAAGACATCAACGAAATACAACCAAATCATTGCACTACATAGGCAATGTGCTGCATTTTCTTCATTGTGGTTCAAGAAGTTTAATATTATATGAAATACGTATATTGAAATATAATTGTTACTTTTAATACCTGATAATGTTAGAAAATTAAGGAAAAATATGTTCAGTTTCAACAATGTCATTACTTGATTTAAAGGTGATAGAGACAACATTCTGACCTCCTGGCCAGCAGGTACTGCACTTACCCTTGCCCGAACTGCTTTGTAGAGACACATGACATCAACCCAGTTACACTATTGGCTGTGACATCCTTACCGACCATAGACATGTATATATAAACACTAGATAGGTCATGACTAGTCAGCAGGCTAGTGATGTTCCATATAAATAGCTTACTTACATGATTACAATAGAAAGCCTAAGTCACACCCCCTCTACTTCTGCATATGATTTTTTTGATTTTGTATACTTTATTGATCCCCAGAGGGGAAATTGAGGGCATCCACCTGGATGGATGAAGCAGCCACGGTACGGCGCTATCCCTTAACCATTCACACACACATTCACACTTAGGGCCACTTCAGAGTCTCCAATTAACCTACCCTGCATGTTTTTGGCCTGTGGGAGGAAACCGGAGAAATCCCGGAGTAAACCCACGCAGATACGGGGAGAACATGCAAACTCCACACAGATCACTGTTGGTCAGGGGCTGGGATCAAACCAGGGATCCCATGGCCAAGGGTGAGTTGCTGTGCTGCCGCAGTGCTAACCACTGCGCCACCGCACCGCCCATATGGGACCTTAAATCAGAAAAATTCTCCATTGAAATGAATGGCAAGAGCAAAATTATCTTTTGAGACCTATAGAATTTTGCCACGAGTCACATGTATGATGTTTGTCAATTTTTTTAAAGGTTTATATTTTTTATTTTTTTTTGTAACTTAGATTTTTATTCATTTTTCATCATATATATTGCATTCAGATCACAGTCTACATTTAAAAACAAAGGGGCTAGAGTAAGAAAGAAAAAAAAAAAGGGGGGGGGACAAATGTTGGAGCATCAAGTTTTTAGTTTCCATCTCTTAATTCTTCTGGTTTTTCCAGCGTCTTTGGTTATTCTTTCAATCTCTGTCTCGTTGTTGCACTTTGTAGTGTGTCCATTTCTGCCATTTTTTTCCCCATAGTCCTTCTTGCATTCTTTGTCGATATGTTAGTTTTTCCATCATACGTATGTCCTCAACAATGTCAGTCCATTGCTCTTGGTCAGGAAGAACTTCTGATCGCCATTTTTTTGTGATTGTTTTTTTTACATGCAATCAACAAGATTTTAACTAGATATCTGTCCTCAGCCTGTATTACATTGTCTCTTTTAAGATCACATAAGTACATCAGGTTACAGTTCATTGGTATATTATATCCTAATATCCTCTGTATTGTCACATGTATAGATTTCCAGAATGATGAGATTTTGCAGCATTTCCAAAACATATGTGAGTGGTCTGCATTTTGAGCCCCACATCCCCTCCAGCATAAAGATTGGGTATTTGTATATTTTCCTTGAATCTGTGGTGTAATGAAAAAGCGAATCAGGTTTTTCCATCCAAATTCCCTCCATGCCCTTGAATTTGTTGATGTGTGTTGTGTTTTCCATATTTCCTGCCGGCTTTCTTCTGTTATGTTTAAATTTAGCTCTTTCTCCCATTTCTCCTTTATATAGTTACTTGAATGTTTGTTTGCCATAAGTTTCTGATATAGCTTTGAAATAATTCTTATTTTATTTCCTGTATATGAGCTTAAAATGAATTGTATAATCTCGCTCACATCTGTGTGGAGGTTATGCCTAATCTTCTTCATATAATAGTCTCTCATCTGCAGATATCTGAAGAATTCCGATCTTTCTAGTTTAAATTTTCTTCTGATGTTTACAAAGCTCCCGAGATCTTTTTTCCGATATTGCCCCATGCTGTGATTCCCTTGTTCACCAGATTTTTGTATCCCCTA
The DNA here is from genome assembly GCA_020510985.1 of Pholidichthys leucotaenia. Lineage (NCBI taxonomy): Eukaryota > Metazoa > Chordata > Actinopteri > Cichliformes > Pholidichthyidae > Pholidichthys > Pholidichthys leucotaenia. The sequence goes on from CM035848.1 coordinate 153,132,909, forward strand.
TCTTGCTTTGCCGGTTCAAACTGACTGTCAAATGCTACCCATTTCAATAGTTTTATGTCTTCCTTTATATTATACCTTTGTACTATTTTATACCACAGTTCCAAAGTAAATTTAGTGATTGGGTCTATTTGTTTGATTTGCTTATATGCATCTTTATCTCCTATTATGCTTTGTACTGGGAGTCCCTCAATTTCCTTTTCCATTTCTTTCCATTTTGCCTCATATCCTTCGTCGCACCAACATATGATATATCTTATTTGTGCTGAGTAGTAATATTCCTTTAGACTCGGTAGGCCCATGCCTCCTTTCTCTTTTGGTAACTGGAGAGTTTTATATTTCACTCTTGGCTTTTTACCTCCCCAAACAAATCTCGATATCATCCTGTCCCACTATGAGAACTGGGCACCTGGAATCTCTGTTGGTAGAGCCTGGAAGAGGTAAAGTAATCTAGGTTGTATGCTGATTTTGACTGTCTCAATTTTTGAATTCAGATCCATATTTAAGATTGACCATCTATCAATATCTTTTTTTATTTCTTGTTCCAACCTATCATAGTTTGCTTTATAGATTTTGCTTAGATCTTTAGGTATGTTCACTCCAAGGTATTTTATTTCTTTTTGTTTCCAGTTTAGTTTGATCTTATCAGTTATCTGGTTTAGAGGGTTATAGTGGAATGTCAGTATTTGTGTTTTTGTTATGTTTATCTTGTATCCTGATAATTTTCCAAAATTTTCTATCAAGTTCATCATTTCCATTATTGATTAATCTGGTTGTTCAAGGTAAACTATAATATCATCTGCAAATAGCCCAATCTTGTGTTCCGCTCCCTTTATTGTTACACCTTTTAATTTCTTATTTTGTTGTATCGCTTGAGCCAGTGGCTCTATGAACAGAGCAAACAAGGTGGGCGATAAGCAGCATCCCTGCCTGGTTGATCTTTGTATATTTACTTTGTCTGTTAAGCTACCGTTTATCTTGATTCTTGCTACAGGTTCTTGATACAGCGTCCTTATGCATTGTACTGATTTTTCGTTAAATCCAAAGCGTTCCAGCACACTATAAAGGAATTTCCAGTTAACCCTGTCAAATGCTTTTTCTGCGTCTAAACTCATTATTACTGCGCTTTTCTTTTCTTTATGTATTTGATTAATTATATGTATTGTTCTCCTGATATTGTCATGTGTTTGGCGTCCCTCTATGAAACCAGTTTGATCATCTTTTATCAATTCCGTCAAGAATGTCTTTATTCGTTTACATATAATTATTGTATATATTTTATAATCCACATTTAATAAAGAGATTGGTCTATAGTTTCCGCATTGTTCTCTATCTTTCCCTGGCTATGATGTTTGTCAATTTAAAAGATAATTTTCCACGTACTGTAAATAAGGTAGGTTGTTGTCTAACTATTAAGGTATAAGGCTATGAAAATACGTAAATTAAAAAACTACAAACACAGATGGACAGAGCTTACGCTGTGGGAATCCACCTCAGTATGTTTACACTAAGACGGAAGGACAAGGGCAATCGTCATGGGGGTTTGTGTGTTGATGCGGGGGTTGGTGGGTTGATGCGAACAGTGACAAAGAGAATGGGAATTGCAAAGGCTTTGATGTTAATGCAGCACCACAGAAGGCTGACTGAGTGGTATGCTATAAGAGTAGAGGTGCCTGTGACCTGTTACTCTTTTGATGCTTGTGATTCTAGAGAATGTGGGAGAGAGAGATGAATAAAGCCTGTTCTGCCCTGGACCGCTCCACCTAATTATTTCTCTCTCCACACTGGTGACCCTTGACGCACAATGGAACTCGATGCGAACACCCAGGAGACGACCCGGACGGGAGGTGCCAGCAACACGTGCACCATTTCGGTCAAACTCCCTGACTTTTGGTTACACGACCCAAAGTCTTGGTTCCTCCACACCGAGGCCCAGTTCGCGCTCCGGGGAATAATGGCGGATGACACCAGATACTACTACATGGTTGCAGCACTGGACGCACGCACAACTCAGCAGGTGGCGAGCCTGCTCCAACGGCCCCCAGCCCACGACAAATACGAGGCTCTCAAGACCATGCTGACCCTGCGCTATACACTCTCAGACTGCGAGAGAGCGGAAAGGCTCCTGACGTGCTCCGTGTTGGGAGACGGGTCAGCGGTCGAGTTAATGGAGAAGTTGTTGGCGTTGATGGGCACAGATGACGGGCATTTCCTTTTTGCCCACCTTTTCCTCCGGAACCTCCCGACGGTGGCCAGGGCGGTCCTTGCCAATTTGCTGCTGCTGGCCGCGCACAACTACCGGGTGCTAGCGCAAGAGGCAGATCAGATTATCCTCACCACCAGAGCCCTCGCAGTGAATGCAGCGGCGTCGGAACCCAGTGAGATGGCCAGCGGGGGCGAGGAGCCGACAATGGTGGCTGCAGCGGAAGCCAAGAAGCACCGGAGAGACACACTCTGCTTCTACCACCGCCGTTTTGGAGAGGACGCACGCCGATGCGTGCCACCATGCCAATTCAAGCACTCGGGAAATGCCAGGACCGGCAGTCGGTAGCAGCTGCGACCGCCAGTGAAGCAAGCAAGCTGCTCTATGTGACAGACTCATGCTCGGGGAGACGGTTCCTCGTGGACTCCGGCTCCCAAAAGCGTCTTATCCTGCCATCCTATGCTGACTGGCTGGTGGGAAGTAGCGGCCCCGAGCTAACGGCCGCAAACGGCTCAGACATTAAGACTTTTGGTGAGAGGACGCTGACTGTATCCTTGCACAGCCGTACATACCAATGGACATTCGTCATAGCGGCATGCAGCTTCCCCATTTTGGGCGCTGATTTTTTGTGTGCACATGGTCTACTAGTCGATGTGGCTAACAGACGCCTGATTAATGCAATATCTTTTGATTCTCTCCCCATACAGCGAGAGGAGCCGGGCCCACAACGCTAGCCAACGTTACAGCTCCAGGGGGTAAGTTCCACACACTACTCACCCAGTTCCCAGCACTCACGGTCCCGACCTTTTCGGCGAATGTCACTAAACACGAGGTGGAGCACTTCATTACCACCACGGGGCCGCCTGTATTTGCATGACCTCGCTGTCTGAACACAACTAAACTGGCCATAGCGTGCGAGGAGTTTGCTAACTTGGAAAAGTTGGGCATCATCAGACGCTCAAACAGCCCATGGGCATCCCTGCTACATATGGTTCCTAAAGCCGAGGGGATCGTGGTGACCGTGCGGAGATTTCCGCAGACTGAACAATGCCGCAGCGCACGACCGCTACCCGATCCCCCATATTCAGGATTTTTCTGTTCACCTCACCAGGGTAAGCATTTTTTCCAAGATAGACCTGTTCCGCGGTTACCACCAGGTCCCGGTGCGCACTGAGGACATACCTAAAATGGCAGTAATAACTTCGTTTGGTCTTTTTGAGTTTTTATGCATGCCTCTCGGGTTAAAAGGCACGGCGCAGACATTCCAACGTATGATGGATGCAGTGTTGTGCGATCTGCCGTTTGTGTTCGTCTACCTGGATGACATCCTGGTGGCCAGCGCATCCGAGGACGAACACGTAGCCCACCTCAGGACAGTTTTCCAGAGGTTGGAGGAGCACGGATTTAATAATCAACCCAGCGAAGTGCCAGTTCAGGGTGACGGGAATCAATTTTTTGGGCCACCACATCTCACCGGAGGGCGCGATACCCTTACCGGACAAAGTGTGCGCGGTGGCAGATTTTCCCCGGCCTCAGACGGTCAGGGCACTGCAGAAGTTTTTGGGGATGGTTAACTTTTATAACCGTTTCCTCCCCTGCGCAGCCCAGCTCATGCAGCCATTGTACGCCACGCTTAAGAAACGGAAACCGGTGGACAGAGTTGACTGGACGCCTGAGCGAGAGCAGGCGTTTTCCGAGGTTAAAACAGCCCTGGTGAACGCCACAGTGCTGGCGCACCCGGACCCGGCGGCTCGGATAGCGCTCACTACCGACGCCTCGGACGTGGCCATAGGGGCCATCGTGGAGCAGCACGTCGCCAGTTCTTGGCAGCCGCTCGCCTTTTTTAGCAGGTCTTTGCACGACAGTGAGCGTAAATACGTGGGCAATAATGCGTAAAATGGCGTAAAATGGGTGGGCAATATAAGCTGCGGCTTCAGCCATCACCCATTTTGGATAACTTATGTTGAACTGTATAATCAGAGGAGTTATTGTTTAATTTGACCTTGCTGGATTTTTTTCCCCTTTGTTATATTATTCTGTTTCTTTTTAATCTTTACTTTTTAATCTATCCGAAATAAAGATTCATTCATTCAATCAAAAATACAGTGCGTTCGACAGAGAGTTACTGGCTCTCCACCTGGCCATATGCCACTTCCAGTTCTGGCTGGAAGGGCACAACTTCACTGCGTTCGTGGACCACAAGCCACTAACGTACGCGATGGCCAAGGTTTCGGAACCATGGTCGGCCTGGCAGCAGAGACAGCTGGACGCGATTTCGGAATTTACGGCCGACATTCAGCATGTGGCCGGTAAACTCAACGTGGTACCGGACTGCCTCTCGCACACATTATTGGCCCCAGTCTATGTGGGGACAGATTACACGGCCATGGCTGCTGAGCAGATCGGCGATGCGGACGTTTGCGGGCTCCAGTCTGGACCAACAGGGTTAAGGCTGGAGAGCAGAGTACTGCAGGACGGGGGGCCCCCCCAATCTGTGATGTCTCCACAGGCCGCTCGTGCTCGTTGGTCCCATGCGCTTGGCGGCGCCGCGTTTTTGAGTCGGTTCACTCCCTGGAGCACCCAGGAGTGCGCGTCAGTCAAAATGGTGGGAGCGAAGTTCATCTGGCTGAGCCTGCGCAAACAGGTGAAACAGTGGGCGGCAGCCTGCGTAGTGTGCCAACGAGCCAAAGTGCACAGGCACACAAAGGCCCCCTTGGAGCCGTTCCATATCCCGGCTAAGCGGTTTGACCATGTTTATGTGGACCTTGTGGGCCCCCTCCCGCCATCGCAGGGGTTCACGCAGCTCCTGTCAGTGGTGGACCGCACCGCGCGCTGGCCCGAAGCAGTCCCGCTAGCTTCCACCATGTCCGCAGAAGTTGCACACGCTTTTTTGATGACATGGGTGGCACGTTTCGGCACCCCCTCGGATATCACGTCCGATCGGGGCCCGCAGTTTGTTTCCAACCTCTGGTCCACCATTGCCCGGAGCCTGGGTGTCACAATTCATCGCACGACTGCATACAACCCCCAGGCTAGTGGGTTATGCGAGCGTTTCCATAGATTGCTTAAAGCAGCACTCAGGGCTTCATTTACAGATGCAAATTAGGTAGACTGGTTGCCGTGGGTTCTATTAGGGTTGCGTTCAGCACCTAAGGAGTATTTGGCAGCCTCCCCAGCAGAGCTGGTTTTTTCCCAGCCGCCGTGGCTCACAGGGGAATTTTTTGCCAGACAGCCCTGCGCCAAACACTGATCCATCCCCGCTTTCACCGCATAGCACAGTGGCAGGGACGGTACCCAGTCCGGTCCACCACTGTTTTCCATGTGCTTTTGTGCCAAAGGCCTTGGAGGATGCAGCGTTCGTATTTGTCAGGCACGATGCCCACCGGACCCCTTGTGCCCGCCCTACGATGGCCTGTTCAGAGTGCTGGAACCCGGGGAGAAACATTTTGTGTTAGACTTGGGGGGACGCAGGGAAACAGTCTGTATAGACAGGCTTAAGCCCGCTTTTGTTTTAGCAGACGAGCAGGTGGTGTTGGCCCGAGCTCCTCGGTGCGGACGACCCCCACTGAGAACTCCCCACGTAAATGACTCGTCGGATCAGTCATAATGGCATGCTAATGATGTTTCCCCCCCTCCCAATGTCCCCCCACAGACGGCCGCACCCCCAAGAGCCCCACCCCCACCCCGGCACAGCAGCGCCTTGAAGCCGTAGACACCCCGTTACAGCTGCTATGGACGTAGGCTGAAGCCCAAAGGACATGAGGGTCAAGGTTCAGTCTGAGTTCTGGGGGGGGGGGGGGGGGGGGAATCCACCTCAGTATGTTTACACTCAGATGGAATGACAAGGGCAATCGTCATGGGGGTTTGTGTGTTGATGCAGGGGTTGGTGGGTTGATGCGAACAGTGACAAAGAGAATGGGAATTGCAAAGGCTTTGATGTTAATGCAGCACCACAGAAGGCTGACCAAGTGGAATGCTATAAGAGCAGAGGTGCCTGTGACCTGTTACTCTTTTGATGCTTGTGATTCTAGAGAATGTGGGAGAGAGAGATGAATAAAGCCTGTCCTGCCCTGGACCTCTCCGCCTGATTATTCCTCTCTCCACACGCCATCTTTTCAAAGCACGTCCAGGGGGAAGTAACTAACAGTTCTCTGGATCAGCTGCAGCTCTCACAACAAAACAATACCTTTTGTGTTGTTTTTCTCCTCTTTGGATTCTTCTTTCATCAGTCAGGAAACAGGAGGTGAGGTTTTAGTAATCTCCCGCCATGCTTGCGTTTAGTGATGTGGGATGATGGGAGTTGTCTGCTAATCGTTTAAACAAAAACTAAATATTACTCTGTTATTATATGACAGCCGACAACTTTAATTACATGGAAAATTATCTTTTAAATTGATAAACATCATCTGTGTGACTCGTGGCAAAATTTGATTGGGATCAAAAGATAATTTTGCTCTTGTCATTCCTTTCAATAGAGAATTTTTTTGATTTAAGGTCCCATATGCGGAAGTAGAGGCATGACTTAGGCTCTCTATAAAAACAACATTTCCTGTTATCCCAGTGCTGAAGGTGCTGTCAACCATTATAAATACCTCCCATAATATGGCACTGTGGAGAGTGTGAAATCAGAGGCGGATTCATTTCACACGATTTATTTCACACTCACATCTCACAAGCACAGAACAGACTCAACATTTAAGCAGAAACTCTCCTCTTAAGTTTCATGGCATTTACATCACACACAACATGACATTTGCATCACACTGCATTCAACATCCTTCATCCTTGACTCCTTCCTGCTATCTCACCAGGAACCTCCTGCTCTTTGTTCTCCCATGCTTATCCACTGTCTCCTGTCTGAGATGCTAGATAATCTGGCTCCCCCAAGGTGCTACACTATCCCCCCCAGCATCTTAGATAGAACAATAGAATAACAGTCCACATGCTGTGATAGGACAATTGAACATCAGTCCACATGCTGCTTGGGCTTCCATCTCCTCCCGTATCTGCTGTAACTGGGGTTTACCGCCTCCGCGGCGCTGCTGTGCCGGTGGGGGGCTGCTGGGAGTGTGTCTGACTGTGGGTGGGCTGTTGCTTGGGGGGGGGGGCACTTCGGTCTGTCCATGTGGCTGCTCTGGTGAATCGTTTCCCTGGGGAGCTCTCCGTGGGGGTCTTCCACGCCGAGGGGCCTTAGCCAACAGCACTTGCTCGTCCACCACAACGAAAGCGGGTTTGAGTCTGTCTATGCCAATTTCTTCCCTCCTAAGATAAGATAAGATAAGATAAGCCTTTATTAGTCCCACAACGGGGAAATTCCAGGATTGCAACAGCACAGGGATAGCAACACTCAGAGCAACAATCAGAAGGCAAGAAAAAAAAAAAAAAAACAAGCAAGCAAGAGCTACTACCCCCCAAGCTCCTACCCCCCAAGTCTAGCAAAAAATGCTTATCCCCTGTTTCCAGCACCCTGAACGGTCCATCATAGGGTGGGCGCAATGGAGGGCGGTGGGCGTCGTGTCTGACAAACACGAACTCCGCGCTCTTCAAAGTTTTAGGCATGAAAACACGCGGAAAACTGTGGTGGGCAGGGCCCGGCAGCGTGCCTGTGTTTGCACTACGCTGCAAAAGCTGAGACGGGGAGCTGCCCGGCGCGGGATTATCTGGCAAAAATTCCCCGGGCAGCCGTAGTGGCTGCGCAAAAACAAGCTCTGCCGGGGAAGCTTCCAGATCCTCTTTCGGCGCGGAGCGCAACCCCAATAAAACCCATGGCAGCCTGTCTACCCAATTTGCATCCATCAATGAAGCCCTGAGTGCTGCTTTCAGTGATCTATGAAAACGCTCGCATAAACCATTGGCCTGTGGGTTGTACGCGGTTGTGCAGTGAATTGTAACACCCAGGCTCCGGGCCATCGTAGACCAGAGTTCGGAAACAAATTGAGGGCCCCTGTCGGACGTAATGTCCGACAGGACTCCAAAACGCGCCGCCCATGCTGTTAAAAAACTCTGTCCATTTGCCATGAAAATGTTCGCCATGTCCTATCTAATGTTTATATACTACTGTAGAGACTTGGGTCAGTCAGCTCGGACAGCGTCTCAGTCAGGATGCAGAGGGTAAACAGAGGAGGACAATAGTCAGGGAGATCATGGGGAGTTGGCAGGAAGAAGGAGTCGGGCGGGGGGTTTAAGGGTGAAGGTATTGTGATGTTAAATGTCATGCAATGTGATGTGAAATGTCATGCAGATGTGAGATGAGTGGCTGGGATAAAAGGTTGGTTGGTTGTTTCATGCTTTTCTGTGTATGACTGATGAGAGAGTGTAATAAAATCGTCTGCTCATAAACCAGCCTCATTATTCACACTACCCACACTGGTGACCCTGGACAAATTATGGAACACGAGGCAAGAACCCCGGAGTCGGCCCGGATGGGAAGCCCCAGCAATGTGGCAAGCATCCCACAGACGGCCCGGATGGGAACCCCCAGCAACGCGTGCGCTGTTTCAGTCAAGCTACCGGACTCTTTGGTAGCACAACCCACGCTCTTGGTTCCACCACACCGAGGCCCAGTTTGCCCTCTGGGGAATAACTGCAGACAACACCAAGTTTTACTACGTGGTTGCAGCGCTGGACGCTCGCACAGCTCAGCAGGTAGCGAGTCTGCTCGACCAGCCCCCAGCCCACAACAGATACGAGGCTCTCAAGGCCGCGCTGACCCGGCGCTACATGCTCTCGGACTATGAGAGAGCAGAGAGGCTCCTGAGGCGTTCCGAGTTAGGAGATGGTTCGGCTGTCGATCTGATGGAGAAGATGTTGGCGTTAATGGGCATGGATGACGGGCATTTTCTGTTTGCCCACCTTTTCCTCTGGAACCTTCCAACAGAGGCGAGAGCGGTTCTGGCCAATTCGCCGTTGCTGGCCGCGCGTGACTACCGTGTGCTAGCCCAGGAGGCAGACCGGATCATCATCACCACCAGAGCACTCACAGTCAACGTGGCGGCGTCGGAACCCAGCGAGACGACCAGAGGAGGCGAGGAGCCACTGATGGTAGCAGCAGCGGGGGCCAAGGAGCACCAGAGAGACATGCTCTGCTTCTACCACCGCCACTTCGGAGAGAACGCACGCAGATGTGCACCACCGTGCCAATTCAAGCGCTTGGGAAACGCCAAGGCCGGCAGTCGGTAGCAGCTGCGACTGCCGGCGAAGAGAACAAGCTGCTCTACGTGACGGACTCGCGCTCAGGGAGGCGTTTCCTCATAGACACCGGAGCCCAGAAGAGCATCATCCTGCCGACCTACACTGACCGGCTGGCAGGACCTAGCGGCCCCGGGCTGGTGGCAGTTTAACGGCTCGGACATTAAGACCTTTGGTGAAAGAACACTGGTTTTATCTCAACACGGCCGTACATACGAGTGGACTTTTGTCATAGCAGCACTGAGTTTCCCAATCCTGGGAGCTGATTTTCTGTGTGCACATGGTTTACTAGTTGATGTTGCTAACAGGCGCCTGGTTAATGCACTGTCCTTTGACTCTCTCCTCTGTACAGCTCAAGGGGCCGGGCCAGTAACACAAGCCAACGTCACAGCTCCAGGCGGTAAGTTCCACACACTGCTCACTCAGTTCCCAGCACTTACGGTCCCGACATTTTCGGCGGCCATCGCTAAACACGGGGTGGAGCACTTTATAACCACCACCGGGCCGCCCGTTTTTGCACGACCTCAGCGCTTGGACGCAGCTAAACTGGCCATAGCGCGGGAGGAGTTTGCCAACCTGGAAACGTTGGGCATCATCAGGCGATCAAACAGCCCATGGGCATCCCCGCTACACATGGTCCCTAAGGCTGAGGGGTCGTGGCGACCGTGCGTGGATTTCCGCAGGTTGAATAACGCCACAGCACACGACCGCTACCCGATTCCCCACATTCAGGATTTTTCCGTTCACCTCGCCGGAGCACGCATTTTTTCTAAAATAGACCTGGTCCGCGGTTACCACCAGGTCCCAGTGCGCGCGGAGGACGTACCCAAAACAGCGGTAATAACTCCATTCGGCTTGTTCGAGTTTCTGCGCATGCCATTCGGATTAAAAGGAGCGGCACAGACGTTCCAGCGCATGATGGATGCAGTGCTGCGCGATCTCCCGTTTGTGTTTGTCTATTTGGATGATATCCTGGTAGCCAGTGCGTCCGAAGACGAACACGTAACCCACCTCAGGACGGTTTTCCAGAGGTTGGAGGAGCACGGGTTAATAATCAACCCAGTGAAGTGCCAGTTGGGTGTTACAGGGATTGATTTTTTGGGGCACCACGTCTCACCGGAGGGAGCGATACCCTTGCCCGACAAAGTGCATGCCGTGGCAAACTTTCCCCGGCCTCAGACGGTCAGGGCGGTGCAAGAATTTTTGGGGATGGTTAACTTTTATAACCGGTTCCTCCCCTGTGCAGCTCAACTCATGCAGCCATTGTACGACGCGCTCAAGAGATGGAAACCCGCGGATGGAGTCGAATGGACTCCGGAGCTAGAGCAGGCATTCTCTGAGGTTAAAGCAGCCCTGGCTAACGCCGCACTGTTGGCGCACCCGGACCCGGTGGCCCGGATAGCGCTCACTACCGACGCCTCGGACCTGGCCATAGGGGCCGTCGTGGAGCAACATGTCGCCGGTTCTTGGCAGCCGCTCGCTTTTTTCAGCAGGGCTTTGCGCGACAGTGAGCGTAAATACAGCATGTTCAACAGGGAGTTGCTGGCTCTCCACCTGGCCATACGCCACTTCCAGTTCTGGCTGGAAGGGCGCAGCTTCACCGCGTTTGTGGACCACAAGCCTCTAACGTTCGCGATGGCCAAGGTTTCGGAACCATGGTCGGGCCGGCAGCAGAGACAGCTGGCCGCGATCTTGGAGTTTACGACCGATATTCAGCATGTGTCAGGTAAACTGAATGTGGTGGTGGACTGCCTCTCGCGCGCAGTAGTGGCCCCAGTCTGGGTAGGGATAGATTATACAGCCATGGCCGCAGAGCAGATTGGCGATACGGACATGCACGCGCTCCAGTCTGGACCAACAGGGTTAAGGCTGGAGAGCAGAGTACTGCAAGATGGCAAGCACCCCCTAATCTGCGACGTCTCCATGGGACGCCTGCGCCCGGTGGTCCTGGTCTTGTGGTGCCGCCGCGTGTTTGAGTCAGTTCACGCTCTGGCGCACCCAGGAGTGCGCGCGTCAGTCAAAATGGTGGGAGCAAAGTTTGTGTGGCCAGGCCTGCACAAACAAGTGAAAGAGTGGGCTGCAGTCTGCGTAGCGTGCCAACGAGCCAAAGTTCACAGACACACGAAGGCTCCTTTGAAGCCGTTTAGTATACTGGCTAAAAGATTCGACCATGTTCATGTAGACCTCGTGGGCCCCCTCCCACCATCGCAGGGGTGCACACACCTTCTGACAGTGGTGGACCGCACCACACGCTGGCCAGAAGCAGTTCCGCTGGCGGCAACCACGTCTGCAGACGTGGCGCACGCTTTTTTGACAACATGGGTGGCGCATTTTGGAATCCCGTCGGGCATCACGTCCGATAGGGGCCCTCAGTTTGTTTCCGACCTTTGGTCCGCGACGGCCCGCAGCCTGAGTGTTGCAATTCATCGCACAACCGCGTACAACCCACAGGCCAATGGGTTATGCAAGCGTTTTCATAGGTCACTGAAAGCAGCACTCAGGGCTTCGTTGACAGATGCAAATTGGGTAGACCGGTTGCCGTGGGTTTTGTTGGGGTTGCGTTCCGCACCAAAACAGGATTTGGAGGCTTCCCCGGCAGAGCTGGTTTTTTCCTAGCCACTGCGGCTGCCCGGGGAATTTTTGCCAGATAATCCCGCGCCGGACAACTGCCTGTCTCAGCATTTGCAGCATAGTGCAGACACAGGCACGCTGCCTGGCCCGGCCCACCACTGTTTTCCACCTGCTTTCGTGCCAAAAACTTTGAAGAATGCGTAGCTCGTGTTCGTCAGGCACGATGCCCATCGCCCTCCATTGCGCCCACCCTATGATGGCCCGTTCAGAGTGCTGGAAATAGGGAACAAGCATTTTATGTTAGACTTGGGGGGTCATCGGGAGAAAATATGCATAGACAGACTAAAGCCCGCCTTTGTAGTGGCGGACGAGCAAGTGCTGCTGGCTTGGGCCCCTCGGCGTGGAAGACCCCCACTGAGAGCTCCCCAGGCAAACGATTCACCAGGACAGCCACACGGGCAAAGCGGAGTCCCCCCCCACCGCCGCCATGGCCCACCCGCAGTCAGACACACTTCCAGCAGCCCCCCGCCGGCACAGAGCCCCCGTTACAGCAGATATGGGAGGAGACTGAAGCCCAAAAGAGCGTGGGGACTGAAACTCTGTCTGGGGGGGGGGGGCTGGTAGAGACTTGGGTGAGTCAGCTCAGACAGCGTCTCAGTCAGGATGCAGAGGGTAAACAGAGGAGGACAATAGTCAGGGAGATCATGGGGAATTGGCAGGAAGAAGGAGTCGGGGGGGGGGGGGTTTAAGGGTGAATGTACTGTGATGTGAAATGTCATGCAGATGTGAGATGAGCGGTTGGGATAAAAGGAGAAACCTTGCTTGGTTGTTTCACGCTTTTCTGTGTATGACTGATGAGAGAGTGTAATAAAATCGTCTGCTCATAAACCAGCCTCATTATTCACACTCTCCACACTATACTGTATATCTGTGTTTCCTGTCCATTGTAGTCTCATCATCCAACTGCTCAGATGTAAATATGATTATTTTGGACCTGTAAAAAAAAGAATTTTTAGTATTATTATTTAAAAATATAATATATTAGCATATTATATTCTTCAAAATTATATTATTTTTGAAGAATATAAATATAATTCTGCACTTTTCTAAACACTTTGTTGATATATTATTTAAAAAAAATCTATGAAAATAATGTCTAGATTACATTTAAACACTGACGTGACTGTTTACAGGGCTCTGCACCCAAGTATTGACTTTTCAAGATTGTCTCCTGTGTATGCAAGTGATTATTTTATGTTTTTCTTATTCCTCGTCCCTTTCTTTCTTCTTAGGGTGGATTCACACTACAATGTTTGGACCAACTTTTATTGACGTTTTGGCAAACATCTGGCTCTGCTGGCAAAAGTTGGTAAAAGTTAAGTCTGTATGGAGAAACTAGGCACAGGCATTGCTCAGGAGTGATTTTAGCCCATTCTTCCATACAAACTGTCTTCAAATCTTGAAGGTTCCATGGATGTTTTCTGTAAACTCTGATCTTCAGTTTGTTCCATAGATTTTCAGTTGGATTCAGGTCAGGTGACTGACTGGGCCATTCTAGCAACTTTATTTTCCTTCTCTGGAGCCAGTTGGGTTTCCTTGGCTGTGTGTTTGGGATCATTGTCTTGCTGAAATGTCCACCCTCGTTTCATCTTCAGCATCTTGGCAGATGGCAACAGATTCTTATCAAGAATGTCTCTGTACATTTGTCCATTCATCTTGCCTTCAATTATATGAAGTCTGCTTGTACCATGTGCTGAAAAACACCCCCACACCATGATGCTTCCACATCCAAACTTCACTGTTGGTATGGTGTTTTTGGGCTGATGCGCAGTGCCACTTCTCCTCCAAACATGCTGTGTGTTGTGGCATCCAAAAAGTTCAATTTTGGTCTCATCTGACCAGACTATATTCTCCCAGTACTGGCTTGCCCAAATGTTGTGCAACAAATGTTAAATGAGCTTCAGCATGCTTTTTCTTCAGCAATGGAGTCTTGCGAGGTGAGTGGGCATAGAGCCCATATTGGTTGAGTGCATTACTTATTGTTTTCTTTGCAACAGCAGCACCTGCTAACTCCAGGCCTTTCTGGAGCTCTCCACGAGTGGTCTTTGGCTCTTGGATAACTCTTTTGATAATTCTTTTGACTCCTCTGTCAGAAATCTTGCAAGGAGCTCCTGGTCATAGCTGGTTTATGGTAAAATGATGTTCTTTCCACTTCCGAATGATGACTCCAACAGTGCTCATTGGAATATTCAGCAGTTTAGAAATGTGCCTGTAACGAATGCCATCATTATGTTTTGCACCCATCATGAGTTCTTTGTGGTGTGACAATCTGATATTCACAGACCTTTTTAAAGGCTATCAGTCAGGACTTAACCAGCTGAAATTAATTTGCACTGATGGGGAATGGGATGGCTTCCTAAATTCTGATGAATTTCAGCTGGTTTCTTGGCTTTCTATGCCTTTTTGCAGTCCTTTTTCTTCATGTGTTCAATACTTATTACCTGTGACATTCCACTTTATTAAATATAACTTGTTTTGTGAACACAGTTGCCTTAATTTCTTTGTATGTATGGATTACTTGGTTTGTTAATGATATCTGGTGAAAATCTCATGTCAATGGCTCCATCATAAATATGTTTAATGAGAAAAATGTTGGCTCACCTCTTCATAACTGTTAGACAAACCAGAATCTACTCGTCTCGCCCTTCATCTGAACATCTTTTACAAAGTTTTTTTTTAACTCTTTGATTTTCAAAAACCCTTTAGCTGGCAGCCAACATTTTGAGACTAGTATATCCAGTTGAAAGACTTTCATAATAAAAGTGCATAAAGGATGGTGTTTGTATCATTGAAGTGCTATAGAGCTTTTATTTTAGCTTATTTCAACAAAGCCAAAAGAAGCTAATGCGATGGTAGGCCTGTCCATCCATATTTCACAGAAATCAGTCCTCCTCCCAGACATTTTCCTCAATGGTCACCAAGCTCACTTACAATGATCCTCAGGTTGTCTGCATCCAGGTTGTCTCAAGGTCAAAGGTCAGTAGATCTGAGCGTTTATATGATTTCATGAAAATTGTTACTACTCCTAGGCAATTGTCCCAGTGTTTGGCAAACTCATGGACAATGGTCCTCAAATGGGTCTGCATCTAGGCTGTGCTCAAGGTCAAGGTCAATGGTTTGACAGTTTCATCAAGCCGGAATGAGCTACTCCATCATTGACGGTCAGGTTGAATAATTTCAGGTCATTAGCAGTGAATGAGAACTTTAAGGTGGATTCGCACTACAACATTTGGACCGACTTTTACTGACGTTTTGTCAAACGTCTGGCTCTGCTGGCAAAAGCTAATGATTGCTGGTGTTTGTTGGCAAACACTGACTGAAGTTGTGTTCTTTGAAAATTTTCAGCCTGCTGAAAATTTCCCGACGTTTGGAAATACACGTTGGTGAACATTGTGCTCATTTTGTAAAAGTTCCTGAGCGCTGAGCTAAGTTATGCACAGTTTACCTAAGTCAGCCTAAGTTAAAGCCGGGTTCACTCTATAGCGTTTGGACCGACTTTTACAGATGTTTTGAAAAATCAGAGAAATACTCAGTGCAGTTCAGCTGACATCAGTGTCAGGTGACGCTCATATAAAGATCAGAGTTTGTGGAGGCTTCCTGCTGTTCTGGACCTGCTTCTGGAGTGAACACATCTCCCTTGGGCATACGTTTCAGTATTTATTTTTTATTTGATATTCCTATGTAGTTACTTCTGCATACCCTTTTCCCCTGTTCATTCATTCATTCATCTAAAAAAATAAAATAATGCTACAGACTCCAACACTAAGTCCGCAATTAAAATGTGAATGTGGATGGAATTAAAAAAAAAATTAATGAATCATCATTTAAATAAATGACGGGTGATTATATTTTGACAGTTACACCTCTCTCCATTAAAATAACATCATCATCATCGTAGCAGTCTGTCGTGGGTGACAATGACTGTTTCATTTAGGTCTGATCAGATTCCTCCACACAGCTCTGTCCTTAGCCTTCTGGTGCCAGGAACTCCTGTCTATGTCCAACTTCTTCAAGTTTCTTTTTACAGTGTCTTTAAATCTGAGCCTTGGTCTACCCTGATTGCATGTGCCCTCACATAACTGTGAGTAGAGTAACTGCCAAGGGAGACGCTGGTGGTCCATCCTCTCAACATGTCCGAGCCATCTCAGGTTCATCTGTATTAGCATGTCCTCCATTGATGCTAGACCAGCTCGTTTCAACACTTCTTTGTTGGTTATCTTGTCTTTCCATGAGATGTTCATTATGGCTCGAAGGTGTCTCATCATGTACGCGTGGAGTTTCTTCACCTGCACTCTGTAGACAGTCCAAGTTTCAGCACCGTACAATAGAGTAGCCAGTACTGTCGTTCTGTACACTTTACATTTCACACGGATTGACACATGTCGATTGTTCCACAGTCTCTCCCTCAAGTTTCCAAACACAGCACTCGCTCTTCCCATTCTGAGAGATAGTTCACCCTCCAGCCTAGCATTCTCTGAAACAGTACTCCCTAGGTACTTGAAAGTCTTGCACTTGACTAGTGGCTCTGTACCAATGCTGATCTCTGCTGGTAGTGATGTTGATAATTGGAACTTTGGTGGTTGATAAAGGCACTCTGTCTTCTTGATGTTGATTTGGAGGCTGAATTGGCTAGCTGCTCTTGCAAATTTCTCCACTAAAGATTGCATATCTTCCACGCTGTGTGCAACTAGAGCACTGTCGTCGGCAAAGAGCATTTCTCTTACTATCTTTATCAATGTCTTACCCTTGGCTTTAACCCCTTGCACTCCGGTCAATTTTCCTAAAAACACCAAAAAATAATGTGCCCAAAGTAAATCAAAAGCTGTTATTCAACCCTTTGCAGCATCTTCATGGGGTTGGTCTCATTTAAAAGAAAACACTTTGAATTTTTTGGCAAAAAAAACCATGATCTCTCTAAGTGCTCCGGCCACTGAGTTACAGTCATCTAAACATAGTGAACTTGAAGAAAATAAATTTGGCCTGGGTGTTTTTTTGGATACAAATGCTTGCAAATAACACACAGCTTCAGATCTGGGCTGGAAAATGCAACAGAAATGTAGAACCAAGTGTTATCCAGCTGAGGTCAAAATTTTGTAACAATACCACAAAAAATGAATATATTACACAGCTTTGTTCTCAGGCTGTTGCCAGGCGTTTTGGAACTGTGCCAAATTGTGCCAAATGGCACAGTTTGGAAAAACGTCTGTAACTTTTGAATGATTCAACATAGAAGCTTCATCTTGGGCTCAAATGAAAGGTTACATTCAGGGCTGTGTCTGTGTGTGTGTGTGTCCCCCGCTACAGAGGACGGAGATCCGCCCTCGCTATATAACGGATTACACTCGGATGTGGTGATGTTTCCACAGCACCGCTGTCACCGCGGCTCCCCCCTTCCCGCGACAGAATCGTAGCGGGGGGGGGGGGAGAGGGGGCGGGGGCGTTCACGATCCGGAGGCGGCGAACGAACCGTGTACCGCGGCGCACTCACTTCGGACATCGTGCGCCGCACAGTTGTAATTTACCGATTGGCCAAAAGTCATTTTTGATTACAATTTTCAGGGATAAAAAATAATTTGGCTTATAACACCTTACCTCTTCACAGCCACATTGTCTTGGCCAACTTCTCTTCCTCACTGTCAGACGAACCGACGCTGGTCCGCTCTGGTTCTGGTCTCGCGACCCGGTCAAAACATTCCATGATTGCGGTTTTGGCAAATGATTTACGACCTTCGTCGTCGGCCTCCGTCGGTCTATGATGACCATATAAGAGAATCCTAAACACTCTGCTGGAATTTAAAAAAAAAAAATAAAGCACTGCCTGTGGCTGCTGAAGCAGTCTCTCTCCACCCAGCTTTAGACAACAGCTCAGCGAACTTCTGTGCTTCAATTGGCTCGCAGCCGTTGGGAGGCGGGTCCTTCTGGCTAGATTTTCATTCATTGGTTCTTCAAGGTTTCAGAAACCCAATTCAAGGCTCTTATTAGTCGAATGAGAGGTCAATCAGATGAACTAATCTGTTCGCGGCTGTGTCTGCAGCTTTTATTTTTCAGTGCGCGCTTGGACGCCATAACCATCTCCATCTCCACCATCAGGATCTTGCGTCCGAGTCATACGTCCTGCATCGTGCGCGCTCGTGCGCTGTCGTGCGCTCTAGGACGCAGAGACTTGCCCGTCCGCAGTACAACGGAGCGCAAGAGGTTAAACTGTGCCACACTGAACAAGTCTGCTTCTTTCCTTGTTTGAATGTATACTCCTTCTGAAGTGTCTTTGAAGGCCACCTCAAGCATGGCTGCCAGATATAGCGAGAAGAGTGTAGGTGCCAGCACACACCCTTGTTTCACCCCGTTGTTTACTGAAAAGTCTTTAGATACTGAACCACTCATTGCCACGTTTGCTTGCATACCTGTATGGAGTGCCTCGATGAGGCTGACAAACTTCTCTGTACAGCCATATTTCTTGAGTACCTGCCAAAGTCCTTGTCATGAAACAGTATCGAAGGCTTTACTGAAGTCTATCAAGACTACATAAAGCGGCATGTTCTGTTCGATACACTTTTCTTGAACCTGTTTCAAGCAGAAAATCATGTCCATTGTGCTTCTTCCACTTCTAAAGCTGCACTGGGTTTCCGGTAGTACATTCTGCGAGATGTGTTCACTGAGTCTGTTAAGTAGTACACGTGAGAGAATCTTACCAACAGTGGCTAGTAGTGACATACCTCGGTAATTTCCACGATCCTTCCTGTCACCTTTCTTGAACAAAGGCACAATACTTGCATCCTTCCAGTCTTGAGGTACTTTCTGGGCATCCCATATCTCTTGGATGAGCTTGTGCAGGCAGTTGGTCAGCTGAACACCACCAAATTTCCACACTTCTGCTGGAATTCCATCTCTTCCTGGAGCTTTACCATCCTGTGTTGTCCTGATAGCTGCCATTAGTTCATCAAAATTTGGTGGTTCATCCAGACTTGATACAGCTGGTCGCTGCACTAGAGCTTCTTTAGCCTCTTCAGTGAGATCTCCAGGGTTGTTTAGTAGTTGGTCAAAGTGGTCTGCAAATCTGTCCAGGAGCTTGTCTTTCTCCTGCAAAACCATTTCACCATCCATAGCCTTTAGTTGGATCAATCCTCTTGGTTTAGGGCCGTAGATTTCTCTCAAACCTGTGAAGAATGTTTTCATGTCCTTCCTGTCTGCTGTAGTTTGAAGTTTTTCCGCTTTTTCATCCCACCAGTTGGACTTCATCTCTCTGGTGTAATTCTGTAGCTCACTCTGAGCCTTTGAGTATTTCTTCTTTTTCGACCTTGTGTTACACTGTAGGTTTTCCTGCCTAGCTGTATTCCTCGCTTCTAGTAGTTTCTTCAGGTGTTCATCATGCTCATCAATCCAATCTTGATGTTTCCTCTCAGGGTAGCCTAATACATCACTCACAGTCTGATACACCGTATCCTTCAGTGTTGCCCATTTCTCTTCTATGTCATTCTCTGAGTTGTTGCTGTCCCAGTCTTTCAAGTTTTCATCCATTTCCTGTGTAACTTCTTCCTGCTTCTTTTGGCCTTTCAGTGCACTAGTGTTTAGCTTCCGTAGTGGCTTTGCACCCGTCCTGCAGTGCTGTTTTCGTCTGCAAATCCTTAATCTAGATCTCAGCATAACATGATCAGTGCCACAGTCCACACCTCTCATTGCTCTGGTGTCCAATGCATCCCTTCTGTCTCTCTGCCTGACTATGATGTAGTCTAATAAGTGCCAGTGCTTGGATCTTGGGTGCATCCATGTCTTCTTGTGTGTCCTTGTGCTTAAATAGAGTGTTGGTTATCACAAGGTTGTACTCTGAACATAGTGCAAGTAGAAGTTCTCCATTAGCATTGCACTTGCCTACTCCATGACTGCCTAGCACTCCTTTCCATTTCTCAGTGTCTGAACTAACTCTGGCATTAAAATCTCCAACGAGTATCAGCCTGTCATCAGTCGGTACACGCCTGATAGTCTCACGTATATCACTGTAGAACTCTTCCTTCACCTCCTCCGTGTTGGTCATTGTTGGGGCATATACACTGATGAGTGTGGCATACATCTTCCGCTGTAGTGGGAGTCTCATAGTCATTATCCTGTTGTTGATTGGCCCCGGTTCCTCATCAAGCATTGCTGCTATCTCCTTTCTAACTGCAAAGACCACTCCTGCTTCTCTCCTTTCTTGAGTTGATCTCCCACTCCAAAAGAAGATGTACCCATGGTCTTCCAAGCTGTCATATCCAGGCAATCTTGTTTCACTAAGTGCAGCTATGTCTACATTGTACCTGTTCATTTCCAGGGCCACAAGCGCGGTCTGTCTTTCTGGGCGCTGTGATGTTGTTCTGTCCAACAGAGTGCGTACATTCCATTCCGCTACACACAAGGTTGCTGTTTTCCTCTTCTTTTGTCTTCCTGCTCCTAGCTTACTTTTCACTGCCTGTCGGAATGTGAACAGATCAGCGCGGACTTTGTAAGCCTGGGCGGCGTCCGAGCCGGTATGAGTTGCTTTCTGATTGACCATTTCATGAAACTTCTTGCAAAGTATTTGAGTACTGCTAGCTTTTGCTGGACTAGCAGCACATTCTTGGCAGATAAAGGTAATATCAGTGGCAAGGACAAGCCAAGACAAACTGACTCCAGTATCTGTTGCAGTGACTGACCAGATGATAGGTTTGTTTATCTCTGCTCTTTGTGTAGTGCATGTCACAATGCACCAACTGGCACAGTCCACCACAGACCTTGTGACAGATGTGTTTATCTGCCAGGATGTCCAGTCTCCCCCTGTGTAACTGGGAATGGTCCACCACAGACCTGTGACAGATATTGTTTTTAGTTCTGCCAGGATGCCCTGTTTCACCCTCCACGCCCTCGGAAGGGCGGGGATGCCGGTTGAGTCGCTGACGGCCCGACCCATGAGACAGGTAGTACCGGTTTTCATGGTTATCTGGTAGCAAGCAAGCCAATGCCTGACCTGACAAAAAAAAAAAGGGGGGATGTAAGTCTCAGTTAAAAGCTGCCAATTTCTGACCAAAAAAGTGCAATTTTATGGGTAAAAAGCTGCAACTTTAGCAAAAAGACAAAAAAGGTGTAAATTTCCAACTGTTTACAACCTAAAAATGCTGCAGATCTAAGATTTGAGTAAAATGCTGCAAGTTTAAGCTTTTATTTAAAAAAACCCTGCAAATTCAAGAGTAAGAAAAGTTCTAAATTCATGAGGAAAAAGCTGCAAAATTATGAATAATAAAAAGCTGTAAATTTTCAAGTAAAAAGCTGCACATTTCTGAGTAAAATGGCTCTAATTCTGCAGGAAAATCCTGCAAATTTATGGGAAAAATTGTCACATTTACAAAAGAATGCTTCTAATTTACATGAAAAAGGATGTGATAAATTGGTGTGTGTTGGCCATTTTTTTTTAAGACAGCAGTAAGAAGGAACTAAGCGGTTGTGTTCGGAGGTGTTAAATTCTGCAAATCTGCATTTATTTATTTATTTATTTAGCGAATGCAAAGTCCTTAAGCCAAGCAGTTGCCTCCTGGTTTGCTGTATGGAGGGTGTGTAATCCTCCTTCCAGTCTTTGGAGCGGGCAAGCCTCTATGATGTGTTCCATTGTTTGCTCCTCTCCACATGCGCACAGAGGGCTAGGGCTACTGCCCCATCTGTAAAGGCTGGCCAAGCAGGGGCCATGTCCAGTCCTGAAGCGATTGAGTGTAGACCACTGTCTCCTTGGGAGGTTGGTGCCCGGGACCTGTTGGTTGGGGTTTATCACCAGCTGTTTGTTTGGGACCTCCTTGGTCTCCCATTCCTCTTGCCAAGCTGTCTGGATGGTAAAGTCAGCTGGGGGAGGGTTTTTCCAAATCGGCCGTCTGGATGAAAGTCGGGCAGTGGGTGGAGTGTAGATATCTGCATGGATTGGTAAGTGAGGAGAATCTTAACTTTTTGGAGCATCCTTTGAGTTAATGCTGCTCGCCGGATGTGTGGAGGGGCTATGTTTGACAGTACAGAGAGCCAGGGGAGTGGTGTTGAGCGGATTGTTCCAGTTATAGTTCTCATGGTTGTGTTGAGCTGGGTGTCTACATGGTGTGTGTAAGATGACCTGGACCAGACAGGGGCACAATATTCTGCTACAGAGTATGAAAGGGCCAGTGCTGAGGTGCGCAGGGTGGAGACTGCCGCCCCCCATTTTGCACCAGCGAATGGGGGGCAATGGATCAGCGTTCTCGTCGCGCCCTCCGCCAGTACCCGGGCTCGCCTGGGGAAGCTAATGATCCTACCAGCAGACTAAATTCGAAGAGACGACGCCTCTGTGCCAAGTCAAAGAAGAATCCTAGTCACAGTCCTAAAGCCGAAAGCAAACAGCCCCAAGAGCACTTTGTGGTAGGATCGGCCCTTCGCATATTACAACTAAACGTTGAAGGCCTATCTGCAGCCAAGCGAAGCCTTATCGAAGTCCTCGCCTTCCAACATTCGATTGACGTAATCTGCCTCCAAGAGACTCATATTGGCACAGAGGAAGCTGGCCGCTTCACCATCAAAGGCTTTGACCTCCTGTGCTATGTTCTACATGCTAAACATGGACGTGCCACCTATGTGCGTTCTGACATAGTTGAAGCAAATCACCTGATAACAACACATTTCTCAGACACCATAATCATTGGTGGCTTCCATATTGTCAATGTGTACAAGCCACCTAATGCCAACTGGGATCTGCAGGTCTTACCCACCCTACCCCACCCTGCCATCTATGTGGGGGACTTTAACAGCCATCACCCTGACTGGGGGTACCCAGCAGTGGACAGTGATGGGAAGGCACTTTCAGACTGGGCATCCAGAAATGACCTCGCTTTGATATACGACCCCAAACAAAGAGGAACCTTCCACTCTGCTAGGTGGAAGAAGGACTATTCTCCTGACCTGTGTTGGGTCAGCTCTTTGAATGGGGAGCCATATCCTACACAGATCCTCATTCTTGATGATTTTCCACACAGCCAACACCGGCCCCTGCTTGTACACATTGGCCTACAACTTCCAGTCATATACAGCCCAAGGAAGATGCGCTGGAACTTCCGCAAAGCCAACTGGAAGAAATTCAGTGAAACTCTGGACCGGAGCGTTGTTACCATCCCACTCCACACCATCACTGTAGATGAAGCATACAACCGCTTCTGCAGCGCAATCTTCAAGGCTGCCCATACTGCAATCCCACGAGGCTACCGACCCCTCTATGTCCCATGTTTGGACGGAGAAAGTGCTGCCCTCCTACAATCCTATCAAACATCAGGGGACCCAGAGATAGCAGACCATCTCATTGAATCGCTAAATACAGCTCGGCGAAAGAAATGGGAGGAGACAGTTGCTGACCGGAGCTTTACCCACTCTAGCAGGAAATGTTGGAGCCTCATCCGTCGCCTAGGAGCTGCACAGAAGCCCCCTAGCCAAAGCCGAGCATCCGTCACACCCAACCAAGTTGCATCCCACCTACTGACTATCGCCAAAGCACCCCAAGACAAATCTGCATTAATCAGCAGGGAAAAGAAGAAGAAGAGGAATAGGTGATCCCCAGCAGCAGAAATAATCCAGTTAACCCAGGAAGAGTAAACACATGACACCCCATGACACCCAACAGATCACCCCCCCATGACATCAGTGGGAACAGCTGGGCCAGATTTCACACCTCTGTCGATTTACATGTTCCCTTCTGAGGACAATTCAAACTGAGCTGCTGCTGAGATGGAAACCAAAGGGTTAAAAGGGTGACATGGCTTTATCAGCAGCACTGACCCCCCCCCCCCCCCCCCCCCCCGCCCCAACTGACCTGCTGGACAGGAACTAACAACTCCTCAGGCCTGTTAACACAATTTTAACAACAAAGGACATGCAAAAAAATGAAGATTTCCTTTGATTTAACAGGATAACAGCGTGAATTTTCTGGTCTGTGAGTGAACAGAGCAGCCATGAGTGTTTCATGGAGTCACTTATTGAATTATAATGGTTAATCTAAGTCACAATTTCAAGAAACAAACTTAAGGGGAAACTTAAACCCATGTTTTAAATTTTGCTGATTTTTCTTTTCTTTTCTTTTTTTTCTGCTTCTCTTCCAGTGCTTATGGCCACTTTCTGATTGCTTTGAGTTTTTAAAACATCATTTTAAGAATAATGTTAATGGACTTAAAGTACATTTCTAACTACACTCTATCATACAATATGCCATTTAACATACAATTTCATTTGATCACATTTAGTTCTTAATTCAAACAAGCAGAGTATTTGCAACCAACTTAATTAAGACTTGAGCAAAAAGAATCAATCTGAATACAACTGGGAGCGTTTAAGAATAAAAATCTCTGGATTCCTTAATGAAGTTCTGCCTGCAGATCACCTGCACTCACACATTCCAATTACCACTCATGAGACGGACCAGATTCCATACAAAATGTTAAAAATTTTGCTTTGGCTTCGTCTTTAAGGGGTTGCTGTTCCAGTTAAAAGTCTCAAGTGTTGAAGAGTCCAGCTTTGTATAAAACAGCCATGTCAGTATACCACAAAAGACTCAAAGTTGCTAAGATAATCCAGAGGTTAAACCGGCTGTTAATGTCATTCAAGCCCTTCATGGCGTCGACAATGTGGAATCGGCATTTCACTTTGAAACGGATGGCAGCGAGTTATTGCAAACGAGCAGCATTACCAAGATATATTACCAAATATTATTAACCGAGATCAGAATGGCTTTATAATGGGAAGACAAGGCTTCCATAATGTAAGAAGACTATTTAATATTATTTATTCCAATAAAGAAGCACCGGATACAGCTCTCCTATCATTGGACGCCAAAAAGGCCTTTGATAGGGTCAAATGGCCCTATCTTTTTGAAGTCCTACAAAGATATGGACTTGGAAATAATTTCATAAAATGGGTCCAGATAATATACAATAATGCGACAGCAGAAATCCTAACAAACAGCAATATCTCAAAATCAATAAAACTCAATAGAGGATGTCGACAAGGCTGTCCACTTTCACCTTTATTGTTTACTATGGCAATTGAACTTTTAGCGATGGCAGTATGTTCACATCCACAATTATATGAAATTAAAGTAGGATCAACAGAACATAAAATCTCCCTGTATGCCGATGACATAATTTTATTTCTGTCGAATCTAAAAAAATCAATTCCGACTTTGTTGAATTTAATAAAGAATTTTGGGGAAATATCAGGATATAAAATAAACAAAACAAAATCTTCAATATTAATGTTAAATGAGACCCAGAGAAATCATCCATTTCCTGAGGTAAACCAATTCAATGTTGTAGATCAGTTTAAATATTTAGGAATTCAAATTTTGCCTAAGCTAGAATCAGTCACCAATGCCAACTATGAAGCCTTAATGACAGATATTAATGAGTTACTTCAAAGATGGATGTCACTACCAATGTCGATGATCAGGAGAATTAATACACTTAAAAGTAATATCTTACCAAAAATACTTTACTTATTCCAAAACATCCCTTTACCACCACCTTCAGATCTATTCTCAAGAATTAAAAAAAAGTTAGTGGAATTTATATGGAACAATAGGAAGGCTAGACTACGTTTGTCCTTACTGTATTTACCATTTGATCGTGGAGGTCTGAAATGTCCAAACTTTATGCTGTATTACTGGTCAGCACAACTGAGGTCTATGACATATTATTTTTCAACAAATGATCCTCCTCATTGGACTGAAATGGAGTCATACAATTTACCTTTACCTCTTCCCTTATTCATATACTCAGACTCGGCTAAAAAATTACAGAAACAAGTTAAAAATCCAATTGTAAAGCACATGATCAGAATATGGTGTGAAACCAAAAAATATTTAAAAGAACCACACTCACTGTCACAATTTAGCCCAATATGGGGTAATCAATATTTTACACCAGGGAGAGCGGATACTGTATTTAAAGTATGGAATTTAAAAGGGATTCAAAAGATTCAAGACTTATATTTGTCACACTCAGATAATATAATGTCTTTTGAAGAACTTGTGGAAATGTGAAAATGACGAGGCAGAGTTTATCTCACGAGTCAGGTTTATTCACATCTTCCAACATCAGCAAAAACAGAAAGAGGAAAAAAACCCAGACATTTGTCCTTTAAATACCCAGGACCTTCAAAGCTCACAGTCACAATGCATTTAATCCCAAGTAACAATGCATCCTCTGTCAGATCTTATCACCTCCACCTAAAGTCTCTGGCAGCCAGTAAATCCCCCAAGGCTGTCTCTTTGCATACCAAAGACTAAACTTCCACATCCTCCTGTTATCTCCAAGGAGACTCAGTCCTTTGTTCAATCTGAGATGTGAAGCCTAAAGTGATATAACAATGTGCATATGTGTCCCACATGACCCCCCCAAACGTCTAAGATGGAACAACGGAATAACAGTCTGCATGTCATGATAAAATCATTACACATCAGCCCACGTGCTGCTTGGGCCTCAGCCTCCTCCCGTATCTGCTGTAGGCGGGCTTCACCACTTCCGCGGCGCCATCCTGCTGGGGGGCTGCTGTCTGAGGGTGAGAACTGTTAGTCAATCCCTGTGGGTGTTCTGGGGAATGTCCCCTAGGGGGTCTGCCGCGCCGAGGAACCCTGGCCAACAGCACATCCTCGTCAGCCACCACAAAGGCGGGTTTGAGCCTGTTTATGCCAATCTTTTCTTTCCTGCCCCCCAAATCTAGCAAAAAATGCTTATCCCCTGTTTCCAGCACTCTAAATGGTCCATCATAAGGTGGTCGTAGCGGCGGGCGATGGGAATCGTGTCTGACAAAAACAAACTCCACGTTTTTTAAAGCCTTAGGTACAAAAACGCACGGAAAACTGTGGTGAATGGGGCCAGGCAGCGTGCCTCATTCCGTGCCACGCTGCAACTGCTGAGCCAGTGAGCATTCTGGCGCAGGATTATCTGGGAGAAATTCCCCGGGCAGCCGAAGTGGCTGCGCAAAAACTAGCTCAGCCGGGGAGGCTTCTAAATTCTCTTTAGGTGCAGAACGCAACCCCAATAAAACCCACGGTAGCCTGTCTACCCAATTTGCATCCGTAAGCGATGCTCTGAGGGCCGCTTTCAATGACCTATGAAAACGTTTGCATAACCCATTAGCCTGCGGATTGTACGCGGTTGTGCGGTGGATCGTTACCCCCAGGCTGCGGGCCATTGCTGACCAAAGTTTGGAAACAAATTGAGGGCCTCTGTCGGACATAATGTCTGACGGGACTCCAAAGCACGCTACCCATGCTGTTAAAAACGCGTGCGCCACCTCCTCGGCTGTAGTTGACGCCAGTGGGACCACTTCTGGCCAGCGCGTGGTGCGGTCTACCATTGTCAGAAGGTGTGCTCACTCTTGCTCCGGAGACCATTCGATCTTATTTGAGGGTTTTTGTTTTTTTAGTGCGGCATACAATGGTTGCATGAGCTGCGCTGTGCGGGGGAGGAAACGGTTATAAAAATTCACCATTCCCAAAAACTCCTGTAACGCCTTGACCGTTTGTGGCTGGGGAAAATTGGTTACCGCGCGCACTTTGTCAGGCAGAGGAACCGCTCCTTCTGGAGAGACGCGATGCCCCAAAAAATCAATCTGCGTCACCCCGAACTGACACTTCGCTGGGTTGATTATTAACCCGTGCTCTCCCAACCTCCGGAAAACTGCCGTGAGGTGGTTTTCGTGTTCGTCTTCGGACGTGCTGGCTACCAAGATGTCGTCCAGGTAGACGAATACGAAGGGGAGATCGCGCAACACCGCGTCCATCATGCGTTGGAACGTCTGCGCAGCGCCTTTAAGCCCAAACGGCATGCGCAAAAACTCGAATAGGCCAAACGGAGTTATTACCGCTGTTTTGGGTATGTCCTCAGCGCGCACTGGGACTTGGTGGTAACCGCGGACCAAGTCTATCTTAGAAAAAATGGGCGCCCCTGCCAAATGAATGGAAAAATCTTGGATATGCGGGATTGGGTAGCGGTCGTGCGCTGTGGCGTTGTTCAACCTGCGGAAATCTCCGCAAGGTCGCCACGAGCCATCAGATTTCGGGACCATGTGAAGCGGGGAAGCACATGGGCTGTTCGAACGCCTGATGATGCCCAACTTTTCCAGGTTGGCAAACTCCTCGCGCGCTATGGTCAGTTTAGCTGAATCCAAACGCCGAGCTTTTGCAAAAACGGGCGGTCCGGTGGTAGTAATAAAATGTTCCATTCCGTGTTTAGCGACGGCTGCTGAAAATGTGGGAACCGTGAGTGCTGGGAACTGAGTGAGCAGTGTGTGGAACTTACCGCTTGCCGTTGTGACGTTGGCTTGTGCTGTGGGCGGGGTCACTCGGGCTGCACAGGGAATAGAATAAAAAGAAAGTGCATTAACCAGGTGCCTGTTAGCAAGATCAACCAACAAACCATGTGAGCACAGAAAATCAGCCCCCAACATATTGAAATTCACTGCAGCTATGACAAAAGTCTACTCAAATGTACGGCCGTGTAGGGACAGAAGCAGAGTCCTCTCACCAAAGGTCTTAATCTCCGAGCCGTTCGCTGCTGACGCCCCGTGATCTCCTGGACCCGCCAGCCGGTCAGCGGAGGAAGGCGTAATGAAACTCACTTGGGAGCCTGTGTCCACGAGGATTTGCCTCCCCGAGCGTGCATCCTTCAAGTAGAGCAGCTTGTTCTCTTCACCGAGGGCCGTAGCTGCTACTGACCCCCGGTCTTGGCGTTTCCCGCGCACTTGAACTGGCACGGTGGTATACATTTGCGTGCCTTCTCTGCAAAGCGGTGATGGTAGAAACAGAGGGTGTCTCCTCCGCGATCCTTGGCCCCCGCTGCCGTCGGTGGGTCTGCTACCGCTGTCTCTGGCCCCCCGCCATCTACGGCTGTCGCGCCGAACTCCGTTGCTGCCGCGGTGGCCGTGCGCTGTTTGCTGGCTTTGAGAATCCGGTGTGCCTCCTGGGCCAGCGCACGGAAGTCCCGCTGGGCCAACAACGGCGAACCGGCCAGGGTCGCTCTCGTGGCCGACGGTAGGGTTCTGAGGAAAATGTGGGTGAAGATGAAGTCGTCGTCATCTGAGCCCCTCAACCTCAGCATGTCCTCCATCAGGTCAATGGGCGTGCCATCTCCCAAGTCGTTCAGAGCCAGGAGCCTCTCCGCTCTCTCCTGGACTGAGAGAGTGAAGCGCTGGATGAGCGCAGCCTTCAACCCGCCGTATTTGTTGTCGGCTGGTGGCTGCTCCAAAAGGCTCTGGACACGCCGAGCCGCATGGTTGTCGAGCTTGGCAATCACATGGTAGAACTTCGTGTCATCTATCGTTATCCCCCGGAGGGCGAACTGTGCTTCGACCAAGTGGAACCAGGAGCGCGGGTTGTCCTGCCAAAAGTCTGGTACCTGGACGGTAGCGGCATACGCTTGGCTGGGAGCTCCTGACCCGGCTGGCTTGGGGGAATTTCTTACACTCATGATACGTCTTAGGGTCACCAGTGTGGAAATGTGAAAATGACGAGGCAGAGTTTATCTCACGAGTCAGGTTTATTCACACCTTCCAACATCAGCAAAAACAGAAAGAGGAAAAAAACCCAGACATTCGTCTTTTAAATACCCAGGATCTTCAAAGCTCACAGTCACAATGCATTTAATCCCAAGTAACAATGCATCCTCTGTCAGATCTTATCACCTCCACCTAAAGTCTCTGGCAGCCAGTAAATCCCCCAAGGCCGTCTCTTTGCATACCAAAGACTAAACTTCCACATCCTCCTGTTATCTCCAAGGAGACTCAGTCCTTTGTTCAATCTGAGATGTGAAGCCTAAAGTGATATAACAATGTGCATATGTGTCTCACAAACTGAGGGTTAAATTCAATCTTAATAGAACACACTTTTTTAAATATCTTCAGCTTAGAAATTTTATTCGATTAAATCAAAATAATGCTCTCACCCGACCTACTTATTCATCTTTGGAAAAAATTTTGAACATACCTGAGAATAACAGGAGCACGACGGAACGTGGCTGAACATACAGAAGAGCATAGCAGGTGATCATAACAGGATATAACAGAGACTGCCGCGTTGGAGGACATTTAGCACCCGCTTATATCTCTGGTGGCTAATGACCCCAACGCGGCACAGCTGCTGACTTTGACAGCAGGGAGCTCCCCCGGGCGCCTTCACAATAAGAGCCCGAGGAGCTGGAAGGAATCCTCAGCTGCCAAAGCCAGAGAACAAAAAGATATGAGACCCGAGTGTGGCCAGAACCGACACTCGGGTTATGACAGTACCTCCCCCTCAAGGCCGAGCTCTGAGCGGCCAGAGTAACACCCAAGCCCCCCACCCCCCCCACCCCCCTAGGGTGGGTGGATGGGGCGCTGGCAGGAGGGAGAGAGACAAACGACCAACATGGCTACAAGGGTAGGGAGAAAAAAAAAAAGAAAAAAAAAGAAAGCCACAATAAGTACAAAATAGGCAACACACCCTTTGGCAAACAGAGTGACACAAACAAAACAATCCCCCTCCCCCCCCCCCCCACACACCCCAACAGTCCCACAGACGAGATCAGGAACCCGGAAAGGGCGCAGTCCAGGCCCGGAGGGATGGGGGCAAAAGGTTCGGGGGGGGGGGGTCGTCCGGCAACAAGAGACCACAGAACAGGGAGGGGAAAAGAGGACCGTTCGGGCGGCCTACCCCAGTCCCAAGCTCGGGGGAAGAGAGTTTCAGGTGGTCGGAGCAGGTCGCCGCACAGGAAGATAAACAGGTCGGGGGGCCGACCCGGAGAACCAAACCAACGAGACAGCCCTTCAGGCGGCCGCCCCACAACACCAGCCCACCAGAACCATTGGGAGGAAGCAGCCAGTGATCCCGCAGAAAAGGGGGGAGATGAGGGGAAACCGGGCGGAGCGTTCGGGACCCCAACGGCCCCAGGTGGCGATGGGTAGTGCTCCTCAGGGAGGCGAGGAGGATGACTGTGGAGATGAGGGTGATGAAGAAAACGAGCCTGTCCAGCATCCGGTGGCTGGGGATCTGCAGCTCCCTCACCGAACCTAGGACCTGCTGGTGCAGCACCCACGGTGGACCCCGATTGGGCCTCCGGAACCAAACCCACGGTGGATCCCGATTGGGCCTCCGGAACCAAACCCACGGTGGACCCCAACTGGACCGGAACAGCACTCCCGGTGGACCCGGTCGGCGTGGCACCAGACTTGACCTCCAACCCCAAAACCGGAACCTCTGGCGCAGCAGGCGAGAGCAGCCCCTCGCCGGCGACCCTGGGAGAAGACTCACACAAGAGAGAAAACCCGGGATCAGGATCACCGGCAGCGCCAGAACCCGGCGAGATAAGCTCTGACGCAGCGGGCGGCTGCACCCGGCTCATCTCCCCTTGAGACAGGCAAAAGTGCTCTAAAAGGTGAAGAAGAAAGATAAAACAGAGCACTTGCCTGAGCTCGGGTTCTGACGCCGTCCAGGACTGCGATGATCCGGGCTCAGAAGTCAGGAGGTCGTCCTCAGGCTCCCACTCAGCTGCGTCGGGCTCCGCAGCTGGCATGATGGTGCGTGCAGCTAGAGAGTCCTCCGGCACCGATGTCCACGCCGGTGGCCCGCACGGCGTGGTGGCAGGAGAATCTCGCCCTGCTGGACCGGACCGCTCCTCCGTGGAACCCCGGGGACGCTTCTTCATCGGCGATGGCTCCACGCTGCAGTCCGCTCTCCTCCTCCGCCCATGGCATGGCTGCGGAACCGGAACCAGGCTCTCCAGAACCGCAGGCCCCCTCCTCATCCAGCGACGTTGGTCTGACGTCGAGGACCGCTCAGCGGGGGGAGACACAGAGGAAGCAGGGTTATTACTTTCATCCACAGCGGGTGGAGGGAGCTCGGGGGGCTGCATACCCCGAACTCCACCCCTAGGAGTCAGACAAGGCAAGACAATGTCAAAAGAAGAGGAATTATCATGCACTCGCCTTTCCCCTAAGGGTAAGATGGTCTCCGCTGTGGGGGACGTCATTCCTTCCTTTCCCCGCTGGATGGCGACAGAGGGCCCTCTGGGAAGACGAGATGAGGCCACTCGAGGCGGATCCGGGATGAAGCTCGCTGAAACGGAGCTCTCGTGACACACAGCAGCCAGGATAGGCGACGAGGAGGAGGGGGCGACAGCCGGGGTCAGTCGGGCATGGAGCGCTGACGGGACAGCAGGCGAGGGCCTGGGAGAAGACGAGGCTGCGGGGATTCCCCTCTGACGAGGCGCGGGAGTGACAGCTGTGTGGGGGGTTGAGCCCTTGCGGCGACCCGGGACAGCATCCAGACGGGGCTCTAGCCGAGGTTGGAAGCCGGAGTGACGACGGTTCCTTGTAGGGGGTGAGGCGAAGGTGAGGTCCGGAAATCGCCGTTCCTGAGCAGAAACGGCGGCAAGCAAGTCAGCAAACTCAGGAAACTCACGCAGCGCTGGATTCCTCTCCACCAGTCTGACCGCCGCCACCACATGCTTCATACACGCCGGAGGATTCTTAGCGGAGCAAGCAGCAGCCACCCGGTCCCAGATCTCTTCTGCTGTCATCTGCAGCTTCTCTGGGGGAATCCCGAGTGACGACATGCCCGATGGGAAAAGACCTCCGGGTGGTGCGAACTCCGGGGCCGGAACAGAGGCAGGAGCGGGATCCCGAAGCGAGGGGTGACGTCTCCTCCGCTTCAGCTTCCTGCCAGGATTTCCCTCCAGCCCTCGGAGTATCTCACGCTGGGCGGCGATGTCATCTCTCCTCACGCTTACCTCTGGATGATTAATGAAGCGGGGGAGAGAATCCAGAATTTCCTCGGCTAGGTCCAGGTACCAGGGCACTTCGCTGTTGTATTTGAGGAGGGAAGCAGCGACAAGGACTCTGTCCACGCGCTCGAGGGTGTCAGCGAGAACAGCGTCCTGCCTCCGAGCACGAGACCTCCACGATGGCATGCTTCAACACGGCACCCAGACAGGTAGGAACAAACAGTCCACTACTGCAAACTACACGGTGAATGGCGTCTCGATGCAACGCCTCCTCTCCGGGCGTCTGGCGGCAGTCTACTGTCATGACGGCCCTCACGGACCGTCACAAAACGCCTCAGTCACCAGAGAGTTTGCAGTGGTAATTTATTGAGGATAAGGCAGAACACTCACAGAACACATACAGTGGCTGGGTGACGTCTGAACCGGGGGACACCCGATGCGCCAGACGGACAACAGTGAGAGTAAGGTCTCAAAGGAACATACCTGAGAATAACAGGAGCACGACGGAACGTGGCTGAACATACAGAAGAGCATAGCAGGTGATCATAACAGGATATAACAGAGACTGCCGCGTTGGAGGACATTTAGCACCCGCTTATATCTCTGGTGGCTAATGACCTCAACGCGGCACAGCTGCTGCTAATGACAGCAGAGCAGCAGCTGACTTTGACAGCAGGGAGCTCCCCCGGGCGCCTTCACAATAAGAGCCCGAGGAGCTGGAAGGAATCCTCAGCTGCCAAAGCCAGAGAACAAAAAGATATGAGACCCGAGTGTGGCCAGAACCGACACTCGGGTTATGACAGAAATGGCTTGTGCAGGAGTTCAAACCAAATCAATAAATGCACGTCTTAAACTGATACATTTTAAATGGTTAATGAGGATGTATGTTACACCAGTGGAATTAAATAGATACAACAAAAACATACCAGATACATGCACAAAATGTATGGAAAGTAAAGGAACCCTATTTCACTGTTTATGGGAATGTAGAAAAATCAGAACGTTTTGGGAAGAGGTGAGGGTAACAATTGAAAAAGTAATTTCAAAACAAATCACATTGAACTCCAAACTGTTTTTGTTGGGTCTGTATCCAGAAAAACACAACTTCAATAAAAGTGAAAGAACATTTATAGACCTCGGTTTGCTTAATGCCAAAAAATGTATTGCACTATTGTGAAAAAAGACTCATAGACCAGATGTGACTCAGTGGTTAAGACAGATGTTAACAAACCTTCCACTAGAAAGAATAACATATGTAATGAAATCAAAGGAAAATGTGTTTGAGAATATATGGAGACCTTTCATTGATTATGTAACGAAATTAAACATAACTTCTGAAGAAGAAGGTGAATGATATTGTAACGTGCTGCTCGACATGGCGACGTCCCACCGGGAGATTCGAACTCACGCCTCGCGCTCCGGAGTCCCGCACCCTACCTGTGTCGCCAATAGGGTCAACCCACTTGGCAAGCCAAGTAGGATGCTCATATTGAGTTCGCTACAATATGTGTGGACCTTGCAAATTCCAAGCTGGTGATTTTTAAAAAAAAAAAATGAGATCATTTTTTTTTTTATTCAAGAAGTTTGATATCTTGTTTCAATATACTGTATATTATGTATTCTTATGTAATAGATTACCTAGACTAAACAGAGGAGCATTGTTGTTGACGTGTTTCTGTTTTTGTTAATGGCTGTTATTTTTATTATGTGGCGCATATATTGAGCTCATATTTCCCCACAAATGTATGACTGTATGTGTATTGGGGACTCCACGTCTCGTGGGACAAAAGAGGTCTGGACCTGCAGAGATCTACAGGAGATGACGAGTAGGTGTGAGTTTTGGCCCTTGTCTTGGAGAGGACGTCCCAGGAGGATTCCCGGACCATCGAGGGATAAGAGACAATAGTGAGACATGAAAGAGTGCATTGTGGCTGAGACTATGTACCATGTGATTATATGTTTGCTTAAGTAACATGTGACCGAGGGTCGGGGCTCCAGCAGAGTATAAGAATGTGGTATTTGATTGCTCAGTCTCTTTTCCTGCCTCGAGATTGGTAGAGCATGTGTTCACTCAATAAAGTTGACTCTTAGTCCGGTCCCTTAGGGGGGATTTTAAGAAGGATCGTGCAGATTTGTCTAAAAGCATGAAAATTGGTACACTAGTAGTTTTTGATGTGCTGAATCCAATTCTGCCGGGCGCCAGAGTGAATTCTCAATGGGGCCGCCATATTGGACAATTCAAAATTGCCGCCGTCAAGAAAATGATTTATCCATATCTCCGCTAAAAAAAGTGACACATTTGCAAACAAAAGCACTTTTCTGGGGTTTTTGTGCCCAAGGATTTCAAATCTGGAATCCTTTTTCCAGTATTTAGAGCAGGGGTCGCTGTATTTGAAAATTCAAAATGGCCGACTGTCAAATTTCAACTACCCGAAACTTTGATAATAGATGACACATTACCTCAGAATATTGCCTGTTTTAAAATATATTTTGAGCCCATTGAATTAAATTTGTGGCCTTGGTAAAATTTTCTAATTAAATATCAACTTGCATTTGCCTAAGGTCTCACGGAATTGCTAGATTGATAGTCAGAAATGTGAAATATTGACATGCCTATATGTGCTCTGTCACGCCAGTGTCACAGTATCATAAAATGTGACACTGTGAATATCTCATAAACTCTGACACAATGTATAGAACTGTAGCATGATCATAAAACCTTTAAAGTAATCTTATAAGTGAACAGTTTAAAACAGTGTAGGTCTTAGCTCTAGCATACTAACGTTATAGCCTGACCAGGTGATGATTTCAGTGTCTGGTAATGTCTCCTGTTGAAGCTGATTGGACACATGCACCATCCAGGACTCATCCTTCACTCTGGCACCATGAACCAGATTGTGAGATGGCTGACAACTGAGATCTGGTGTACGTGGTACATACAAATCATTGTTTGGCAACACAGCCGGCTGTACTACTGCGTAAGTGTCAGGAAGTTTGGGGATAGAGTTGTCCGTCGGGTCAAGCTGGATGGGAGGTCGTTCAACTCCATGATTGTCATGAGAAAGATGGTTTGTCACACTGATAGCTGTCCCATGGAACTCATCCTGGGAAAAGTTACCCTGGTTGTTGCTATCCAAGTTGTCAACATCAAAAGTCACAAAGACACCTTTTCGGATATTTGTAGGCAGTACAACCCCATCCTGAACAAACTGTTTGACTGCTGCTCGTGCCATGGATCGCTTCACTTCCAACACACGCTTGTAAGACACAGACATGCCAAAGGCATTGGCATTATTTATCTGCTTCTTCTGCCTGCCCTCACCATGTAGCTTGAGACCCAGGTACAATGGGAATGGCGTTTCCCGGTCTTTGCTGTGACGAATGTTGCTGGTCTTTGTGGCATGGTGTGACCCAGTTCGTGCATTGTATATGATTTGTTGGGCAATAGCACTTGCGACCCTTGCCCTGCCATGTACCTGCTCCTGCAAGTCTTTGTCACCTTCGTGCAAGACTGAGGGACCCTGAAGCAGGACGTTGATGAAACGTTGCAGGACGTTGCTGTGAACACACAACATGCTGTCACGCCGCGCCGCTCATCAGCGGCGCCACCTGCACACACACCTGCACATCATCAGCGGCGAGGGATTTAAGCCGCCTCGCCCTGGGCTTCGGCCTGAAGCCGTCAGACTTCATCACGGATTGCTGTGAGTTTCGTCTCTTCCTCAGCAAGTATAGCGGTAAGAAGAACTTACCTTTTCTTCCCCAAGTCTGCTCCCCTGTGCACAGGTGGATTTCCCGGCGGCGGACAATTCCTCTCCATCGCCTATTCCTCGCTGCTGCACCGGGCTCTCCAGGTGGCTGTCTACCGGACCTCGTTCCTTGCTGTGCCAGTCATCTGCCCTTCTCAAGTAAGCTCCTCTCCAACTTGCATATCTCCTGTGTTGGTGTGTGCCCGTCACCCTTCTCCCTGTGCTTTTCCCATAGGGTTGTCCGGCTGTACGGTCTCCTGCCTCTGTGCCCGAAGCAGACGCCGCCACCAACACATTCACATCTTGCAGACACACATCCATACACCCCTGTTGTCAATAAAGCTATTTGAGCTACTCTGAGCCTGTGTGTGTGTGCGTCTCCTGAGCCGTGCATTATGTCACATGCGGTCAAAGGAGCTCTCAATGGAGGTGAAACAGACCATCCTGAGACTGAAAAAAAAAGAAGAAATCCATCAGAGAGATAGCAGAAATGTTAGGAGTGGCCAAATCAACAGTTTGGTACATTCTGAGAAAAAAAGAGTGCACTGGTGAGCTTGGGAACTCAAAAAGGCCTGGACGTCCATGGAAGACAACAGTGGTGGATGATCACAGAATCCTTTCCATGGTGAAGAACAACCCCTTCACAACATCCACTCAAGTGAAGAACACTCTCCAGGAAGTAGGTGTATCAGAGTCTATGTCTACCATAAAGAGAAGACTTCATGAGAGTAAATACAAAGGATTCACCACAAGGTGCAAACCATGAATCAGCCTCAAAAATAGAAAGGCCAGAATTGACTTTGCCAAAAAACACCTGAAGAAGCCAGCCCAGTTCTGGAACAGCATTCTTTGGACAGATGAGACTAAGATCAACCTGTACCAGAATGATGGGAAGAAGAAAGTTTGGAGAAGAATTGGAACAGCTCATGATCCAAAGCACTACATCTTCTGTAAAACATGGTGGAGGCAGTGTGATGGCATGGGCATGCATGGCTTCCAATGGCACTGGGTCACTTGTGTTTATTGATGATGTGACAAAAGACAGAAGCAGCCGGATGAATTCTGAAGGGTATAGAGATATACTTTTTGCTCAGATTCAGCCAAATGCAGCAAAGTTGATTGGATGGTGCTTCACCAGTGATCCAAAACATACTGCAAAAGCAACCCAGGAGTTTTTTAAAGCAAAGAAGTGGAATATTCTGCAATGGCCGAGTCAATCACCAGATCTCAACCCAATCAAGCATGAATTTCACTTGCTCAAGACAAAATTTAAGGCAGAAGGACCCACAAACAAGCAACGACTGAAGACAGCTGCAGTAAAGGCCTCGCAAAGCATCACAGAGGAGGAAACCCAGCGTTTGGTGATGTCCATGGGTTCCTGACTTCAGGCAGTCATTGCCTGCAAAGGACTCTCGACAAAATATTGAAAAGTAACATTTTACTTAGGGTTATGT
Source organism: Pholidichthys leucotaenia (assembly GCA_020510985.1). Classification (NCBI taxonomy): domain Eukaryota; kingdom Metazoa; phylum Chordata; class Actinopteri; order Cichliformes; family Pholidichthyidae; genus Pholidichthys; species Pholidichthys leucotaenia. The sequence goes on from CM035848.1 coordinate 153,170,881, forward strand.
TTATTTGTCCAATTACTTTTGAGCCCCTGAAATGAGGAGCGTTTGTATAAAAATAGCTACAATTCCTACATGTTTAATCATATATTTTTGTTCAACCCCTTGAATTAAACCTTAAAGTCTGCACTTCAATTCCGTTATAGTTGTTTCATTTCAAATCCAATGTGGTGTCATGCAGAGCCCAAATCATGAAGATTGTGTCACTGTCCAAATATTTCTGGGCCTAACTGTATGCTGGTCAAAAGCAGACAGATACAGTATTTCATCAGATTTATTTAGGTTTTCTTTTCACACTCATATTTATTACTGTCACACACCACTGCCAATAAATGTCAACTCTAAAATTCACTTGAACACTCACATGGACGTACGTCTTGTATTTCTCTCTTGCCATCCTTCATCTCATCTATTTGTGTTTGAGCTGGTACAGAAGGGGACAAAGCATTGGAGCTGGCACATGAAGAAGTGAACATCTGAGTGGATTAGCAGCTAAGAGGACTTTAAAAATGGGTCATCATTCTGAGAGGAATACCATAGGTTTAAAAAAAGTGGTGGTGGTGGTGGTGGTGGGGAGGTGGGGGTAACAACACCAGAGCAACACTTTGGGACTTTGAACAAAAACGCTAAGATGAAACTGCAATTTTCTCAGCTCTTGGTACAGGAGTTTAGGCTTTCACTGCCTTGATGATATGTTATTACTTTGGTTTCTTTTCAACTTTTGAAGCTATTTCTTTGAGAACAGACAGAATATTGGGTTCTTAGTTTTTTTCCCCTAAAGTGTCATGGTTGAGATTGAGCTGAAATGAGACTCTTCAGGAGATGATGTTTTGTTCTGGCCTTTTTGCTGGTATCACACAAGCCATCAGGTTTTTCATTTTTAGTCTGATGGGCTTAAGAAGTGTTTTGAACGCTGGCAGCACATGTTTTCTGTTGTTAATGCATATATAATTTGGTGACTGGATTTGGCATTTGCAAGAAGAAGAATACAAAATAAGAAATACAAGAGAATGTTTTATTGTGGGTCCTATAATAGTTTTTCAGTAAGCGTCCATGGTTCTTTTATTCAGCTTTATTTAATCAATTCAACTTCATTTTTATAGCGCCATTTCACAACAGCAGTCATCCCATAGCACTTTCAACTGTAGGGGAAACCCCCACAATTGCAGAAAGACCCCAGCACTCAGGCGATCCCCTGTGAACAAGCACTTGGCAACAGTGGAGAGGAAAAACTCCCTTTCAACAGGAAGAAATCTCCAGCAGAGCCAGGTTCAGGGAGGGGCAGTCATCTCCTGTGACTGGCTGGGGTGGGAGGGGATAGAGAAGAAGAAAAGAACAGACATGTAGAGAGCAAGCAGCACGATGGGGACTCAATCTATGGGAGAGAACAAACAGATGTTAATGACCAGCAAAATGATTTTTTTGAGAGTGAAGAAAAGAGTGAAGCCCAGTGCATTGTTGGAGGTCCCCTGGCTGTTTACCACCCTAACTATAGGATGATAGAAGGCAGTCTTAGAAACAAGTTTAATATGTGAATTAAAGAACAGCTCTTGACCAAAAATAACTCCAAGGTTCCTCATAGAAATATTAAGAGAAAGAGTAACCACACCCAAACAAAGAGTTTGATTTGGAAATGTATTTCTAAGGTTTTTTGGATCAACTAGCATGACTTCAGCTTTATCTGAATTTAATAGCAAGAAATTACAAGTCATCCAAGCTTTGATTTCCTTAAGACAAGCCTCTAATTTGGCTAAATGATTACTGTCATCTGGCTTCATTGACAAGTATAATTGTGTGTTATATGCATCGGCCTCCGTCGGTCTATGATGACCATGGAAGAGAATCCTAAACGTCTACTCTGCTGGAACAGCACCACCTATGGCTGAACAGGCCAATGCACACCGGTGTTCTACCTTCCAGCGTTGGGTGTTGGTAGGATTCAAGCCTGGGCAGGAAGATATGGATGACAAGATGTTACCCATGCAGCATGTCCCCCCTCTCCACGTCACTGATGAATCCAAAGGAACAGCAGGGCTGTTATAGTTTGGTACCAGCGCCGTCGCAGGAGCTGCCAGAACAATGTTGAGCACAACAGAAAACTGCCTTAGGGGCTCCGACTCCGGATTTTTCCTCAGGGTTGACTCCCGAAGCCTTTTCTGTGACCGGGTGTGCCGCAAGGCAGCGAAGGTTTGAAATCAGGGTTTACCTTCCCCTAGATGGGCTACCTTCCCAGGTTGACGAGCCACCATCTACCCGAAGCATCTGGTTTTAAGGCGCCAGAGATCCGCCCTCGCCCCTTCTCCTATTAGTAAAAGCAGTTCCGCCGGGCTTAGAGACTAAACCACATGGGCAGGCTAGGAGTTGGACTTAGTTGTCAGAGGCTTTTCGAGACGCACGCCGTAAGGAGCATTTTATGAGCACTGGGAGCTTAACCCCAGTGCCGCTCCTGGCTATGACAACCTTGGAACTGTGTGTGTTTGTTATGCATAACAATGAAAATGTATCCAATGCTTTCTAATAATATTGCCTAGCAGATGCATATATAAACTAAAAAGAATAGGGCCTAGCACAGATCCCTGTGGAACTCTGTGACTGAGCTTTGAGTTGGAAGAAAACTCATTATTGACATGAACAAACTGGAACCTATGAGACAAATACAATTTAAACCACTGCAACAAAGTTCCATTAAGTCTAACAAGATGTTCTAGTCTATCAAGTAAAATATTATGATCAATAGTATCAAAAGCTGCACTAAGGTCCAAAAGGACAAGTACAGAAATAAGTCCATTATGAGATGCGATAAGAAGAACGCTAGTGACCTTCACTAAAGCTGTTTCTGACATGACTGTGATAATAATCAGCCCACGTGCACGATGCAACAACAAAAGGAGCAATCAAACAACAAACACGTTTGAGATCTTTATTAATATCAAATAAACGCACTGCTACAGAAATGGTCACTCACCAGAGGAAACAGCCCGTGGAGAGAAGATGAGAGCTGTGAGTAGGAGGGACAGAGTAAGGGGAAAATGGGCTGGACAAATTACCACTTACGTGAGCTCTGAAGGAGAACTGGCAGGGCCAGAGCGGAGAATAGACGAACCAGCAGGGTAAAGGCAGTAGAGCTGGTGGTGCCTGACCAGATGGAGGTTGAATGCCGTGGATGAATGGTGATGTGGCAGGAGAGTGCGCGCAGTCCCGGTGACACACCTTCATGATGGCAGTAATCCTTAGAGGAGAAAAAGCACACAGGTTAATACTTCCTTTACCGGTGTGAATCATACACTTGCTGTGTTTGTTAGGCAGTATACCCATACGAGCCAGCGTTGAGTCACTGAAGATTGCTTCCTTATAAACGCTGGCTGATGAGAGGGTGCAGGTGCGTCCTCTCACTCAGGTGCGGTGATGACCTGAGGAGAGATTAACGGGAAGGAGGGGGAGAGCTCTCGCTGATCATGACAGGGCCTCCCCTTCTAGGAGTGCCTCCTGGCGGTCTACAGGGCTTCTTGGGATGGGCTCGATGATAGGCCTAGAGCATTTCCTTGTCTAGCACCCGGGACATGGGAACCCAGGAGCGTTCCTCCGGGCCGTAGCCCTCCCAATCTACCAAGTACTGCAGGCCCCGGCCTCAACGGCAAATATCCAGAATCCGATGGACTATATAGGCGGTGTGGCCGTCGATCATCCGGGGAGGAGGAGGCTGCATCGGGGGGGGGGGGGGCAGAGGGGGCTGACCAAGAGAGGTTTGATATGCGAGACATGGAAGGTCGGGTTCACCCTTAGGGTCGGTGGAAGCTTCAGCTGCACGGAGGCGTCGTTGATCACTCTGGAGATTATAAAAGGCCCCAGGAAGCGGGGAGACAGTTTCTTGGAGCTGACCTTCAGGGGAATCTGACTGGCCACCAGCCAGACTTGCTGTCCCACAGCATACTTGGGGGCAGGCACCCGCTCCCTGTCAACCATGGCCCGGTTGCCCTCGGCAGAGCTGGCAAGAGCGGTGCACGTGGACCTCCAGAGGTGCCGACAGCAACGAGCGTGGACCCCCCACGGAGGGAACCGTGACCTCCCTCTCAGTCACTGGCAATAACGGAGACATAAACCCCAATGATACCTCAAACGGGGTGGGTCCGGTAGAAGAAGACATGGCCAAGTTCATGGCATATTCCACCCAGGTCAGGTGTGTGCTGCAGGCGGAGGGATTTTCAGCTGCTATGCACTGGAGAGTGGCCTCCAAGGACTGGTTGGCGCACTCCGTCTGCCTGTTGCTCTGAGGATGGTTTCCAGAGGAGAGGCTCAAGGTGGTGCCCAGAGTCCGGCAGAAGGCCCTCCAAACCTGGGATGTGAACTGGGGGCCCCGGTCAGACACAATGTCCACAGGAATGCAGTGGAGGCGGATCACATGCTCGGTGAGAAGGGTGGCCATCTCCAAGGCCAAGGGGAGTTTGGGGAGGGCCACCAGGTGCACATCCTTGGAGAAGCGGTTCACGATGGTGAGGATGACCATCTTTCCGTGAGAAGGGGGAAGTCCAGTCACAAAATCCAGAGCAATGTGAGACCATGGGTGACCAGTGATGGGCAAGGGATAGAGAAGTCCAGCTGGGGGGGAGGAGTCCGACTTGCCCCGGACACAGGTCTGGCAGGCTCGCACATACTCCTGCACGTCCTGCTGCAGCGCGGGCCACCAGAAGACCCGCTGAATTAGGTCCGTGGTGCGGGTGATCCCAGGGTGACAGGCGAAGCGGCTGGTGTGACCCCACTGGATGACATCACTGCGGAGGGCAGTTGGGACGTACAGGCGGTTCTGGGGGCACCCTGCTGGTTCAGGCTCCCGAGACTGGGCCTGATGGACCCTCGGTTTGATATCCCACATAAGGGCACCGAGGATGCAGGAAGAGGGAAGAATGGGTTGTGGGTGGGAAGGGGGCGCTACGTCCTCGGAATCAAACTGGCACGATAGCGCGTCTGGTTTAGTATTTTGAGAACCAGGCCGGTAAGTAATGGTGAAGTTGAACCGCTGAAAAAAACAGGGCCCAACGAGGCTGCCTGGCATTAAGTCGGCGGGCCGACCGCAAATACTCTAGGTTTTTGCGGTCAGTCCACATGACAATGGGGTGAATATCCCCCTTTAACCAATGCCTCCATTCCTCCAACGCCAACTTAATGGCGAGCAGCTCGCTGTCCCCTATGTAATTCCTCTCGGCCAGCGTAAGCCGGAGAGAGAAAAACGCGCACGGGTGGAGCTTCTGGTCGGAGGATGCGCGCTGTGAGAGGACAGCGCCCACCCCCAAATCAGACGCATCCACCTCGAGGATGAACTGGAGCTGTGTGTCAACCTGAGCCAAGATTGGTGTGTTGGTGAACAGGCCTTTCAATTTGGAAAAGGCCTGTTCAGCTGCCTCAGTCTACTGAAAGGGGACCTTAACAGAGATCAGCAGTATTAAGGGCAGTGCTACCCCACTATAGTTCCGAATGAATGGGCGATAAAAGTTTGCAAACCCGAGGAAGCGTTGAAGCTCCTTAAGGGAGTGGGGAGTTGGCCAGTCGAGCACTGCCCTCATCTTGGCCGGGTCGGCAATCAGTCTCCCTTCAGCCACTATGAAGCCAAAGAAGGTGGTAGATGTAGTGGAGAACTCACACTTCTCGGCCTTAACGTAGAGCTGGTTCTCCAAGAGCCGTTGTAGGACAGCTCTTACATGGACTTCGTGTTCCTCTGGCGAGCAGGAGAAAATCAAAATATCATCCAAATAGACAAACACAAATTGGTAAAGCATATTGCGGAGGATGTCGCTAATTAACCGTTGGACGACAGCGTTGGTGAGCCCAAACAGCATCACCAAATATTCAAACTGCCCCTGGTGGGTTTTAAACACTTCTTCCACTCTTCCCGCTCACAAATGCGGATGAGATGGTAGGCATTGCGTAGGTCTAATTTGGTGAACACCCGTGAGCACTGAAGAAGTTCAAACACGGAGTTAATCAAGGGCAGGGGATATTTGTCCTTAATTGTAGTTGCGTTGAGCTCCCGGTAGTCGATACACGGGCGCAGCGAGCCATCCTTCTTCCCCACGAAGAAGAACCCGGCTCCGAGAGGAGCCGAAGATGGCCGAATGAGACCAGCGTTCAGTGATTCCTTTATGTACTTCTCCATTGCCTCCCTTCTCGGACCAGAAATACTATAGTCGGCTGGACGGCAGCCTCGCCCCCAGGATGAGATCCACAGCACAGTCATAAGAACGATGAGGCAGAAGCGACAGCACTTTCGACTTGCTGAAGACCTCTCCCAAATCATGGTATGCTTGGGAAACGAGGCTGAGGTCCAGCGGCTCGGCCAGAGGAAGAGAGACAAGGAGAGACGGAGAACATTCAGCTGAACATAAAGTTAGCCAAACAAAATGGGCTCCAGGAGGAGATGGAATTTTGCCCCCAGTTTATTATGGGGTTATGCTTTTGGAGCCACAGATAGCCAAGGATCATCGGGGAAGATGAAATTGGGAGAACTAGGAACGTGAGTTCCTCCCGATGATTCCCGGAAAGAAGGATGGCAATCTGCGCCGTGCGCTCGGTGACTACCACAACCTCCCGGCCAGATATGGTGGTTATTCTCTGGTGCTGGGGCAATTTGAGTGTGGGAATACCCAAGTCCTGAATGAACCGGGCCAACACGAAATTGCCCTCTGCCCCTGAATCCACAAGTGCCATTGTCCTCCTCTCGACCCCTGACAATTGCACAAGGGCCAAAATAGAGAAATTACTGGGGGGAGTTAACTTGGTCCCGCCCCCCCCCAGACCCCCCACTGTTACTGATGGGTCGTGTCTTTTGGCCGCTGGGGGCACTCGTCCCGACTGTGCTTCACAGAACCACAGTACATGCATGCGCCAGTCCTCCTCCTTCGCCAACGATGATCCAGAGCTGATTGTGATCCAGAGCTGATTGCCCCGCTGCTGCAGCTGCTGAGCCGAGGTCGGGGCTGGCTCGTTCTGACATGATTGTGATAACAATCAGCCCATGTGCGCAATGCAGCAACAAAAGGCGCAATCAAACAACAAGTACAAGTACAGAAATAAGTCCATTATGAGATGCGATAAGAAGAACGCTAGTGACCTTCACTAAAGCTGTTTCTGACATGACTGTGATAATAATCAGCCCACGTGCGCGATGCAACAACAAAAGGAGCAATCAAACAACAAACACATTTGAGATCTTTATTAATATCAAATAAATGCACAGCTACAGAAATGGTCACTCGCCAGAGGAAACAGCCTGTGGAGAAAAGACGAGAGCTGTGAGTAGGCGGAACAGAGTAAGGGGAAAATGGGCTGGCCAAATTACCACTTATGTGAGCTCTGAAGGAGAACCGGCAGGGCCACATATAGAGGATATATTGAATACATATATTGAAGAATAGAGGTACCAATACATGGGAAGACTTCTTTAAATAACCTGGTAGTTATAGGGTCTAATACAGGGGTTCCCAAACTTTTAAGACCCCCAAAATAACGGTGACACAAACTGGTGACCCCCACTATCCCCGGAGGTGACTGAAACATAAAAAAATGTACACACAGGACTCATGCACTAATAAGTGTAAACAAACACGGGCATAACAACACAAAAGAACAAAACAGCCTGACAACATGATATGATTTTACATATAACAATTTACTAAATGATTAAAACAGAATACATTAAAGTAATTTCCATGTAATTTAGGAGTGAACGTTGGTGCTGTCGTGCAAACTTAATTTTGACACAATGCTTTCACTTCCATGTTAGCAGAACAATCAGTCAAAGTAATAGCCATAAACTGTAGCACTGCATAAACATGTGAACATTGTTACAGTGCAAATGTATATTTTGCCAAACAAGTCAATTCTGGGTTTAATTTTGGAGCTGGCCACTCGGAGATTATCCTCCATGTTTAGACACGATCTGTATTTATTTTTAATATATGTAAGTGCTGAGAAAGTCTTTTCGCACAGGTATGTAGAGCCAAATGGCATCAGTACGTCCATCGCGGCCCTGGATAGCTGTGGATATTCTCTCTCGACTGAAATCCAGAATTCAGCAAGCATTTCTGAATGAAAAGCTGTCTTCAAGGTGCGGTCACTTGACAGCTCAATCAGTGCATCCTTCATGTCGGATGGCAGATGACTTGCGGCCGTTACAGTGAATGGTGATCTTATCCAGTCATATTTTTCCAGAGTTGTTTCCTTGGGGAAAAACTTGTTAAAATGTTCCAGGAGGGCTTGAAGGTGGGTGGTGATGGACTTCTTCACAGTGTTAACACTCAGATTATTTTCCTCCATGATCCCCTCCAGCTCAGGAAACATATCAGCCTTGCCCATCTCAACCCTCGCAGTCCAGCAATCCACTTTCCTCTTGAATGTGTGGATTTTATCATTCAGCGACATGATGCTTGCACCTTGCAATGACATGTTAAGTCCATTCAGTCTGTCAAATATGCAGGACAAATACGCTAGTCTTGTTAACCAGTCAGGGTCAGGTGGTCAGCGAGCTGGGACCCGTTCTCCATCAGAAATAAGCGCACCTCATCCTGCAGTTCATACAGGCGGCTGACAACATTTCCTCACAAAAGCCACCTGACCTCTGTGTGGAACAGCAGGCCCTGATGCTCTGATCCCAGTTCATTGCAGAGAGTAGCGAACAGCCTGGTGTTGAGTGGGCGTGATTTTATGTAGTTGACAATTTTTATGGCAGTCTCAAGAACACTCTTAAGATCTGGGTCAAGCATTTTACTCGCAAGAGCTTCTCTGTGAATAATACAGTGCGTAAAGTTTGCGTGGGGTGCCACTTGTAAGACTCTTGCTTTTAATCCTTTCTTTTCCCCCAGCATTGCTGCAGCACCGTCTGTACACACACTGATGCACTCATCCCAAGACAGTCCCTCTTCTTTTAATTTGTTGTCAAGTTTTGTGACAATATCCTCACCTGTGCACTTAACATCCAGCAGGGTGTAAAACAGCATGTCCTCGTTAAGTTTTCCATCAAAACTGTATGAGAAAAACTGAGTTTGATATATCTGTGGATTCATCTAACTGCAAAGCATATTTCCCTTTCTTCACTCTTGTCAATCGGTTGACACCTTATGTCCTGGGCCATGTCTGTGATGCGCCAGGATATCGTCCCGTCAGACAGAGGCACTGCTTCCAGCTCCCACGCCTGTTTATCCTCATGCATTGTCCGACTCATAGCGATAGCAGCAGGTTTTATTAGGGTTCCTCCGACTGTGTGTGGCTTTTTTGTCTGTGCAATTAAAGATGCCACCTCATATGATGCCTTTTGAGCTTTGGTTGTAGATGTTGTTTGGCTCGCTATGACTTTCTTTTGGCCTTGCAATTCCCTCTCCTTTCGGCGGAAAAAACCTGCTGGTTTAGCGGCAAGAGATGGGTGCTTAGTTTTTAAGTGTCTGAGCATTTTTACGGGCTTTAAACTCTCATGTGCAAGCACCTCGGTGCACACTACACATTGGGGATGTTGTACTTCATTGATAACGATGCATGTGAATCCATACTGAATATATTCCTCTCCATACTTGCGACACTTGGAGGAAGGCTGGTCTGACTGCTGGAGCCCTTTACACTTACGGTGCTCTCCTCCTCCTCCTCTTCCCCCTGCACCAGACGTCAGCCTTTCTGGCGGCATATCTCTGCTCTCCTCTTCTGCGTCTCTGCTGGCCTCGCTGCATTGTCTTTGGTCGGTATTAACCAACGTTTCATTTTTAAAAATAATAACATGGGCTTAAAGCGTAGTGTTGTGGAGGATGAAAGCAGACGAGACACGAGCTGACGACACAGAGGTTTATTTCTCCTCCAACACAGAACAAACTAACTCTGAGTGCTAAAGCGATCTGCTTTATACATTTTCTCCTCGCCTCTGGCACTCAGGTTAGACACATTTACATACCTATCACCAAGTGTGAACACACATCAACATACACAGATTAACACATTCATACCCCTGTGTCCTCAGGTGTGAGCCTGGCACAGCGGGGGCGAAAGGCACATCTTTATTTACTACATACCCGACGGTGCTCTGGCACCCCTGGCTAGCACCCCCAACACCCCAAAATACTGGATGGAGAGTCATCTCCTTTGTGTCACCACAGTGTGTTGATTTGAGCTGTTGAGATGAAATCTACTTGTGACGTTTATTGTGGTGCAGTTAAAGCAACATGTAAGTTGAGTAATCACCTAAGGATTCTGAAAATCCCCCCCCCCCCCAGCCCAGCATCTCGGGACCCCCTGGGGGATGCAACCCACAACTTGGGAATCTCTGGTCTAATAGACAAGGTGAAGGCTTGGATGAGAAAATTATTTTGTCTAACTCTAAAAGGTCAATTGGAGTAAACTCATCCAAACAGATATCAGTTGAAGGAGTTGTAGTAGTTACTGTATTTAAGTTAACGGTGGGAAGGATCTGACTGATTTTATCTCTGATAGATGAAATTTTATGATTGAAAAAGTTCATAAAGTCCTGACTAGTAAGCTCTAAGGGAATGCTCTGACTGACAGAGTCCTGACTCTTTGTCAGCCTGGCTACAGTGCTGAAAAGAAACCTGGGATTATTCTTGTTCTCTTCTATTAATGCAGAATAATAACTTGTTTTAGCTTTCCTAAGAGATTTTTTTATAAATTAGAAGTTGATTTCTCCAAGTTAAATAGATTTCATTTAATTTTGTGAAGTGCCATTTTCTTTCTAATTGATGAGTCTTCTGTTTTAAGCTACGAGTTTCTGTGTGGAACCAAGGAGTCAGAAAACTATGATTAGACTTTTTCTTTTTTAAAGGGGCCACCATGTCTAAGAGTCTGATGCAGAGAAACTGTCACACTATCTACCATGCTATCAATTACAGAAGGAGCAAGCTCTCCATAGCTTATCTCCATTGTGTTGCACTGAGGAAAAAACCTGCTTAAATTTGGTAACAGCATCATCTGAGAGACATCTACTGTAGTAATATTTTTCTTTAGGAGCCAAATAGTCAGAAATGGTCAAATCAAAGGTTAACAGATAATGGTCTGACAGTACAGAGTTATAAGGAGACACTACCAGATTTTCTATTTCTATGCCATATGTCAGAACAAGGTCCAACATGTGATGGAGATAATGGGTAGAATTTCCTACTTTCTGAGAAAACCCCATCGAGTCTAATATTGAATTAAATGCCATATTAAGGCAATCACTATCTACATCTGCATGTATATTGAAGTCCCCTACTATAATTATTCTCTCCGATTTCAGCACTAAATCCGGTAAGAATTCGGCAAATTCAAATAAAAACTCTGAGTAGGCTGAAGGAGGACGATAAACTATAGTAAATAAAATTGAGTTTAACTGTAGAGGAGCTTGAAATAACGAGGCGATGTGATTCATAAACCCAAGTTTATTATCAGCTCCTCTAACAAGTCTCATCTAGGTGCAGCAGCAGAAGAAGTAAGAGAACGAACACCTTCGGCTCTACGAACTTATACTTGCACATAACAAAAGACATGCATATCAAAAGCTGACATCCCTCACTATCTTAATCCCCTCTTTTGTCTTCGTACTCCTCCGCCTGGCCCTGGGGGGTCAGGGCAACCCATCCGGTCTCCACCGCAGTGCCTCGGATGCTCTTTGATCTTCACTGGCGGTTGAGACCCTTTGTCCTGTTCTGAGGTGTGAAGTCGCTTTACATATGTAATCACTAAACACTCTCACATGCTTAAACATATGTAGGTTATGGGATATATGATTAATATAGACCACAGCCCCCCCCCCCCCCAAACGACTAAGAAAAGGACAATAGAAAAATTCACAGTTTAAGATAATTATTATGACATACTAACTGCTACACCTCTTGACACAGAAAAAACTTTCCAGCAGCCATGCTCCTAAGAGAGTTCAGTGGTAATCATAAAAGCATAGTAATATCACAAGTCAGTCCTAAACTGTTACAGCACAATTAGTGAACAACTGTTGAGTAGTTTGCATCAGTCTCTGTGCCGTCTGGGTTTTAATCTTCTCCCGAATCTGCTGCGAGTCTGCTTGGGCGTCCTGGTGGGACCTTCCTGAAAGGAATCTGCAGCTTGGGGAGGAGAGTGATTAATTGTTCCCTACAGGGGGGCTGAGTCTTTTCTCTTGGGGGGTCTACCCCGCCAAGGTGCTCTCGCCAAACGTGCAGGCTCGTCTCTCAACAAGATGGCAGGTTTAAGTCTGTCAATGCTGACTGTTTCTTTTCTATCCCCAAAATCAAGCACAAAATGTTTATCACCAGGTTCCAGCACTCTGAATGGCCCATCGTATGGTGGGCGGAAAGTTGGTTTTAAAGCTTCATGCCTAACAAAAACGAATTCAGCGTTTTTTAAAGCTTGGGGGAAAAAAACCCGTGGAAAAGAGTGATGTGCCGGTCCGGGGAGAGAGTCCGGTCCGTTGCTGCCTAAAAACCTCGGGGCTGGAAGATGCCCTGGCTCTGGGTTCTCTGGTAAAAATTCACCTGGGAGCCTGAGAGGTTGTGCAAAAACTAATTCTGCTGGGGAGGCGTCTAGATCCTCTTTGGGCGCAGCACGCAACCCCAATAAAACCCAGAGAAGTTTATTTACCCAATTTGTATCCGTTAGTGAGGCTCTGAGGGCGGCCTTTAAAGATCTGTGAAAACGCTCACATAACCCATTAGCCTGAGGGTGATAAGCGGTGGTGCGGTGAATTGTCGCCCCTAAGCTGCTGGCCATGGCTGACCAAAGTTCCGAGACAAATTGAGGCCACCTATCGGACGTGATGTCCAATGGGACGCCGAAATGTGCCACCCAGTTTGTCAAAAAAACGCGAGCGACTTCCTCCGCTGTGGTTGACGCCAGAGGGACTGCCTCTGGCCAGCGCGTGGTGCGGTCTATCATTGTTAACAGATGTGTGAAACCTTGGGAGGAAGGGAGTGGCCCCACGAGGTCGACATGAACGTGGTCGAACCTTCTAGCAGGGATTCGAAAAGGCTCCAGAGGGGCTTTTGTGTGTTTGTGTACTTTGGCGCGCTGACAAGAAATGCAAGTCTTTGCCCATTCTTTTACGTTTTTGCGCAGGCCAGGCCACACAAACTTTTCGGCGACCATTTTAACCGAAGCGCGCACACCTGGGTGCACGAGGAAGTGAATCGAGTCGAAAATACGGCGGCGCCATGCAGCTGGGACTAACGGGCGAGGTCGGCCGGTTGAGATGTCACATATTAGGGGGGGCACACCGTCGCGTAAAACCCTTTCCTCCAGCCTTAACCCTGTTGGTCCAGACAGGAGTGCGCGCACGTCCGTGTCACTACTTTGCTCCTCTGCCATGGCTGCATAATCTATCCCTGCATGGATTGGTGCTGCGTATGTGTCCGCGTTGGCGAAGAGTTCAGCGGCTGAGGTAGTATAATCTGTCTCCTCGCGCTCTGGCGATGTCACAGCGCGAGAGAGGCAGTCTGCTACCACGTTAAATTTGCCTGCCACATGTCGAATGTCTGTGGTGAACTCTGAAATCGCAGCCAGCTGTCTTTGTTGCCTGCCTGACCACGGTTCGGAAATTTTAGCCATTGCAAACGTGAGCGGTTTGTGATCTACAAAAGCCGTGAAACGCCGCCCTTCCAACCAGAACTGGAAGTGGCAGATGGATAAATGAAGCGCTAGCAGCTCTCTGTCAAAAGTGCTGTATTTACTCCCAGTTTGGTTTAGCGATTTGCTGAAGAATGCCAAAGGTTGCCAGATTCCGCTGACGTGTTGTTCTACAACTGCCCCTGTGGCCAGGTCTGAAGCGTCTGTGGTTAGCGCAATGCGGGCCGAGGGATCGGGGTGAACCAACAATGTGGCATTAGCTAGGGCACTTTTTACTTCCGCGAAGGCGCGTTCGCGCTCCGGGGTCCATTCGACCGCGTTGGAAGGTTTTTGTTTTCAGAGCGCATCATATAGGGGCTGCATGAGCTGGGCTGCATGGGGGAGGAAACGGTTGTAAAAATTAACCATTCCCAAAAATTCTTGCAGCGATTTGACCGTTTGTGGCCGTGGGAAACTTTTTACTGCGTGAACTTTGTCTGGCAGTGGGACTGCCCCCTTCGGAGAAACTCTGTGTCCTAAAAAATCAATTTGTGACACGCCGAATTTGCATTTGGCTAGATTGATTATTAACCCGCGCTCTTCTAGTCTCTGAAAAACCATAGTGAGATGCTGCTCGTGTTCTTCCTCAGACGAGCTGGCTACCAGCATATCGTCGAGGTAGACGAACACGAAAGGGAGGTCGCGTAATACTGCGTCCATCATCCGCTGAAAGGTTTGAGCAGCACCTTTGAGGCCGAAAGGCATCCGCAAAAATTCAAAAAGACCGAATGGGGTTATTACAGCTGTTTTAGGAATGTCCTCTGCTCTAACTGGGACTTGATGATAACCGCGGACTAGGTCTATTTTTGAAAAAATGCGCGCACCCGCCAGATGTAGTGAAAAGTCTTGAATGTGAGGAATTGGGTAGCGGTCATGCGCTGTCGCATTGTTTAATCTGCGGTAATCGCCGCACGGCCTCCAAGAACCATTGGATTTCAGGACCATGTGAAGTGGTGACGCCCAGGGGCTTTTCGAGCGTCTGATAATGCCTAATTTTTCAAGGGTGGCAAACTCGTCCCGAGCTATGGCGAGCTTGGTCGCGTCTAAGCGCCGAGCTTTGGCGAATACGGGTGGGCCCGTTGTGGGAATAAAGTGTTCGACCCCGTGTTTAGCCACTGTGGCTGAGAATTTGGGAATTGTGAGTGCTGGAAATTGGGTGAGGAGTTGATCAAACTTACCTCCTGCTGTGGTGACGCTAGCCTGCACGGGTGGTGGAGAAAGTCGAGCTGAGCAGGGAATAGAAGCAAAGGACAGTGCATTAACCAAGCGTCTGTTCGCTAGATCAACTAACAACCCATGTGCACACAAAAAATCTGCGCCCAACAAGTTAAAACTCACCGCCGCTACAACAAATGTCCATCTGTAGTTGCGGCCGTGGATGCAGAGGGGCAGGCTCTTTTCGCCAAAAGTGTTGATGATGGAGCCGTTGGCTGCCACCGCTCCATTGCCCCGGGGGCCCATGGCCCGGTCTGCTTGGGAGGGCATGACAAAACTTAGTTGAGTTCCCGTGTCGATAAGGAACTGCTTGCCGGTGTGTCCGTCCGTCACATATAAAAGCTTGCTTTTTTCGCCAAGAACCGCCGCTGTTAACGGCTCTCGGCTTCGGCGTTTTCCCGAAATCGGGAATTTGCAGTGGGGGACGCATTTGTAAGCCTTCTTAGCGAAGTGGTGGTGGTAATAACAAACGTCGCTCTGTCTGTTGCGTCCTGGCCGTGTCGCTGTCACCGCGGGCTGATTCTGCTCGGTGATTTGTGGCTCCTCGTGGCTCCGGACATCAGCGTTGAGGTCTGCGGATGCTGCTGTGGGTGTCTGCTCCTTGCAGGCGTTGACAAGCCGTTGAGCTTTGTGAGCTAGCGTGCGGAAGTCTTGCTGGGTGCTACATTGCATGTTGGCAAGCGTCCCTCTCATGTGTGGCGGCAGCATACTGAGGAATATGAAATGGAAGAGGAAGTTGTCATTGTCCTCTTCTTTAAGTTGCAGCAAGTCCTCCATGAAGGCCTTGGGTCTGCCTCCTCTGTGGCCGTAGACCGCCAGGATCCTCTCGGCTCTCTCCTCGGCTGAGGGGACGTAATTTGCCACGATGGTCGCTTTCAGTTCTTTATATTTGTCCTGGGCCTGCGGCCGCTGGATTATGCTCCGCGCACATCTCGAAGTGGCGGTGTTGAGTTTGGCGACGATGTGATAGAACTTTGTATTGTCAGCCGTGATGCCCGCAAGTGCAAACTGGGCTTCAGCTTGCTGAAACCACGAGGCGGGGTCTTCCTGCCAGAAGTCCGGCAGCTTGACGGTGACGGCGTTTGTGTGGACTGTCACTGATGTGTCCGCAGGGTGAGAGTGCCTTGCTTCGGCTCTCTCCGCGGCGCTGGTGCTCAGTTGAGCCCTCTCTATCACTTCTGCCGTGGGGGAACGTCGTCCATCTGTTCCCCTGTCTGCATGGGCGCCGGCGTCTGCCTGGGTCGCCACAGATGAGTCGATCGCGGGGGAACGCCTCTGGTCCATTCTCGCGTCAGGGTCACCAGTGTAGAGGAGCTTGAAATAACGAGGCGATGTGATTCATTAACCCAAGTTTATTATCAGCTCCTCTAACAAGTCTCATCTAGGTGCAGCAGCAGAAGAAGTAAGAGAGCGAACACCTTCGGCTCTATGAACTTATACTTGCACATAACAAAAGACATGCATATCAAAAGCTGACATCCCTCACTATCTTAATCCCCTCTTTTGTCTTCGTACTCCTCCGCCTGGCCCTGGGGGGTCAGGGCAACCCATCCGGTCTCCACCGCAGTGCCTCGGATGCTCTTTGATCTTCACTGGCGGTTGAGACCCTTTGTCCTGTTCTGAGGTGTGAAGTCGCTTTACATATGTAATCACTAAACACTCTCACATGCTTAAACATATGTAGGTTATGGGATATATGATTAATATAGACCACATTAACCTAAAATTTCTAACATGTCCAATACTGAGGACCAGGCCCTCAGATGAATAATAACATGTTTTTTGCTTTACATTAACTAGTAATTTGGAATGGTAAATTGTTGCTATTCCTCCTCCACAACCAGAACTTCTGGGATTTTGACAGTTTAAATAACCAGAGGGAGTTGATTCATTTAAACCAACATAATCCTCTTGCCCTAACCAAGTCTCTGTAAGGGATAGTAAATTAATCTGATGCTCAATTAACTGACCATGGACAAGCAGAGACTTGGGAGTTAGAGACCTAAGATTTAACAAACCACATTTAATTTTTAAACTAGAAAAGCACTCATAGACCACATACCTCCACCAAGGCTCCTTCCATTTCTCATGGATCACCTTCAAAATGTAATGGGTTTGTGTGTAGACCTATAGCCACTTGTGGTGAAAATTGCATCAAAGTCTGTCCATCAGTTTTGGAGTATTGGTGCTAACACACTGTGAGAAGATTAAGAGCCTTGGTATGCATTATGAGATCATGACCAAAATATAATGGGTTCCTCTCTAGCCCAAGAACCACCTCAGATGAAAATTTCATCCAAATCCATGCAGTAGTTTTTGTGTAATCCTGCTGCACAAATACAAACAAAGCCCTTGGTGGAGGTATACACTCTCGGATCATCACCAAAATCTAATCATCTGTTCCCCGTGCCATTACACACCTTTCCTGAAAATTTCATCTAAGTCTGTCCATCAGTTTTGGAGTATTGTTGCTAACACACTGTGAGAAGATAAGAGCCTTGGCTGAGGTATGCATTCTCAAATCATCACCAAAATATAATGGGTTCCTCTGTAGCCCAAGAACCATCTCTGGTGAAAATTTCATCTAAATCCACCAAGTAGTTTTTGTGTAATCCTGCCGCACAAATACAAACAAAGCCCTTGGTGGCGGTATACACTCTCAGATCATCACCAAAATCTAATCATCTGTTCCCGGTGCCATAACACACCTTTCCTGAAAATTTCGTCAAAATCCGTTCATAACTTTTTCAGTTATGTTGGTAACAGACAGACAGACAAACCCCGGTAAAAACATTACCTCCTTGGCGGAGGTAATGATTATGAGGAGGAACAGAGACCAAGTCATTAGATTTAGAGGCTACATGTTTAATTTGCTTTTTACCAACTTTTTGTTTAATCACTTTGGGATGCTGATACATTATATTTTTGTTTACTTTAGAGGGAGCAGACAATTATTCTTTGATGGGGAAGACGGGGGCTAAGTTGAGGGGTGGAGGATGGAGAGAAGCTGCAGAGAGGCGTGTAAGACTTCGACTCTGCTTCCTGGTCCCAACTCTGAGTAGCCAAGGGTTTGGAACTTTGGATAAAAACGATTCCAGATTGTTACATAAATGAGATGCACCATCCAAAGTGGGATGGACGCCGTCTCGCCTAATAAGACCAGGTTTTCCCCAAAATGAGTTCCAATTGTCTATGTAGTCCACATTGTTTGCAGGGCACCACACAGCCAGCCAGCGATTGAAGGACGACATGGGGCTAAACATGTCATCACTGGTCAGATTGGGGAGGGGCCCAGAGAATACTACAGAGGCCGACATCGTTTTGGCAAAGTTACACACCGATTCCACACTAAGTTTTGTGACTCCGACTGCTGGAGTCGGAGGTGTTAATGCTGGCCTGGATAACAATGGTTGGGCATTTACAGTTACATTTATCCAGCATTTCCAAATTTGACTCGATGTCGCCTGCTCTGGCCCTGGGAATGCATTTGACTACGGCCGCTGGAGTCTCTAGGTTCACGTTTCTGAATATAGAGTCACCAATGATCAGAGTTTTTCCTCAGCGGGTGCGTTGCTGAGCGGGGAATTGTAATTAAAAACATTAACAGGTTAGTGGTGAACCAGGGCTTGCGACTATGCTTCCTTTTCACAGTCACCCACCCGTTCTTTCCTAGTTGCTCAGGAGATGTGGATGCCGGGGGACCGCTAGCAGGCCCTACGCTAATGGAACTAATGCAGCTAATGGGAATCCGTTATTACCTCTGCCAAGAAGGTTATGTTTTCATCAGCGTTGGTTTGTCTGTCTGTCTGTTTGTTTGTTAGCAAGATAACTCAAAAAGTTATGGACGGATTTTCATGAAATTTTCACAGATTGTCAGAAATGGGGTATCCTACAGATCATTACATTTTGATGGTGATCCAGATCACCGTCTGCAAAAAAAAACAAAAAAACAAGCATCACAGTAGTAGCTAATATATGCCACTTGCGAATGGCATTTTTTTCATGGTCAAGGAATCTATAAAGTTAGACAAAATAAATGTAGGATTAATATTTATGATGTTAAACACTGTATGGGGGGAACTGTGGCGCTTGGCGGAGGTCTGCGATCTCCGAGTGCTTTTCTAGTTATTAACTGGCGCTGATGGTGTTTCAATGCAGCAGAGCTAGGATTCCAAATCACACAACCTCGCCTCAAGCGCCTCAAAAAGACAGCATTTATTACATTTACCATTATCACTAAAAGAGACAGAGGTGTAGCTAAACATCTGACAGAAAGAGCACACCAGAGGAGAAGAGGAAGGAGAGCTAGTAGCTAGGGATGGGCAATACCAGTATTTTTCCTTTCAATACAATACCGTTGTGTACCAATACCATTGTGTGTGTGTGTGTGTGTGTGTGTGTGTGTGTGTGTGTGTGTGTGTGTGTGTGTGTGTATAGTTGGCCTAGTTGCAAAAGTTAGCCTAGTTGTAAGAGCATCCGCCCCACAACCGGGAGATTGTGGGTTTAACCCCCGGCCGGGTCATACTAAAGACCATATAAAAATGGTACTTCCCGCCTTCTAGCTTGGTGCTGAGTGTAATAGAATGGGGAAGGAAAAGTTGTTTTTGGTGGCGCCTTGCATGGCAGCTGCCCCTCTGATTCTAGATGTGATTAACATTGTAGATAGGAGAAACGTAGTTTCATTCTACTGTACATGATTGAATGTATGGACTGAATGACAATAAAGTTGGCTTCTTAAATATGAATAAAACTCATGAACATAAACACTTGAAAGAAATGCTTATAAAATGATAATAAAATAGAACAAAGTAAAGTAAAATGATTTTTTAAAATTATAATAAAAAGAATTAATGCAAAATTAATACAATTTTTTAATTTGGTGAAGATTCTCAACTGGATTCAAGTATTTCTTTACTTCTGAATTGTTTCACCCTTCATCCAAATTCTATGGTAATATCAAGCAGCATACTGTGTATGTGTAATTTTTTTTCACAATGCAACATTTTATTTTATTTTTACACTATTATTTTACAAACTTAAATAGTGCTTATTTTATTTATTTTCAAATTTTATGCTGCTTGGTATCACCATAGAATTTGGATGAATAGTCTGCCACCCCTGACGCTGCTGAGCTCACTCTGCGCGATAGTGAGTGCTTGGCTGCGCAGTGCACAGTGAGTCTTTGGCTCTGACATCTGATAGGCTGCCATAATCATGTGACATGGCAGACCATCACTAAAATACGGTGGTGTGAAAAAGTGTTTGCCCCCTTCCTGATTTTTCATTTTTTTTTGTATGTTTGTCACACTTAAATGTTTCAAATCCATCCATCCATCCATCTTCTTCCGCTTAATCCTTTTCGGGTCATGGTGGTGGTGGTGGGGGGGCTGGAGCCTATCCCAGCATCTTTGGGAGAGAGGCAGGGTACACCCTGGACAGATCGCCAGTTCATCGCAGGGCCAACACAGAGAGACAGACAACCATTCGCTCTCGCAGTCATACCTAAGGACAATTTACAATCTCCAGTTTGATGCCAATTAACCTAACTTGCATGTTTTGGCATGTGGAAGGAAACCGGAGAAATCCTGGAGTAAACCCACGCAGACACGGGGAGAACATGCAAACTCCACACAGATCACTGTTGGTCGGGGGCTGGGATCGAACCCAGGATCATCTAACAAATTTAAATATTAGACAAAGAAAACACAAGTAAACACAAAATGCAGTTTTTAAATGAAGGCGTTTATGATTAAGGGAAAAAAAATCCAAACCTACATGGTCCTGTGTGAAAACACACAAAAAAACCTAATAACTGGTTGGGCCACCCTTAGCAGCAACAACTGCAATCAAGCATTTGCAATAACGGGCAATGAGTCTTTTACAGCACTGTGGAGGAATTTTGGCCCATTCATCTTTGCAGAATTGTTGTAATTCAGCCAAATTGGAGGGTTTTCGAGCATGAACCACCTTTTTAAGGTCATGCCCCAGCATTTCAATTGGAGTCAGGTCAGGACTTTGACTAGGCCACACCAAAGTCTTCATTTTGTTTTTCTATTCAGAGGTGGACTTGCTGGTGTGTTTTGGATCATTGTCCTGCTGCAGAACCCAAATGCGGTTCAGCTTGAGATCACGAACAGATGGCCGGATGTTCTCCTTCAGGGTTTTTTGGTAGACAGCAGAATTCATGGTTCCATTTACCACAGCAAGTCTTCCAGGTCCTGAAGCAGCAAAACAACCCCAGACATTACAATACCACCACCATATTTTACTGTTGGTATGATGTTCCTTTTCGGAAATGCTGTGTTACTTTTATGCCAGATGTAATGGGACACACACCTTCCAAAAAGTTCAACTTTTGTCTCATTAGTCCAGAGAGTATTTTTCCAAAAGTCCTGGGGATGATCAAGATGTTTTCTGGCATAACTGAGATAAGCCTTTATATTCTTTTTGCTCAGCAGTGGTTTTCGTCTTGGAACTTTGCCATGCAGGCCATTTTGCCAAGTCTCTTTCTTATGGTGGAGTCATGAACACTGACCTTAACTGAGGCAAGTGAGGCCTGCAGTTCTTTGGATGTTGTTGTGAGATCTTTTGTGACCTCTTGGATGAGTCGTCACTGCGCTCTTGGGGTAATTTTGGTAAGCCGGCCACTCCTGGGAAGGTTCACCACTGCTCACTGTTTTTGTCATTTGTGGATAATGGCTCTCACTGTGGTTTGCTGGAGTCCTTATAACCATTTCCAAACTGATAGATCTCAATTACTTTGTTTCTCATTTGTTCAGGAATTTCTTTGGATCAACAGGAAGTCGGTGTCACTACACTGCACTTCACAATAATTGCCACAAGCCCATATATCACAGTTCCTCCCCACTTAGAAAGTCCCAAAACACACCAATTTAGGACCCGAAGCATGCACTAGAATAACGAAAACTAATGTACTAAATTGGCCTAACACATTCACTCAAAACAACCTAGAATAGGGCTGGCGGGTGGACTGCTGCGCAGCCCGCACGGCATGGTGGATTATTCTGCCACCAATAGCTAAAAGAAAAGTCCTTCATTACACTGCGTTCAAAATTATTATGCAAATAGGATTTTAGTGTCATAAACATTCAATTTTTTTGTTTTTCAATTAAACTCATGGATGGTATTGTGTCTCAGGGCTCTTTGGATCACTGATATCAATCTCAGACACCTGTCATAATTAGTTTGCCAGGTGAGCCCAATTAAAGGAAAACTACTTAAGAAGGATTTTCCACATTATTAAGTATGCCACAGGTTTCAAGGATAATGGGAAAGAAAAAGGATCTCTCTGCTGCCGAAAAGCGTCAAATAGTGCAATGCCTCAGACAAGGTATGAAAAAATTAGATATTTCACAAAAACTTAAGAGTGATCATCGTACTGTGAAGAAATTTGTGGCTGATTCAAACACAGAGGGTTTGTACAGATAAAGGAATAATGAGGAAGGTTTCTGCCAGTCAAATTCATTGGATTAAGACAGCAGCTGCTAAAGTGCCATTACAAAGCAGCAAACAGGTATTTGAAGCTGTTTGTGCCTCTGGAGTCCCATGAACCTCAAGGTGTAGGATCCTCCAGAGGCTTGCAGTTAAGCACAAACCTACTATATGGCCACTCCTAACCAGTGTTACTGTAACGCCACTACTTTTTCAGGAACGTGCTGTGTAACGAAATTACTGTCTAAAAATTCAGTAATGCATTACAGTTAATGAAATTTGATCAGATGCGTTACTCGTTTTATTAATATGGATAGATATTTTTAGCACAAACAGACAATCATACAACTTGCAGTTGCTAGACACTCTCCTTTATCAGTTACCAGCTGGGGATGAATACACAGTTTCGGTGGCTATGGGTGGGACTGCCATCCCTAGCGCCACCAGCGGCCTCAAGCCACTGGAGGTTTCACAGCTTCTCACTTTTTTCTTTTTTTTTTCCCTGCATGATACAATCCTGAACACAGACTGCTGCCCGGTTATCACTATGACTATAAACAGCTTATAAGTTTTGCCATAAGGACAGAAGAGAACTCTCCCACTCCAAGGAAAAAGATTAGGCCTACATCTTGCAGTTAATCACGTGTGCAACCACACATTTTAAATCTTTTAAGTTACAAGCAACAATTGCTAATTCTCAATGCTGCATTGACTTAAGGCTTCTAATATGTGACACTGTTTCATTAAAAAGTGAGCTTAACGTAATGCTGACTCGTGCAAATTGGTAAAACATTTAGTGATTCATTGAATATTTAGCAAAAACTTGTTGTAAATAGAAAATCACATTATTGAAATAATGGAAGCTTTAGGTGTAATTTAAACTCTTTTTGTGTAATTCTCCATTCCTGTTCATGTTTTTGTTTTTCAACAGGAAAGGGAAAGCATTCACAAAATCTTTATCTTTCACCAGGATTTAGAATTGCAAAATCAAAAAGGTGAAAAATAGGGATCACAACATCACCATTACCTTTAATTCCAACAAATCTTTGGTGACCAAATACAACAATTCACTTGTGTTTCTTAGCATTAAACATTATAATAAACAGTGGAATAACCACTTTAAAAACTCTTAAGGACGGGACTTCCGGGAAGATGGCGGAGAGACATAACACTTAAACAAAGAGCTCTCCCTAGCCGGATTAAAAATCATCGGTAAATGGCCAACTCGACATAAACGAATCAATAAACTAAGGGATGAAAACACGAAGGAACCGGGCACAAGGACAAAAACAGGGTAAAATTGAAGAATTCCTCTCCAACAACGCAGGAAAAACCGCTGTACGCAAAGCCCAAAAAAGCAAGATGTCTACAGCAGAGAAAATGGAAGACACCAGACTCGACAACATGAACGCTGGCATCGCCAGTTTGGGTGAAGAGTTAAGAGAATTCAAGCGACAGCTACAACAGGATTTAGCGGCTCTTAAGGAGGAACTGAAAAAAGAAATTAAGGAGGAAATCATGGACCTCCGAAGAGAAATGGAGCGTAAATTAACGGAAAACATGGAGGAGCTGCGCTCCCAGCGGGCGTGTATGACAGAAGCGCAGACCCGAATTTCGGAACTAGAAGATTGGAAAAGCGAGGCAAACAAACAACTACAGACCCTGACGACGCAAACGCAGAGGATGCAGGAGAAAATAAACGACTTGGAGAGCAGATCCCGACGAAGCAATATGCGCATCTTTGGAATTCCGGAGGGCATTGAAGGCAACTCGATGACAAAATTCATGGATCAGTTCTTAAAAAAAGAACTGGAAATACCCGGAGAAACGGATCTGCAGATTCAACGGGCGCACAGAACACCGGCACAGAACCCGAAAACAAACTCTCCACCCAGGTCAGTTGTGGTAAACTTTGTGAAATATGACATAAAGGAAAGAATCCTGACGCAAGCATGGAAAAAAAAGATACGAATCGGCGACAAACAGGTATTTTTTGACCATGACTACCCAACAGAAATCGTGCAGCAGCGGAAGAAATATGCCAATATTAAAAAAAACGCTGAAAGAGAAAAAAATTAGATTCCAAACGCCGCTAACGAAAATGAGGATTCATTGGGAGGAAGGCACAAGAACCTACAACACGGCCG
Organism: Pholidichthys leucotaenia; assembly: GCA_020510985.1. Taxonomy (NCBI): domain Eukaryota; kingdom Metazoa; phylum Chordata; class Actinopteri; order Cichliformes; family Pholidichthyidae; genus Pholidichthys; species Pholidichthys leucotaenia. The sequence continues at coordinate 153,195,306 of CM035848.1, forward strand.
AAGAGGCAGCGCGGGATATGATGGAGCGGGGCCTTGAGGTGAGCGTGCCGAAGGAGACGGCTGGAGCAGCGGCGGCCCTGAACGCACCACGACAGACGGAGTGGAGACGAGTGAACGGCGGAAGAAGGGGGAGAGACGTAGAGCAGCGGGCCCAGGACAAGCTACAAGGCTTTCAACTGAAAGCCTAGATCATAACAAAGATTAAGAAAGGCACAGAAGAAATGAAGGCCAAGAAGACAAGGTAAAAGAGAAACAGACGGCTAGGAGAGGTTTAAGTGATATTTGTTGGACATTTCTAGACTTATGACTATTACTTTGATAGTAATTAGAAGTCTAGGGAGGGCCCTTCACTCTGTGAAGACAAACCCCCCACCCACCAACAGGGACCAGTGGGCAGAAGAAAGGCCCAAAGTACGGAGGTCGAGATTTTTTAATGTGTTTTTATATAAATATGTGTTATTTTTGTTGTTAAAGTGGCTAGGAGCACAAGTTAAAAAAATGGAAAAACATGAATATGGGTAAAAATCTTAAGATAATGACACTAAACGTGAATGGTCTGAACTCACCTGTTAAAAGGGAAAGAATAAGAAAATTCAAGAAGGAAAAAGCTGAAATTATATTTATGCAAGAGACACATTTGAGCAAGACAGAACATGTGAAACTAAAGAGATTTGGCTATAAGAACTCCTACTACAGTTCATTTAAGGGAGGAGCAAAAAGGGGGGTTATGATACTAATCTCAAATAAAATACAATTTGAAAGTGAACAGGAAATCCAGGATAAAGAAGGCAGGTATGTAATAATAAAGGGAAGAATAGATGGTATGCAGATTACATTAGTGAACATCTATGCCCCACCAGAAAGTGACAAGGGTTTTTTTCAACATCTGTTTGATCTCATAGCAACACACAGTGAAGGAGTCCTAATTTGTGGAGGAGACTTAAATGCTGTCATGGATCATGAAGTTGACACAACAAGTGTTAAGAAGACAAAAAAACATGTAACAAAGTTCATAAGAACCTCACTGGCAGAAATGGGTATGGTAGACATATGGAGGGACCTACACCCACTCGAAAAAGACTATACACATTATTCAGCAGCCCATAAAGTACACTCTAGAATAGATTACTTCCTTATGAATGAAGGTGACAGACACAGGGTGAGAAATTGTTGGATTGGAGGGGCAGAAATATCAGATCATAATCCTATATACATGGAAATATACTGTATTTAAACAATAGAAAACGACAAACAACATGGAAACTTAACGTAGGACTGTTAAATGATGAGAAAATGAAAGAAAGAATAAAAATAAACATAAACGAATATATCCAAGAGAATGACAATGAAGAAGTGGACCCAACAATACTATGGGACGCACTAAAAGCCGTGTTAAGGGGTAAATTAATTGTTGAAACAGGAAAAGCAAATAAGACTAAACTGGAAGCGTATGAACAAAGATGTGAGAGACTGAGGGAATTAGAACATAAACATCAAAGCACAAATGATCCAAAAATATATCAAGAAATTAAAGAAGAAAAAACAAAGATAAAAGAAACACAAATGGATGAAATTGAAAGGAAAAATAGATATCTAAAGCAAAAATATTATGAAACGGGGCCAAAAGCCACAAAACTGCTGGCAAAACGGTTAAGAAAACAACAAACAATGAATAATGTATACAAGATTAAAGACCCCACCACAAATAAAACCACAGTTAACCCAGAAAAACATCGAAGAAATTTTCCATAATTTCTACCAAGAACTATACTCGCAACCTGAAGAAACAAATACTAAAGATATCAAAAAATTTCTAGACACATTGGACTTGCCATCAATAGGAAATCAACAAAATGAAAAACTAACAGCAGAAATAACAACACAAGAGATCAGAGATGTGATTAAGTCACTTAAAAACGGTAAATCACCAGGTAGTGATGGATACTCTTCTGAGTTTTATAAACTGTTTATAGAAGAACTCACGCCACAACTCCTAAAGTCATTTAATTGGACGCTGAACAACAACAAAATACCTCCATCATGGAACGAAGCAATCATTTCAGTTATTTTAAAACCAGGGAAAGATAAAGAACAATGCGGAAACTATAGACCAATCTCTTTATTAAATGTAGATTATAAAATATACACAACAATTATATGTAAACGAATAAAGACATTCTTGACGGAATTGATAGAAGATGATCAAACTGGATTCATAGAGGGACGCCAAACACATGACAATATCAGGAGAACAATACATATAATTAACCAAATACATAAAGAAAAGAAAAGCGCAGTAATAATGAGTTTAGACGCAGAAAAAGCATTTGACAGGGTTAACTGGAAATTCCTATATAGTGTACTGGAGCGCTTTGGATTTAACGAAAAATCAGTACAATGCATAAGGACGCTATATCAAGAACCTGTGGCAAGAATCAAGATAAACGGTAGCTTAACAGACAAAGTAAATATACAAAGATCAACTAGGCAGGGATGCTGCTTATCGCCTACCTTGTTTGCTCTGTTCATAGAACCATTGGCTCAAGCGATACGACAAAATAAGAAATTAAAAGGTGTAACAATAAAGGGGGGCGGAACACAAGATTGGGCTATTTGCAGACGATATTATAGTTTTACCTTGAACAACCAGATAAATCAATAATGGAAATGATGAACTTGATAGAAAAATTTTGGAAAATTATCAGGATACAAGATAAACATAACAAAAACACAAATACTGACATTCCACTATAACCCTCTAAACCGGATAACTGATAAGATCAAACTAAACTGGAACCAAAAAGAAATAAAATACCTTGGAGTGAACATACCTAAAGACCTAAGCAAAATATATAAAGCAAACTATGATAGGTTGGAACAAGAAATAAAAAAAGATATTGATAGATGGTCAATCTTAAATATGGATCTGAATTCAAAAATTGAGACAGTCAAAATCAGCATACAACCTAGATTACTTTACCTCTTCCAGGCTATACCAACAGAGATTCCAGATGCCCAATTCTCAAAGTGGGACAGGATGATATCGAGATTTGTTTGGGGAGGTAAAAAACCAAGAGTGAAATATAAAACCCTCCAATTACCAAAAGAGAAAGGAGGCATGGGCCTACCGAGTCTAAAGGAATATTACTACTCAGCACAAATAAGATATATCATATGTTGGTGCGACGAGGGATATGAGGCAAAATGGAAAGAAATGGAAAAGGAAATTGAGGGACTCCCAGTACAAAGCATAATAGGGGATAAAGATGCATATAAGCAAATCAAACAAATAGACCCAATCACTAAATTTACTTTAGAACTGTGGTATAAAATAGTACAAAAATATAATATAAGGGAAGACATAAAACTATTGAAATGGGTAGCATTTGACAGTCAGTTTGAACCGGCAAAACAAGATAGGGGATACAAAAATCTGGTGAACAAGGGAATCACAGCATGGGGCAATATCGGAAAAAAAGATCTCGGGAGCTTTGTAAATATCAGGAGAAAATTTAAATTAGAAAGATCAGAATTTTTCAGATATCTGCAGATGAGAGATTACTATATGAAGAAGATTAGGCATAACCTCCAAACAGATGTGAACGAGATTATACAACTTATTTTAAGCTCATATGCAGGAAATAAAATAAGAATTATTTCAAAACTATATCAGAAACTTATGACAAACAATCATACAAGTAACTATATAAAGGAGAAATGGGAGAAAGAGCTCAATTTAAACATAACAGAAGAAAGCTGGCAGGAAATATGGAAAACACAACACACATCAACAAATTCAAGGGCATGGAGGGAATTTGGATGGAAAAACCTGATACGCTTTTTCATTACACCACAGATTCAAGGAAAATATACAAATACCCCAATCTTTATGCTGGAGGGGATGTGGGGCTCAAAATGCAGACCACTCACATATGTTTTGGAAATGCTACAAAATATCATCATTTTGGAAATCTATGCATGTGACAATACAGAGGATATTAGGATATAATATACCAATGAACTGTAACCTGATGTACTTATGTGATCTTAAAAAAGACAATGTTATACAGGCTGAGGACAGATATCTAGTTAAAATCTTGTTGATTGCATGTAAAAAAACTATCACAAAAAAATGGCGATCAGAAGTTCTTCCTGACCAAGAACAATGGACTGACATTGTTGAGGACATACGTATGATGGAAAAACTAACATATCGACGAAGAATGCAAGAAGGAATATGGGAGAAAAAATGGCGGAAATGGACACACTACAAAGTGCAACAACGAGGCAGAAATTGAAAGAATAACCAAAGACACTGAAAAAACCAGAAGAATTAAGAGATGGAAACTAAAAACTTGATGCTCCAACATTTGTCCCCCCCCCTTTTATTTTTTATTTTTTTATTTTTTATTTTTTATTTTTTTATTTTTATTTTTTTTCTTTTTCCCTACCCTAACCCCTTTGTGTTTTAAATGTAGAATGTGATCTGAATGCATTATATATGATGAAAAATGAATAAAAATCTAAGTTACAAAAAAAAAACTCTTAAGGACAAAACTCGAATAATTATAACGGAAACACTAGCAAAAACAGTTTATGGGGTGACAACATTTGCACTCCTGTTGTTGTTGTTTTGAATTCTGACGCATGGATAGAGGGTAGCCTTGGGCTTCCCCCAATTTCTTTTTGCAAGATAGAACCGAAATTTGATCTTTGTGGGAGATGGTAGGAGGCCGGACAGTGTATGGCAGGCTGCCTGTGGCGAGGGGAGCAGCATTTTGTCATCAACCTGGACATCAGGCTCATTAACTGAGGTGCAGTGGCAGCTTGGGGGGGGGGGGGACCTCACAGAGGATGAGCATTGCCGAAGCTAAGTAGAACAAATGACAGTGTCAATGGCATAACACATATCAGTTTAAATGACTTTGACTCTAAATATGTAGTGTTTACATGACTTCACACTGCAGGACACATCTGACACATTGCAGTCTGACACCTTGCAATGATGCCTCTCACTAGATAATAGTATGACAGTGTCACATTTTAGAAATGCGACAGTAATAAGGAATAATTGTGTTGTATGACAATGCCATGCTAAAGAGCTGGGCTGTGCTCCTGGTGCTTGGCCTCAGGACTACAGTCCACACCATAATTTAGCAAGGAATATATAAAATAAGGCATTCCTTGTACAGAATGAAGCCAAATTCTAATTAAGCAGTATGTCCACCTTTCCATTGACTGATGGAGTGTGACACAACCTTTCACAAGGATACACTTACACAAATTCAACCTGTGTTCAACAGGTCAGACAGATGTGGTCTTAATGACTAAATCAGAATGGTTACAATAAAAGCTAAATCGTATTAAATCTACACGGACAGCTGTATTACTTGTCCTTACTGCAACTTGTAAATTAGGTCAAGGAAGGACACTCAAAAAAGAAGCCATGACAACTGAAACCTCATTTTGAGGGGGTTACACTACTCACAAACTTTTATCTAAATTAACTGTGTGTAACACATATAAATAGCACAAAACATTTCCTTCTTCTAGTAAAAAGGACACTACCCATCATGCAAACACCCTGTAACTTTGATGCATGTGCATCTCCATGCATGGGGTTGGGGGGGGGGGAATACCACAAAAAACCACAACAATTAATTAGCAAAAATCCTCAGAAAAATAGATCCCCCTCATGGATCGTCACCTTATCGTGGTGGGGGGGTTTGCGTGCCCCAGTGATCCCAGGAGCTATGTTGTCCGGGGCAATTTGCCTCTGATAGGGTCTCCCAAGACAAACTGGTCCTGGGTGAAGGGCCAGACTAAGAACGATCCAACAGACGCTCATGATAAATTGTATATCAAGGATTCAGTGTACCCCGCCCGGTATGGGGTTACCAGGGCCCCACCCTGGAGCCAGGCCTGGGGGAGGGGCTCGGAGGCTAGCGTCTGGTGGCCGGGTTTCCACCCATGGGACCCGGCCGGGCTCAGCCCGAAGGAGTTACATGGGTCTGCCCTCCAGTGAGTTCACCACCTGCAGGAGGGATCATGGGGGTCCAGTGCTATGTGGATTAGGTGGCGGTCAAAGGCGGAGACCTTGGCGGACTGATCCCAAGCTTTCTAAACTTGCTTTTGGTACGTGGAATGTCACCTCTCTGGTGGGGAAGGAGCCTGAGCTGGTGTACGAGGTTGAGCGATACCGGCTAGATATAGTCGGCCTCACCTCAACACACAGCTCTGGTTCTGGAACCAGTCTCCTGGAGAGGGGCTGGAGCTTGGCCTTTTCTGGAGTTGCCCCGGGCGAGAGGCGACAAGCAGGGGTGGGTATTCTTGTATCGCCCCACCTTGCTGCCTCTATATTGGAGTTTTCCCCGGTGGACGAAAGGGCTGCTTCCCTGTGCCTTCGGGTTGGGAAACGGGTCCTAACCATCATTTGTGCCTATGCACCAAATGATGTTTCAGAGTACCCACCCTTTTTGGAGTCTGTGACTGGGGTGCTGGAGGGTGCTCCTCCTGGAGACTCCATTGTCCTACTGGGGGACTTCAATGCGCACGTGGGCAACGACAGTGAAACCTGGAGGGGGGTGATTGGGAGGAACAGCCTGCCCGATCTGAACCCGAGTGGTGTTCAGTTATTGGACTTCTGTGCTAACCACAGTCTGTCCATAACGAACACCATGTTCAAGCATAAGGGTGTCCATATGTGCACCTGGCACCAGGACACCCTAGGTCGCAGGTCGATGATCGATTTTGTTATCATATCATCAGACCTGCGACCGTATGTCTTGGACACCCGAGTAAAGAGAGGTGCAGAGCTGTCAACTGATCACCACCTGGTGGTGAGTTGGATCCGATGGCAGGGGAGGAAGCCATTCAGACCTGGTAGACCCAAACGTATAGTGAGGGTGTGCTGGGAGCGTCTGGCTGAGGCCCCTGTCCGGGAGGTCTTCAGCTCCCACCTCCGGAAGAACTTCAACCACATTCCGAGGGAGTCTGGAGACATGGAGTCTGAATGGGCCATGTTCTCCACCTCTGTTGTTGAAGCGGCTGCCCAGAGCTGCGGCCGCAAGGTGGTCGGTGCATCTCGTGGTGGCAACCCCCGAACCAAGTGGTGGACACCAGTGGTGAGGGGGGCCATTAAGCTGAAGAAGGAGTCCTATCAAGCTTGGTTGGCTTGTGGGACTCCCGAAGCAGCTGAGGTGTACCGGCAGGCCAAGCGGAGTGCAGCTCGGGTGGTTGCTGAAGCAAAAACCCTGGTATGGGAGGAGTTCGGTGAGGCCATGGAACAAGACTTTCGGTCGGCTTCAAAGAGATTCTGGCAAACTGTTCGGCGGCTCAGGAGGGGAAAGCAGCTCCCCGTCCACACTGTGTATGGTGCGGATGGGACACTGTTGACTTCAACTGGGGATATCGTCGGGCGGCGGAAGGAATACTTCGAGGATCTCCTCAATCCCACTGATACGCCTTCCACAGAGGAAGCAGGGTTTGGGGACGAGGGGGATGACTCGCCTATCACAGGGCTGAGGTCGCCAAGGTGGTTAAAAATCTCCTTGGTGGCTGGGCCCCGGGGGTGGACGAGATTCGCCCTGAGTACCTCAAGGCCCTGGATGTTGTTGGGTTGTCATGGTTAACATGCCTCTGCAACATTGCGTGGAGGTCGGGGGCAGTGCCTTTGGCATGGCAAACCGGGGTGGTGGTTCCTCTCTTCAAAAAAGGGGACCGGAGGGTGTGCTCCAACTTTAGAGGGATCACACTCCTCAGCCTCCCTGGGAAGGTCTATGCCAAGGTACTGGAGAGGAGAGTCCGGCCGTTGGTCGAACCTCGGATTCAGGAGGAGCAATGTGGTTTTCGTCCTGGCCGTGGCACATCGGACCAGCTCTTTACCCTCTCGAGAATTCTTGAGGGTTCGTGGGAGTTTGCCCAAACAGTTTACATGTGTTTTGTGGACTTGGAGAAGGCATTTGACCGTGTCCCTCGTAGATTTTTGTGGGGGGTGCTTCGGGAGTATGGGGTATCGGGCTTGTTGTTACGAGCTATTCGGTCTCTGTACGACCGTTGTGAGAGTTTGGTTCGTATTGCCAACACTCGGTCGGAGTCATTCCCAGTGAGAGCTGGACTCCGCCAGGGCTGCCCTTTGTCACCGATCCTGTTCATAATTTTTATGGACAGGATTTCTAGGCGCAGCCAGGGAATGGAGGGTGTCATGCTTGGTGACCACAGGATCTCATCTCTGTTGTTTGCAGATGATGTTGTCCTGTTGGTTTCATCCAGCAATGACCTACAGCTCTTGCTGGGACGGTTTGCCGCTGAGTGTGAAGCGGCTGGGATGAGAATCAGCACCTCCAAGTCCGAGTCCATGGTCCTCAGCCGGAAAAAGGTGGATTGTCCTCTCCGGGTTGGGGACAGGCTCCTGCCCCAAGTGGAGGAGTTTAAGTATCTTGGGGTCTTGTTCACGAGTGAAGGGAAAATGGAGCGAGAGATCGACAGACGGATTGGAGCAGCATCTGCAGTGATGCGGACGTTGTACCGGTCTGTTGTGGTGAAGAGGGAGCTTAGTTCTAAGGCAAAGCTGTCGATTTACCAGTCAATCTACGTTCCTACTCTCACCTATGGTCACAAGCTTTGGGTAATGACCGAAAGAACGAGATCGCGGATACAAGCGGCTGAAATGAGCTTTCTCCGTAGGATTGCTGGACTCACCCTGAGAGATAGCGTGAGGAGCTCAGTCATCCGGGAGAGGCTCAGAGTAGAACCGCTGCTCCTCCACATTGAAAGGAGTCAGTTGAGGTGGTATGGGCATCTGATTAGGATGCCTCCTGGACGCCTCCCACTTGAGGTGTTTCTGGCACGTCCCACTGGGAGGAGACCCCGGGGCAGACCCAGGACTCGGTGGAGAGACTATGTCTCCCAGCTGGTCTGGGAACGCCTTGGTATCCCCTCTGAAGAGCTGGAGCAGGTGGCTGGGGAGAGGGAAGTCTGGGCTTCTCTGCTTGAACTGCTGCCTCCGTGACCCGGACCTCCGGAAAAGCGGTAGAAGATGGATGGATGGATGGATGGGAATACCACAAAAAAACACAACAATTAATTAGCAAAAATCCTCAGAAAAATAGATAATATATAAAAATTATCAATAAATGATCAATAATGCAGAGAAAAATATAGATGAAACGGCTTGGTAATGAAATCACAACATTCAATAGAAGTTAAAATTTATATTAATAGATTTTCAGATATTTAAGAAAAATATTTGCAGATTATTGTAAAAAGAAATATCATATTTATAAGAAACAAGGCAAACTGATAAGGAAGCAGGAAACCATGCAAATTTATGAGAAAAGTTCCAAATGTCTAAGGAGGGTCCAATTTATGCTGAATTCATGCTTACTGTGGGACTCAATTTAGAATCTACTACAAAGACAATACAGCTTCTTACTAGTAGTAGTAGATTAGTTTATTTGACAGGGACAGTGCAATAAACATAGACAATTAATCAAAGACAATCAATCTGATGTGTTGCACATAGAGTGTATAGCTATTAGCTAATTTGCAACTCTTGTCCCTGGATGGGCTTTAGAAAAAAGAATCAAGATAAAAAATATACACAATAACCACATACATCAATGCAGAAAAATTATAAATACACAATTATAAATATTATAAATATTATAAATACACAAATATAACAGCCTGACTCACATTTAACATAAATATTATAAATATTATAAATACACAAATATAACAGCCTGACTCACATTTAACACATATAACATAACTCACATTTGCCTATTTCAGGCCTTCCTCCCTCCGTCACTCACTATAAACAAACACATTTATTCCTTCCCTTCATTCACTCTCACTTTGCAGACAAATAATTCATACATGAGTACATTCTTGTTTATTTTTCAGCAGTTTTTAACATTTTTAGTGAATGTTTTAAAGTCCGTTATTATTTTAATTTCATTTGGCATTGTGTTCCAGATGTGACTGCCCTTTATAGAGAAAGCTGTTTGTCCAAATGTGGTTCTGCGGTGGAATATTTTACAGTTATTGTTACAGAACTCCTGGTGGCTCTGCTGCTGTCCTGTCTTTGGACGAAACCAGCAAGTGGCTCGGGTGCTGATTTATGGAAACATTTGAACGTTAATTTCAGAAGACAGAGGTCAATGAAGCTCTCAAACTCAATAGGTTGTATTTTTTTAAAACATTACAGTGATGCCACCTAATGGGCTTTTTGTCCAAGATTTTTAGGGTTTGATTATATAATGAACCTATATGTCTTATTGTGGAAGGGGCTGCTTGAGCCCAGACTGTCAAACAGTATGATATATGAGAAAAAACCATAGAATGCATATACAGTGCAGCTGCTTCGTAAGGTATGTAATATCTAATTAATTTAAAGCAGTTCAGATTTTTTTTTACTGTTTTTGAAATTTTCTTTATATGAAGATTAAATTTGAGTTGAGGATCTAGTACAATGCCAAGGTATTTGAATTCTGTAGCTAAACTGATGTCATGATCATGTATATTAACTTTAAAATGTTGCAGGTTACATTTTTTGATTGAAAAGCACATTGAGACTGTTTTCTGAAGGTTCAGCAATAGATGGTTCTTGAGGAGCCACTCTTGGACATCAACCATACTTGTAGACAGTACATCTGCAGCCTGTGCTGGAGTCTTGGCAGCTGTGTAAATAACTGCATCATCTGCATAAAGTTGGCATGTTGCAGCTGAGCAGTGTAACGGCAAGTCATTAATAAAAATGCTGAAAAGTAAAGGACCAAGAATGGACCCTTGTGGGATACCCATGCGGTTGTTTAAAAATGAGGATTTATCCTGGTGAACTTTTACACACTGTTCTCTATTCTGGAGATAAGATGCAAACCATTCTAATGTATTTGGGGAGAAGTTAAAAGATACCATTTTGGATAAAAGCAAACTGTGGTTTACAGTTTCGAAAGCCTTTTTGAGATCTAGAAAAACAGCTCCTACCACATTACCCCTGTCCAAGGACTGTTTGACGTTTTCAATAAGGCAACAATTTGCTGTTTCTGTTGAGTATCCTGGTCTAAAACCAAATTGATGTGGATGAAGAAGTTGACTGTCTTGTAAGTAGTCTATCAGCTGTGTAGCTACAACTTTTTCAAGAACCTTAGATAGGACTGGTAAAATAGAGATTGGGCGGTAATTGCATATATCGTCTTTACTGCCTGATTTATGAACTGGTATGACGACAGCTTTTTTCCAGCCAGATGGAAATGTACTAGACCTAATGGAGAGATTAATGAGATGAGTCAGTGGTTTGATTAATATTTTGCTGTGCATTTTGAGAAAGGAGGTGCTCATATTGTAGATATCATTAGTTTTTTGAGTTTGACAGTGTTTTAACAATACCAGCAATTAACTTCTCATTTACCTCATCGATGTGAAAAGTATCTGTTGGAAGTATGGAATTTGTGTTGTTGAGCACATTTGGCAGCACAAAAATTTTTGTTAAGTCTTCCACAGAGCCCACAAAGTGTGAATTAAATTCATTTGCCAAAGTAGCTTTGTCACTGACGGTCTTGTCATTGATTCTAAGTTCCTTTACCCCCTTCTGATCGTTTTTTTTATTAGTTAAGTTATTTAAATGCCTCCATAGGGAACTGTTGTTACCCTTTGCATGATCTATCAGTTTATTGTAATAAGATATTTTTGATTTTCGCAGCTCATGTACCACTTTATTTCTTAAACTTTTGTACACAAGGTGATCATTTTGTAGTTTGGAGGTTAGTGATGTTTTCAGTGCATAGTCTCGCCTCTTCATAAGTTTTCTTATTTCATTATTTAACCATGGTAGGCTAATCTTCTGTTGTCTACTTTTAATTTGCTTTGAAAATTTTTCTATAGACTTTGTGATTGTTGCAGTTATAAAATTACAACAGTCATCTACTTCACATGTTGACATGAGCTGCTCCCAATTTTGATTCTCTAAGTAATGTTCAAACTCCTCATTTTTTGATTTGGGGATAATAAAATTTGATTTGTCAATATCGACTCCCCCAAAATACTGTAGTCGCTTTTAGTAAGTTTCCTGACAGCAAGAACCATGTTATGATCTGAGAGACCAGTTACAAGATTATAGGTTCTGGTTATTCGTTCTGGTTTATTAGTAAATACCATGTCAATAAGTGTTCTGGATTGTTTGGTTATCCTGGTGGGTCCTTTGATGATTTGCTGGTAATTAAATTTAGTCATGAGGCTTTTCAGTTTTTGTTTGTCTTTTTTATCAGACCAGTTGATATTAAAGTCACCATGAATTATTGTTTCTCTGTTCTTCTCAAGTTGTTTAACCAGATCACTTAATTCATTATAAAGGAAGAGTTGTGTGACAGTGGGTTGTACACTACTGCAATGTTGAAATTCATTACCGGAGAGAGACATACATTAACAGCTAAACATTCAAGTGAAGTATTCAAATCAACCAGTTGACATTTATATTTCTCTTTCTCTTTCTACTCAATTATGTAAGAAGAGAACAATGCTTTAGGGAGCTCAAAGCAAAATAATTTGATCTTCCCTGCATAAACTTAGTCTTTTCAAATCCTTTGCATGGATCTCATTGAGCTAAATAAGAGTGAAGGTAAAAATGTTTAGAAATTATTGACATACTTATTGAATATAGGAAAGCTTTCCCCTGCACTAATCTGAATACTGCTATGGTGACACTGAAACCCTTAATCGAAACAATATCAAGGTTTAAAATAGCTGGAATGATTCATTTAGATAATGAAATACATCTAGTGGAATACACTTTACAAGTCAAATCATATCACATTTACTGTAGGTACAGTATCCAAATTATTAGTACCAAACATTTACAAGTAAACCATTTAGCTTACCATCAACAATCTACAGGATTAGCATAATACACAAGTAGGAAAAATAGGGAAATTGTGAATGACAAACCCTACTATTGAAGCCATTTAACTTAGGTGATGAGGAAGGGTTTCTGGTTGATTACATGCAAAGAATGACAGCGATGCCCTTCCCAAGACAGATCATGTGATGAAGGAACCGTAGGAGGTGCACCCATCTTTTGGGCAAACCAGGGGATCTGGTCATCAAAGGAAACTGGACCAAAATTCCCTGGCAAGGACAGCACAAAGGTTATCCTGGCGATGCCAATAGCAGCGGAAAATGAAGGACATGGCACTTGGGTGCATCTGACATTTTGCCTCACTTAAAACCCTCAGCAAGAGACTGTTTGATATGCACTGCATACTTATTAAAAAAAAAAACTCAGTAAATGACTGTTTAACTGTTTCTCTATGCAAATGTCAGCTGATGGCGCCCTCTGGCGTCCAGCAACGGCCTTTGCTATAAAGAAGCAGGCTGTTTGTTTATCATGACGAGGCAAAAATACAAGGTGTGGCGGCATGAAATAATAAGCAGCGAACTTTGGTTTAAAAGTGGGTTTTATTTATCATTCATCCCGCCATCACAGAACTCACTCCAGCGCCGTGCAGGCGCGCCGGAGCGAGCTCTCAGGCTCTCGTCAGGAGACACGGAATGCGTGTAGTCAGAAGCAGTGGTCAGAGAGAGAGAACATGTGAATTTCAGTCAGCTTATATACCCCGTTACAGACAATGCATGAAAGGCACATTCACATCACAGTAAATGCAGGAAGGCATGGGACATTTGCATCACAGTACAGAGCAGGAAGTCATGAACACCTGCATTTGAGTCAACATAACAGCAGGATACTGGCAGGAAAGAGCTAGACAAAGAGAAGCTGCCTATTGATCTCAATACACACATCTCATTGTTCTGCTAATTGCTCCAGCTGAGCACTCTGCTTGTCCGTAGGCTGTGGGGGTGACCCACACACTCCCCCCCCAGAGGGCTCAGCAGGAAGCTGAGTCCTCGATAGTCCGGCTTTGGAAGCGAGCTGCGGGGAAGGCTCTGTGCCGAGGAAGTGGAGGGAAGGGGGTGGGGGTAGCAAGGGCCGGCTGAAGTTGTCTGGGCCGCGCAAAAATTGCATGTGGATCCATGGTGTTGAGGGGCTGTCCCGTTGAACGTGTGGTGGTCCACAGCGGCTGTGAGAAGAAAAACTTGTCTCTGACTCCTCTCGTGGCTATGAAGAAAAACAGGAGCTGCAAGGCTGCGTAGCATAGGTGTGCGCGCGCAGCCCTAAAGCCCTCGGGGACAGCTGACGACTGAATTCCCTTTGTGCGCCGTGGCTGAGACCCATACAAAATCCTGTGAGCAAGCTGCGTGCGTGCTTCAGGTGTGTGAGCAGCCCTGAAGGTTCTGTGTGCAGCGGCGAAGGACAATGGCGGTCTGTGGAGCCGTTATTGTCCCATGCGTGGTGCACCGTCCTCGTAACCCCCCATTGTGCGTGTGGGGTTCGGTGCGTGGCAGGACCGCTGTAGAGGCGAGTCAGGGTCAGGGAGCTTGCTGGAGATTAGTGTCGTCGGTGCCGATGGTCATCCCTGTTGAGCTGTTGCGTCGTTCGCTCGTGGTGCGTTGGAGCGGTGAGAGGAAGTAGACGATCTTTGTCCCTCGGGCTCGTGCAGATGCGTTGGAGCGGTGAGAGGAAGTAGACGATCTTTGTCCCTCGGGCTCGCGTAGATGTGTAGGAGCGGTGAGAGGAAGTAGACGATCTTTGTCCCTCGGGCTCGTGTAGATGCGTAGGAGCAGTGAGAGGGAGGAGGAGCGGTGAGAGGGAGAAGACGTTCTGTGTCCCTCGGCCAGTCCAGCGTGGATATCCCGATCTCAAGTGAGGGTCGCACCATGAAGCTTTCTGCGGCTTTCCCGGTCGTGGGTGATCTCCGGAGAGTTCGCCTGGTGTTGGTTCTGCGTCGAGGTCTCCCTGTAGCCGAAGGGAGGGCAGTCCATTTGCGTCAGGCTGCTGCGTTCGCTTGTCGTCGGAGAGTCACCGCCGGGGGCTGCCAGCGTGTTCTTTTCTTGGGGTCACCAGTGTGGCGGCATGAAATAATAAGCAGCTAACTGAGGTTTAAAAGTGGGTTTTATTTATCATTCATCCCGCCATCACAGAACTCACTCCAGCGCCGTGCAAGCACACCGGAGTGAGCTCTCAGGCTCTCATCAGGAGACACGGAATGCGTGTAGTCAGAAGCAGTGGTCAGAGAGAGAGAACATGTGAATTTCAGTCAGCTTATATACCCCGTTACAGACAATGCATGAAAGGCACATTCACATCACAGTAAATGCAGGAAGGCATGGGACATTTGCATCACAGTACAGAGCAGGAAGTCATGAACACCTGCATTTGAGTCAACATAACAGCAGGATACTGGCAGGAAAGAGCTAGACAAAGAGAAGCTGCCTATTGATCTCAATACACACATCTCATTGTTCTGCTAATTGCTCCAGCTGAGCGCTCTGCTTGTCCGTAGGCTGTGGGGGTGACCCACAAAGGGAAAGAAAAGTGCAGTTAGCGTTGTTACCTTATCATCCTCATCATCCTCATAGTAACACTTAGTGTTGGTTGCTAAGTTGTTCCATTGCCTATACACTGTAGAGAATTGTTATGTTTGTTCCTTAATAACACTCACAGTTGGACAAATTATCTGCTATTGCTAAAAGGATGCAGCTACTACAGGCTGTTTGGTTTCTTAAGAGAGGCTATATACAGAAATAACATAGCAAACTTCACTTTGAATCACACCTATCACAACACTTGTCACTCCACTGATCGGAAACACGATAACACTCCTTACTCTGTGAATGCAAGGTTAATTTAATCAGGGAACTCCTCTTTTTGAAGTGGTGATGTCCCTTTCCGGCAGGTTCACACTGCTAAGTGTACAACGGCTTACGGTGGGTCTCTCCTCTGTACTGCTACCTTGCTTGACCAACGAAGCAAGCAAGTGTTATACCGAGGATCTACATTGTCAAAGGTCATTGAGTCATTGGGCGTACTTGCACCTGGCCAGGGAACTGGGCAGGGCTGTGTACCCCGTTTTGGCAACTGACCGTACCCTTATCAAGTCGGCAGGGCAGGTGGGCAGGGTGAAGAGAGATGCTTTTCAACCACATGATGTCATTTTGGGGCATGACGGAAAGTACAGGAGTGAGGGTCTTTCGTTCACTATTTCTATGAGTGAGAGTGGGTACGAACACCTTAGGGATTAAAACACTTAATTATAGGTTACAATTATTTGTAAAACTATAACATAGGATAGAATGGTTCTTGGTCAACTAATTGCCACCCGTATGGGTGTGTGCCCTGTTATAGGAGATTATTGTTGTACTTCTATCCATGAAAAAGATGCAAATGGTCATATTAATACTAAGGATACACACAGCCTCATTGCTTTGCAGGTAATGATAACAAAACTGATTGAGTTAGTGATTCTCTTCATTGAGAAGTCTCATCATGAACTTGGTAATGATTTTTATAGTGATAACTTCGGACCTTTCTTGTGTGAGTCCTTAATATGATGATGAGGCTGGTTATTGAAAACTTAGTGATATGTCTTCATACAACTGCTGCAGATGATGAGGATGGTGAAAGGGGTAATACTAGCCTAAGGAGTATGAAGGTTGCAATATAATTTAAGTCTGTTTTGAGTATCTTCATATCATTTTCTACGTTCTTGTTTGACACAGTCTAAGATTAATTTTGATCATATTACACATATTCACTTTTGTAACTTGGATTTTTATTCATTTTTCATCATACATATTACATTCAGATCACAGTCTATATTTAAAAAAAAGGAGCTAGAGTAAGAAAGAAAGAAAAAAAAAAGGGGGGGGGGACAAATGTTGGAGCATCAAGTTTTTAGTTTCCATCTCTTAATTCTTCTGGTTTTCCCTGTGTCTTTGGTTATTCTTTCAATTTCTGTCTCGTTGTTGCACTTTGTAGTGTGTCCATTTCCGCCATTTTTTTTCATATAGTCCTTCTTGCATTCTTTGTCGATATGTTAGTTTTTCCATCAAACTTATATCCTCAACAATGTCAGTCCATTGCTCTTGGTCAGGAAGAACTTCTGATCGCCATTTTCTTGTGATTGTTTTTTTACATGCAATCAACAAGATTTTAACTAGATATCTGTCCTCAGCCTGTATTACATTGTCTCTTTTAAGATTACATAAATACATCAAGTTACAGTTCATTGGTATATTATATCCTAATATTCTCTGTATTGTCACATGTATAGATTTCCAGAATGATGAGATTTTGCAGCATTTCCAAAACATATGTGAGTGGTCTGCATTTTGAGTCCCACAGCCCCTCCAGCATAAAGATTGGGTATTTGTATATTTTCTTTGAATCTGTGGTGTAATGAAATAGCGAATCAGGTTTTTCCATCCAAATTCCCTCCATGTCCTTGAACTTGTTGATGTGTGTTGTGTTTTCCATATTTCTTGCCAGTTTTCTTCTGTTATGTTTAACTTTAGCTCTTTCACCCATTTCTCCTTTATATAGTTACTTGAATGTTTGTTTGCCATAAGTTTCTGATATAGCTTTGAAATAATTCTTATTTTATTTCCTGCATATGAGATTAAAATGAATTGTATAATCTCGCTCACATCTGTGTGGTTATGCTTAATCTTCCTCATATAATAGTCTCTCATCTGCAGATATCTGAAGAATTCCGATTTTTCTAGTTTAAATTTTCTTCTGATGTTTACAAAGCTCCCGAAATCTTTTTTTCCGATATTGCCCCATGCTGTGATTCCCTTGTTCACCAGATTTTTGTATCCCCTATCTTGCTTTGCCGGTTCAAACTGACCGTCAAATGCTACCCATTTCAATAGTTTGTCTTCCTTTATATTATACTTTTGTACTATTTTATACCACAGTTCCAAAGTAAATTTAGTGATTGGGTCTATTTGTTTGATTTGCTTATATGCATCCTTATCTCCTATTATGCTTTGTACTGGGAGTCCCTCAATTTCCTTTTCCATTTCTTTCCATTTTGCCTCATATCCTCCGCCGCACCAACATATGATATATCTTATTTGTGCTGAGTAGTAATATTCCTTTAGACTCGGCAGACCCATGCCTCCTTTCTCTTTTGGTAACTGGATAGTTTTATATTTCACTCTTGGCTTTTTACCTCCCCAAACAAATCTCGATATCATCCTGTCCCACTTTGAGAACTGGGCACCAGGAATCTCTGTTGGTAGAGCCTGGAAGAGGTAAAGCAGTCTAGGTTGTATGCTGATTTTGACTGTCTCAATTTTTGAATTCAGATCCATATTTAAGATTGACCATCTATCAATATCTTTTTTTATTTCTTGTTCCAACCTATCATAGTTTGCATTATAGATTTTGCTTAGATCTTTAGGTATGCTCACTCCAAGGTATTTTATTTCTTTTTGTTTCTAGTTTAGTTTGATCTTATCAGTTATCTGGTTTAGAGGGTTATAGTGGAATGTCAGTATTTGTGTTTTTGTTATGTTTATCTTGTATTCTGATAATTTTCCAAAATTTTCTATCAAGTTCATCATTTCCATTATTGATTCATCTGGTTGTTCAAGGTAAACTATAATATCGTCTGCAAATAGCCCAATCTTGTGTTCCGCGCCCTTTATCGTTACACCTTTTAATTTCTTATTTTGTCGCATCGCTTGAGCCAGTGGCTCTATGAACAGAGCAAACAAGGTGGGTGATAGGCGGCATCCCTGCCTGGTTGATCTTTGTATATTTACTTTGTCTGTTAAGCTACCGTTTATCTTGATTCTTGCCACAGGTTTTTGATACAGTGTCTTTATGCATTGTACTGATTTTTCGTTAAATCCAAAGCGTTCCAGCACACTATATAGGAACTTCCAATTAACTCTATCAAATGCTTTTTCTGTGTCTAAACTCATTATTACTGTGCTTTTCTTTTCTTTATGTATTTGATTAATTATATGTATTGTTCTCCTGATATTATCATGTGTTTGGTGTCCCTCTATGAAACCAGTTTGATCATCTTCTATCAATTCCGTCAAGAATGTCTTTATTCGTTTACATATAATTGTTGTATATATTTTATAATCCACATTTAATAAAGAGATTGGCCTATAGTTTCCGCATTGTTCCCTATCGTTCCCTGGCTTTAAAATAACTGAAATAATGGCTTCGTTCCATGATGGAGGTGTTTTGTTGTTGTTTAACGTCCAATTAAATGACTTTAGGAGCTGTGGCGTGAGTTCTTCTATAAACAGTTTATAAAACTCAGATGGGTATCCATCACTACCTGGTGATTTACCATTTTTAAGTGACTTAATCACATCTTTAATCTCTTGTGTTGTTATTTCTGCTGTTAGCTTTTCATTTTGTTGGTTTCCTATTGATGGCAAGTCCAATGTGCATAGAAATTTTTAATATCCTTAGCATTTGTTTCTTCAGGTTGTGAGTATAGTTCTTGATAGAAATTATGGAATATTTCTTCGATGTTTTCTGGGTTAACTGTGGTTTTATTTGTAATGGGGTCCTTAATCTTATATACATTATTCACTGTTTGTTGTTTTCTTAACCGTTTTGCCAGCAGTTTTGTGGCTTTTGGCCCCATTTCATAATATTTTTGCTTTAAATATCTATTTTTCCTTTCAATTTCATCTATTTGTATTTCTTTTATCTTTATTTTTTCTTCCTTAATTTCTTGGTATATTTTTGGGTCATTTGTGCTTTGATGTTTACATTCTATTTCCCTCAGTCTCTCACATCTTTGTTCATATGTTTCCAGTTTAGACTTATTTGCTTTTCCTGTTTCAACAATTAATTTATCTCTTAACACGGCTTTTAGTGCATCCCATAGTATTGTTGGGTCCACCTCTTCATTATCATTCTCTTCGATATACTCGTTTATGTTTACTTTTATTCTTTCTTTCATTTTCTATTGTTTAAATATATTTCCATGTATATAGGATTATGATCTGATATTTCTGCCCCTCCAATCCGACAATTTCTCACCCTGTGTCTGTCACCTTCATTCATAAGGAAGTAATCTATTCTAGAGTGTACTTTATGGACTGCTGAATAATGTGTATAGTCTTTTTCGAGTGGGTGCAGGTCCCTCCATATGTCTACCATACCCATTTCTGCCAGTGAGGTTCTTATGAACTTTGTTACATGTTTTTTTTTTGTCTTCTTAAAACTTGGTGTGTCAACTTCATGATCCATGACGGCATTTAAGTCTCCTCCACAAATTAGGACTCCTTCACTGTGTGTTGCTATGAGATCAAACAGATGTTGAAAAAAACCCTTGTCACTTTCTGGTGGGGCATAGATGTTCACTAATGTGATCTGCATACCATCTATTCTTCCCTTTATTATTACATACCTGCCTTCTTTATCCTGGATTTCTTGTTCACATTCAAATTGTATTTTATTTGAAATTAGTATCATAACCCCCCTTTTAGTTCCTCCCTTAAATGAACTATAGTAGGAGTTCTTATAGCCAAATCTCTTTAGTTTCTCATGTTCTGTCTTGCTCAAATGTGTCTCTTGCATAAATATAATTTCGGCTTTTTCCTTCTTGAATTTTCTTATTATTCTTTCCCTTTTAACAGGTGAGTTCAGACCATTCACGTTTAATGTCATTATCTTAAGATTTTTACCCATATTCATGTTTTTCCATTTTTTAACTTGTGCTCCTAACCCCTTTAACAACAAAACTAACACATATTTGTACAAAAATACAGTAACAAATTTCGACCTCCGTACTTTGGGCCTTTCTTCTGCCCACTGGTCCCTGTTAGTGGGTGGAGGGAATGACCTCACAGAGTGAAGGGCCCTCCCTAGACCTGTAGTTACTATCCAAGTAATAGTCATTAGTCTAGAAATGTCCAACAAAAATCACTTAAACCTCTCCTAGCCGTTTGTTTCTCTTTTACCTCGTCTTCTTGGCCTTCATTTCTTCTGTGTCCTTCTTAATCTTTGTTATAATCTAGGCCAGGGGTGCTCACACTTTTTCAGCATGCGAGCTACTTATAAAACAACCAAGTCAAAATGATCTACCCACTACAAAAATGCAAAACATATAATTAAAATTAAAATTAAAATTAAATTAATTTTTTTTAATTTTAATTTTAATTAAATTAAATTAATTAATCATTTTAATTTTAATTAAATTAAAATTAAAATGAGTCAGCTGCTTCAACGAATGCTTCTTTTACCATCTCTCCGTCTTGGAAGGACTTATTGTTTTTAACGATGGCGTGACTCACCCGGAACGATGCTTCAGTGGCGGCTTTCGCTTTTGAAGTTTGTTGAGTGAAAAATGACTGCTGTCCGGACAACTGGGATTTTAGTTCCTCCACCTTTCTCTTTCTCAGCTGGCTTTTCCGCGGAAAGTCGATGTCGTATTTTCCATGAACAGTCCGAAAATGCCGCTCCACATTTCCCTTCTTTGGTATTGCGATGGTAGACTGGCAGATGAGGCAAACGCACTTCGAAAATGACATCGTGAAAAAAAAGTCCACCTCCCATTCCGTATGAAAGTGATATGTTTTTGCCTTCTTACTTGGTCCAGCTTTCTCACTCATTTTGATCACCATATGTTTTAGCAGGGGCTTAAAATCTGAGGTAATTCGCTGACTAGCTTGTAAGTTTTGCTGCACTTAGCGCCGTTGCTTACGCATGATCGGTGACCTAAAGGTCAAAATTCAGTTGTCATCTGAATGGTTGCCCTGTATGTCAATCAAGTGACGGGATGTTTGATAGGCTGACAAATATTTTTTTTAATGTCACGCTGCGATCGACCAGTACTACCTCCGCGATCGACCAGTAGATCGCGATAGACGTAATGATCACCCCTGATCTAGGCTTTCCGTTGAAAACCTTGCAGTTTTTCCTGGGGCCGGTGTGCCACGTCCATCTCCCTCCTTCTGCCGTTCACTCGCCTCCACTCCGGCTGTCGTGATGCGTTCAGTGCCGCCGCTGCTCCAGCCGCTTCCTCCGGTACGCTCACCACAAAGCCTTGCTCCGTCATGTCCCGCACTGCCTCTCTGGCCGTGTTGTATGTCTTCACGCCGTCCTCCCAATGAATCCTCATCTTCGTTAGCAGCGATTGGAATCTAATTTTTTTCTCTTTCAGCGTTTTTTTAATGTTGGCATATTTCTTTCGCTGCTGCACAATTTCTGTCGGGTAGTCATGTCAAAGAATATCTGTTTGTCGCCGGACTCGTAACTTTTTTTCCCACGCTTGTGTCAGGATTCTTTCCTTATGTCGTATTTCAGAAAGTTTACCACAACTGACCTGGGTGTAGAGTTTGGATTCGGGTTCTGTGCCGAGGCTCTGTGCGCTCGTTGGATCTGCAGGTCCGCTTCACCAGGCAGCTCAAGCTCTTTTTTTAAGAAGTGATCCATGAATTTCGTCATCGAGTTGCCTTCAATGCCCTCCGGAATCCCGAAGATGCGTATATTGCTCCGTCTGCACCTGCTCTCCAGGTTGGTTATTTTTTCCTGCATCCTCTGTGTTTGTGCCGTCAGGGTCTGCAGCCGCTCGCTTGCCTCGGTCTTCCAGTCTTCCAACTCCGATATTCGAGCCTGTGCTTCTGTCATACCTGCCCGTTGGGTGCGCAGTTCCTCCATGTTTTCAGCTAGCTTGTGCTCCATTTCTCTTCGGAGACCCATAATTTCCTCCTTCATCTCTTTTTTCAGCTCTTCCTTAAGAGCCGCTAAATCCTGTTGGAGTTGTCGCTTGAAGTCTTAAGTCTTTACCTATATTGGTGATGCCAGTGTTCATGGTATCGAGTTTGGCGTCCTCCATTTTCTCTGCTGTAGTCACCTCGTTTTTTTTGGGGCCTCGTGTTCAGCGATTTCTCCTGCGTTGTTGAAGAGGGATTCTTTAATTTTACCCTGCTTTTGTTCGTGTGCCTGGCTTCTTCGTGTTTTCATCCCTTGGTTTATTGATCCATTTATGTCGAGTTGGCCATTTACCAATGATTTTTAATCCGACTAGGGAGAGCTCTCTGTTTAAGCGTTATGTCTCTCCACCATCTTCCCTGAAGTCCACACATATTCACTTTTAATGACATATTCTACACACATTTTACATTTTAAACCACCTCATAACAGAACAACATGTAAATTCTTACACATATATCTTCATATTATTTCATTCACTTAATTTTACTACCACTTTGATTATTTTTCTTTTAGTTATGATGCTTTATTAAGTATCAAGGGGGATATGATAGAAAAATTCCATATTATCCATATTATTATTATTATTATTATTATTATTTTGTATCATGCCTTTCCTATTTCATGTCTGATGTTTATATGTGGATTCCATGTAGAATAAGTTCATATATTCCTTTATATTATTCTTTCATATTATATTTCATGTTATATGTAATAATAATAATGCATCAGATTTATATAGCGCTTTATCATAGACACTCAAAGACGCTTTACAAGTAGATACATTATTCATTCACTCCAGACAGACAATGGTAGTGGCAAGCTACTACTGTAGCCACAGCTGCCCTGGGGCAGGCTGACGGAAACGTGGCTGCCAATCCGCGCCAACGGCCTCTCTGGCCACCACCGAACATTTAAACATTTTTACACATTCATACCCAGTGTAATGGGCACTGGAGGTAATGCGGGTGAAGTGTCTTGCCCAGGGACACAACGGCAGGATATCTGGGGAGAGCGGGATTCAAACCGCCAACCATCGGGTTATTAGACGACCTGCTCTACCTCCTGAGCCACTGCCGCCCCGTATATATATGTCTGATATATTCTCGGTGTGTTTTTTGTGAGCAATTATTGTTTATCTGAGGCCTTCAGAATGTGCGTGCAAATGCCAAGACTGCAGGTCATTTATGACATAGATAATGACCCTGGTCATACCAACCTGCTACACTTAAACTTCCAACAGCAGTCTCCAACACATTGATAAAGTCAAAGACTCGTTTGCTCCCACTATAAGAACACCAGACTCAGAAATGTATGTTCAGAGATTCGGTGTGTGTGTCAGCTGAAGGCCACGCTCTGTAATCTCTCCCTCAAAATGGCCATTGAGGTATATTTTATTTTATCCTTTTATGTGTTGTTATGTGTTTATTTTTTATAATAAATATACTTGGATCCAATATTCCGCCTGATCTTTGACTTGGAATATTTATGCTCAAAATTATTCTAACAATACCCAAAGTGAGCACCTTGAACCAAACCTACCTGACGCCCCAGACCAGCATGTCTCAGCGCAAGTGAGTCCTAAACCTAGTATTGTCCCAGCAGAACACATTCAGCCCTCAGACTGATCTTTACCCTTGCCTTCAACACCTGCTGAGAAGCATACACTTACCTTGAAACCTTCTGATGTCAACCCACCTGAACTTCAAAAGGTGATAGTGGAGCACATGGTTAGATCTGAGGACACTGCCATGTAGAGCTGTGCGATATGAGAATATATATTGGCTGACGATATAAAAACGTCTATCGTTTCATCTCGGGCAAGTGCCTCCCCTGCTCATGGTGTGACTGCGAGCATGGGGAACGACAAGGAGAAGGGGATGTCGGAGTCAGGGAACATCTCACAGATTGCACCAGGTCCCATGATGCCAAAACCAGGGGACGCTCTGTTGTCGGCACAGGTTTCGGAGTACAGGGAGTGCTCTTCTCCCATCCGGGATGAGGCTGCAGAGCTGGAACCAGAGCCTCTGGAACAGCAGGCTCCTCCATTATCAGTTGGTTCCCTCCCAGGATAGGCAAACACTCCGAGAAAACAGAGGGGGAAATGGGAGATGCATGTGAGGATGGATGGATGGATGTATGGATGGATGGATGGATGCAGCAGCAGGTGGTGATGACTCAGTCAAGGTGGATGGCTGTCACTCCACATAAGGTGATCGTTATTTAATCGTTTGTTTTACAGAAATTTTGGCTTCATTTTTTTTTTTTTTATTTCCCCGATGGGGTGGTCGGGGAAATAAAAAAAAAAAAAAAAGCTCAGATATTCACTTTCGGTAGGCAATGAGATTTATAAAAATGAAAACTGAAAAAAGTAATATAACGTTTTTTAACACAAAGTCGTTCCATTTGGAGTAAAGTCAACACTCGGCTTCAAAATTCAAAGAGGAGGATTTTACTTTTGGCGGAAAAATATAATAAAATCACGATCGCCATATGTGGAAAAAAAGTCAATGACACAAACTCTTTTCTGGGCGAGTTTTGACACTATTGCTTCTCTGCACTGCTTTGATATGTTGATATTGTCTTGAGCTGTGGGTTTTCATTTAAAAACTGTAGGTATGACAGTCGGTTTTAGAACCCGTTTGAAACAAACTTTCAAGCCTAAAGATTTCTGTATAGCAGGCGCCTCCTCAAAACTGTCTGCAGTGAAACAATCGCTGCAGAGTACAGAAGATGGTGTTGGTTGCCATTTGTCCCTTGTTCTCTGTACTTGCTTCGCCCATTTTTTAAGAAGATCGGGATCTTTTGGGAATGAGAACAGGCTTATACGTTCACTGGAGCAATTAGAACACCCAGCCGTCACGCAACGTTTCCGTATTTCTTTGCTGATATAGAAGCTAAACAGCTTGTTTACATTGACAGCACACAGATCAGCCGAGATGAACTTCACCTCATGACGTCATACCCGGAAACGAGACGAGTCTCAGGAGATCGCATCAGTGCAGCATGGCGCTAAATTTGAATTCACTTGGAAATAGTTTTCCATTTATTTAGTGTTCTGTGTCAAAAGAACCAACTACATGGACGACTGAAGATAAATTCATACTGAATATTGATCCATAGTTCCTAAATCGTGTCACAGACACTTTAAATAGTGAACAGAACCATTAACACAATAGACAACAGGTGTGGGTACCTGAACAAGCAGAAGAGAGCGAGGATAAATGATTGGGATCAGCTGAGGCAGCGGGAAGAAAGCGAACCAAAACTCACAGCTGTCAACAGTAGAAGGGAAAACATAATCAATTAGGCTAGATAATAATTACAAGTGAAACAAAACATGGCTGATACAAACTGAAACATAAACAGAAAAATAGAAAGCAGTATAACAACTCAAAAAGGCACAAAATACAACAGACAAATATAAATACAGAGAAAAGCCACGAGACTAAGTCTAGCAAAACATCCAGAACTCAGCTCATGACAACATCTTTTAAAGTTTGAAATAATTAAAGATTGAAACCCATCGATAAAAATGGAGAGAGCTTCAGAGCATTCTGGACATTGTTCTGTGTTGCAGGTGCACAGTAAGGAAAACTGGGTGATGCTGTATGGCCTTCTTAACAGACAGGCTCAGAGTTCATTTACACCTGGCTTGAGGAAAAAATAACCTCCACTGTTTATTTTTACTCTGTGACTTTGCAGTCTAATCCTAAAGCCACAGATGGCACATGTACAGCAATCATTTCTGAAGCAGTGACAAAAACGATCACTAATAAAATTTAGTACTTGATACTGTCAAGTGTAAGAATAAAGTTGGCCTGACATGTGCTGCTTAAACAGAGTTTGGTAAAATAATAGACTTGTAATTTAGGAAAATCTATTTTCATCAACTTGCCACTCAAACTGTCAATGACAACTACCATAAAGTGTTTTTAAAAAAGATAAGGTACATATTAAATAAGAAGTAGGTACATGCTCAAGGAAACTGGAAATGTTAGAAATAGCAACCTGACACTATACAGTATGTACTTGAAATTTAGGTGTCCTTCCCAGAATAGATGTATGTACAAAAATGACATGTAGTGACTGGAAAGTTTCAGATTTTTTTTTTTTTTTTGACAGAATAAAAAAAAAGCCTGATGTGACATTTAAAGGTACACTGGCACGGTGGCAGAGTGGTTAGCACTGTGGCAGCACAGCAACTCACCCTTGGCCGGGGGATCCTGGGTTCGATCCCAGTCCCCGACCAACAGTGATCTGTGTGGAGTTTGCATGTTCTCCCCGTGTCTGCGTGGGTTTACTCCGGGATTTCTCCGGTTTCCTCCCACATGCCAAAAACACACGTTAGGTTAATTGGCATCAAAACTGGGGACTCTAAATTGTCCTTAGGTATGACTGTGAGAGTGAATGGTTGTCTGTCTCTCTGTGTTGGTCCTGCGATGGACTGGCGATCTGTCCAGGGTGGACCCTGCCTCTCGCCCAAAGATGCTGGGATAGGCTCCAGCCCCCCACAACCCGAAAAGGATCAAGAGGAAGAAGATGAATGAATGTGTAAAATTTTGGATGATCTTTTATCAAAAATTAAGATAATCATGTATAAACATGTTTTAATTTAGATTTTTAGATTCCTTTATTAGTTCCACAATGGGGAAATTACAGGGCATCCATTTGAGTGGATGAGGCAGCCACTGGTGTAGTGCCCAACTCTTTCACCATTCCCACACACATTCACACCTGGGGCCACTTTTTAGAGTCTCCAATTAATCTAACTTGCATGTTTTTGGCACGTGGGAGGAAACCGGAGAAATTCCGGAGTATAATCTTAAAAAACTCTGTTTGATTTTTGTTACCTTAGAATAAGTTGTTTAAATCTACACAGCGCTGGACTCTCGCCGTTATGGAAGCCGCCATTTTGCACCACCATGTTTCTAAAGTAACTCCGAAGGGACAAACATACAGCTGGTTGTAGAAGAAACTGTTTATGCTGTAATGATGAACTGGCCTTTAGAATTTGGTGGCGCTATAGCGTTAGTTGACTGTTGGCTGACATGAAACAGGATACGAAGAAGAAACACTTTGAGACGTCACTTGACATGTAAAGCGCCATATAAATTTTTATCCATTATTATTATTATTAAACACACAGAAGAGGAGCGGTTATAAACATTTTTGTTAGGAGTTAGACTTTCTTGGGTTGCACTTATAAAAATGGTGGCTGTTATGGCTGTGTTGTGAGACATGTATATGTTGGACACTGCATATGTGATTTAACCTCACGATGAAGGAGAGCCAGCCCCCTGCGGTGCGGAGCCACAGAGCCTGGACCCCCTGCGGAGGACAGGGGACAGAAGACTTCTGACCACTGAGGCTCGAGAGGAGAGAAGGGGGAGTTATGTAAATAAAAGGCTAATGAATGTGAATAAAGAGACTTTGATATAGATGTGTGATTTCCCCCGCGAGGGAAATGGTTGATGTGAGAATGTTTAAATGAGAGAACTTTGGTGTGTTCACTCTCTTTGTTCGCTGCTCAAGAATAAGAGCAGACAGTGGAATGATTTCTTGAATAAACTGAAATGGAAGACAATTCGGTTTCGTTATTCAAGTCTCCCCACATTGGTGACTGACGACGTTGAGAATGAACGAAGAAATTCTCAGGGTCCCGGACTCACAGCGCTCAGAGCTGGCGAGCGCAGTGGCCGTTAAGCTGCCTGATTTCTGGCAGGATAACCCACGTCGTGGTTTCTGCAAGCAGAGTCGCAGTTCGCGCTCGCAGAGTAACGGTGGATGACACTAAGTTCCACCATGTCATCGCTAAACTGGACAACAGCACAGCTCGGTGCGTGCAAAGCTTGGTGGAGCAGCCACCCGCGACCGACAGGTACGGCAAGCTGAAATCACCCTCATCAAGTTTTTCACCCCCTCGGCTGAAGTGAGGGCGAGGAGGATCCTGTCTTTGCTAGACCAAGGTGGACACAGGCCGAGCGCCCTGATGGAGGAGATGATACAGCTGAGAGGTTTGGACAACGATGATTTCATTTTTTCAGTTCATCTTCCTCTCCAACCTCCGGCGCATGCGAGAAGCACGCTGGCCGGGAAAAAAGTGTCACACCCTGGAGGAGTTCCGGGAGCTGGCCCAGGAGGCAGATGGGATCCTGGACGCCTGCGGCGGGCAAGCAACCACAGCAGCGACCCGAGACAGCGGGGAGCCAGAGGCGGCAGAAACCAGACTGGCCGACGACGGCGGCAACACGACCGCGACGAGGGGGAGCCAATAGCCCGGCGACAGAGGCGCGGGCACGACACAGCGGAGGAGAAGATCTCTGCTTTTACCATCGGAGGTTCGCAGAGAAGGCACGCAGGTGTGTGCCGCCCTGCATCTTCAGGAGTTCGGGAAACGGCAAGACCGGGGGTCGCTAGCAGCTTCGACCCTCGGAGAACGCAACAAGCTGCTCTACATCACGGATGCGCGCTCCGGACGAGTGTTCCTCATTGACACCGGAGCACAAGTGAGCTTCATCACCCCAACATACGCGGACCGGGTGGCTGGACCCCACGGTGACGGAGCTACAGCGGCAAATGGCTCGAACATCAACACCTACGGGAGAAGGACCTTGCCTTTATGCTTACATGGCCGCACATATGAATGGACTTTTGTAATAGCGGCGGTGAGTTTCAACATGTTGGGCGCGGATTTTTTGTGTTCACACAATCTGTTAGTTGATCTTGCTAATAGACGGCTGGTAAATGCACTCTCTTTTTACTCTCTCCCCCTGTTCAGCTCGAGTGTCCCCGCCACCAGTACAGACCCACGTCGCTACAGCAGGTGGTAAGTTTCACACACTCCTCACCCAATTTCCAGCGCTCACTGTGCCCACTTTTTCAGCGACGGTCGCGAAGCACGGGGTGAAACACTTTATCCCCACGTCTGGTCCTCCCGTGTTTGCAAAAGCTCGGCGCTTGGATGCAGTTAAGCTCGCCATTGCGCGCGAGGAGGTTCGCCAGCCTGGAGAGGCTGGGCATCGTTCGTTGGTCGAAGAGCCCGTGGGCTTCGCCGCTGCACATGGTTACCCGAAAGCCGATGGCTCCTGGAGACCGTGCGGGGATTACCGCAGGCTAAACAACGCTACGGCACACGATCGTTATCCCATCCCGCACATTCAGGATTTTTCGGTGCACCTGGCGGGGGGCGCGCATTTTTTCAAAGATTGATCTAGTTCGCGGCTATCACCAAGTCCCGGTCCAACCGGAGGACATTCCTAAAACAGCGGTAATAACCCGTTCGGACTTTTCGAATTTTTACGCATGCCGTTTGGTCTCAAAGGGGCGGCGCAAACATTTCAGCGGATGATGGATGCCGTGTTACGCGATCTCCCTTTCGTGTTTGTGTACCTCGACGACATTTTGGTCGCGAGTACTTCAGAGGACGAACACGAAACGCACCTCACAGCAGTTTTTAGGAGGCTGGGGAGAGCACGGCTTAATAGTTAACCCAGCCAAGTGCCAGTTCGGCGTTTGAGCGGATTGATTTTTGGGGTCACCCCCGCGTCTCCCCGGAGGGAGCGGTTCCGTTACCAGAGAAAGTACGCGCTGGTAGCGGATTTTCCCCGTCCACAAACGGTCAAATCACTACAGGAATTCTTGGGGATGGTGAATTTTTATAACCGGTTCCTGCCCCACGCAGCTCAAATCATGCAAACCGTTATATGCCGCGCTCAAAAAACAAAAGCCGACCCAGGCGGTCGAATGGTCCCCGGAGCGGGGAGCGCGCGTTCACAGAGGTTAAAAAAGCCTTGGCTGACGCTGCGCTCCTGGCCCACCCAGACCCTGCAGCACGTATCGCGCTGACGACAGACGCTTCAGATTTAGGCCATAGGGGCCGTTATTGAGCAACAGGTAGCCGGAGTTTGGGCAGCCTTTGGCTTTCTTTAGCAAATCTTTAAGCGCGGGCTGAACGAAAATACAGCGCGTTTGACAGAGAACTGTTGGCGCTGCATTTGGCTATTCGTCATTTCCAGTTCTGGCTGGAAGGACGGTGCTTCACCGCTTATGTGGACCACAAGCCGCTCACATACGCCATGGCCAAAATTTCAGATCCGTGGTCCGGCAGGCAGCAGAGGCAGCTGGCCGCAATCTCGGAATTTACCACTGACATTAGGCACGTCGCGGGCAAATTCAATGTAGTAGCGGATTGTCTCTCACGCGCGTTCACGACCCCGACACGCGCAGAGGCAGAACGGGCCACCGTGACCGCGCCGCAGGAGAGTGGCACGGGTGGCGCGCGCAGCCCCGGTGCACGTGGGTATAGATTACGCAGCCATGGCAGCGGACCAGGGGGCGGACGCAGACGTGCGCTCGCTCCAGTCTGGACCAACAGGGTTGAGGCTGGAGAGCAAGTGTTTACAAACCGTATGCCCCCCCTGATCTGCGACATGTCGACGGGGCGCCCGCGTCCGGTGGTTCCGGCCACGTGGCGCCGCCGTGTTTTTGACTCGGTCCACTCACTGGCGCACCCGGGGGGTGCGCGCGTCGGTGAAACTAGTGGCGGAAAAGTTTGTTTGGCCGTGCCTGCGCAAGCACGTGAAGGAATGGGCAAAAAACCTGCATTTCCTGTCAACGGGCCAAAATTCACAGGCACACAAGAGC
This sequence comes from Pholidichthys leucotaenia, assembly GCA_020510985.1. NCBI lineage: Eukaryota > Metazoa > Chordata > Actinopteri > Cichliformes > Pholidichthyidae > Pholidichthys > Pholidichthys leucotaenia. The sequence continues at coordinate 153,226,543 of CM035848.1, forward strand.
CCCGTTAGAACCGTTCCGCATTCCGGCCAGAAGGTTCGACCATGTGCACGTCGACCTTCTGGCCCCCTACCGGCATCACAGGGGTTCACGTATCTTTTGACAATGGTGGACCGCACCACACGTTGGCCGGAAGTGGTCCCACTTGCGACGACCACGGCCGCGGAGGTGGCTCGCGTTTTTTTAACGGCTTGGGTGGCGCGCTTCGGGGTTCCGTCGGACATTACGTCCGATAGAGGACCGCAATTCATCTCTGAGCTGTGGTCAGCGATGGCCAACGGCTTAGGAGCCAAAATTCACCGCACTACGGCTTACCACCCTCAGGCTAATGGTTTATGCGAGCGTTTTCATAGGTCTTTGAAGGCAGCACTCAGAGCGTCGCTCACGGATGCAGATTGGGTAAATAAACTTCCATGGGTTTTATTAGGGTTGCGTTCTGCGCCTAAAGAGGACTTAGACGCCTCCCCAGCGGAGCTGGTATTCGCACAAACTCTGAGGCTGCCGGGCGAGTTTTTACCAGAGCACCCAGAGCCCCCACCTCTCTCTGCTCTGGGACCGTTAGTCGGCACGGGGGCAGACACGCTCCCGGGTCTGGTTCATCACGCTTTTCCACGAGTTTTCGTCCCCAAGGCTTTGAAAAATGCCGATTTCGTTTTTGTCAGGCGCGAAGCCCTTAAAGCAACGCTCAAACCACCTTACGAAGGGCCATTTCGAGTGCTGGAGGCAGGTGATAAGCAATTTGTGCTAGATTTTGGAGACAGAAAAGAGACAGTCAGCATTGACAGACTGAAACCTGCTTTTGTCATGAAGGACGTTTCTGTACCGGTCGCGGTGGCGCCTCGACGAGGCAGGCCCCCGCAGAGGGCAATTAACCACTCTCTTCCTCAGTCAACAGACCCGAAACAGAACAGCACCGCAGGCAAGGCGGGGCCAACGCACAGCAGATTCGGCAGACGGCTGAAGCCCAAGCGGCACACAGACTGAATGTTGGTGTTGATTATTCAGTAGTGAGTAAGGTGCTATTAAATTTTGGGAATTAGTCTGTTCTTCATCGTTTGGGGGGGGTTATATGGCTGTGTTGTGAGACATGTATATGTTGGACACTGCATATGTGATTTAACCTCACGATGAAGGAGAGCCAGCCCCCTGCGGTGCGGAGCCACAGAGCCTGGACCCCCTGCGGAGGACAGGGGACAGAAGACTTCCTGACCACTGAGGCTCGAGAGGAGAGAAGGGGGAGTTATGTAAATAAAAGGCTAATGAATGTGAATAAAGAGACTTTGATATAGATGTGTGATTTCCCCCGCGAGGGAAATGGTTTGATGTGAGAATGTTTAAATGAGAGAACTTTGGTGTGTTCACTCTCTTTGTTCGCTGCTCAAGAATAAGAGCAGACAGTGGAATGATTTCTTGAATAAACTGAAATGGAAGACAATTCGGTTTCGTTATTCAAGTCTCCCCACAGCTGTCATACTTATTCTCATCAAGAGGAGAAAAATGAGCGTAAATCATCTTCATCAAAGAAAAAAGTAAACATGATGAGATAACAAGATGTCGGGACAGGCAAAGAGAGAAGACTTGTGTAAACATCGGTGTTGTCTTTACCCGATGGAAACAGCTGATGAGGAACAAAAGTTCTAAAAGTGACTCCGAAGTTGCCTGCTTTTTCCTGGACAGGTAATGTACCCTACTGAAGCGGCATGATAAAATAAATGCAGCGATGTGAAGGTTTTAAGTAGAGTTTATTGAATCATACCGCCTTCACAGGATCCCCGCTCCGGTGCAAGTGTGAGCAGACCGGAGCGGGATCCTCAGGCTCTCAGAGGAGGAGACACAAAGTGTGTGTCTGCAGCAGCAGCTGAAGAGTGAGTGAATGAGAGGATGAGCATGGATTACAGTGCAGTATATATACCCAACTACAACAATACATAAAAGTGCATTCCCCAGCAGTTGGTATGACCAAAGAGATTGCAGAACAGGCATGAGACATTTGCATTTGAGAGACATACATCACAATAGGCAGATTGCTGGCCTCTGCTCCAGCTGCAAGACAAAGAGGTTACAAGGCACATCTACATATTGATCTCAGTCTCTAGGTCACAGTAAGGACAGGACGCATGAACACAATGCATGAAAGACACATTAACATCACAGTAGTGAGCCAGAAGAAGCGGGGTTGCCTGTAGACATTAATACACACATTTCACTGTTCTGTTAATTGCTCTAGCCGAGCGCTGTGTCTGTCCAGTCTGTTGTGGGGGTTACACCAACCCGCCACACTACCAAAATTAATGCAAATTGCAACATTTTTTTTCACCAATAAAGAAACATCTCTGGTCTATTCTTCTGTTTGTGTTTCTGATCTCTGTGCAGCTGTAGCAAATGAATTTCCCCATTGTGGGATTAATAAAGTCTTATCTTATCTGGTCATTTTGTTGATCATGACAGTTGTAGTTTAACAACACGCTCAGATAGCTGCGTGTCCACATGCTGCAGCCGGACTACTGCGCTCGTTTTTGTGTTTTTTCTGCCTTTTTTTGCCATTCTGTGAGGGACTAATTACAGTCGCCAGGAACTTTGAGGCCTTGACGCGAACTTAACTCCGACATCCCATAGCGCTTATTCCAGCAATCAATACCACATCCCTGAGGAGATCGCCAGACCTCCGGGTGCTCCATGGATTGCTATCGGGCCCAGCAAGCATCACAGACGGCGCCGGGAAAGAAAGAAGAAATGAGACTGCAGGGCTGGCTTCCGAGCCCAGCTGCGCAAACAACGCATCAAACCACCATTATCTTCAATTTTCCTCACCAGCGGCAGATCCCTTACCAACAAAATGGATGAGCTGTGATCGGAGATTGCCTACAATTACTACACCCAGGACTGTTGTATTCTAACTGTGACCGAGTCATGGCTTCATCCACGTATCCCAGATGCTGCTGTGGAATTACCTGGCCGAACTACACACCATTTCGACCGCAACACCAATTCTGGTAAGGGCAGAGGTGGTGGGCTCTGTGTTTATGTGCTTCAGACTTGGTGTAATAACAACAGAATAATCCAAAGCCATTGCTCACTGGATTAGAGGCCACGTCCTTTCTGTGTAGGCCCTTCTATCTACCCCGCGAGCTAATGGCAGTAATTGTAACAGCTATTCATGTCCCCCAGACGCTAGCATTAGCTTAGCACTCAGCCATCTCCAGCATATCGTTAGCAAGCAACAGAAAGATCACCCCGACGCAGTCCACATTATTGCAGGGGATTTTAACAAAACATGCTTAAAGACTGTACTCCCCAACTTCTACTGACATGTTGTGTCCCACAAGAGGGGAAAGAACACTGGATCACATTTACAACAACATTAAGCACGCCTACAGAGCCACCCCACTCCCCCACCTTGGACAATCAGACCATTTCTCCCTGCTTCTAATACCTACTTACACCCCCCTGAGGAAGAGTTCCCCCCCAACCAAACAAACAATTAAAACCTGGCCTGAAAATGCTCTCCTCCAGTTCTAGGACTGCTTTAGCTGCACAGACTGGAACATCTTTGAATAGCGGGACCTGGACTCCTACACCGAGTCTGTCCTCTTCTACATTAAATGCTGTGTAGAAAATGTGACAGTCACCAAACAAATCTGGGTCTTTCCAAACCGGAAACTCTGGATGACCAGTGAGGTTCAGGCTCTAATCAGAGCCCGCAACTCAGCCTTCAGGCAGAGGGACAGCTCTCTGTACAGCACTACCAGAGCCAACCTGAAAAGAGGCATAAAAGTCGCTAAGAACACCTATAGGAGGAAGGTGGAGGGCTTCCTCACAGACAACAACCCCAGACAGATGTGGATAGGCATCCAGGCCCTCACCAACTACAGGGTCCAGTGACCCCCAACATCAGACAGCGGCCTCACACTGGCAGAGGAGCTTAACAACTTCTTTGCTTGGCTTGAGCACACCTCTCCCCCAACCTGTCCCCCTGTCCCCCCCCTCTCCCCGCCACCCCTCTCTCTCTACAGGTGCATGAAGTGAGGAGGCAACTGAGAGCACTGAATCCCTACAGAGCTGCTAGTCTTGACTGAATCGCAGGAGCAGTGGTCAACGCATGTGCAAACAAGCTGGCAGAGATCCTCACCAAGCTGTTCAGCCTCTGACACACGCCACCGTCCCCTCCTGCCTCTAGGCCTCGACCATCATCCCCATCCACCAAAAAGTCCACAATTGACAGCCTGAACGACTACAGACCCATAGCACTCATGTCTGTAGTCATCAAATGTTTTGAGCAACTGATGTCCCAGCACATCAGGTACTGTCTTTCCCCCCTCCTAACCCCACTACCAGTTTGCCTATAGGGAGAACCGGTTTACAGAAGATGCCATCGCCTCCATACTCCACAGAGCATTGAGCCACCTGGAAAACCCAAGGAGCTCCATGAGGATGCTCTTTGTGGACTACAGCTCAGCTTTCAACACATCATACCGGACATCCTGATCAGTAAACTGCATCTCCTCCAGACCCCCCCCCCCCCCACCTGCTCCCAGATAAAAAATTTTCTCACCAACCACCCACAAACAGTCAGACTTGGCCCTCACCATTCCTCCACACTGTCTCTCAACACTGGCTCCCCCAAGACTGTGTGCTAAGCCCACTACCATACTCCCTGTACACCTTTGACTGTATTCCAACCCACCCAACCACTATCATCGTGAAGTACGCGGATGATACCACCTTGGTTGGGCCCATCACCGATGATGATGAGAAGGCATACAGGGCGGAGGTGGAGAATCTGCTGCTGTGGTGCCAAGCAAACAGCTTGAAAGTGAATGTCCAAAAAAACAAAGAACTCATACTGGACTTCAGGAAGAACAGACAGGACCAATCCCCTCTTCATAAATACCGACCGTATGAAAACCGTCCCCACCTTCAGGTCCCTGGGCACCCACATCTCCTCTGATCTTTCCTGGACTGTCAACACCAAGGCCCTGGTGAAGAAGGCCCAGCAGTGGCTGCACTTCCTCCATGTCCTGAGGAAGAACAACCCGGACCAGAAGCTGCTGCTGGCCTTCTACCACTGCTCAGTGGACAGCATGCTCCCCTACTGTCTGGGTGTGTGGTACGCTGGCTCCACAGCTGAAAACAGGAAGGCTGTGCAGATGGTTATCAATAAAGCCCAAAAAAATCATTGCCGGCCCTCTGCCTTCCCTGGAGGACATCTCCAGATCCTCCTGTCTCAGAAAGATCAAGGCCATTGCAGGAGATCCCTCACATTCCGCCCACCACCTGTTTGACCTGCTCCCCTCTGGACGACGGTTCAGATCAACCAGGTCCCACACCTCCAGACTGACAAACAGTTTCTTCCCCTGGGCCATCCAAACTGCAAACAGTCAGAGGCCCCATCAACCTCCACTCCGAACACTCTCATGCACAGAACTGAGGACCTTTCAATTATCATAATAACACACCTGTCTTTGCACTCCGCACTTTCATGTTCATTGACCCATCCGTGAAACCACTACCATTCCTGTATATATTTTCCATAATCCTTGGGCCATTTTATTCAATCGTGTGTTCTGCACTCCGCACTCTTATGTACATAGTTCCATCCATGAAGCCACTGCCACCGGCTGTTTTTATTTTTATCTCAGTCGTATGTTTAATCGTGTATTCTGTAAATGTCTTATCAAATCCTTCTCTCTTACTTTATTGTGCAGTAGCCTGGTGGAGCACCCACAATTTTGTTGTACTGTACAACTGTACAATGACAATAAAGCCCATTCTAGTCTAGTCTGTTCTATTCTATGCTTTGCAGTCGCTGCATAAACATTACCCGTGTTGTAACATTTCAATTTGAGATGCAAATACAAGAAATAATCTGTGATTTCAACAAAAAGCATCAGTTTATTTAACCCAAATCAAGACATTAGTTGAAAATAACATTATAATGACTTAAATATATATGTTTAAAACTTGTTTTTGAAAATACATAACACAGCCAAACTACATATTATGTTGTCTGTTATCTACAAACAGAGAAAAAAAAAATTGTATCCTGCCGGCCTTATCATCATGAAATAGTTCCTGATGGTTACTTTGCTAATTAACTTGTACTTGTATAGAAAAGAGTTGGCTAACATTTACAATAACACTACTCAACTGCTGAACATTTATTGACTGGCATTGTCTGTGATAATTTGTGACATTTTCTAAATTTCTTTTATACCACTTACCACTTATCTGTAGAGTCGCTAGGCGACATCAGGAGGCAAATACACATTTGCCGATTGTAAAAGTTTTGACACCTGATGGCCTCTGTGGAGTGTCACTTGCATTCTGAAGGGTAGGGGTAAAATGGTAAATGGTAAATTGCATTCACTTATATAGTGCTTTTATTCTCATCTTTTATTCTCATCAGATTTTTTTTTTTTTTTTTTTTTTTTTGTTACTTATTTGTACCCGTAGGTAGACTTAGTTTGCAGTCTGGTGACAAGCCACCGGCTGCTGGTCGCTGCGTGCGCGAGCGCCCTAAACCTACATGTTTTTGACCTGTGGGAGGAAACCGGAGAAATCCCGGAGTAAACCCACGCAACACGGGGAGAACATGCAAACTCCACACAGCTCACTATTGGTCAGGGGCTGGGATCGAACCTGGGATCCCATGGCCAAGGGTGAATTGCTGGGCTGCCGCAGTGTTTGTTACAATATGGAACCTCACCACTAGATGCTGCCAGTTTTTTACACAGTGCACCTTTAAATCTGTTGAATATTAAATCTAAATGTTAAATATACATTTAAATGGGCTGCACGGTGGTGCAGTGGTTAGCACTGCGGCAGCACAGTTTACCCTTGGCCGGGGGATCGTGGGGATCGTGGGGATCATGGGGTCGTGGGTTCGATCCCAGCCCCCGACCAACAGTGATCTGTGTGGAGTTTGCATGTTCTCCCCGTGTTTGCGTGGGTTTACTCCGGGATTTCTCCGGTTTCCTCCCACATGCCAAAAACATGCAGGTTAGGTTAATTGGAGACTCTAAAGTGGCCCTAGGTGTGAATGTGTGTGTGAATGGTTAAGGGATAGCGCCGTATCGTGGCTGCTTCATCCATCCAGGTGGTGGATGCCATCAATTTCCCCTCTGGGGATCAATAAAGTATACTAAATCTAAAAAAAAAAAATAAAAAAAAAATATTAGAGTGAAATGTTAAATACATATAAATGTAAATGTTAAATCTAAATGCTGAATATTAAATCTAAACATTAAAAATCAATTTAAATGTTAAATTCTAAATGTTGAAAATAAATGTAAATGCTAAATTTTTACATTAAATATTCAGCTAATATGCAAATACAGACTGCTGTTAAGTAGAAGCATCAAATAAAAGCTTGTGATTTAAATGGAAACACTGGAAGAGCTGTTTTAGTGGCAAATCTGAGTTTTACTAATGGATATTCAGCACACAGCATCACAGAATCCACCACAGAGCCACTACAGCACTCGGTAAGCTTGTTTTCCACCTTGTGTAGTACATGTGTGGACAGAAGCATGTAAAAATGGCTAACAGGTCAGCAAAGGTTACTGTTATGCCTGAAGTTGGAGTCAAGGAGGAGAGCAACAGTGGAGCTTGTTATGGAAATTTATTTGCCTTGTCCCTGGGTCCTGAAATAATTAACATCAAAGATCTTCAAAAGTTGGAGAGCCTTTATTTTCTGCATGCAGGAGAGGAGTGAATCAGACAGGGAGTCAGTCAGCACTGCTGTGCTCTGAAATGGGGAGCAAAGTTTTTATAACCTGAGTGGGACGCTCACCACATTGCCTTACTTAGTAACACATCAGATAGTGTATAACCTTGACATACCAACAGTCTTCATGCTGCACAAAGAAGGAAGACAGTATTTCAGCTTCTTAAAATCACACCCTAAATAAAGCCTGCTAAACATCATTTAGTGACATATCGAAATTTCTGGCATAGAAGCAGAATAAAGCAGCACACCAACAGTAATATCAGTACATTTCCATTTCATTTCCCCTCTTCTGATCATATATGATCATATATATATATACAAGAATGTCAACGTAAAACATTCGCTGTTGTACCCTGTTATACAGTTTTAACAAGAGTATCATAAACATTAACATGTGAAAAATTGCAATGTGTAAGGGAACACAAGAGGCTGTTTTTGCGAGCACAGACACTTAGAATGTGGGCAAGCCAAATAAGTGGGAAGAGGGGAGTCAGAAAGTCCGGGGGGGGGGGGGACTGTGGGTCAGGGTCAGATGTGGGTAGGGGGAGTGGTGTAGCATATTAACAGCAAACATTTCTATTTACGCCTTAGTGTTATCATAGCCATCGGGGAAAGGGAGGTGTGACATATCTAAGGCATTTCTGCTGGATGGTGTCTGAAGCCTGTTCAGCTGTGGGGAGAGCTGTGTAATGCATCATGTTAATAGCAAACATTTTTGACGTCATATTGCGGATAATTGGAATCAAGCAGCAACCACAAAACAACAAAATTAATAGAATCATTAACAGTATCATACCTATCCGCGTTAGCCATTCCACCGCTGGTAAGCGAGGACCACAAATCCCAGCCAGAGGATTGAGTGACATCTTGTTGTAGCTGTCGTGAAAGTAGGTCATTCAGATGGCCCACAACATGTGTCATGTTATCACCTTGATCAGGTATGTACGTGCAACAGTCCTGACCTATTATGTGACACACCCCTCCTTGTGCTGCCAAGGTTATATCTAAAGCCAGTCTATTTTGTAACACTACATTCCGCATAACTCGCATTTCAATTGTCATTGCTGAGAATCCCATTTCTGTCAATGTGGTGAGATTTTCTAAATCAATAGCTAGTCTGTCAATGTTGTATGCATTATTTACAGTACCCCAAGAAGGTATTAGTGCACTGAAGAATTTCACTCCCGGATGTATTCTAACCCTATCTGTCCGTGTCTCCCATCTTCGACGGTGATGCTGGTGTGGTGGGAAGTAATGTGAATATGAATAGTGGGCGTGATAAGTGAGATTAGTCATGATGCACATGGTTGGAATCAGCTTTGCCATGTAACATATACTGCACCATCTCGGCGGTAAAAACTGATAAACCTGTGACCCACACACCCAGACATGGGCTGTGAAGCTGCCGTAGCCATTTGAACTAGGGAAAAACAATTGGGGGTTATCAGAACATGAAGTTCTATTGACACATCTACATGTGGCATGTGGTAAAGTGAGATTAGGTGTAGTAATGAATGGCACACCATATACAGTGGGGCAAAAAAGTATTTAGTCAGCCACCAATTGTGCAAGTTTTCCCACTTAAAAGATGAGAGGGGTCTCCAATTTTCATCATAGGTAAACCTCAACTATCAGAGACAAAATGAGGGGAAAAAAAATCCAGAAAATCACAATGAAGGATTTTTAATGAATTAATTGGTAAATTCCTCAGTAAAATAAGTATTTAGTCACCTACAAACAAGCAAGATTTCTGGCTCTCACAGACCTGCAACAACTTCTTTAAGAGGCTCTTCTGTCCTCCACTCGTTACCTGTATTAATGGCACCTGTTTGGACTCGTTATCAGCATAAAAGACACCTGTCCACAACCTCAAACAGTCAGACTCCAAACTCCACTATGGCCAAGACCAAAGAACTGTCAAAGGGCACCAGAAACAAAATTGTAGACCTGTACCAGGCTGGGAAGACTGAATCTGCAATAGGTAAGCAGCTTGGTGTGAAGAAATCAACTGTGGGAGCAATTATTAGAAAATGGAAGACATACAAGACCACTGATAATCTCCCTCGATCTGGGGCTCCATGCAAGATCTCACCCCGTGGGGTCAAAATGATCACGAGAACGGTGAGCAAAAATCCCAGAACCACACGGGGGGACCTAGTGAATGACCTGCAGAGAGCTGGGACCAAAGTAACAAAGACTACCATCAGTAACACACTACGCCGCCAGGGACTCAAATCCCGCAGTGCCAGACGTGTCCCCCTGCTTAAGCCAGTACATGTCCAGGCCCGTCTGAAGTTTGCTAGAGAGCATTTGGATGATCCAGAAGAGGATTGGGAGAATGTCATATGGTCAGATGAAACCAAAATAGAACTTTATTGTAAAAACTCAACTTGTCGTTTTTGGAGGAGAAAGAACACCATACCTACTGTGAATCATGGGGGTGGAAACATCATGCTTTGGGGCTGTTTTTCTGCAAAGGGACCAGGACGGCTGATCCATGTAAAGGAAAGAATGAATGGGGCCATGTATCGTGAGATTTTGAGTGAAAACCTCCTTCCATCAGCAAGGGCATTGAAGATGAAACGTGGCTGGGTCTTTCAGCATGACAATGATCCCAAACACACCGCATGGGCAAGGAAGGAGTGGCTTCGTAAGAAGTATTTCAAGGTCCTGGAGTGGCCTAGCCAGTCTTCAGATCTCAACCCCATAGAAAATCTTTGGAGGGAGCTGAAAGTCCGTGTTGCCCAGCGACATCCCCAAAACATCACTGCTCTAGAAGAGATCTGCATGGAGGAATGGGCCAAAATACCAGCAACAGTGTGTGAAAACCTTATGAAGACTTACAGAAAACATTTGACCTCTGTCATTGCCAAACAAAGTATTGAGATGAACTTTTGTTATTGACCAAATACTTATTTTACTGAGGAATTTACCAATTAATTCATTAAAAATCCTTCAATGTGATTTTCTGGATTTTTTTTCCCCTCATTTTGTCTCTCATAGTTGAGATATACCTATGATGACAATTGGAGACCTCTCTCATCTTTTAAGTGGGAGAACTTGCACAATTGGTGGCTGACTAAATACTTTTTTGCCCCACTGTACATTTAAACATGGGGTACCACTATCTCAGAGACCACATGTGGCATTGAGAGTGATGTTACATTGCCGTGTGGTTCCCAGATAGGTGGACTTATTGTGATGACACTCAAGATGAAAGCATACCGAGGCAGTGAAAAGTGTGGGATGAGTAGTGAATACAGGCTTCTGGGCCTTCTCATTCACACAGAAAACATTATGTACTCTCACTTGATGATAGGCAAAATCTGTCATTGTGACATTTAACCATGCAATGTAGCTAGTTGTATTTCCCACAGTTTCAACAGTGAATCCCTTATAACGTTTAGTGCCATTGTGGTGCACCTTTTCAATTGCAGTCTGCGCTAACAATGCTCCCATCGTTTCTGATATGTTTAGAGGATAAGGAATCATAGGCAAAGAGTGAGTAACATGATGTGGTAGGTATGTACAGACATAACAAGACCCAGTCACATTAGCTTTTCTAACTGACAAACGCACCACCTGATGCCATGCATTGTTGTCATATGTGTCACTGGAATAGTTGTCAAAGTTATACTCCAGGGGGCTTGCCTTGCGTCTTGTCCGGAAAGGATTGATTGGTGGGATAAAACAGTGCATCAATAGGTATATGATTACCCCAAGCAGGAAAGTGATAAGAAAGCACACCCACACCGTGCCCGTTTTGGTCCAAAACTGATGGCACCGCTGGCGTCTTCGGTGGCATTCCTCTTCAGCAGCCTGACGCTGCTCTGAGTCTGAATTGTTTGTCATATCAGTATCAGTATAAGTGTGCATGTGTGCTGTATGTTTCTGCTGATCAGCGTTCGGCGTACACTCAGGTTGTTTTATGACGGCTGTCAGGTGCAGTGTTATACAATCTTCTGTCTTCACACAGCTCGGCTACTTCTCATCCTAGTCTACAACGTAGGGTGGTGATTGTGGCTAATCACTTACTTCTGCTTCTCATCCTCGTCTGGTCTGGATTCTTCTGGCTTGACTGCTGGAGCCTTTCTGCAGTGTGTTGTGTGGATCCACGTTGCCCTTTCTGCAATCTTCACAGCCGTGAATGTCATCAGCAGGACTTGGTAGGGGCCCAACCACCGTTTGCTATGCCAGTTCTTTCTTTTGAAGCTTTTGATCATCACCCAATCGCCAGGCCTTATGTCGTGGAGAACACCCTCAGCAGGTTTGGGCAGCGCAGCTTTCACCTGTTGAGAGATGTTTTGCAATTGGCAGGACAGAGCAGAGTAATAGGCTAACATAGCATTTTTCAAAATGTGATGTGGTTAGTGGGGGTGCAGGTCTCTTTTCCACAGAGAAACCTAATGTTGGGGGATGAGCAAACAGGATTTCAAATGGAGACATGTTATGCTTCTTTCTAACTCGCATGTGCATGTACATGAGTGCTAATGGGAGGCTCTTAGTCCAGGGCAGGCCAGTTTCGACTTCAAGTTTTGCCAGTTTATTCTTTAGAGTGCCATTTTCATGCTCGACAGCACCACTTGACTGCGGGTGCTAGGCACAGTGTTTTCTCAGGTCAAAACCCAGTGTAAGGCTCAAATCAGTTAAAGCCTCGTTTACAAAATGCCTACCATTTTCACTGGAGATTTTCTCGGATATTCCCCATCTGGGAATAATTTCTGACAACAATGCCCTAGCTATGACTGTGCTAGTGGCATGTTTAGCTGGGAAGGCTTCTACCCATTTGGACCACATGTCACCCATTACCAAACAGTACTTTTTACCCTCTGCTGGTGAGAGTTCAATGAAATCCATCATCAGGTGCTGGAAAGGACCTGTGGGAGGTGGATGAGCAGCTGGAATCTGTTTGGAGAGTATGTGAGCATTGTTAGTGGCACAGATTAGACATTTTTTGAAAAAAAACTGTCAACATAAACAGTGAAACCAGTGGTAAACCAGTTAGCATGAAGTGGTTGTATCATTCCCTCTTTTGACACATGATCTCTTCCATGTGTCAACTTAGAAAAATGATGGAAAAAGTGAGCTGGGAGGCAAGTGAGGGCATTTGGGCCTCTCCACACACCAGCTTGGTCTTAGTAGCATCCTTTCTTTGTCCACTTCTGGCATTCCTGTGGGGAGGAAAAAGACTGCATGGACAGAAGGGAATCAATCAGTGAAGGGAGGAGACACTGAGAGAAGGGGGGAGAGAAGGTAAATGAACAGCAGTAAGTGACAGAGCTGCAGCCTTTGCGGCAGCATCTGCACGATTCAATTCAATTCAATTCAATTTAACTTTATTTGTATAGCGTCATTTCACAACAACAGTCATCTCATAGCACTTTCAACTGTAGGGGAGACCCCCACAGTTGCAGAAAGACCCCAGCAATCAGGCGATCCCCTGTGAGCAAGCACTTGGCAACGGTGGAGAGGAAAAACTCCCTTTTAACAGGAAGAAACCTCCAGCAGAACCAGGCTCAGGGAGGGGCAGTTATCTGCTGCGACTGGCTGGGGGGTGAGGGGACAGAGAAGATGAAAAGAACAGACATGTAGAGAGCAAACAGCACGATGGGGACTCAATCTATGGGAGAGAAATTTCCTTTTGAGATCAAGTCCAAGGATGAAGTGTGAGCAGCACATTTACATACTGCTACAGATGAGGGAAGAAGGATAGCTTCAAGAAGCCTGGAGACATAAATAGAGTTTTTTACAGGCGTACCTGCAGATGTGAGAAAGTTGCGCTCATGCCAGAGGGTGCCAAAGTCGTGGACAATACCAAAAGCATAGCGAGAGTCATTGTAAATGGTGACAGATTTACCAGAGGCATATGTGCATGCCTCCGCCAACGCAACAAGTTCAGCAGCCTGAGCAGAAAGATGGGATGGCAAAGAACCAGACAGCAATGTGCAGTGATCATCACAGACTGCCCAACCAACCTTATTATGGCCCACAGACAGATCAACAGAAGTGGAACTGTCAACATAAAGAACAAGGTCAGGATTAGTCAGAGGCGTGTCCAAAAGATCCGATCTAGGACTCATGACTAGTTGAACCAGTGAAAGACAATCATGATCACAATCACCGTCCTCCTCACAGGAGGGGGTGGAAAGATGTGAAGCCAGGCTCACTGACTGAGCACAGGATGTGACGGTGAGATTTGGTGACTCAAGGAGGGTGGAGTGATGTCTGAGCCACCTAGCATGGGAGAGATGGGAAGACTTTTGCTCAGTTAGAAGAGCAACTGCATGAGGAACATACAGAGTGAGTTGAGAGTAAAGGACTATGTCACGTGATGGTTCTATGGCTCTTTCTGCCACTGCCACAGCATGGAGGCACAGTGGAAGGCCTGCAGCAACAGAGTCAAGTTTGCATGAGTAGTGTGCTACAGGCCGAAGTTTGTCTCCATGAGGCTGCAGAAGAACAGAGGTCATGCATCCAGACTTTTCATCAAGATACTGAACAAAAGGTTTCAAGGGGTCAGGGAGAGAGAGAGTTTCAGGAGATAGGAGAGCCTTCTTCATGTTATCAAAGGAATCTTTAGCAGCAGATGTCCACTCAAGTGAAAAATGTGAGGGACCTTTTTATGGAATGAAGTCATGAATTGGTTTTTCAATGCATGAGAAATCAGGAATGAAAGAGCAGCAATAGGAGGCCATGCCAAGAAAAGAAAGGAGCTCCTTTTTGGTTTTTGGTTTGTCCATGTGGCAACTTGCATCCACACGTTTGGGAGAGAGAGATTTGCCCTGAGCAGAGATTTGGTGGCCCTGGAATGTGACCATTGGTTAACAGAATTGCAATTTGGGTTTAGAAAGCTTGTGGCCTTCTGCAGCTAGGTGACACAAAAGCTTCAGTGAGTCAGATTGGCATTGTAGTTTGTTTGGCGCACACAACAAGAGGGCATCAACATATTGAATCAAAACAGAACCTTCTGTCAAGTGAAGAGAACTCAGGGAATCTTTAAGGGCTGCATTGTAAATGGTTGGGCTTTCACAGTAGCTCTGGGCTAATCTAGTGAAAGTGTAAAGTGCCCCATTGAATTGGAATGTGAACCAAAACTGTGAGTCTTTATGGACTGGGACACTGAAAAATGCATTGGACAAGTCCACTACTGTAAAGCAGGTGGAGTTTGGTGGAATTTGGCTCAAAATGGTGTGAGGGTTAGGAACCACAGGCGTGCGCTGAACAACTACAGCATTCACTGCCTGGAGATCCTGAACAAACTGCCATTCCAGCAAACTGCCAGCAAGTTGACCCTTGTCTCTGATCTTTTTTACAGGAAAAATTGGGGTGCACACTGGTGAATCAGGAGCTGGGACAACAATACCTTCTTTCAGGAGACACTCACAAAAACTGGGGTGATACCATCACATGCTTCAGGTTTGAGTGGGTACTGTGAGCATTTGGGTCTGAAATCAGACTTGGGAGTTATACCACAGGAGGGCAGTTTTTTATTAGCCTAACATCTTACTTGTGTGCAGCCCACAGGGATGATGGAACACGTGAGAGTATGGAGTCAGGGTCTTCCGGCAGAATGGGTTGAGTGACAGGGCGAACCCATCTGTACTGCCTGTTCTCATCTAATGTCTGTATGAAGTGTTCACAAGGGAGTGAGACTGTGTATTCTGCACAAAACATCTGCAGAGATGATGAGAATGAGATGGCATTCAGGCCTAAATGAGAGAGTGGCCTTGACGGTTCCCAATCATCAGCATGAAACACGGCCAGAGCTCGTGGACCCATGTCACGCCATGCTGAGGATGAGGTTTTTGTGAGTGAAATGTGCGGGTGGCTGCCGGGAACTGAAAACAAACTGTTCATAACAGGTGCGAGGCTAATCAACAAGAAGCTGAAATCAGCATTCCAAATGATGTGGGAGCTTTGCAATGCAGTGGGTTTAATTTGTAGCCACTTGCTCTCATAATGTGTGTCAGGCCACTGTGAGAGATGTGATGTGCAGTGTGTTCCGTGCTGAAGCATGGAAACAGTGGAATTGGGAGATAAGGCCCTCCCTAGTTTTACAAGGTCAGAGCTCTGTTTTTCATCTGACAATGTCCACTCATAAATGTACAGTGATGTTTGAGTTTTTGCAAAAATCAAAACAGGGGTCTCTATCTTTGTCCCGTGCGGTGTGCAGGTGACTGAGAGAGACAGACTGCACATTAGGTCTCTACCTAACAGATTAAAGGGACATTGTGGTGAAAAAAGGAACTTGTGAGTGAAATCACGTCCATCCACTACACATGACAGTGGCTCAGTGAAAAACTCATGTGTGAAACCTCCACTTGCCACTTGTGATGTGAGTGAGCAGGAGGTGAGGGGGGCTTTAGGCCTGATGATGATGACAAAACTGAGTTAGCTGCCCCAGAATCTACCATAAAATCTATCAACTTCCCTGAAATTTTTACTGGCAAAATAGGCAGATCCCTGAAGTCAGAGGTTGAATACTTGGCTAAGGTGGCATGAACATCAGTGTGGTGGTACGTGTGTGTATGTGTGGCTGCAGTGGGTTTTTTATTAGCAAGCTCACGTGTGGCGTCTGTGGGGGTGAAAGTGAGAGGGGCGCGCATGTACCAGTCTTTTCTGCCTGGCATCACTGTTGCTACTGTTGTATCAGCCCCTGGTCTTGTGCTTGTGAATGTGGCTGTGGTGTGGTGCGCTGCTGCCAGGTCCGGCATCCTCCACACTGAAAATTACCTTGCGGAAGGTATTTCTGGGCTTCACTGGGCAGTCCTTTGCCCAATGTCCACCTTGTTTACAGTAGTTACAGCTGGAGAGTTGTGGGCATTCCTTCATCCAATGTCCTTCTTCCCCACAATAGCGACATTGGTTCGGGCCGGCTGTAGCCCCGGGTGGGGGTGAGTTTGGGACCCATTTGGCCATGGTCAGAAGTGCTTTCTCCAAGTTGTCCTCCTTAGCCTTGGTCGTCTTCTTTGTGGCACTCTTGGCCTTTCTGTGATGATGTTCAGTATGGTGCAAGATTTCCTTCAAGGTCTGGGTCTGCCAACCTATGCATGTTTGTTTCACGTCTGACGCCAGGCTTGGTTGGAGGCCTGCCATGAACCACATATTCAGATGTGTATCATATGGTCCTGTGTCTCCCATGTAATCCTCTGGAGCACGCATGGCAGCTGCCCCGTGAAAGACCTTTCTCAGTCTGTGGAAATAATCCTCCGGTGTTTCATCATCTTTCTATATGCAGCTGGAAACCTTGCCCAGATCAGAACACTTTGCACATTCTTTCATGATCAGCTCTGCCAAATGCTCAAGCACATCCTTATAGTCTTTGTTTTTGGTGTCATCATCTTCCCCCCAATCGAGGTGGGTCAGCTGGACATCATACCTAAACATGGGCATCAATTTTGCCATGTTTGTGGGTGTGCATTTTTGTGCTACGATCCTTGGAAGCTCATGGAAAGTTGGCCAATAAGTTTGGCAAAATGCCAGCAGCTGTTTGCAGAAATACATCAGATTGTTTTCCAGCTGGGGAAGTGTTACTGCAAACTTGGGTATGTCTTCAGGCGCCCATGGCCTGAATACAGCCTGGGGACCCAGCAGGCCCATTACTTCCACCATCGGCAGGGTGGCATCACTTGTCTGTTCGGTTTTAGGTAGGTACCTCCTGGTTGGCCCCGATGGGGTCCCATGAAAGGAGGCCTGCCACAGTTGCTCTACTTCTGTTTTTCCCTTGCACTTCATGACACTTGATAGGGTGGGGGGCTCTGTTTCTTCCTCTTCCTGAGCCTCTTTCTTGTACCCTCGGGGAGGACTGTCATCCTCTGGCATAAAGGTATTGGGCCCGGACCCAGGCAGAGCTGGACACAATGCTGCCGTGAAAGGGTTAGTAGGATGGGGGATAGGGGGTGCCGGTTGGTCGCGTTCATAGGGAGGGGGAAAGGGGTCCCCAGCAGAATGTAAAAATTGTAGTTGTTGTGCTCGGTGTTCCCTATCTTTCTTTGCCTGTTCATTCTTTTGTCTACCTGTTTCTTGCTTATCCCTTCACTTCTTAGCTTCAGCTAACCACATTTCAGCCGCTCCCTTCTCTGACTGTAACTGCATTATTTTTCTCTGTCTTTCTTGCCCTATTTCTTACATGTCTGAACTTTCTGAATTTCAACATTAATCTTGTCCCTCAAAGCAGTAATCACTTCAACAGAAAATGAGCTCCCCGAAGGAAATCCACTTTTGCAGATCCATTTTCCCAAAAACTCAACACTGTCAGGACCATAATTATCAGTCATAAATTTCACCTTAGGACTTTCCAGGTCTTTGGGAGACCGCTTTGATTTAGCAGTCCCCATCACTGGTTTCAAATTTGACCACCGGGCATCCCCGCGTGCGTCTAAGTAACCAACGTTATATCCCCGACCCCGTAACTTGACAGGCGTTGTATTCAACTAAACAATCAGTCCTGCTGTGGAGTTAACCCACCGGACTTCACAGAAATGGTCCTGCCCCAAGAGAATATCCTGTCGGACCTCACAGATATAGGCAAACAAAAGGTGAGATAAAATAACTGATTTAATTTAACTATATCATGTATCACAGAAAAATATATTTAAATTTCACTTACAGAGATCTGGAGGCTGCGTCCTTTGAGAATCCAGTGCCGCACCCCTCCTCCCGCCGAGTCCCTGTGACTAACTGGAGTGGAAAGGATCAGACGAAATTTGTGTCTGAGAGGATCAGTCCATGGCGGAAGAAATCGGGATTGTGGTCTAGGATCCCACTTGCTGACACCAAGATGTTATGGAAATTTATTTGCCTTGTCCCTGGGTCCTGAAATAATTGACATCAAAGATCTGCAAAAGTTGGAGAGCCTTTATTTTCTGCACGCAGGAGAGGAGTAAATCAGACAGGGAGTCAGTCAGCACTGCTCTGCTCTGAAATGGGGAGCAGATTTTTTATAACCTGAGCAGGACGCTCACCACATTGCCTTACTTAGTAACACATCAGGTAGTGTATAACCTTGACATAACAACTGTCTTCATGTTGCACAAAGAAGGAAGACAGTATTTCAGCTTCTTAAAATCACACCCTAATAAAGCCTGCTAAACATCATTTAGTGACATATCGGAATTTCTGGCATAGAAACACAATAAAGCAGCACACCAACATTAATATCAGTACATTTCCATTTCAAGCTGAACACACGTTTATTATAATACAGGGTGTAGTGCACCTAACCGCACATACAGCCGCTTGGCAGAGGAAAGGGTGGAAGAGACCGCCCCCCTACCTGCAGCCCTTCTTATATGCACAGGGTTGGCAGAACCGGAACCTGGAGCCACCACCTCGTGCCACACAAATAAGAGCTCCAAACATAATACAATATACGAACAATAAATCACTACATTACACCCCCCCCCCCGTAAAAAGGTCCAAAACACACACATACCATTAAAACCCACCCCAATTTGGAACCCGAATCACCCGCTAAAGATAACTGCACTAAAAATCACAAAAAGGGGCGTATGGCATTCACACAAAATAACTAAAATTAAGGGGGACGGGTAGACTGCCGTCCTACCCCCCACATGGCGAGGCGGGTTATTCTGCTGCCTATGATGTAGAAGTCCAGTTATAAACTAAAAGAAAATTGCTGCCGTGTTTCCTAAATAACATAACACAAAATAATCCCAGAACTATAAATACAAATTCAGAACGAATAACCAACAGAAACACATCCATAGCTCAGTGAGGATGACCTGTGGCCCAGCCAGACCCTTTACCATTCAGTCCACCCCTGGAGGTAACTCGCTTCCTGGGCCACAGCTGGTCGCCTCAATCCCGGTGTGCCTTCTCCTTCACATCTCCGAATGCTCCAATCATCTGGAGCCATGCCCAACTGCCTTCTTTGGGGCACACCGTAACTCATTAGGATGACGCCACGAGCCAGCCGACAGCAGAAGGTAACCATCATGCCGCTCGCCCGTCACCTGCAGCTGGCCCTGGTACTGCTTCATCTTCCGCTTTTCTCTCACCCACCTGGACCTCGCCTCCACCCGAGCCCGAACCCAGTCCGAGACTCCAAGCGGGGCCCTGCATGACCTGTGGTGTCTCTGCCTTGCACTCACTCTCCCAGTGCCACTCGGTCCTGCCCCGACTCCTTGTAAATCCACTGCGGACCCTGCTGATGTGGCCCCATGTTTACCAGCCTGCCACGGCTGTGCTTTGGGAACACCTGGTACCATCGTTTTGGCATCGCTCGCCACTGCAGGCTCTCCCCCGTGCCACCCGGTACCCTCATCCATGGCAACTCGGATACTGGCACCAAGGCCCTCCCGTGGTGACCCTGAACACGACAAGGCCTGTCCACTTTCCAGAGTGCCTAGCAATTGTTCATCCCACACAGCATCGTCCCGAACCCTCAGAACTGGTTGGTCCCACAGTTCGCGCCTGACCACTCTTCATAATTGTCCGCATCACTAAGTGTGCACAAAATCCTCTAGCCTTCCATTCCCAGGTTGTGCACAAACAATGCACGTGCCCTCAGCTTCTCCATCCTTCCCAGGTCCAATACTACCATATACGTTTTAAAGGCTTTGTACCACCAAGGTCACGGCACAGGCGGCTCACCTGGGAGCTCCAAAAACAGCTGAATTGGCGCGCCACATGCTTCCATGGCTTTTCTTCTTGTCGCCAAATGTTATGTCTGAAGTTGGAGTCAAGGAGGAGAGCAATAGTGGAGGTGAACACACGTTTATTATAATACAAGGCACAGTGCGCCTAACCGCACATACAGCCGCTTGGCAGAGGAAAAGGTGGAAGAGACCGTCCCCCTACCTGCAGCCCTTCTTATATGCACGGGGTTGGCGGAACCAGAACCTGGAGCCACCACCCCGTACCACACAAATAAGAGCTCCAAACATAATACAATATATGAACAATAAATAACTACATTACAGTTACCTGTCTCAAACACAGTTTTGAAAAGAGAGAAAGAACAAGTTGGGTCTAAGGAATTGCATTTGCAATGCTTTTTCTCATTGCTTTCAAATTTTATCTTCAACAGACCCTTTCAGTTGCCATGGTTATATGTCCCTTCTCTAATTCTTTATGCACATTTCCAAAATAACAAGTTCAGAGCAGAGCCTGGAACACCTCAGGAGATATTCTTGTTTGATTATTTTAATACTCTGCTGCTCTGTCATGAAGACACAACTCCTCACTCTAGGCAAGCTGGCAGCTGTAACAGGATTGGGGCTGGTCCATATGGGTCCGACACAGACAGTACCTGAGTATTTGTGTGAGTTTTAGCCAAGACAGTTTTCACTTAAAGGGTTTTATTCCTCAAAACAATTGATTAATGCAACCAGTTTTTATGGTGGAAACTGGTACACAATTTCAAAAAATAATATATATAAATGTATTGATAACTTTGAAGCTGGTGTAAATATTTGAAAGTATTATTACTTCTTGTTATATTTTCATTGCTGTCTATTTGTCTTTTAGCAGAAATGTGCAAAAATTACTGACCCAATTTCAGTGAAATTTGTTGATTTGTTGAAAGAGTGAAGCTTTGACCACAGAATCTGAATCATGGGGTAGATCCATAAACTTTTTTTTTGACAGTTTCTTTAATATTGTGACGGGTGCTTCATGACTTTCTCATACAGGTCTTTTTAGGTGGAGGATATGAGTATATTCAGTATTATGTAGCTCCATTAGCACTAAAGAGTTGGCTAAGGTATGCAATCTCTTAGCCCTTTCTAGTTTTAAATTTGAAACCATCTTATAACCTTTTAAAATTCCGGTGTTCCACCCGCATGATGTTTCAAATTTTCTACTGATACTCAGTGAAGAAAGAATTTGATTTACTTTGCGTATGCTCTCTTTAAGTATTTTTAGGGAAATGGGCTTGAATGCTAACCCTCCATGGATCGCCACCTTATCGTGGTGGAGGGGTTTGAGTGCCCGCATGATCCCAGAAGCTATGTTGTCGGGGGCAACTTGCCCCTGGTAGAGTCTCCCAAGGAAAACTGGTCTTGGGTGAAGGGCCAAACTAAGAGTGGTCCAGTGGATCTCCATGAAAAATGTTACATCAAGGACCCAGTGTACATGGGTCTGCCCTCCAGTGGGCTCACCACTTGCAGGAGGGATCATGGGGATCATGGTGCTATGTGAAATGAGCGGAAGTCTAGGCTATTCTGCCTGGTCTGATGCCCCCGTGACCCAGATCCCCAGATAAGTGGTAGAAGATGGATGGATGGATGGATGGACTTGAATGCTAAGGGGATAATGTGTGAAACAGGAATGCAGTATGTATTTTTTTTCCAATATATTCCCATATCAGAATCATTTTTCACAATTATCCTTTATATTCCTGTTTGAATAAATTAAAGATAATGATCTAGTATCATTATGATCTAGTATCAAGATGCCAAAATAATCCTCTTATTTTACCACAATAAATACCCCCATTACACTGAAGAATTGCAGGTTGATTGTTTCCCAACGAACGCTATAGGCAAAAATACTGGTGGCTGCCAGTGGTACCGCTCAGCCTGCTGGCATTAAGAGCACTGGCTGGCTGACATTTTGAAATTCAGCCAGTTACATTTGAACTCAAAATTGTCCCAGATTTTCATAGATGCAACTAGGGTCAAAGTTACCAAAATTCAAACTCATCCCAGATTTTTCAAAGATAGAACTATGGTATCAATGTGAAACATGTAAATCATTTCCTTTTTGAGTTATCACGTTTACAGTGTTTTTGGCAAAATTAACCTGTGACCTTGACCTTGTGTTACCCCAATTCAAACAAGTATGATATTTGTCATAGACACAACAAGATAATTCCATACAGAAATTTTGAGTGTACCAATGCGATTGCCCATTGTTTGTGAGTTCAACCTGTATGAAAATCAAAAATCTTTGACCTTTCAACCCCAGACCCACAGTATGAGGTCAGGAGGACAATGTGAACCTGTGTACCAAGATTGGTGACCCTAGCTTTCTTTGTTGTTGAGCTATCACATTTTGACCTTGACCTTTGACCTTACAATCCCAAACCCATAGTCACAGTTCAGGGTCAAAGGATGAACTTTTGTACAAAGTTGGATGACCCTAGCTTTACTCTTTCTATTGTAAAAGGGCATAGGGAATGTTAACCCTGACCTTTGACCTTTTGACCTCAACCCCATAGACAGAGGGTCTAACCCAGGGGTCGGCAATCCACGGCTCTTCAGGCTTCATGCTGTGGGGATGCAATTAGATACATTTCTCAATGGAAACACACACTTTTATGAATATAAAATAAATATTTTTTGAATTATTTATGATGTTGTCACATCTGACAGCGGCTCACATGCATGGAGAGCCACTTAGCCTCTCCTCAGTGCATGTGGGGAGCACGGAAAGCAGCAGCTTCTTGCTTATCCTGCCCCACCCTCGGTAAGACATGAACAAATCCATAAAAAGTAAAATCACAAAGGAAAATAGAGGTTAATTCTGTGTGGACAGAGTCATTTGCATTTACGGCTGTCATGTGGAGAGAATTTCTGCACAAGAACACACAAGAACCCCTGCCTTATTAGTGTCAGCAGGTCCATAAGTCATAAATGTAATTATCTAAAATCAATGCCTTAATTATCCTTAAAAATGAGAAACAATCTTCAAATTTCTGCTCAATCACCTTAAAATTAGTAGCCTGTCCTATAAATGTTGCATTCACCAAACATGACTGGTCTGAATTAGTGTAAATTTATTGTCACCATCACAGCTCAAAACATCCTGAGTTATGTAAAAATAAATGTCTTCTACAGCGATTCAATTTTCAGAATACTTTTATTGTGAAACACCATCAACTGGATATACTTGCCTAAAATAAGACCTCCAGCTACAGTAAAGAAAAAATAGT
This sequence comes from Pholidichthys leucotaenia, assembly GCA_020510985.1. Taxonomy (NCBI): domain Eukaryota; kingdom Metazoa; phylum Chordata; class Actinopteri; order Cichliformes; family Pholidichthyidae; genus Pholidichthys; species Pholidichthys leucotaenia. Next base: position 153,250,167 of record CM035848.1, read on the forward strand.
AAAAGGAGTTAAAATGATTGAAAAGAGAGGAGAGAAGATTCTCTGACAGTGGTGTAAATGTGAGCCTTATATTTTAAGGATGTTTTCAGCTTTTTTGTCTGTAGGATAACTGCTAGTTTGTTACTGCTATGACTGTCCTTTTGGAGCAGAAATGAGGCACTAATTGAGTGAGTTTGGTATTTTAATGGGGAAATAATAAATAATAATGAATACAACACTCGCCTCGAGGGGCGGATTACAAAAAGACTGAAAATGAGACCCCAGCGGGGTGATAACAAAAACATACAAAAGATAAAGAGTCAATAAAGTCAACTTACAAATAAGTGGTGAGGACGAAACCTATCGCAGGAGAAAGGCTGGAATCAGGGTTAGGGATTCCAGCCCACACACAAGGCGAGGTCACAGCAAGGACTGAGCCTCGCCAGCGAACTTAAATAGTGATACAGAAATCAATGAACAAACAGGTGTGGAGTGAAAGCAATCAATAAAACACAAAGAGCTGTGACAGGTTGCGAACAGACTGGCAGCCGGAAGTCCTGCCACTGCGCTGTCAAAATAAAAGCACAAACCAAAAGGACAGATAAACATGACTAAATACATACACAGAAAAGGAATAATAATCAAAGACCCAAGCACAGTACAAAACTGTGTTCAGCGTCATGACAGTGCCCCTTCCTTAAGGGGTGGTACCCAGACACCCCGTAGTAACATCAAACAGAAAAAGAGCCCCCCCCCCCCAAACAGAAACAACTACAACAACCAACTCCGGGAGGGTGGTGGGGGGATCCAGGCCTGGAAGGAGAGACACAAAAAACAAAACAAAACAACCCGAAAAACCCATAACCCCAAACTAACAAACAGAATGCTAAGAAAATTGGGTCATACATAATAAACAAAGAAACAGTTCAGGTGGCCTCCTGGCATCCTAGCTCCACCCGACCATCAGGGAGAAAAAGTTGGGCGGCCTACCAGGTCTCCAGGAACCCCAACCAGAAGGAAAAAGTCCATCGGGTGGCCTACCCACATCACTGGATCAGCAGGCCGTGGTGTACCACCCATCTCCCCCTGGAGGTGGCAAATAGAACTGGCTTACTGTGGACCCCCAGAACCAGAAGATGGGCCTCTGATGAAGAAGATGGCAGTGGAGGAACCACAATGGAACTGGCAGAGGAGAAAGGACCCACGGCAGCCTTGGGCACCAGCGCAGCACCCACGGTGGCCCCGGACTGAGGCATAGTGACACTCTCGGTGAACCCGGACTGAGGTGTTGCGGCATTCTCAGTGGCCTCGGGCTGAGGCATGGCTGCACCCTCGGTGGCCCAGGACTGAGGCGTGGCTGCACCCCCGGTGGCCCCAGACTGAGGCGTGGCTGCACCCCCGGTGGCCCCGGACAGAGGCGTGGCTGCACCCTCAGTGTCCCCAGGCTGAGGCGTGGCTGCACCCACGATGGCCCCCGGGCTGGAGCGTAGCACCCAGGGAAGCCCAGGCTGGGACGGTGCCTCCACAGTGACCTCGGCCAGCGGAGCTGGACCCACAAAGACCACAGGTGGTGGACCAGAACCCACAGAGACCTCTGGTGCAGCTGGATGTTTCTCGGTGACCCTGAGAGAAGACTTGAAAACAAGAGGAACAGGAACAGGGTCAGGGTCACCAGCAGCAGTGGAACCCGGTGAGGCAAGCTCAGATGCTGCTGATGGCAGCACCTGGCTCTCCCCACCAAGAGCCAGACAAGATCTCTCCAATACAGAAAAAAATGAAAACAAAGGAGAGTACTTGCCTGAGCTCAAGTTCCACCGCCGTCCAGAGACTCTGTCGATCCCAAAGGCGATATCTCTGGCCCGGTCTCCTGGAGGTCCAACTCGAACTCTGCTGCAGCAGCCCCAACAGCAGGCATGATGGTCTTGGCAGTCTCAGGACCCCCTGGTGATGTAACCCACACCAATGGCTCGCCCAGCGTGGCAACAGGAGATCCCCTTCTAGCTGGGGCTGAACTCTGCGCAGGTGAAACCCGGGGACGCTTGATCGTTGGCTCAAGCTCCAGATGGCAGATAGCTCTCCTCCTCTGTCCATACCGTGGCTGTGGGGCTGGAACCAGGTTCTCCAGGGCGGCAGGCTCCTCCTCCATCCAGCGGCTTGATCCTGGCACCGGCGGATACTCGGGGGGTATAGGAGGAGACACAGAGGAAGCAGGTAATATTTTGGTGGTGAGAGCCCAGTGGACTGCATAAACTGAGTGTAACCCAGCTGAGAAAATGACCTTTTTTTTTGTCAGATGTCAATTGTATTAATACAATTGTGTGATTTTATTTTGAAAAAACGGTTATTTTGGGAAGAGGAAGTGTGATCCTCGTTATCCAACTTTTAAATTCCCGTTTCATGGTTACATTGGGTGATCTGGGTCTTTTCATTAATTAAGAGCGATATTAGCCCCGCCTTCCAAGCAGAGTGCCGAGGTGCTCTGCTGGTTTGTGTCACCATGGGGTGAGACGCCGGCTCGGCGCTCAGCCCATGCTCCTTTTATCCCTGCCTCTCATTGGGCAGTGCCTCAGCTGGTTCCCAGCTGTCAGTGTCACGGGACGGCTGGGGCCAATTAATCCTCATCAGCTGGGGCGCTGTTAATGAGTATAAAGAGGAGCAGCTTCGATTATTCGGGGCTGCGACATAAGCACTGCTAGGCTGAAGCCCCTTCGTCTGGTGTCAGCCTCTACTCCCCTTGCAGCATTCCGGTGTTTGTATCCCGCTGTGAGTATGCACGTCTTGTTACCCCCATGTCCGGTACGAGCTACCTACCCCTGCGCTGTGCAGCCTGAGAATGTACGTCTGTATGAGTGTCTGTGCTCTCCTCATCCCTTATCCCTTACCCAGAATAAAACATCTCGACTCACTGGCTTGTCCCTGGCTCTGATTGCCCGGCTCCCTAGAGCCGGATATGACAGTATGTCGCAGCCAGAAGAGTTGCCGGCGGCCGTGAGTCGCTGTGGAAATGTACCTTTCTGTCCGGGTGTCAGCGCTGCTAGCATGCCGTTTCCCAGGAGTCACTTCCGGCGCCAGGGCGACGAGCTGAGGTCCATCTCGGAGGCTGTCGACGGGACATTCTTCACCCTGCACGACGCCTCCAACGTGAGACGCTGGCATCCGGGCCGTGCTGAGGAACTCCTGGACTGTCACCCTCACTCTCTGTACCATCTGGAGGACAGTGCCAGGATAGACGCTTCAGGTACACAGCGAGAGAAGCTCCACGGGGTGGATGGAAATCCCGGCAGGGAGTCGAAGTGGGCGACGTCTTTCCCCGCTTCGGAGTCCCGTTCCTGCCGCTATTCCAGTCCGGGAGTTCGCGCCAACCAGAGGACTTCCCCCGACCTGCGCCACGTCACTCGGGATTCCCTTCGAGGAGCCGCAGCTGACAGCAGTTATGTCCGGGGTCGAGTGGCTGTCGCGAGCTCTACTGTGTTTCCTGTCACCACCTTCAGGCATGTGGCGGCGGCAGTGAGATTGATGGTGAGGACTTCAGGGCTACGAAGCCTTCCCGTGCTCGACGCCTTCCTCGTCTCGATCTCCGGTCTGGAGCGGCGAATCCTGGGTTTCCCCCTCGCTTCGTCCCCTGGGAGTAGTCGTCGTCACATCGCCGAGTCACCTCTGCACGAACCTCGTCCGGATCCAGTTCTGGGTCATCGTCAGAACCGTTCCTCCCACGCAGCTGTCATCCCTTCGCCTCGTCAGTGTGGAGATTCTACAGCCTCGTCCCCTGAGCCTCGTTCCCCCGCTGTCATTCCTGGACATTCGGGCTGGCTCACCCCGGCTGTTTCCCCCTCCTCCTCGACGCGCTTCCTGACCGCTGTGTGTGCCTGGAATCCCGGCCTGGTGAGCTCTCTGCTGGAGACAACGCGAGCGATCCTCAGACGAATTCCCGGGGGGTCCTCCGTTATCGCCGGGCGGGGAGAGGAAGAAGCAGAATCCACTACAGCAGGCGATACTCAACCTCCAGGGGGCAGGCAAGTCATTGTTTTTTCACACCTGCTTAATGATTTGCTCTGTCACATCCCTGGAGGAGAAGTTCAGGGTTCGCAGCTCCCTGAACTCTCCCCACCTGCTGTAATCTGTATGCCTAATCCCGCATCCTCTGTGTCTCTCTCCGCCGAGCGGTCCCCGGCTCCGGGTCAACGTGGTGGGATATGGAGAGGGCCTGTGGTTCCGCAGCTACATTGCGGACGGAGGAGGGGGACTGACTGCTGCGTGGAGTCTACGCCGACGACTGAGCGTCCCTGGGTCTCCACGGAGGAGCGGTTCGGTCCAGCGGGACGAGATTCTTCTGGCTTCACGCCGAGTGGGTCGTCGGCGGGGTTACCTGAGCTGGAGGGATCTCAAGCTGCGCTGACCATCGTGCTGGCTGCGGGGCCCGACGCGGCTAGATGGGAGCCTGACAACGACCTCCTGACGACGGATCCTGGATCTTCGCAGTCCTGGACGGCGTCAGAACCCGAGATCAGGCGAGTGCTCTCCTTTCTTTTCTTTCTTTTTATCTTTGAGCACTTCAGCCTATCTCCAGGGGAGACGAGCAGGGTGCAGCCGCCCGCTGCGTCTGAGCTCGTCTCGCCGGGTTCTGGCGCTGCCGGTGATCCTGATCCCGGTTCTGTTCTCTCTTCTGAGCCTTCTTCCAGGGTCACCGGCGAGGAGTTGCTGTTCCTCGTGGTGCTGGAGGGTCCGGGTTCAACGTTGGAGGTCGGTTCTGGTGCAGTGTCCAACGTGGGTTCGCCCGAGACCCAATCGGGGTCCAACGTGGGTTCGCCTGAGGCCCGATCGGGGTCCGACGTGGGTGCTGCCCCAGTGTTGTCCAGGTCCGGTGAGGAGGTGGCCGTTTCCCTGAGGCCCGCCGCCCTCGTCATCGGCTCTCCCCTGAGCCTCTTCCACCGGGATCCGCTCTGACCCTTCGTCCGTCTCAACGGTCCTGGTGGTTGAGTGATGCGGGTCGACGACCCGACCCGCAAAACTTTCGGTTCGGCGATCTGGTTTCCCCCCACTGGTCTGTTTGCCTTTGGGCGGCCTGGTTCGGCAGCCGTTGGACTGGATTCCTGGGATCTGGGCCCAGAGTTCGCCGTCCGAACATTTCTCTTCCCCGGGTTGCCAACTGGACAATGGGCGGGGAGATTACCAGAACAATTCCGGCCGTTTTGGACTCTGCCTGCCGTCTCCTCGGGTGTCCTTTACTACTTTTATTATTATTGAGGTCACTCGGGTGTAGTTTCTTTGTCCATTAGGGGAATATATGTTTTTGTGCTGTGTGTTGTTTTTTTTATTAACCATACTCAGCATTTTTATCGTATTGTTATCCTGTTACCCTGTCACCTTTTTTTCCTCTTGGTGACTCACCTTATGTATCGCGCTGTGTATTGCATTTTCTTATCTTTACTCAGCGTTTTCATTCATCCTTACCTTAGCCTTGGCCTCGTCGGTGCATCATGGAGTATGCGTGTGGTTTCCTGTTCAACCATACTCTGTGATCACCCCATTCTGTCTTATTATCCTCGTGGGGGGCCTTCCCTAGCCCCGACTTTAACATTGACTGTGTTTGTTATTGTTTGAAGTAATGTGTTTCATTCCCACTTAACCGTACTTCATTATTACCCATTTGTCCTTGTCACCTCTGTTTCTTTAGGTGATCTTTTATATATTCAGTGCTGTGTGTTTTGTTTTCTTTAGTATCCATGCACAGCGTTTTTCATCATTTTTTGTCTTGGTGCATTATGGAGTAGTGTGTTTTGTTCCCCTTAACTATACTCTGTGATTGCTTTATTCATTCCTGCCACCTTTTTGGTGGGTTTTTGGTTTTCTTTTTTTTGCCCCGATCTATACGTTATTTGTATGCTGTCTGTAGTCGTATTTGGTATTTTCCCTACCTGTGTCCTAACTCAGTTTTCTCCCTAACTGTGCTCTGGGTTAATCCTTTTCCCTGTGTTGTAGGGTATTGTATTTGGGTTTTTTTTTCTCTGCCCTGCTGCCCTACATTGGTCTATTGTTTTTTTTTTTTTGTCCTTCCCTTTGCATCTTCCCCTCCGGTCCTGCCTCCCTTCCGCCCACCCTAGGTGGGGAGGGGGGGGGGCTGGGATGTTCCTGGTCGTTCGGGAGCCCGACCGTGAGGGGGAGGCTCTGTCACCATGGGGTGAGACGCCGGCTCGGCGCTCAGCCCATGCTCCTTTTATCCCTGCCTCTCATTGGGCAGTGCCTCAGCTGGTTCCCAGCTGTCAGTGTCACGGGACGGCTGGGGCCAATTAATCCTCATCAGCTGGGGCGCTGTTAATGAGTATAAAGAGGAGCAGCTTCGATTATTCGGGGCTGCGACATAAGCACTGCTAGGCTGAAGCCCCTTCGTCTGGTGTCAGCCTCTACTCCCCTTGCAGCATTCCGGTGTTTGTATCCCGCTGTGAGTATGCACGTCTTGTTACCCCCATGTCCGGTACGAGCTACCTACCCCTGCGCTGTGCAGCCTGAAAATGTACGTCTGTATGAGTGTCTGTGCTCTCCTCATCCCTTATCCCTTACCCAGAATAAAACATCTCGACTCACTGGCTTGTCCCTGGCTCTGATTGCCCGGCTCCCTAGAGCCGGATATGACAGTTTGTCGGTCTTTTACGATCTGAGAGCGGATGAGAGAGGCGGTGGACGGTCTGGTTCACACTGATACCTCTTCTTGGTGAGTTTAATTTAGAAAGATGCTATAAATGGATCTAAACACTGTCCAAATGCTAATTTGAAACCCTTATTATCCTAAGTGACGGGAGCACGAGCTTGAGAGGCATAGTGGATGTGTCCTTTTGCTGTGCTCACACTGATACCTCATCTTGGTGAGTGAAAACCAAACAATTCATGCTAATGTTAGCATTATGCTAATGCTAATCGCGAGTGGATTTTTTCTGTTTAAAAGCAATGGAAAAGGCTATTTTTGTGTCTGTATGGTTTTCCTAAATGTGATTTCAGTTCCCAACAGCATGCTGAAGTACTTTTAGTTCTTATGCACTATTTCTGTCGAATGTAATGTGTAGTTTGATGCTAAAAGCACATGGTGTTGGTCTCCTATGTAAATTCATAGGTTATGCTAAATCCAGTAGCTCAGACAGGGTTTTACCGATTTAAAAGGGAATACTGGAAGTAATGGGACAGTATATTCCCTGGTTATGTGAGAGATTAATTGTATTTCAATTCATGATTTAAAAAGACAAGGTTAAAAGGGATTAATCATAATTTCATTGTTAAATGATGTAGAGATAAAAAGAGAGATTCATTTAATTGGTTACATGAGAAAAAAAAGTATTTCATGTACTACCAGAGAGATTTTGAGAAAAGAAAACATGCCTGAAAGGTGTGAAATGTGAATTGTAAGATCTTACTATATTACTGCATTGTAATAATAGTAATATGAGAGAAGAATTTAAACACTAAGCTATGGTGTTATATGAGGAGGGATTGGAAAATGAATTACTCTAGCTGTAAACAATAATACCATTATTGTTGTGCAGGCTAGGTTTTTTTGGTTGCCGATCAAGAACCTTCTGGATCCTGGATTCTCTCTGAATGGAGATGGCGAGCCTGACCCGAGACTGAACCGAGACTGAACCGAGATCTGACCAAGATCTTGATTGAAGGACATCCTTCCTCTCTCCAGTGCACAACATTGAAGTGGTAACAACTCGAGCTGCCGCTTTAAAAGAGGAAAAGAAACCTGAGTCTGGAGATACAAGATATCTTGACTGGTCAAACGACTAAACCAAAGGGACAAACAAACACTGAGCTCAGTAGGACATTTTTGGGGTTTTATTTCATGCCGGCCGTTGTTATATTTGTATAGTAGTAAATTGTTTGTATATATTGTTCGCTTTATCTTTACAAATAACAACCATTATTGCACATTTCTTGCCTCCAGCTATTTCATTCCACACTCATTTTAATTCCCTATTGTAACCCTTACGAACCTAGCAACTGGTCTACACTTACTAACTTCCCTTACCTAATTAACATAAGGCAGGGGTTACATGAGCCTCACCCCCGGGAATCAGACAAGGTAATTCATCAAAACAAGATTTAGAATGAAAAAAACACTTGCCTGTTCGCCCAGGGCGTGGTGCTTCCTGCTGCAGCAAACTGGGTTTTTTCCCTCCCCGTGGCTGTGGAGATCATGGGCCCCTCTGAAGAACAACGAGGAGCCGCACCTGTAGGCACAGTAACGGGCAGAGCCGGAGAAGAAACAGCAGGACTCTCAGCAGCGAGGGAAGACGTCATGGAGGAGGGGATAACAGCTGCACTAACCCGGGAACAGGAAGCTGGCGAAACAGCCGATGAGAGAAACCCAAGGGCTGCAGCTGCTGATTTACCTCTCTGCTGTGGCAAAGAACAATTTGCTGGCTGGGAAACGGTGGAGTTCTTCTGGCTGTCTGTAGCGGGGTAATGGCGGGAGCTTCGTGGTGCTTTCACCCGGATATTCTCCTCCTTCCGCTTAGATAGGGTTGAGTCACGGGGAGGAGTAGAGTGCTGCGCTGGGAGGTGGTGTCTGTTAACCAATGTAGCTGGAGCTGGAGATGGAGCAGGACCCTGGTGAGGAGTCACTTGAGGCGGGTCCTGGGAGTGTCTCCCTGACGGCACCGAACGAGGCTTCCTGATGATATTCCTCTCCAACTCACGGTTCCTCTGTCAAAGCGCTGACAACTGAGATATCTTCTCCCTTCCTTTGGCATACTCCGACAGGCGAGGATGACGCAACACAGCCACCTCCGTGAAGTTCAAATACGATAGTGTCTTTTGGGGATGAACCACGACCAGCTATGGCTAGCAGATCATCGATTTCCAAAAGAGCCTGGCAGAGCTCAAAACCCATGCTCATAGGATACCACTTGCCACATGACACCATAACTCCCAAAAAAACTCAGGCACCCAAAGGGAAAAAATAGGGCACAAAAAACCACAAACTCACTACAGCTGGCACCAACGGGCTGCAACCTATTGTTATGACTGCCCTTTCGGAGCAGAAATGAGGCACCAATTACTAGTAGTGAGTTTGGTATTTTAATGGGGAAATAATAATGAATACAGCACTCGCCTTGAGGGGCAGATTACCCCAGTGGGTGAAAACAAAAACATACAAGAGATAAAGAGTCATTAAAGTCTCAAACTTTCAAATAAGTGTCGAGAACGAAACCTATCACAGAAGAAAGGCTGGAATCAGGGTTAGGGATTCCAGCCCACACACAAGACGAGTTTGCAGCGAGGGCTGAGCCCTGCCAGCGAACTTAAATAATGATACAGAAATCAATGAACAAACAGGTGTGGAGTGAAAGCAATCAATAAAACACAAAGGCTCTGCAAAAACTATAGTTGACCAGCATGTTGTGGAAAGATTTTTCTCGCGTATGTGCCCCAGGAAGGCATCTGGACCAGATGGGATCTCTGGGCGCTTACTGAAGTCATGTAGTGAGGAGCTAGCAGAAGCCTGGAGTCCCATCTACCAGAAGTCTTTAGATACGTGTTCTGTCCCAGTAATTTGGAAAAGCTCTATTATAATTCCTGTACCAAAAAAAGCAAGCTGCAAAGAGAATAATGACTATCGTCCTGTTGCACTGACCTCACTGGTAATGAAGTGCCTCGAGAAGATTGTCATTGACATTCTGAAAACTGATTTTGGAGGACTTTTGGATCCTCTGCAGTTTGCTTATAAAAATAATAGAAGTACAGAGGATGCCGTTTTAACCTTAACTCATTCTGTGTTTAAACATTTGGAGGAGACAACCTCATATGCACGTCTTTTATTGGCTAATTTTAGTTCAGCTTTTAACACACTGCAGCCACACCTTTTAATTAAGAGGTTAAATGATTTTAAAGTGCATCCTGTCATTATTAAATGGTACCACTCATTTTTAACTTATCGTAAACAGCAAGTTAGTGTAAATGGAACTTTATCTAAATCCAGAACTCTCAGCACAGGAGCTTCCCAAGGCTGTGTTAGTTCACCATTTTTGTTCACCTTGTACACTGATGAGTGCAGAAGTGTCTATCCAGGCAATCAAATTATTAAATTTTCTGATGACACTGCTATTTTATCACTACTTCAAAAGACTCATGATCTGTCAAGCTATTTTATAGAAATTCAGAGGTTTGTCAATTGGTGTGATGTCAGTCATCTCATTTTGAATACTGATAAAACAAAGGAGATGGTGTTTGACCCTCGGGGAGTTGGTGACCACAGGCCTGTGGTCATCCACAACCACACTATAACACAGGTTAGTTTCTATAAATATTTGGGAGTATGTATTGACAATTCATTAACCTGGAACACACATATTGATTACCTCTGTAGTAGACTACAACAGCGGCTGCATTTCTTGCGTAGATTAAGAATACATGGCATTGATAAAAGGATTATGCTAATATTTTACCAGGCTGTGTTGGAGAGCTGTTTTAGATACAGCATTACAGCTTGGTTTGGCAACCTCTCTGTGAAACTAAAGAACAGAGGGTTGCGTTTAATTCATACAGCATGGAAAATTATTGGAGTTAAAGAGTATTTGCCCATGCAGATCTTATATGAACAGGCAGCTTGTAGACAAGCTCAAAAAATAATCAGTGACATGAGCCATGTACTAAACAATGAATATGTGCGGCTACCCTCAGGGATTAGATACAGAGTTCCCAAGTGCAGGTTCAATAGATACAAGAACTCATTTATCCCAACGTCAGTAAAACTTTTAAACTCAGATAAATAGGTCAGGGACCCTTATAACTCCTGTTCTTAATGACTGCTGTTATATATTTATGTATGTATGAACTTATATTATTTATTGGGTTTTATTTCATTTATTATGTACTACATCCATTGTGTATGTGTGGATTGTGTGGTTGCAGCATGGGTGTCAAGCCCAAGACAAATTTCCCCTTGAGGGACAATAAAGTTTATCTTATCTTATCTTAAACAGCTGTGACAGGTGAACAGACTGACAGGGCGGAAGTCCTGCTGCGGCACTGTCAAAATAAAAGCACAAACCAAAAGGACAGATAAACATGACTAGATACATACACAGAAAAGGAATAATAATCAAAGACCCGAGCACGGTACAGAACCGTGGTCAGCGTCATGACAGTTGCCTGTGGGGTTTTGGACAGTGAATTATATGCAGACTGTCTATCAATGCCATACATTTAAAAAAAAAATCAATATTTGGCCCAGCAGAAGAAGGTATTTTTAAATGTGTTTTTCCACTCTGCTGTAATTATTTCTAATTGGCTTAATTTGCACCAAATGATTTTTATAGTTATATTATTTAGAAAGTTGTTTACAATTATTTTTGTTTTATTCCAAAATAAATAGAATATCAGACAACCAATTATTAGACAACCAATCCACTAGTTGTTAAACTGAGAGTCTGGAGAACAGGTGAAGGATACAGATTTACATTATATTAATACATTTGAATAAGGAGCATTATGAGGAAACATAAAAAAAGAAAAGTAGCTTCTTCTAAATAAAACTTTCATCTCTGATTTATTAAACTATCAGGAACTAAAGCTGTGTGATCACTGTTGAAAGTAAGAGATGGATGATATTTTTCAGATTTAAACAATTTATGGATATGCTGATAATTAAAAACAATACAAAAAAATTATGGTCAGATATTCAGATATAGCCTTTATTTTTCAGCACAAAACAGTTTGTAATATACAGTGGGGCAAAAAAGTATTTAGTCAGCCACCAATTATGCAAGTTCTCCCACTTAAAAGATGAGAGAGGTCTCCAATTTTCATCATCGGTATACCTCAACTATGAGAGACAAAATGAGAAAAAAAAAAATCCAGAAAATCACACTGAAGGATTTTTAATGAATTAATTGGTAAATTCCTCAGTAAAATAAATATTTGGTCACCTACAAACAAGCAAGATTTCTGGCTCTTACAGACCTGTAACTTCTTCTTTAAGAGGCTCCTCTGTCCTCCACTCGTTACCTGTATTAATGGCACCTGTTTGAACTCGTTATCAGTATAAAAGACACCTGTCCACAACCTCAAACAGTCAGACTCCAAACTCCACTATGGCCAAGACCAAAGAGCTGTCAAAGGACACCAGAAACAAAATTGTAGACCTGCACCAGGCTGGGAAGACTGAATCTGCAATAGGTAAGCAACTTGGTGTGAAGAAATCAACTATGGGAGCAATTATTAGAAAATGGAAGACATACAAGACCACTGATAATATCCCTCGATCTGGGGCTCCACGCAAGATCTCACCCCGTGGGGTCAAAATTATCACGAGAACGGTGAGCAAAAATCCCAGAACCACATGGGGGGACCTAGTGAATGACCTGCAGAGAGCTGGGACCAAAGTAACAAAGGCTACATCAGAAACACACTACGCCGCCAGGGACTCAAATTCTGCAGTGCCAGACGTGTCCCCCTGCTTAAGCCAGTACACGTCCAGGCCCATCTGAAGTTTGCTAGAGAGCATTTGGATGATCCAGAAGAGGATTGGGAGAATGTCATATGGTCAGATGAAACCAAAATAGAACTTTTTGGTAAAAACTCAACTTGTCGTGTTTAGAGGAGAAAGAACACCATACCTACTGTGAAGCATGAGGGTGGAAACATAATACTTTGGGGCTGTTTTTCTGCAAAGGGACCAGGACGACTGATCTGTGTAAAGGAAAGAATGAATGGGGCCATGTATCGTGAGATTTTGAGTGAAAACCTCCTTCCACCAGCAAGGGCATTGAAGATGAAATGTGGCTGGGTCTTTCAGCATGACAATGATCCCAAACACACAGCCCGGGCAACGAAGGAGTGGCTTCGTAAGAAGCATTTCAAGGTCCTGGAGTGGCCTAGCCAGTCTCCAGATCTCAACCCCATAGAAAATCTTTGGAGGGAGTTGAAAGTCTGTGTTGCCCAGCGACAGCCCCAAAACATCACTGCTCGAGAGGAGATCTGCATGGAGGAATGGGCCAAAATACCAGCAACAGTGTGTGAAAACCTTGTGAAAACTTATAGAAAACGTTTGACCTTTGTCATTGCCAACAAAGGGTATACAACAAAGTATTGAGATGAACTTTTGTTATTGACCAAATACTTATTTTACCGAGGAATTTACCAATTAATTCATTAAAAATCCTTCAATGTGATTTTCTGGATTTTTTTTTTCTTATTTTGTCTCTCATAGTTGAGGTATACCTATGATGAAAATTGGAGACCTCTCTCATCTTTTAAGTGGGAGAACTTGCACAATTGGTGGCTGACTAGATACTTTTTTACCCCACTGTAGTTGTAATCCTTTTATTTCATTAATGAAGCTACATACAGTGCATCCAGAAAGCATTCACAGCACTTCACTTTTTCCACACTTTTTCCCCTCAAAATTTTACGCACAATACCCCATAATGACAACATAATTTTTTTTTGAGATTTTTGCAAATTTGTTAAAAATAAAAAACTAAGAAATCACATAAGTATACACAGCCTTTGCTCAATACTTTGTTGTTGCACCGTTGGCAGCAATTACAGCTTCAAAGTGTTTTTGAATATGATGCCACAAGATTGGCACACCTAACTTTGAGCAGTTTTGCCCATTCCTCTTTGCAGCACCTCTCAAGCTGCATCAGGTTGGATAGGAAGCATCGGTGCACAGCCATTTTCCGATCTCTCCAGAGATGTTCAATTGGATTCAAGTGTGGGCTCTGGCTGGGCCACTCAAGGACATTCACAGAGTTGTCCTGAAGCCACTCCTTTGATATCTTGGCTGTGTGCTTAGGGTCGTTGTCCTGCTGAAAGATGAACCGTCGCCCCAGTCTGAGGTCAATAGTGCTCTGGAGCAGGTTTTCATCCAGGATGTCTCTGTACATTGCTGCATTCATCTTTCCCCCTATCCTGACTAGTCTAGATCCTGCTACTGAAAAACATCCCCACAGCATGATACTGCACCACCATGCTTCACTGTAGGGATGGTATTGGCCTGGTGATGAGCGGTGCATGGCTTCCTCTAAACATGACGCCTGGCATTCACACCAAAGAGTTCAATCTTTGTCTCACCAGACCAGAGAATTTGGTTTCTCATGGTCTGAGAGTCCTTCAGGTGCCTTTTGGCAAACTCCAGGCGGGCTGCCATGTGCCTTTTACTAAGGAGTGGCTTCCGTCTGGTCACTCTACCATACAGGCCTGATTGGTGGATTGCTGCAGAGATAGTTATCCTTCTGGAAGGTTCTCTCTCCACAGAGGAACGCTGGAGCTCTGACAGAGTGACCATCGGGTTCTTGGTCACCTCCCTGACTAAGGACCTTCTCCCCCGATTGCTCAGTAGACGGCCAGCCAGCTCTAGGAAGAGATCTGGTGGTTCCGAACTTCTTCTATTTACGGATGATGGAGGCCACTGTGCTCATTGGGACCTTCAAAGTCGCAGAAATTTTTCTGTACCCTACCCCCAAATTTGTGCCTCGACACAATCCTCGGAGGTCTACAGACAATTCCTTTGACTTCATGCTTGGTTTGTGCTCTGACATGCACTGTCAACTGTGGGACCTTATATAGACAGGTGTGTGCCTTTCCAAATCATGTCCAATCAACTGAATTTACCACAGGTAGACTCCAATCAAGTTGTAGAAACATCTCAAGGATGATCAGTGGAAAGAGGATGCACCTGAGCTCAGTTTTGAGCTTCATGGCAAAGGCTGTGAATATTTATGTACATGTGATTTCTTCGGGTTTTTTTAAAATTTTTAATAAATTTGCAAAAATCTCAAAAACACTTTTTCATGTTGTCATTATGGGGTATTGTGTGTAGAATTTTGAGGGAAAATGAATTTAATCCATTTTGGAATAAGGCTGTAATCTAACGCAATGTGGAAAAAGTGAAGTGCCGTGAATACTTTCTGGATGCATTGTATAAAAAGCTTGTTTTCACTGTTGTAGTATGAATTCATTAATGCCACAGAGCTGTGTTTATAAAAAAAAAAACACTTTATAAGCAGCATAATCTTTATTTTAAAGGTCAAATAGCTGTTGCGGTCCTCAGTCACTTCTATTTTAGTTGTAGACGGGCAAAATGGTTCTTCGGTTGGCAAAGGTTTCAGACCCCTGGTCTAACCCATCCAAGATTTTTTTTGTAGATACAACTATGGTATTGTGGTGTATGTGAAACAGTGACGTACTACACTGCGGTAGCGCATACGCACGTATGATGTCATGACGCCGCAGGGTATATTATATGGCTGCTCACCATGAATTCACAAAACGTTAGTTCTTCATTACTTGCAAACCGGGAGTCACAGCCCCTTGTTGGCACTGCCTCTGCTAGGCAGGACCGTTGTTCTTGGCAGGCATGGTCCAGTCATCATCATGCTACTGCCTCACTCATCTGTGCAAGCTGGAATGTTCATTCCCTTGGTATAACTGATGACCCGTATAGATTACACAAGACTGCCATCATTGACCTGGAATTTCACAGATTGAACACTGACATTGCTGCCTTAAGTGAAACCTGGGTCACTGGCAACAGATTCATCCATGAAGTCAATTACACTTTCTTCTGGTCTGAGCACCCAGAAGGCAATAGACCACACCATGGAGCTGGCTTTGCAGTCCACAATAGTTTGCTGTCTTCAGTTCACCAACCTGTCAGCAAATCCGCCCGTCTCATGCTTCTTTACCTTCATTCATCAAGTGGTAATATCTGGCTCTTCTCGTGCTACACACCGACACTCAACTCTGATGTGGAAGACAAAGACAGATTTTACTAGCTTCTGTCTGAAGAGGTGAACAAAATTCCTCCCACAGAGGAACTACTGATTCTGGGAGACGTCAATGCTCATATAGGGAAAGACCACCTAGCCTGGCCTGATGTTCTAGGCCCCTACAGCATTGACAGCATGAATGCAAATGGACATCTCTTGGAATTCTGTGCCACATACCATTTTTGCTTTCCAAATATCTTCTTCCAAGGCACAACAAAGTCTAAAGTCACTTGGATGCACCCTTGCTCACGTAGATGGCATCAGCTTGATCACATACTTGTGCATAGATGGCGACTCTCAACTGTGCTGCACTGCAGGAGCCTACACTCAGCAGACTGCAGTACTGATGTATGTTCTGGATGTGATCATGCTTGTGTCTTACAGTAGAAGTATTGGGCACTCTTCAGGTAAAAAATGAGGAAGCAAAACTGACCTTTATGGCTTTTATTTATGAACGCTGGCTAGGCAAAAACCGATGCATTCTCTGGCTTCTTCAGTCCACCATCATCCCCTCTCCTATAACTCCTAAAGCGCCACAGCCTTCTATCTGTAGTTATAGGCTTGGCTGCCGCATAGAGGTAGTTACTCATTATTACATTTTCCTTTATAACAACTGATGACATATTTGACCCATTTACTTTTCTTGGACACCACAGCTCCTCCCCTGTAGCTTTTAACTGCTACACCATATTTTTTATGTATTAAGCAACAACAGACAACTACTGAACATACCAACATGCACAGCAAATACAGTGTAATTTTCATCTTGTGTCCATACATTCAGTTACAAGTCCAAACGCTGAGGAGGATGCACATTTCTCTTCGGACATTCCCTGACTCCTGAATTTGGATTGTTGTCCCGAGCTCCGTCAGCAACAGATGAGCTCAGAGAGCTTTCCGATACCTGCTCAGAACCAGCAGTGTCTATTACAGTGACGCCGTTTCCAGAATCATCAGGATAATCCCAGTCCATTTCAATGTTAGGTACAGTTTCTTCTGACTCTGTGTGGTCAGTGTTCTTTCTCTTAGCATCCAACATCTGATTTACAAGCCTTTTTTTTTTATTTAAGTTTTTGTAAAGGGTATACATGTCATTACAGCATTGCATTGTTTACATTTTCATCACATGTTCCCTTTTTTTTGTTTTTTGACAACATTGGAAAAATAATTATTACAACACCCTTCTTTTAAGTGAAAGAAAAAGAGAAATAAAAAAAAAGAACAAAAAACAAACAAAAAAAACAAAACAAGAAAAAAAAAGAGCAAAAAAATAAAAGAGTATCTGAGTAGCGTTGGAACAAAGAGAGGTGCCATTATTGAAATGGTATTTGTCAAAGATTAGATCTAATGGAAGACACATATGCGTTCCAGGGTTGCCAAAAATTCAAGAACCCATCCATGTCCTGTCTCAGTGCGAATGTCAACTTTTCCATCGAATAAATGTCCTGAATCACGTTAATCCAATCTTCAGGTGTAGGACAGTCCTTCAACATCCATTTTTTTTGTTAGAGCTTTTTTACTTGCCAGTATTAAAACAGTGAATAAGTATTTTTTTCCTCGTCTTTCCAGTGATTCCGGTAGTAAACCCAAATACAAAGTTACAAAAGAAAAGGGAACTGTTATTTTGAATATTTTCCCCAATATTGTCTGTACATTGGTCCAATATTGGTGGATAACTGGGCATGACCAAAACACATGAAAATGATTTGCAGTCTTTTCACCACACAAGCGCCAACAATTCAACCCTTTATGAGTAAATTTGTTTTGTGCAGGTGTTCTGAAAAATCTTACCAAATTTTTCCATCCAAATTCTCTCCACTGCAGGGATAAGGTACTTTTCCATTGTTGTTTATTTAGCTTTTCCCATATTTCCAGTTGTAAAGTGAAATTCCCCTCTTTTTCCCATCTCTCTTTTATATATGATGTGTTGTCTCCTTTTAAGTCTTGAAGACCAAGGTATATTTTAGAAATGTATCTGATCCCTGGGATCCCTTTATATGCCATTAAGAAGACCTTCAGAACACCTGACTGGGCCCTTTCCAAATCCTCCTTTTTAAGTAATTTGTTTATGTGGTGTCTAAGCTGAAAGAACCTGTAAACGTCTTGATTTATTAGACCTTGTTTTTTCAAATCTTCAAAATTTCTTAAAGTCTGCCCTTTAAAAAAATCGTAATATTTTATCAGTCCGTTCTCTTTCCACTTTTTAAATCTAGTGTCTGTTTTATTAGGAGTAAAGTCTTGATCATAGGCAATCCATTGCAGTAATCTATAGGGTTCTTTAGTTTGATTCTCTCTGACTATCTTAAACCAAATTTTTAGCGGGGTCTCTATCCACGGGTTAGTGTTATTCAAAAGTTTAGGTAAGACATTGTTCCCTATTATCGCCTGTAGGGGAATGTCACTTGTTATTTAGCATTCTGTCTCCTTCCATTGTGCAGTGTAGACTGGGTTACATATCTCTACTAAAGTTTTAATTTGTGTGGCTTTAAAATAGTCCCTGATATTTGGCAGCGCGAGCCCACCTTTGGCTTTGTTTAGCTGTAGGGTTCTATATCTGATTCTAGGTCTCTTGCCCTGCCATATGAATCTTGAGATCCTTCTGTCCAGTTTTTGCCATATTTTTTTGGGAGGTTCTACCGGTATTGTTTGGAAAAGGTATAGAAGACATGGAAGTATATTCATTTTGACTGCTTCAATTCTTTGTGCAGTAACCAAGAACGGTATCATATTCCATCTTGCTAGATCAGATTTTATTTTTGCCATCAATGGATCATAGTTTAGTGTTATAATTTTGTTGAGTTGTTTCGGGATATTGACCCCCAGATATTTCATAGGTTCCATCTCCCAGTTAGTTTTGAGTTTGCTCAGTAAATATTGATTTGGGTCATAGTTGAATGTTAAAATTTGGGTTTTATGCATGTTTAATTCGTACCCCGATAAATCTCCATACTCTGAAAAAACTGAGATTAGTTCTGGAAAAGAGGTGTCTGGCTGCCCCAGGTATATTAAAATGTCATCAGCAAAGAGTGCTATTTTATGTTCCTTCTGACCAAGTGTAATACCTTGAATTTTCTGATTCTGTCTTATTCATTGGCTCAGAGGTTCTATGAAGATTGCAAAGAGCAGTGGAGACAAGGGGCAGCCCTGACAACATCCTCTTTCCAGTTCAAAAGATGATGATAATTTACCGTTAATCCTTATTTTAGCTGTTGGTTTTTTATATAATGCCTGGATAGTTCTAATGAAGTTGTTATGAAAATTGAAACTGGATAAGATTCTATATAGGAAAGACCAGTCAACCGAATCAAATGCTTTTTCAGTATCTAATCCCAAAATGGCTGCATTTAAATTATATTCTTTTATATGATAAATTATGTGTAAAGTGCGTCTAATGTTATCTTGTGTCTGTCTTTGTCTTATAAAACCTGTTTTGGTCTAAATGAATTAAGTCTGTCAGTATATTTTCTAACCTTTTGGCAAGGATAGTGGTAAAAAGCTTATAGTCCTGATTTAACACACTGATTGGTCTGTAGTTGGAGCAGTCTAGTCTATCCTTTTCAGGTTTAGGTATGACTGCAATGACCCCTTCTCTCCAGGAGGGGGGGATTTCCCCTGTGTGGAGGACATAGTTAAATGTTTTCAGGAGGAGAGGAGATAGTTGCTGTTTAAAGGTTTTGTACCACTCTGCTGTATAGCCGTCTGCTCCTGGGGATTTGTTAGCTTTAAGTTTCATAATTGCTTTTTCTAATTCTTTAGGTTGTATTTCTGACAATAGTGTTTTATTTTGTGACTCAGTAAGTTGGGGAAGGTTTAATGTATTTAGGAAGGCTTTGGATGCGTTTTTGTGTTTTTTGAGGGAGTACAAGTTCTTGTAGTAGTTCTCGAAGCTTTTAAGAATTTCCTGAATTCTAAATTTTATTTCCTTTGATACTGGGTCTCTGATTTTGTAGATTGCTCTCTCCGTTTGTTGTTTCCTCAATTTATAGGCTAGTAATTTTGCTGATTTGCTACCTGTTTCATAGTATTTTTGTTTCAGAAATGTAAGTTTCTTCTGGATTTCTATTGTGTAGATCTCATTTATTTGTTTTTTAATTTCCTTAATTTTGAGCGAGTCATTAGAATGAGTGTTGTCTTTGTGCTCTTTTTCTAGTTTCTTAAGTTCTGACTCTAATGTGATTAGTTTTTCTTGTCTCACTTTCTTTTGGATTGCCAGTTTTGCGATAATCTTTCCCCTTATTACAGCTTTCCATGCGTCCCACAGTATTAAAGGGGATACTTCTCCATTATCATTTTCTTCCAAATATCTGAGAATATCTGATTCCAATTCATCTTTCAGTGGTCCTTTCAGCACATTTGAATTTAACCTCCAAGAAAATGTATTATTTGTGTATTTTTGGGTACTTAAGTCCATATAGATCGGACTGTGGTCAGAGAGATCCATCAGTCCTATTTTACATGTTTTTACTCTTCCAATGTCTCTATTAAACATAAAAAAAAATAGTCAATCCTTGAGTATGATGAATGTGGTGCTGAGTAAAATGTATAATCTTTTACACTGGGGTTGAATTCCCTCCACACGTCACAGATTCCCATTTCTTTTAGTAGCATCCGAGTTTTTCTACTTTGAGTGTTATTTTGATGTGGAGAATTACCTGATGCATCCCAGTATGGATTCAGTCTTAGATTGAAGTCTCCACCACATATCACTAAACCTTGGGCTTTAGTTATCATTAGGTCAAATACATTTTTATAAAATTTCCAGCTAGCCCATGGAGGTGCATATACATTCAGCAGGGTGATATCTTCTCCCTCTAGCTGACCAAGTACCATGCTGAATCTCCCTTCTTTATCTTTGTGTTCTGATTTTTTTTTCAAATATAATTTTGGTTGAGATCAATGTCGCTACCCCCCTCCTCCTCCCTGACTTATATGAAGATGAAGAGATCATTTTAAACCCTTGTCTATTAAGTTTAGTGTGCTCCACATCTGTTAGGTGGGTTTCCTGTAAAAATATTATTCCTGCTTTGTCTTTTTTCATTTTGCCTAGAATCTTGAATCAGAATCAGAATCAGAATAAGATTTATTGCCATTGTTCATGTAGTACACAAACTAGGAATTTGTCTCAGTGCAATGCTGCAACATTAAACATGATAAAATAAAAGAAATAAACTATACATGCAATAAAGTGTAGAATAAGAGTGAGTAATACTAGTCAGCAGTTTAAATATATTAGCAAGCAGCAGATAATGTGGAGAACCATATAGTGCAGTCGGTAATGCAGGAAGAAAACAGTGATGATTGACATGAGTCTGGTTGAGCTGCTGTACATAGTGCACGAGAGTCAATAAGTCACTTAGTGTTCAGCAGTCTGATGGCAGAGGGGAAGAAGCTGTTCATGTGACGGGAGGTTTTAGTCTGGATGGACTGAAGTCTTCTACCTGAGGGGAGAGGGGCAAACAGTACGTGACCAGGGTGTGAGGGATTGGCTATGATCCGGCCAGCACGCCTCCGGGTCCTGGAGATGTACAGATCCTGGAGAGATGGGAGT
Source organism: Pholidichthys leucotaenia (assembly GCA_020510985.1). NCBI lineage: Eukaryota > Metazoa > Chordata > Actinopteri > Cichliformes > Pholidichthyidae > Pholidichthys > Pholidichthys leucotaenia. Next base: position 153,271,461 of record CM035848.1, read on the forward strand.
TTGCAGCCGATCACCTTCTCAGCAGTGCGCACGACGCACTGCAGCCTTAGTCTGTCCCTGGCAGTGGCTCCTGCGTACCACACGGTTGTGAGGATGGACTCGATGATGGCTGTGTAGAACTGCACTAACATCTTGGTGGGTAGCTTGAGCTTCCTCAGCTGCCGCAGGAAGAACATCCTCTGCTGGGCCTTTTTGATGAGGGAGCTGATGGTCGGCTCCCACTTGAGGTCCCTGGTGATGGTGGTGCCTAGGAAGCGGAAGGAATCAGCAGTGGTGATGGGAGAGCCTGTAAGGGTGAGGGGGGGCAGAGGGGTTGTGACTTTCCTGAAGTCCACAATCATCTCCACTGTCTTCAGAGCATTCAGCTGCAGGTTGTTGTTGTTGCACCAGGACGCCAGCTGGGCCACCTCACTCCTGTAGGCGGACTTGTCGCCGTTGGAGATGAGCCCGATGAGGGTGGTATCGTCCGCAAACTTGATCAACTTGACAGACTGGTGGCTGGAGGTGCAGGAGTTGGTGTAAAGGGAGAAGAGTAGGGGGGAAAGTACACAGCCCTGGGGTGATCCGGTGCTGATGCTAGCAGAGTCTGAGACAGTCTTTCCCAGCCGCACATGCTGCCTCCGGTCCGTCAGGAAGTCGGTGATCCACCTGCAGAGGGAGTCAGGCACGTTGAGCAGGGACAGCTTGTCCCGGAGCAGAGCGGGGCGGATGGTGTTGAATGCGGAGCTGAAGTCCACAAACAGGATCCTGGCGTAGGTTCCCGGGGAGTCCAGGTGCTGCAGGATGGAGTGGAGGGCCAGGTTGACTGCGTCGTCTACAGACCTGTTGGCTTGGTAGGCAAACTGCAGCGGGTCCAGGAGGGGGGTGGTGATGGACTTGAGGTGGGGCAGGACCAGGCGCTCAAAGGACTTCATAACTACAGAGGTGAGCGCTACAGGTCTGTAGTCGTTAAGACCAGTGATCCGTGGCTTCTTGGGGACAGGGATGATGGTGGAGGATTTGAGGCAGGACGGCACGTGGCATAGCTTAAGGGAGGTGTTAAAAATGTCTGTGAAGACAGGAGCCAGCTCTTTCACACAGTGTCTCAGGGTGGAGGGAGACACGCTGTCCGGACCGGGGGCCTTGCGCGGGTTCAGTCTGGAGAACTATTTGAGCACGTCCTGCTCACTGATGACAAGGGCAGGGGGGGAGGAGGGGGGGCGCCTTTGATGAAGTAGGGACCGTGGAGGCTGTGGAGCTGGAGGGAGGGGAGGAGTTGGACACAGATGACGGGGTGTCAAAACGGGCATAGTGTTGGGACAATCTTTGACAAAGGGCTTTGTCATCCTGACCTTTAGGAGCCTGAGGCTGATAATTGGTGATTTGCCTCAGTCCTCTCCACACAGAAGCCGAGTCATTAGCAATGAACTGCTGCTGGAGTCTCTCAGAATACACAGATTTAGCTCTCCTCAGCTCTCTGCTAAACCGATATTTAACCTCCCTGTAGCAGCCCCTGTCTCCACTTTTCAGCGCTGCTTCCTTCTCCTTCCTGATCTGTCTGAGCTTAGCAGTGAACCAGGGCTTATCATTAGAGTACCTCATCCTGGTGCGCGATGGAAGAATGCTCTCCTCACAAAAGTGGATATAAGAGTTCACAGTGTCCGTGCACTCATCCAGATCATGCGTGGCTCCTTTAAACATGCCCCAATCAGTTATTTCCATGCACGTTTCCAGCTTCTCCTCAGCTTCACTGGTCCATTTCTTCGTAGTGCTCACAACAGGTTTAGTGAGCTTCAATCTCTGTCTGTATGTGGGAATGAGGTGGACCATCACGTGATCAGATAGTCCGAGCGCAGCGCAGGGAACAGCGCGATATGCGTCTTTCACTGTGGTGTAACAGTGATCCAGCGTGTTTTTTCCTCTGGTGGGGCATTTAACACTAGAAGACCCAGACATTAGCCCTCTTGTGGCCACTTGATGGTCCCCCTATGGGTTTTCTAGCCAAAAAGGCCAAATGGCCCCTCTCTGGGTCTTCTAGTGTTAATAAACTGTTTGTAGCGGGGGAGATCGTGGCTCAGATTGCTCTGGTTAAAGTCGCCAACCACAATAACCAGAGAGTCTGGAAAAATCCGCTCCGTGTGTTGGATGTGATCCGCGAGCACGCGCTGAGCTTCGCGCGTGTCCGCGTCAGGAGGGACGTACACAGCGATGAGGATGAATGAGGCGAACTCCCGCGGGAAATAAAATGGCTTGCAGTTAATAAAAAGAAATTCCAGGGCGGGAGAACAGTGTTTGGAAATTACCGTTACATCAGAGCACCAGCTGCTGTTGATGTAGAAGCAGACTCCTCCTCCTGAGGATTTACCGGAGAGCTCTGTGTCACGATCAGCACGAAACAGCTGAAATCCCTCGAGGCGCAGCGCGCTGTCCAGTGTATTTTCCCTGAGCCAGGTCTCGGTAAAACAGAGGGCAGCCGAGGAAGAGAGGTCCTTAAAACGCATCAGCAGTCTCAGTTCCTCTACCTTGTTAGAGAGAGAGTTGGCATTGGACAGAAATATGCCAGGCAAAGCCGTGCGCGTGCCTCTTCTGCGGAGCCGGACGAGAGCGCCCGCTCGTCTTCCTCTCTTTTGCCGTCTCACTTTTCGAGCCAAGCAATGAACCAGATCGGCGGCAGGAGCTAAGAAAACTGGGAGTAGGTCCGTGGGAGTGAAAGTCCTGATATTTAGAAGCTCTTCACGGGTATAAGAGCAGGCAGACACACAATTGACAAACAAAAACAAACAAAGGGCGCAGCGAAGCACCATGGCGACCACTGTGGGCGCCATCTTGCGCAAGAAGATGTGAATCTTGGATCTTTTAACTGGATTCAGGACCCCTTTTACATTATATGAGATTATTTTGGTTACACCCTGTTTCTCCATTGTGTTGCCTTATTTAGTATCACAGTTTGGTGGCCCTCTTTTATGCTACTCCGAAACTGAAAGAACATTAAGAACATAAAAAACATTAAGAACATAGTATATAAAACTTTAAAACAAAAAACTGACAAAAGATCTTCCTGAGCTGAGGTCTTTTTAGCGACCTTAGAAGAGCCTTGTTGGTGCGTTGGCTCTGAGGGAAATTCCTCAAACTCTGTTACGTGCTGAGGGCCCTCTCTTACCCCTGTAAGTTGTCCCATGTTTTTAACGTGAATTTCAGATCCCAATCCGAACTTGTAATGATTTTTTTTTTATGCCTATACCCTATGAAATTGTGCGCAACCTCCCACCACCATCACAGCAAACAGTGATTTAACTAACTCTCCACACTAACTATTTGTTAGTGTGGAGAGTTTATGTGGTTCATTGTCACATTTCTATTTTAACAAGTTTTTTCAAAAAAAAAAAAAAAAGACTTATTTGTTTCTAATATTATGTCTGTTCCCATGAAATGTTTTACCACTTGATACTTGCTGAGTCTGCATCTCCTTTAATGTTTGTTACCTTGTAGGAGGAGGGTTGGATGCACAGATTGACTAAAAATAACGTTATTCCCTCCTGAAAACGCTCAGTTTTTCCTTATAGCCCTGGCGCTGGGTTTCCCGGTGCTGGCCCGTGGATTTCGAGGGTCTCTGTGCGCATCACGTTTGAGCCTTGATTCTTTCGATCGGGTCTGCTGCGGGTTTATACACCGTTACCGGGAGCTCTCTTCTCGCCATATCTGTGGTTGCTTCTTCCACCGAGTTGTAGAGACACGTCTCATCCCCATAAAAAACCCGCAGCTTCGCTGGAAATGGAGTTTGAAAGTGCAGTTTCTTCTCTGGTAGTACCTTTTTAGCGTCGTTGTATTCCCAACGCTTTTTAAGGACCTCCGGGGCGTAGTCGTGCTCCACAAAAACTTTTCTTTCTTGGTGCATAAATCCTTTTTTCTGCCAAGCCAGTTTCAAAACCTCCTCCTTTGTTTTGAAGTTGGAGAACTTCACCACCACCGAACGCGGGGGGGCTTCCACCGACAGCCTTGGGGCTAATGAACGATGCGCCCTTTCTATTTTCAAATTGGTGGATTGGGGAATTTCCAACTTCTCTCTCAGTATGGATTCCACGCATGCAGCCATTGTGGTGAAACCGTCCTCGACTCCTTCTTTTAGACCATGAATTCTTATGTTGTCTCTTCTTAGTCTTCCTTCTTGGTCGGTTAGCTTAGCCTCCAGTCTTGACTGTCGTTTGAGTAGTTCCAGCACAGTTTCTTCCAGCCCTTTTATTCTTTCCTCTGCTTCCATGATTCGGTCCTCAGCCTGGTCCACTCTGCTGTTTGTCCTTTTTATTTTGTCTTTAATTTCACGAAATTCGGCCCAACACTCTCGGCGAAATTGTCTTAATTCTTGAAGTACCATTTTTAAGCTAACCGTGTTGCTAGCCTCATTCAGCTCCTCTGCTTCTGAGTGGTTATTGTCCTCCAGGTCAGATTCTCCTGCTGATGCGCGTCTTGGCCTGGTAAATGTCGATCTCTTCTGTTTTCCTTTAGGCATAATGACTTTGTCTTTTGATTTTCACTCTTCCAAAAATCCGTTAAATCTGATTTTCAAGGTGTTTTCATGGATCGGGTCTGGGAGCTTCACCGTTAAGCTGCTATCACCATGGTGTCCAGACCGGAAGTCCGATTTTCAATCCTTTTTACACATGTTCCCTTTACATTTACCATGTAAGTCACAGGTCCCAAAACTTCAGTTATAACACCATCTAACCACTTCGCTTCTCCCCTGTAGTTCTTTATCAGCACTTGCTGACCTACAGAGAAAGCCCCGAGTCTTCTTGCCTTTCCCCGATGGCTTTGAAAGCTCACTGTTGAGAAGGACTGTGTTATATCTGGTTTTAACAAAGACCACCTTGTGCAAATCTGTCTCTTCAAGAACAACTCTGATGGTGTTTTCTTTGTAGTTGTGTGTGGCATGTTTCTATAACTGAATAAAAAGTTAACAATACAGTGTTGCAGTGTCATGCCACCAACTGCTTTATGTATGGCTAGAGAATTTTTGAAATTTTGTACTAAACACTCAGCCAGTCCATTTGAAGCAGGGTGATAAGCAGGAGTTTTGATATGCTTAACTGCATTTAACATCAGAAAGGACTCAAACTCCGTAGCAGTGAACTGCAGCCCATTGTTTCTTACTACTGACATAACGCACGGCTCAGGAGACGCACACACACAGGCTTAGAGTAGTTCAAAGAGTTTATTAACAGCAGGAGTGAATGAGTGTGTGTCTGCGGGATGTAAATGTGTTGGTGATGGTGTCTGCTCCAGGCACAGAGGCAGGTGACCGTTCAGCCGAGCAACCCTATGGAGAGAGCACAGGGAGAGGGTGACGGGCATACACCAACACAGGAGGGATTTATGGCGAGAGAAGGACTTACTTGGTGGGTCAGGACAGCTGGCACAACAAGGGGGCGAAGCCCGGAAGACAGCCACCTGGAGAGCTCTGTACAGCAGCGAGGATTGGGCGATGGAGTGGAGATGTCCGCCGCTGGGGAATCCACCTGTGCACAGGGGAGAAGACTGAAGAAAAGAGGTAAGCGATCTTCTTACCAAAATGGTGACGCTGAAGGGAAGTATGCTCACAACGGTGAGGGACGAAGTCTGACGGCTTCAGGCCGAGCCTCCGGGCGAGACGGCCTTTATCCCTCGCCGCTGATGATTGTCAGGTGCGTGAGCAGGTGGCGCCGCTGATGAATGGCGCGGCGTGACAACTACCTCCTTTGGTAACCCATAGGATGCAAAAAGGTTTTGTAACACTTCAGTGGTTTTGCTGGCAGCTGTGGCATGCATATGAATAATCTCCAGCCAGTGAGCATATGCATCCATAACAACCAAAAACATCTGCCTTTCTACCTTTGCAAAATCAAGATGTATTCTCTCCCATGGATCTGTAGCCCATTTCCAAGTGTGTACGGGTGCTGAAACTAGCATGCTACACTGTTGTTTACAAATGTCACAACGATTAACCTCACTTTAAATGTCCTCATCCAGTGTTGGCCACCAAAACAAACTTCTGGAGAGGGCTTTCATTTTCACCATACCCCAATGGTTGTCATGTTGCTCTGACAGCAATCTCTTCTGTAAGGTCTCTGGTATAACCACTCAAAACCCCCAAAGAACACAGCCATCTTCTATGGTGAGATCAAACTTCTGCTTCACATATGGTTGTAAAACCTCATCTGGGACATACGTTGGCCAACCCCATAAAACATACTGTTTTACCTTTGTCAGCACAGGATCCCTTTTTGTTTCCTTCGCAATGTCTTTTGCCACAACTGGAAGGCTGCCTAAAAGAAGACACTCTGTACATTGGGTTAGACCTAGGAAAACTGTCATCTGCCATTGGAAGTCTGGAAAGAGCGTCAGCATTTCCATGCTGCTCAGATGGCTTATACTGAATCTCATAGGAATATGCAGCTAATATCAGTGACGATCTCTGCATTCTAGCTGCAGCTAGCGGTGGAATTCAAGTCTTAGGACCCAGTATCTTCAACAAGGGTTTGTGGCCCATCAACAAGATAAATTTACGACCAAACACATACTCGTCAAACTTCATCACACCAAACATCAAACCCAATGCTTCTTTTTCTATTTACGAATAGTTTTTCTCAGCTTTTGTTAGCATTCGAGAAGTGAAAGGAATGGGTTTTTCACTACCGTCATTCATCTTGTGTGAAATCACTGCTCCAACTCCAACTGGTGAAGCATCGCATGCTAGGATGAGTGGGAGATCTGGGTTGTAATGTACCAGCACTCTGTTTGAGATTAGCTGTTTTTTTTGTTTTTTTTTAGCATTCTCAAATGCTTTCTGACATCATGCTGACCACTCCCACTTTGTCTCCTTCTGCAGCAACCCTGTCATGGGTGCAATCCGGGTTGAAAGATTCGGTATGAATTTGCCATAATAGCTCAGGAATGAGAGAAAAAACTTAAACTCAGTTGCATTAGTGGGAACTGCTGCTTTAGCAATAGCCTCACATTTCTGTTTCATGGGATGAATCCCTTCAGCATCAATGACATGGCCTAAATACGACACACTATGCTGAAAGAAGACTTAGATTGTGAACAAAGATTTATCTTTGTTCACTGTAAAGTCATGGCATTTAAACCTTTTCAACACCTCTTCCAAGTTTTGCATTTGTGTTTTTGTATCAGGGCCAGTCACCAAAATATCATCTAGATAGCAAGTCACACCATCTAATTTCTGCAACATTTGAACCATTAATTTTTGGAATATTGCCGGTGCACTTGCAACACCATAGGGTAGCCTGTTTACTTGGAACAACCCTTTGTGGGTGTTTATAGTCAAAAATGGCTTGGAGCTCTCATCTAATTCCACTTGTTGATATGCCTGAGACAGATCCAATTTGGTGAATTTAGCCCCCCTTGCTAATTTCTTGAACAAATCCTGGGGTTTTGGAATAGGGTACTGATATACCTCAAGCCATGGATTGATAGACACCTTATAATCTCCACAAATCCTCACTGTTTGATCTACTTTTGGGATGTTGACAGTAGGGGCTGCCCATGCACTGTAATCAATGTGTGTGATTGCACCATCAGCCTCCATTTTTTTTAACTGCTCCTCCACAGCATCTCTGAGAGCATAAGGCACGGAGCGGGCTTTGCAAAACTTTTGAACTGCTCCTGGCACCACATGTTGCTTTGCTTCTATCCCTGTCACTTTTCCTAGGGTAGGCTCAAACACTTCTGGATAACTGTCACATAATTCCTCTACATCCAATTTTAACTTTCGGATCCAGTCCCGGCCCATTAAGGCTGGACCATCACCTTGAACCACAAACAAGTTTAGTTTACAACTCGTTTACTTACTCTTCACTTTCACAAAAATCATCCCTCTCAGTTGAAGAGACTCTTTACTGTATGTTTTTAGTACACAGTTAGCTGGTATTAGTTTCACTTTCTTAAACCTTCGTTTGTACAGTTTCTCAGAGAATACAGATACAGCAGCACCAGTGTCTACTTCCATTTTTAAATGTCTCATTTACTCTCACATATATACAAAACATGGTTTCTCAATACCACCATCACTGTCCAAATCAGTGTGCACATACCACCATCACTGTCCAAATCAGTGTGCACATTCTCATCCTTCACAGAAAACAGTTCAACATCTCTGACATTACCTGCAAGGAACTCAGTTACAAAGTCCAGTGGTGTTGGTTTACTCTTTGTTGTGCTGGACCTCTGTCTCTCCAGCTGAGTAGTTTGCACCTGAGGCTCCAGTGCTCGACTCGGCTGTTGAAACTCCCTCTGTGTTGACTAGCGGAGCCCCAGCTGGCAATAATGGTGGGAACCCCTCCGGTGGTCGGTCAGGAACACTGTTCCCACCTCCTGTGGCGATTTCTGCTCATCTCCAAACACTGTTCTCCACCTCGGCTGTAGCATTTAGGTGCTTAGTCCACTTTGTTGGCTTCTCTTTTTGCCCTTCTGGATAAGAGCAACATGCCTAGGCAATGTGGCCTTTCTTCTTACAAGCCCAACATTCTATGTCTTTGTATCGGCATTCAGCAGGCATGTGTCCTTTGCCTGTGCATTGGTAACAGGGCTTCCCTCTTGCCTCTGCTTTCTGAGCAATCACTTTTGCAATGGTATTTGTCTTAAATGACTTCTGAGACAATTGCTGTGCATTTTGCATAGTCACTTCATATGCAAGCCCCATATCATAAGCTCCTGCCAGTGTTAAGTCTTTAGACTGGGCTGCACTAAGCATTCTGTCACGGAGCTCTGCACTTCTGATCCCGCACATGAACCTATCTCTGAGAGTGTTGTCTACAAATGTCCCAAATTTACAGGTTGAAGTCAGCTTCCTTAAACTAGCCATGTACTCACTTATAGACTCATCGTCTCTCTGGTGCCTGGAGTTGAACTTGTATCTTTCAGCAATGATGTTGGTTTTCAGCACAAAATGCACTCTCATTAACTCAATCAACTCTAACGTTTTCGATGACGGTTTTGCTGGTGCGCATAAATCCCTCAGCAGGTTGTGGTTCTTTTTTCCAACAATGTTCAGAAACACAGCCTTATACTTTTCTTATCCATAGTCTATTTCATTAACCACAAAAAACCGTTCTAACCTTTCCAAGTAGGCTTCAAATCCTTCTTTATTTTCATCAAAATGGAAATCTTCACTTTTGCTGTAGGCACCTGCCATATTGTCGCAGTTTTTCTTTCTTCCTCTCAACGGAGTTTTTAATTGAGCCAAAAAACTCTTTTCAACCTGAGAAAAATCTCATCCTCATCACCAGAATCTGTTGTGTCTCACAGCAGAAGTATTGGACATTCTTCAGGTGAAAAATGAAGAAGAAAAACTGACCTTTATGGCTTTTATTCATGAACGCTGGCTAGGCAAAAAACAATACATTCTATGGCTTCTTCAGTCCACCATCATCTCCTCTCCTATAACTCTTAAAGTGCCACAGCCTTCTATTTGTAGTTATAGGCTTGGCTGCCACCTAGAGGTAGTTACTTGTTACTACATTTTCCTTTATAACACCTGATGACATATTTGACCCATTATGGGGGATCCATGCTGTAGTATTCATCTCAGACTGGAAGGAAGGGAGGTACAGTAATTTCCTCTGATGGAAGAGCATGGGGATTAAGGGGCTGGGGGACAAAAGGAATTGTGATGCGAGAATGAATTGTGATGCAGGACCTCAGGTAGCAGGGATGTGTGAGTGTGGTAATATAAAAGAGAGTCTTTGCTACAGAATGTTAATGTTTTTCTGATTCTGAGAGATGTGAGAGAGTGAATAAAGATCATCTGCTCTGAATGCTTGGCCTGGTTATTCCTCTCTCCACACTGGTGACCCTTGACGAATAATAGAACATGAGGCAAACACCCTGGAGATGACCCGGACGGGAAGCCCCAGCAACGCGTGCGCCTTTTCGGTCAAACTACCAGACTTTTGGCTGCACAACCCGAAGTCTTGGTTCCTCCACACCGAGGCCCAGTTCGCGCTCCAGGGAATAACAGCAGATGACACCAGATATTACTATGTGGTCGCAGCGCTGGACACTCGCACGACTCAGCAAGTAAGGAGCCCGCTCCAACAGCCCCCAGCCCGCGACAAATACGGGGCTCTCAAAGCCGCGCTGACCCGGCGCTACATGCTCTCAGACTGCGAGAGAGCGGAGAGGCTCCTGACGCGCTCCGAGTTAGGAGACGGGTTGGTGGTCGAACTGATGGAGAAGATGTTGGTGTTGATGGGCACGGATGACGGGCATTTTCTATTTGCCCACCTTTTCCTCTGGAACCTCCCAATGGTGGCCAGAGTGGTCCTTGCCAACTCGCCATTGCTGGCCGCGCATGACTACTGTGCGCTAGCCCAGGAGGCAGATCAGATCATCCTCACCACCAGAGTCCTCACAGTGAACGCAGTGGCGTCGGAACCCAGCGAGATGGCCAGCGGAAGCGAGGAGCCAGCGATGGTAGCGGCAGCGGGGGCCAGGAAGTGCCAGAGAGACACGCTTTGCTCCTATCACCGCCGTTTTGGAGAGGACGCACACCGATGCATGCCACCGTGCCAATTCAAGCGTTCGGGAAACACCAGGACCGGCAGTCGGTAGCAGCTGTGGCCGCCGGTGAAGAAAGCAAGCTGCTCTACGTGACAGACTCACGCTTGGGGAGACGGTTCCTCATGGACTCTGGCTCCCAAAAGAGCCTCATCCTACCGTCCTACGCCGACCGGCTAAAGGGAGCTAGCGGCCCTGAGTTGACAACCGCAAACGGCTCAGACATTAAGACTTTTGGTGAGAGGACAATGACTGTATCTCTGCACGGCTGTACGCACCAGTGAACATTTGTCATAGCGGCATGCAGTTTCCCAATCTTAGGCGCTGATTTTTTGTGTGCACACGGACTACTAGTCGATGTTGCTAACAGACGCCTAATTAATGCAATGTCTTTTGATTCTCTCCCTTGTACAGCTCGAGGAGCCGGGCCCACAACGCTAGCCAACGTCATAGCTCCAGGTGGTAAGTTCCACACACTGCTCACCCAGTTCCCAGCACTCACGGTCCCAACGTTTTCGGCGGCCATCACTAAACACGGGGTGGAGCACTTTATTACCACCACCGGGCCACCCGTTTTCGCACAACCTCGGTGCCTGGACACAGCGAAACTGGCCATAGCGCGCGAGGAGATTGCCAACTTGGAAAGGCTGGGCATCATCAGACGATCAAACAGCCCATGGGCATTCCCACTACATATGGTCCCTAAGGCCGAGGGATCATGGCGACCTTGCGGAGATTTCCACAGATTAAACAACGCCACAGCGCACGACCACATACCCGACCCCCCATATTCAGGATTTTTCCATTCACCTCGCCGGGGCACGTATTTTTTCTAAGATAGACCTGGTCCATGGTTACCACCAGGTCCCAGTGCGCGCGGAGGACATACCTAAAATGGCAGTAATAACCTCGTTTGGTCTGTTTGAGTTTTTCTGCATACCTTTCGGGTTAAAAGGCACGGCACAGACATTCCAACGCATGATGGATGCAGTGTTGCGTGATCTGCTGTTTGTGTTCGTCTACCTGGATGACATCCTGGTGGCCAGCGTGTCTGAGGACGAACACGTAACCCAACTCAGGATGGTTTTCCAGAGGTTAGAGGAGCACGGGTTAATAATCAACCCGGCGAAATGCCAGTTCGGCGTGACTGGGATCAATTTTTTGGGACACCGCATCTCACCGGAGGGAGCGATACCCTTACCGGACAAGGTGCGCGCAGTGGCGAATTTTCCCCGGCCTCAGACGGTCAGGGCGCTGCAGGAGATTTTGGGGATGGTTAACTTTTATAACTGTTTCCTCCCCCGCGCAGTCAAGCTCATGCAGCCGTTGTACGCTGCACTCAAGAAACGGAAACTGGTGGACATAGTCGACTGGACTCCTGAGCGGGAGCAGGCGTTCTCTGAGGTTAAAACAGCCCTGGCAAACGCTGCACTACTGGCGTAACTGGACCCGGCGGCTTGGATAGCGCTCACTACCGACGCCTCGGATGTAGTCATAGGGGCCGTCGTGGAGCAGTGCGCCACCGGTTCTTGGCAACCGCTCGCCTTTTTTAGCAGGTCTTTGCGCGACAGTGAGTGTAAATACAGCGCGTTTGACAGAGAGTTACTGGCTCTCCACCTGGCCATACGCCACTTCCAGTTCTGGCTTGAAGGGCGCACCTTCACTGTGTTCGTGGACCACAAGCCACTAATGTACGTGATGGCCAAGGTTTCATAACCATAGTTGGGCCAGCAGCAGAGACAGCTGGCCGCGATCTCGGAGTTTACGACCGACATTCAGCATGTGGCCGGTAAACTTAACATGGTGGCGGACTGCCTCTCACGTGCATTAGTGGCCCCACTCTTCGTAGGGATAGATTACACGGCCATGGCCGCGGAGCAGATCGGCAATGCGGATGTGTGCGCGCTCCAGTCTGGACCAACAGGGTTAAGGCTGGAGAGCAGGGCACTGCAAGATGCCCCCCCCCCAATCTGTGATGTCTCCACAGGACGCCCACGCCCGGTGGTCCCACGCACTTGGCGCCATCGCGTCTTTGAGTCCGTTCACTCCCTGGTGCACCCAGGAGTGCGCGCGTCAGTCAAAATGGTGGGAGCAAAGTTCGTCTGGCTGAGCCTGCGCAAACAGGTAAAAGAGTGGGCTGCAGCCTGCGTAGCGTACCAACGAGCCGAAGTGCACAGGCACACAAAGGCCCCTTTGGAGTCATTCCATATCCCAGCTAAGAGGTTCGACCATGTTCACGTGGCCCCCTCCCACCATCGCAGGGGTTCACGCAACTCCTGACAGTGGTGGACCGCAGCACATGATGGCCAGAAGCAGTCCTGCTAGCTTCCACCGTGTCCGCAGACGTGGCACGCGCTTTTTGACAACATGGGTGGCACGTTTTGGCACCACTTCAGACATCACGTCCAATCGGGGCCCGCAGTTTGTTTCTGACCTCTGGTCCACAATGGCCCGGGGCCTGGGCGTCGCAATTCATCGCACGACTGTGTACAACCCACAGGCCAATGGGTTATGCGAGCGTTTCCATAGGTCACTGAAAGCAGCGCTCAAGGCTTTGCTTACGGCTGCAAATTGGGTGGACCAGTTGCCATGGGTTCTATTAGGGTTGCGTTTCGCGCTGAAAGAGGATTTGGAGGCTTCCCCAGCAGAGCTGTTTTTTTCTCAGCCGCTGCGGCTCCCCGGGGAATTTTTACCAGATAACCCCGCGCCAAACACCCATCCGTCCCAGCGTTTATGGCATAGCGCAGACGCAGGGACGCTACCTGGCCCGGCCCACCACTGTTTTCCCCGCGCTTTTGTGCTGAAAACCTTGAGGGACGCAGCGTTCGTGTTTGTCAGGCACGATGCCCACCGTTTCCCATTGCGCCCACCCTACGATGGCCCGTTTAGAGTGCTGGAACCCGGGGACAAACATTTTGTGTTAGACTTGGGGGGTCACCATGAGAAAGTCTGTATAGACAGGCTTAAGCCCGCCTTTGTGGTGGCAGACGAGCAGGTGGTGTTGGCTCGAGCTCCTCGGCGCGGAAGACCCCCCCCGAGAGCTCCCCAGGTAAATGACTCATCAGAACAGGTACACGAGCATGCTGAATGTTCCCCCCCACCCCCATTGTCCACCCACAGACGGACACACCCCCAGGAACCCCCCACCGGCACAGCAGTGCCGCGGAGCCGAAGACCCCTTGTTACAGCAGCTATGGGCGGAGGCTGAAGCCGAGAGGACGTGAGGGTTAAAACTCAGTCTGAGACTCTGGTGGGGGGGGGGCAGTATGGGGGACCCATGCTGTGGTATTCATCTCAGACTAGAAGGAAGGGAGATGCAGTAATTTCCTCTGATGGAAAAGCATGGGGATTAAGGGGCTGGAGGACAAAAGGAATTGTGATGCGAGAATGAATTGTGATGCAGGACCACAGGCAGCAGGGACGTGTGAGTGTGGTAATATAAAAGAGAGTCTCTGCTACATAATGTTAATGTTTTTCTGATTCTGAGAGATGTTGAGAGTGAATAAAGATCATCTGCTCTGAATGCTTGGCCTGGTTGTTCCTCTCTCCACACCATTTACTTTTCTTGGACACTACAATGCTCTCATCAGATGCAAGCTGAAGCTTCAAGCGAAAAGGATCCACCATGCCAGGCCAAAACCAATATCTGTCATTAATATAGCTGCAACCAAACAGTCAGCCTCAGTACTTCATTGCCAAAATCTACTCTATTCAAATCTGACTGCCAGCGATACCGCAATCACTGAAACTGAACAGCTGTGGAATAACCTTCGTGACAACATCACCACCTCAGCCTTTGAATCCTTTGGCTCACGCAAGTCCCGACAACCTGACTGGTTCAATGAAAACGTGGAAATCATTGTCCCACTCTTCAACATAAAACAGCATGGTCAAACTTTCTTTCCAACAAGTGCAATGCAACATCCAATGCTCTCCAAGTTGCCAAAAGCACTGCACAGAAACACATTCGTGCTTGCATGGAGTCATACTTGCTCAACTTGTCAACATGAATACAGACTAGTGCAGACACCAGCAGCATCTGTGCAATCTATGAAGGTGTCAGAGAAGCCCTGGGTCCACCAGTGAAAAAAACTGCACCACTGTGTGCCACAGACAACACCATCCTTACTGACATCAATGCCCAGCTTAACCGTTGGGTCGAGTACTTCAGCTCCCTTTATACTTCAGAAGTTGTTGCCAGTGAAACTGCCACCTGTGAAGCTGTGCCTACACTACCTGTACTGGAAGAGCTTGATGCCCCAATTACATGGCTTGAGGTATCCATGGCCATTAAAACACTTTGCAACAATAAATCTCCCGGGGCTGACGGCATTGCCCCCAAGCTTCTCAAATGTGCAGAAGATGTGCAGTCACCATCATTGCTGAAATTCATGAACTCCTGCTGGGAAAATCACTGCATCCCACAAAATCTGAAGGATGCTACCATCATAACCCTGTACAAGAATAAAGGAGAGCGCCAAGACTGCAATAACTATTGTGGTATCTCTCTTCTTAGTATCGCTGGGAAGACGCTTGCCCGTATTGTGCTAGCTCGCCTGCAAGTGATTGCAAACAGAATATTGCCTGAGAGTCAGTGCGGATTTCATCTACTATTGACATGGTGTCTGCCTTCGTCAACTGCAGGAAAAGTGCGTGGACCAAAACAAGCCTCTGCTTATAGTTTTCATAGATCTAACAAAGGCCTTTGATTCTGTCAGCAGATCTGGGCTCTTCCTCGTACTTCAGCGACTAGGCTGTCATTGCTTCATTCCATGATGATATGCAAGCAGCAGTCCAACACAATGGTGCAACCTCTGACAAATTTAACATCAGATGTGTGGATTGTGTGGTTGCAGCATGGGTGACAAGCCCAAGACAAATTTCCCTTTGAGGGACAATAAAGTTTATCTTATCTTATCTTATCTTATCTTATCTTATCTTATCTTATCTTAGATGTGGAGAGAAACAAGGATGTGTCCTAGCTCCCACTCTTTTCGGCATTTTCTTCTCTGCACTTCTAAGACGTGCTTTTCCACACCCATCTGGAGTTGCTCTGCACTCTCGTAGCTCTGGAAAACTCTACAATCTATCAAGACTTCAAACAAAAACTAAAGTCAGTTATGTCCTGGTCAGAGAGTTCCTTCATGTGGATGATGCAGCTTTTGTTGCTCACTCAGAATCTAATCTCCAAAACATGTGCAATGCATTTGCAGCAGCCTGTTCTGAGTTTGGCCTCCGTATAAGCCTACCAAAAACTGTAATTTTGGCATAAAACACAGACACTATCCCTGCTATCACCATCTATGGGACAAACTTATCTGTTGTAGGCCAGTTCACATACCTGGGATCCACAGTAACCTCTGACAACTCCCTGGACACAGAAATAAACATCTGAATTGGCAAAGTTGCAACATCTTTTGGCCAGCTGAAGGACAGAGTTTGGAACAACTGGCACCTGTCCATCAAGACAAAGGTGAAAGTCTACTCTGCCTGTGTTCTCAGTACTCTTTTGTATGGCAGTGAAAGTTGGTCTATGTACAGGAGACAAGAACACCAACTGAATTCATTCCACCTACGCTGTTTGCGTTCAGTACTTGGAGTCTCCTGGTCTGACTATATGCCCAACAGTACTGTCCTTCAATTAACAGGGTCCTCTGACCTGTATACTTTGCTACACAATCACAGGCTAAGATGGGCTTGTGAGGATGGAGGAAAAATGTTTCCCCAAAACCATTTTTTATGGGTAACTAGTAAATGCTCCCAGAAAATGTGGTCAACCCCGATTCTGTTACAAAGATGTGCTGAAACGTGACCTACGGGACTTTGGCATAGACACTGCCACCTGGGAAACCATAGCTGTAGATCGATCTAACTGGCATAGTCGTCTTACCTCAGGCAGAAACAACTCAATGGAGAGCTACCTCCGCCTGTGTGAAGAAAGGAGAGATCGACGTCATTTCAATCAACGCATGTGACGGGGAGGGCCATAATGTTCCTGCTAAGCTAACTAAACAAGCTAATGTTCTAAGCTTCTCAGGTGGGGGGAGGAGTAAATGTGGTGTATGTGAAATGATGATGCACTATGCTGTGGTAGCATTTATGAACGTGTGATGTCACGACACCACAGGGTATATTATACGGCTGCCCAGAGCCAGCCCTCTCTCTTGGCTCTCCTTCCATGCTCCACCTGTACTGACTACTATATTGTTTGGCTAACATTCAGTAAAGCTAATCTCAACACGTGGATGTGTCCGCACTCATTTCCAGACATAACAGGTATCAATTTGAAAATCTTACATTATCTCTTTCTCTAGTTATGACGTTCACAAGGTAGGTGTTGACACTGCTGCCATCGCCACCCCACTGCCCATCTGCCCAGCGGGCTGATGACAATACCCCTTCAGCCTTTTAGAGGCTGAGGGGTAAAAATATCAGCAAATAAACTGTTGACATCTTTAATCATGATGCCTGTACTTAAGGGAGCAGAGTGTCACAGGTGTGTGGATGTGAGTACAAGCAGGGGAATTTCACAAAGGCTTCAGGTACCGATACATATAAAAGTAAATATTGTATAAGAAAATATAACAGGCAGGATGATAACGTAGACAATATGACAATCTGGCAGGGAGCAGGTGGAATGAACCAGTGTAAGTACTAAGGGGGGAGGGGGGTAATGAGAGAACAGGAACAGATGAGCAGATCAGACAGTCTGTGAGTTGTTTACAACAAAACCGAGAAATCAATACAGCAAACACTCCAGCACAGCTGACACAGCAACCATGATACACCAAAAATACCTCTGAGGCAAAGTCAGACATTTTAAATATTAGTCTAAATGTTTCAGAACAAATTTGCAGTTTTTTTTATTGACAAATCAAAGGTGTGTTTTCCTTGCATGACTGATTTTGTCACACTAATTATATTATTTTGCCCTTTTCTAATGAATCAGTATTTATTAAAATAAATTACAAACATTTGTGACACGTTTTTCCAACTATTTCCTATGTCAGCACAACCTTTCCAAAACTCTGTATGTGTTATAGATTCAAAAGTGTCCTGTTTTGTTTATGCTTTCAGGAAAATGTTCAGCTTCACATGTAAATTGCATAAGTGAGCCTTCAGCAGGCTGATCAGTAGTAGGGTCTGGGGATTAGTTACACCCTTACACATACCACGGCTGTGTGAAAGCTTAACAGGTTTAAAGGTTGTGCAACTAAGAAATCGAGGCAGCTTTCACCTGACAGCAGTCTAAATACATCTGCCTCATGTCTATCAGGTCACAGATCTCAATGCGCTCTAAACTCCTGTCCTTGTCCACGGACTCCTGCTGAAGTGTTACCAAGACTACATATCAGTTGGAGTGCATGGTAGCACAATGCATGTACATGACTTTAGATAACAAATGCACTAGGGGTGGGACAAAAGATTAATTCAGTGATGGATCATGATACTTGACACTACACTGATCCCTAAACACGTGGATCGATCTTTTATTAATTATACACAGTATATATTCATATAAGCATTGCATACGCTCTTGGGTATTCAACCAGTTGCGTTTCAGTTCACTAGATGGCGTCAAGCAAGCACCCAGTCAAGTGAAGTCATAACTTGTCTCGGCGAGATCTGCAACCAACTTTGAAAGTTAGGAAGCAGTATGCTCAAAGTTAGCTTAAATGTTGGGCCTTTTTTGGATTTTATAACTAAGATGGAAGGAAATACTTTGGCATGACACACAACCCACAAGAAGTGCTGCACAAAAAAAAAAAAACACTTGGAACATGAGGGACAGCATACGTCTTGGAGCAGCATTAGCATCGGCTCAGCTAAAGAGACACCTGCATGGATCTTGCTTTTTATCCAGTCACTAAGTAACATTTATTTATGAAGCGATTTTCACAGACATATAGCCACAAAGCATTGTACAATAAAATGGAATAAAAGGAAGTTGATAGATAAAAAATAGTTTTAAAAATACAAAAACAAGTTAAAACACAAGATTAAAATAATTAAAAAAATATCAGACTTACCATTAAAAAGCAGTTGAATTGAAACTCAATTGAAACCCTCATTAAACAAAAAAGTTTTCAGCTGCTTTTAAAACAGTCCACAGAGTCAGATAAACATATCTGGAGTGGGATTCAATTCCAAACAACAGTCCACTGCCCTCCCTGTTCACAGAGATGTGTCTCGGTGGAAAACAAAGCCCAGAGAATCCAAAGATTTTTATTTGTCAATACTTCCATATGTACAGGATATACAGTAGAATTGAAATGCCGTTTCTCTCTTAGTGGTGTGCGCAATATACTGTATAATAGGTGGTGGGCCGAGTGGATCTATCTGCTTTAGTTTTTGAGATGATTGATCCCCATCTAGAGAGTAGCTGAGTTTCACAGATATGCTAACTCATATTTTTCAAAACATGAATCTGTTTGTTGGCAGGCTAAGTATGTGCATATTTTTTTTATGAAAATTAAACTTTAATTATGAGACCTGATAAGTTGGCTCTGAGGTGATCACTAAGGACCTCTATATGCTCAACCAATCAAAACAGCGCTCCATGATCACTTAACTTGAGTTTGACCAATGAGCTGCGTTGTTGTCGGAAGTAACAGTAAAAGAAAGGTGGGCTGACTGTCATAAATCTGAGCTCCAATGTCATCTTGGAGTTCAGACACAGTTTATTGTTGTTTTGTATTTCTGTTCATTGTCTGCTCATATGTTCTGTTTGGATCATTGTTCCTGTTTTTGCCCCTCTGTCTCTCCAGACACTCTCACTTGCTGTTCACAGCTCACCAGCCTCAGCTGTGAGCGGCTCATAATCAGCTCACCTGCAGCCCAGCTCTCACACCTGTATCCATTCATGTCATTAGTTCACTCTATTTTATCCAGCTAGTCCATTCTTTCCCTGTCGCTCCTTTAGTCACTTTCCTATTAAACTAAACTGTTGTTTTCCCCTCTGGGGTTCTACTCAGCTCTGAGGCACAAAGTGTAAGTGTTTTTTTCCCTATTCTCTGTCCTGTGTTCATGTAATGCAGTTTTCTCCTCCAGAGGCACAGTCTGGCTCTGAGTCATTATGTGGACTCCTACCTTGTCAGCCCCCCTGAACTTAATCTGAAGTGTTTCACCTGCAGTGCAGTTTTGCCTCTCCAGAGCCAGGTTTCGCTCTGCGGCACTGCAGGGTCGTTTTCCTTTGATGTTTTGTATTCGACTCCTTTGAACTGTTTACTTTTGTATCATTAAAACACAACTTCATCCAGCACGTGGGCTTAATCTCTTTTGTTTTGCGTATATGACACTGACAAAGCTGCAATTTCATCAGCCAGGTAAGCACAATAACGTTATATTTAAGTCCCTGTATTTTCTTTTTGTGTTACAGAGCTCCATAGTTAATATTACAACCAAGTGCTGCTCCCCATTGTCCCTTGTCTTGTGTGGCATATCACTAAATAAAGTTACACATCCTTCGGGTTGTCCTGCTGTTAAAGAAGCCCTGCTGGGGGAAAAAAACCCCGGCAAACACCAGCATCTGACCAGCACCAATAAATAATAGTTTAGTATTGTAAATGGTAGTTTTAGTATTGTGAGAGTTTTTGAGTGTTTGTTTTTGTTAGGTGTTTTGTTGTGTTTTCGGAGCGGTGTCTTTTTTTCATATTGCTTGTCTTTTTTCGCTTTAGTTCTTGTTTTTATAGATTTTTTTTAAGTAATTTGTAAATGGCAAAAAATGTTGATCAACTAGAAAGAAAGCCCCGTGGAAGAGGAGGAAATCTCAGAAGTGTCCCAGTGTCAACCACAGTGATACAGTTTATATCACTGGATATTTATTTCCAGCTTAGTTACAATAATTTTTTTCAATATTTTATTTATATTTTTCAATATCTAGTGTATTTTTTTTTATTAGCTTTGTCATTGTTATATTTATTACTTATGCGTATGCTTTTGAACATTTGTTCATGAAACAAGTTTCTTTTGGATAAATGTTATCTAAGCTTATGTTTTATATTTTAAGAGATTGTTCAGATGAAGAGCCATCCACCAGGACCAGCAGTGGAACAGGAACAGCTGGAGAGGAACTGATTCCTGAACTGCCACAGAGCTAAGAAAACGCCTAGACATGGACACAAAACAACCTGTAAACTGGACACTGTAAGTTCTGGACAAACACAAATATCTGAGAACATGTATAAGGGGTTCAGTTTAATTTTTGTTATTGCAAAACTTTTGTTCATGTACATTTGAAATATTTATAAAGAGAAAACCGGTGAAAATTCAATTTTTTTTTTAAAATTTTTATTACACACTGTTTTATGCATTTAAAGCATAATATTGACACATACTTGCCAGATTTTGAAATGTACACTTCTCCTGAAAAACAGGGCAAAATATTTTACACAAAGGACATTTTATGTATGACATATTTATTGAAAAAAAGATAAAAAGCACGAGGTGAACTATTATAATTATAGCACTAAAAGGCTTTAAAGCATTCCAGCGAGTTTGCAGCCAATGTGAAATGTTCCATGGGTGGAACACTGTAATTTTAAGAGGTTAAAGAGTAAATATTCAACATTTCAAACAGGAGTAGCTCATTTTTCTAAATTAGCTTTAACATTTTTATTGGTGTTATAATCACCAATAGGGCTCGCAAACAAGCTACTTTGTCAGCACCAAAACCCATCACAAAAACAGACATGATGCCATTTTTGGGTACTTTAAATTATTGTCGCTCCAGGATAGCAAATTATTCATTTGAAGTGAAACCCTTGTCTGATCTCATCTACAAGACACCCATGGCTCAGGTGGACAAAATTGAGTAGGCACCTGAGGCAGAAGAGGCATTTGTTAAAATGAAGAAACTTCTGGTCAGCACTGATGTCCTGGCACTCCCCAATTACAAAAAAAACATTTGTGCAAATGGTTTACTGTAGAGAGGGGCACATGACGTCAGTGCTCCTTCAGCCAAGTGGCACAAAAATGCGTCTAGTAGCATATTACTCCACAAGACTTGACTCTGTTGCGAGGGCACTGCCGCCATGTGTACTGGCTGTCATAGCCGCATCCATGGCAGTGCAGGCTTCAGCAGGGCTCGTTCTTTTTCATCCCTTGACCCTGAAGGTCACACATACAGTATTAGTTATCTTGTCACAAAGTAAAATCAGTCCTCTCACCATCCAGACACCTTGCATGCATGGCAGTGCTATTATCACAGCCTCGTCTCACTATTGAATGCTGCACAGTAACAAATCCAGCAAGCTTTTTGTCAATCTCAACAGAAGGTGAACCCCATGACTGTTTGGCAGAAATTGAGAGTGAAACACTACTACATCCTGATTTACAGGATACACCTTTGGAGAAGTGTGATCTCACACTGTTTGTTGATGGCTCCTCCAAACGTGACTGTACTGGTTCAAACTTATCTGGTTTTGCAGTTGTCACCCATGATACTGTAACCCTGTGACACTTAGTTGTCTTGCCAAATTTTGTAACACAATACAATAACTCTGTATCACACAGGGTACAATACCACTGGGATTGGGTAACAGGGTATAACGGGGTCCACTAACGCCTGCACTCGCCAGATTTTTGTGTGTAACCCTTACTAACACCCACTCACCCTACTCACTTTAAGTGTAGTACCCTTTTTGGTAGTGGTGTGTTATGGCAATGTATTTACCTTAACTTTTCTACCTGAGGGAAAAGGGATAATTGGGCCAGGTCAGACCGACTCTGGGTTCGTAGGAGCCTGGGAGGTGCAGCAACAGATGACACATACACAGCTGTATATGGAACTTGCAACTATGTATATTATTTACAATTATGTACACATAAATAAATACACAGTGCGATTAAAATTTAAAAAAAAAAATCCATAAACTCAAACTTATATTTACAAAATTCAGTCCTTTTTTTGTCCTTTCCAGGTGACTAGTGGAGTCACCTTTAGCAGTTTCTAAGACTCGGGCTTCGGCTCGCCATCCAGATCTGGAGATCCAAGCTCATGGTCAAACCAGTCCAAAGAGGAGAGAGAAGGGGGGGGGGGGGGGAGAACCTTACCATGCTAAGTGGCTCGTGCGTCAATGGGGTTCCCGCACTCAACGGCGTCGGCAGCCTTTGGATCCCAATCAATTTCAAGGGTTTTATCCAGGCAAAGGCTGCTACCAGCACGCTAGCGTCGCCATATCACCAAGGACCGTCTCTCTCTCTCTGGTCTGTGTCCCTCGGCGTCTGGTGTGACTGAGCCAAAAATGCAAGTCATCCCAGACCCAGGGAAAGAGCGCTTAACCCTTTGGGTGGCGTGACCCAGCAACGGCGCAGCCATTGGTTACAACAAATATCAACACACAATACTAGGAACTTTATCAGAATATTCCAGAAAATGTTCCTATGTGGAGATCGTGTTGAAAGGATGAGGCTGAGTTATTTCTCAAGTTCCATTTTATTAACAACACACTCGCCAACATACAAAATCAGAAAGAGGCAGAACCCCCAACATCTGCCAGTCTTATACCCCTGACATCAAAGCGCAAAATCCCATTGTCTTTAAATCTCAAACACAATGCATCCCTCCTGCAGTTCTATCTCTTTCACCCAAACCTCGGTGGTCAGGAAATCCTTCATGTCCATCTCTTTGCATATCAAAAGGCCGACTCTCACATCCCCCTCATATCCTTAGGAGGTCCAGACTTTTTGTTCCTCTTCAGACGTGAAGCCAACATAAGCACACGGGAATATACATGAGAGCACATGAACAGTCATATACGTGTGAGCCCGTGAAACTACATATGTGCACAACATATAACCCCCCCCCCCCCCCCCAAAAAAAAAACGTCTAAGAGAGAACAACCAAACACAGATTGCATGTCATAATAAAATCATCACACATCAGTCCACATGCTGTCTTGGTCTCAACCGTCTGCTGTATCTGCTGCAGGCGGGCTTAACCTCTTCCGCGACGCCCTCCTGCTGTGGAGCTGCTGTCTGGGGATTAAAACTGTTAGTCAATCTCTGTGGGTGTACTGGGGAATGCTCCCTAGAGGGTCTACCCCGTCGCGGGGCTCTCACCAACTGCACAGTTTCGTCAGCCATCACAAAAGCAGGTTTGAGTCTGTCTATGCCAATCATCTCCTTTCTGCCCCCTAAATCTAGCAAAAAAAGCTTATCACCTGTTTCCAGCACCCTAAATGGTCCATCGTATGGCGGTCCCAGAGCTGTGCGGTGGGCATCATGCCTGACAAAAACAAACTCCGCATTTTTTAAAGCTTTAGGCACAAAAACACGTGGAAAACTGTGGTGAACGGGGCCGTGTAGGGCACTCGGGGCCCATGCTATTCTGCAAACGCTGAGCCGAGGAGAACTCTGGTGCTGGATTGTCAGGGAGAAATTCCCCGGGCAGCCGAAGTGGCTGTGCGAACACTAGCTCCGCTGGGGAGGCGTCTAAATCCTCTTTAGGTGCAGAACGCAACCCCAATAAAACCCATGGTAGTTTGTCAACCCAATTTGCATCCGTAAGCGACGCTCTGAGAGCCGCCTTCAGCGACCTATGAAAACGTTCGCATAACCCGTTAGCCTGCGGGTGATACGCGGTTGTGCGGTGGATCGTTGCCCCCAGGCTGCGGGCCATCGCTGACCAAAGTTCGGAAACAAACTGTGGGCCTCTGTCAGACGTAATATCCGACGGAACTCCAAAACGCGCTACCCAAGCAGTTAAAAAAGCGCGTGCCACCTCCTCGGCTGTAGTTGACGACAGGGGAACCACTTCCGGCCAGCGCGTGGTGCGGTCGACCATTGTCAGAAGATGTGTGCAGCCCTGCGAGGGTGGTAGGAAGCCTACGAGGTCCACGTGGACGTGATCAAACCTTTTAGCTGGAATATGAAACGGCTCCAAAGGAGCTCTCGTGTGTCTATGCACTGTGGACCGCTGGCAAGCCATGAAGGCTGACACCCACTCTCTAACCTACTTACGCAGGCCCGGCCATACAAATTTCTCCCCCACCATTTTGATCGAAGCGCGCACCCCCGGGTGCACCAAAGAATGAACCAAGTCAAAAACGCAGCAGCCCCACGAGGCCGGAACCACCGGACGGGGTCGCCCGGTGGAAACATCGCAGATAAGGGGGGGCATACCGTCTTGCAGCACCCTGTCCTCCAGCCTTAACCCTGTTGGTCCAGACTGGAGTGCGCGCACATCCGCGTCGCCACCCTGCTCCGCGGCCATGGTTGCGTAATCTATCCCTACGCGGACTGGGGCCACGCGCGCTTCCGCGTCTCTACCCTGGTCCACGGCAACAGTTGCGAAATCTACCTCTACGTGGGCTGGAGCAGCCACGGCACGCGAGAGGCAGTCTGCCACTACATTAAGTTTACCCGCTACATGTTGGATATTGGTAGTGAACTCTGAAATTGCGGCCAGCTGTCTCTGGTGCCGGCCCGACCAAGGTTCTGAAATCTTGGCCATCGCAAAAGTCAGCGGCTTGTGGTCAACGAACGCGGTGAAACAGCGTCCCTCCAGCCAAAACTGGAAGTGGCGAATAGCCAAATGGAGGGCTAACAACTCCCTGTCGAATGCGCTGTATTTCCGCTCACTATCGTGCAAAGTCCTGCTGAAAAATGCGAGCGGCTGCCAAGCTCCAGCCACATACTGTTCGACAACCGCCCCTATGGCCACCTCTGATGCGTCAGTAGTGAGCGCCATGTGGGCCGTTGGAACTCGGTGCGCTAACAACGCAGCGTTTGCCAAGGCTGTTTTGACTTCAGAGAATGCGCGCTCCCGCTCGGGGGACCATTCGATTTTATTTGCGGGTTTTTGTTTTTTAAGCGCAGCGTACAATGGTTGCATGAGCTGCGCCGCGCGGGGAAGGAAACGGTTATAAAAATTCACCATTCCCAAAAACTCCTGTAACGCTTTGACCGTTTGTGGCTGGGGAAAATTTCATTCTTTCATTTAATAAAGAGATTGGCCTATAGTTTCCGCATTGTTCCCTATCGTTCCCTGGCTTTAAAATAACTGAAATAATGGCTTCGTTCCATGATGGAGGTATTTTGTTGTTGTTTAACGTCCAATTAAATGACTTTAGGAGCTGTGGCGTGAGTTCTTCTATAAACAGTTTATAAAACTCAGATGGGTATCCATCACTACCTGGTGATTTACCGTTTTTAAGTGACTTAATCACATCTTTAATCTCTTGTGTTGTTGTTTCTGCTGTTAGCTTTTCATTTTGTTGGTTTCCTATTGATGGCAAGTCCAATGTGCATAGAAATTTTTAATATCCTTAGCATTTGTTTCTTCAGGTTGTGAGTATAGTTCTTGATAGAAATTATGGAATATTTCTTCGATGTTTTCTGGGTTAACTGTGGTTTTATTTGTAATGGGGTCCTTAATCTTATATACATTATTCACTGTTTGTTGTTTTCTTAACCGTTTTGCCAGCAGTTTTGTGGCTTTTGGCCCCGTTTCATAATATTTTTGCTTTAAATATCTATTTTTCCTTTCAATTTCATCTATTTGTATTTCTTTCATCTTTATTTTTTCTTCCTTAATTTCTTGGTATATTTTTGGGTCATTTGTGCTTTGATGTTTACATTCTAATTCCCTCAGTCTCTCACATCTTTGTTCATATGTTTCCAGTTTAGACTTATTTGCCGAAAACGTTGGCACCGTGAGTGCTGGAAACTGATTGAGGAGTGTGTGGAACTTACCACCTGCAGCTGTGACGTTGGCCTATGCTGTTGGCGGAGTCACTCGCGCTGTACAGGGAATAGAAGAAAAAGAGTGCATTAACCAGGCGTCTGTTAGCAAGATCGACCAACAAACCATGTGAGCACAAGAAATCAGCACCTAACATGTTGAAATTGACTGCCGCTATGACGAAAGTCCACTCGAACGTGCGGCTATGTAAAGACAGAGACAGGGTCTTCTCCCCGAAGGTCTTAATCGCCGAGCCGTTCGCTGCTGACGCCACAGGGCCACTGGAAGGCGCCAGCCGGTCAGCGTAGGAAGGTGTGATGAAACTCAGCTGGGAACCTGTGTCCACGAGGAAGTGCCTCCCCGATCGCGCGTCCCTCAGAGCAGCTTGTTCTCTTCACCGAGAGCCGCAGCTGCTACCGACTCCCGGTCTTGGCATTTCCCGAGCACTCAAACTGGCACGGTGGAATGCACTTGAGTGCCCTCTCGGCGAAACGGCGATGGTAAAAGCAAAGGACGTCGTCTACTCCGCGTCTCCTGGCCCCCGCAGCCGCTGTCATCGGTGAGTCTGGCACTGCAGCCTCTGGCCCCCTGCCATCTCCGGATGTTGCGCTCAGCTCCGCTGCTGCGGTCGTGGCTGTGTTGTCTATGGGCGTCGATGAGTCGCTGCGCTTCCTGGCCCAGCTCGTGGTAGTCCCGGTGGGCCAGCAGCTGTGAACTGGCCAGGGTAACTCTCACTGCTGACGGTAGTGTCCTGAGGAAAAGGTGGGCGAAGATAAAACCATCATCCTCGGAGTCTCTCAAACTCAGCATTTTCGTCATCAGTTCTGCAGGTCTGTCGGCCTTGCACTCAGTCAACGCCAGGAGCTTCTCTGCTCGCTCTCCCAGCGAGGGAGTGAAAAAAACGGATGAGAGCAGCCTTCAATGTGCCGTACTTGTCGTCGTCGTCGTCGTCTGGCGGGTGGTTAATCAGGCTCTCTACCCGCTGGGCTGTGTGGCTGTCCAGCTTGGTAACCACATGGTAGAATCTCGTGGCGTCTGCCGAAACCTTCCGCAGATGGAACTGTGCCTCGACTGCTTTAAACCAGGAACACGGGCTATTCTGCCAGAAATCCGGTAGCTGGACTGTGGTAGCTGCATTAGCCTGGCTGGCTCCTGATGAGTCCGGTGCAGGAGAATTGTCACTGGCCATAATAAGTCTTAAGGTCACCAGTGTGGAGATCGTGTTGAAAGGATGAGACTGAGTTATTTCTCAAGTTCCATTTTATTAACAACACACTCTCCAACATACAAAATCAGAAAGAGGCAGAACCCCCAACATCTACCAGTCTTATACCCCTGACATCAAAGCGCAAAATCCCATTGTCTTTAAATCTCAAACACAATGCATCCCCCCTGCAGTTCCTATCTCTTTCACCCAAACCTCGGTGGTCAGGAAATCCTTCATGTTCATCTCTTTGCATATCAAAAGGCCGACTCTCACATCCTCCTCATATCCTTAGGAGGTCCAGACCTTTTGTTCCTCTTCAGACGTTTGGCCAACATAAGCACACGGGAATATACATGAGAGCACATGAACAGTCATATACGTGTGAGCCCGTGAAACTACATATGTGCACCACACCTAACTATTTATGAATATATATTTATTTAAATATTCATATTCGAATTATGTATTCCCATTGTGAAATGGGTGTTTTTCTTTTCTAAAAGTGGTATCAATATTTCTAATTTAATTCATGTTAAACTATCTACTCCCATTGTGAAATGAATGTCCCCCCTTCTTCTTAAAGCGGTATCGACAATCATAATTCCATCACGTTTTTAACACTGGGTTACAATACCATTTTAAAAGCACAAAAACTCCCATCACATTATTCTGCACAGGCAGCTGAATTAGTTGCTCTAACTGAAGCTTGCAAATGAGGCCAAGGGAAAGCACTCACAATGTACACTGACAGCCAGTATGCATTCTCTACCATCCATCACTCTGTACAACAGTGAAAGAAAAGAGGCATGATTACATCAACGGGGAAGCCAATCCAACACAAAGACCTCATTTTAAAACTGTTAGTGTAAAACGTCCATCTAAATTAGCCATATGCAAATGTGCAGCACACACCAATGGCACAGATCCAATTTCTAAAGGCAGTAGCTTTGCAGATCAAACAGCTAAGGCCGCTGCACTCAGCCTTACTGGAAAAGACACACCAGGTTTTCTTTTGACACCAACAGAAGATTTATCACATGACATCCTCACTGAGGCCCAAAAAACAGCACCACAAGCCGAAATTTACAGTTGAATCCAAAAGGGAGTGATATATTTTTATTTATTTTTTTTCCGGTTCCACCGGACCGGTGGCGCCACACGAGTAGGCTGCCCGTTGCAACAGCCTTTTTTTTTTTTTTTTTTTTTTTTTTTTTAAAATCTTCTTCTTTCTACACCTTTCACTCTGTGTATATATATATCACGGACGCACGGATCGCCCCGGGGGTCTCCCGGGTCGGCGGACGGAGCCACGGTTTGCAGCGGGAGACGCTACAGCGGGGAGGAGCTAGTGCTAGCTAGCACTTGGCTGCTGCCCGGTGCTAATAGGAAACTCGACATACCGGGAGCTGTAGCGAAAACGACGCGGGTGCCGGGCTGGAGTTTAGGTGGCGTGCAAGAAATATAAGACAGAATAATAAAGACTGATGGCAAGAACCAAGCAGACCGCCCGTAAAATCTACTGGAGGAAGAAGCCCCCCAGGAGACAGCTAGCCACCAGGGCTGCTCGGAGAGGCGCTCCGGCCACCGGCAGAGTGAAGAGGCCTCGCTGTCACAGGCCCGTGGCTCTGAGAGAGATCCGTCGCTGCCAGAAATCCACGGAGCTGCTCATCCGTAAGCTGCCCGTCCAGCGCCTGGTGAGGGAGATTGCTCAGGACTTCAAGACCGTTCTGCGTTTCCTGAGCTTCGCCGTCATGGCTCTGCAGGAGACCAGCGAGGCCCACCTGGTGGTCTCTTCTTCGCTAAGGGGGTCACCATTATGCCCAAAGACTTCCAGCTGGCCCGCCGCATCCGCGGAGAGAGAGCTTAGACTTTCTGCTGCATATTCACCAACCAACCATAATGCTCTGCACTGTGTGTCTATATATATATATATATATATATATATATATATATATATATATATATATATATATATATATATAGTAATATGGACATATGTTTACTAGATGTTGTTTTTTCTTGCCTTCTGATTATTGCTCTGAGTGTTGCTATCCCTGTGCTGTTGCAATCCTGGAATTTCCCCATTGTGGGACTAATAAAGGCTTATCTTATCTTATATTTCTTTTTTGACAACACCTGCAATCTTTACAAATGCAGCAAAAACAAACCCATTTTACAACACAAACTGTTCCACTAGGCCTCCACTTTGCTACATGGGGTTTCCCATGTATCAAAGGGGGTATGATCTCTGTGCTAAACAAATCTTTTACTGCTTACGGCTTTAGCCAATTTGCTACTCAATTTTGTAAGAAATGCCTAATTTATGCAGAAAACAATGCCCAAGGGAACTTAAGGCCTGAAAAGGGCACCTTCCCTGCATCAACTTATCCATTGCAAAACCTTTTTATTGATTTCATTGAGTTAGATAAATATGAAGGCAAAAAATATTGTTTGGTTATTTGTGACATGTTTACCAAATGGACAGAAGCCTTCCCTTGCACTCACCCAAATGCTGCTACAGTAGCAAAGAAACTGTTAGCAGAAATTGTGCCCAGATTTGGAATACCTGAAAAGATTTACTCAGATAATGGAACAATGTAAATCAGATTATGTCACACTTAGGCACAGCACTCAACATTAACCTAAAACACCATTTAGCTTACCATCCACAATCTGCAGGATTGGTGGAATGCATTCCCCGTGTTGTGCTGCCGATGCTCCCTGGCAAGGACCACACAGTCATCCTGGCAACACAAACAGCCCTGAAAGTCAAAGGACGTGACTCCTGGGTGCATTTGACACATTGCAAACTTTACTCCGTACAAAACCCCCAGCAAGAAACTAATTAATCCCCATTCCCTCAGCAAGACTTTCTATTTTAATCCCCATTGCAAACTCTGAAAAAAATCCTCAACAATTGACAAACTGTTTTTCTATATGGGTGTCGGCTGAGGGTTTGTCCCAATAACAACTTGTATAGCAAAACAACTGTTTATCATGGAGAGACAAAATGCCTGTTTTTTCATCATCATCCTTGTGGTGACACTTTTGTTTTGGTTATTTTTAGGGACACCATTACCTATCGTAGGGCTAGATGCATTACGCACACACACCATGACTGGCTAGAAGGTCCAGGTCATCAGGATCATATTTATGCTGGTAATGTGTGGTGGAAGTATGCTAATTACACAGCTAAATCAGCTAATCGTTCAAATTGCTATGTGTGTTCTTTACTCCCACTCTCAGCCAGTCAAATATCTGTCACTGCTAAACCTAATGGAACTATCAGAAGCTGTTTGTTTCTTGCAAGAGGGTATGTATAGAAATAGTACAACAAGCACTAATTTAAATCACACCTGCCACATTGCTTATGACTCCACTGACCGGAGACACGATGACACCCCTTACTCAGTGAAGGCAAGGTTAATCTCGCCAGGGAATTTCCCTTTGTCTAAAAGGGTGTGGAAATGTCTCTTTGGGCAGTTTACCTCTTTCTCTGTGTGCAACGGTGCATAGTGCGTCTCACCCCTGTACTGCTACCTGCTGGACCAGCGTAGTGGGCAAAAGTTGTCCTGAAGATCCTTTTTGTCAGTCTAGAAGTTTGGAAGGTAATGTGACCTTGCAGGAGCTCTGTAGTGCTGCAATTTGTGATTCTCACAAGCATGGCACGCATATGGTGATGGGGGTTGGTGGCTGTGTGGCTATCGTGCCTACTCATGAATTGGGGAGGGGTGTGTGCCCCCGTAGTTGTGACTGACCATACCATCATATTGTCGGCAGGACAGGTGTGCAGGGTGAAGAGAGATGTCTCTTTTGCACCACATGATCCCATCTGGGGCACAGATGTGCCGAAGGAGTCCAAGTTAGAAACCACAGGGCAGAAGGTACTTCATGCACTGTTTCCCTGGGTAGGAGTGGCTAAGAACACCTTGTGGATTGAAACAACTAATTATAGATTAGTCATTTGTGAATTTTTCTTTATCTGCTTTTTCTGGTATAGATGAGGAATTAACAGCTCTTAGACTTATGTTGACCCAAAATAGAATAGTTCTTGATCAAATAACTGCTGCCCGAGGGGACATGTGTGCAATTGTAGGTGATTATTGTTGTACTTTTATCCCTAAAAATGATGCAGATGGTCACGTGATTGCCTCAGCCATATGCAACTTGACTGCCTTACAGGCTGCCGCAGCCAAGGACCATGTTACTGATGAGCAAACCTGATTAAGTTGGTTACTCTCTTCATGGAGAAGTCTCATCATGAGCCTGTTAATGATTTTGGTGATATTATTTTTAGCCTTTTCTTGTGTCATTCCCTGCATCCATAGTATGATGAGACTTGTTCATATTAACTTAGTGATGTACCATGGTGCAGTCACCGGGGGATGGTGGGGATGATGAACAAACAGCGTGAGCTCAAGTTGTCTCTCCATGACCCAAGTACAGAGTAAAAGTATGACTGACCGAAAGGAATTGCATGATCGTGATGTGAAGTTGAAATGTACTACTTGTAAATGCATTTATGAAGTTTGAAACATTATTTTTTACTTATATTTTGTTTTTATTTTATGATCTTATTTTTACATCTCATTACACTATGATTTTTTTAATATTTTGTTTTATCCTATGTTTTTTATATAAGCTGCAATGACATAACTAAAACACATACACACATGGACAAAATTGTTGGTACCCCTCTGTTAATGAAAGGAAAAATCCACAATGGTCACAGAAATAACTTGAATCTGACAAGTGGTAATAAATAAAAAAATTCTATGAAAATTAACCAGTGAAAATCAGACGATGCTTTTGAATTGTGGTTCAACAGAATTATTTTACAAAAACAAACTCATGAAACAGGCCTGGACAAAAATGATGGTACCTTTAACTTAATATTTTGTTGCACAACCTGTTGAGGCAATCACTGCAATCAAACCATTTCTGTAACTGTCAATGAGACTTCTGCACCTCTCAGCAGGTATTTTGGCCCACTCCTCATGAGCAAACTGCTCCAGTTGTCTCAGGTTTGAAGGGTGCCTTCTCCAGACGGCATGCTTCAGCTCCTTCCACAGATGTTCAATAGGATTTAGATCAGGGCTCATAGGTCACTTTAGAATAGTTCAATGTTTCGCTCTTAGCCATTCTTGGGTGTTTTTAGCTGTGTGTTTTGGGTCATTATCCTGTTGCATGACCTGTGACTGAGACCAAGCTGCCTGACACTGGGCAGCACACTTCTCTCTAGAATACCTTGATAGTCTTGAGATTTCATTGTACCCTGTACAGATTCAAGACACCCTGTGCCAGATGCAGCAAAGCAGCCCCAGAACATATCAGAACCTCCTCCATGTTTCACAGTAGGGACAGTGTTCTTTTCTTGGTATGCTTCATTTTTGCGTCTGTGAACATAGAGCTGATGTGCCTTGCCAAAAACTTCCAGTTTTGTCTCGTCTGTCCATAGGACATTCTCCCAGAAGCTTTGTGGCTTGTCAACATGCAGTTTGGCAAATTTCAGTCTGGCTTTTTTGATTTGTTTTCAACAGTGGTGTCCTCCTTGGTCATCTTCCATGAAGTCCACTTTGGCTCAAACAACGACAGATGGTGCGATCTGACACTGATGTACCTTGACCTTGGAGCTCACCATGAATGTGTTTAGGTTGTTCTGGGCTCTTTTGTTACCATTTGTATTATCCGTCTCCTCCTGCGGCCACGTCCAGGGAAGTTGGCTACAGTCCCATGGATCTTAAATTTCTGAATAATATGTGCAACTGTAGTCACAGGAACATCAAGCTGCTTGGAGATGGTTTTATAGCCTTTGCTTGTCTATAATTTTCTTTCTAATCTCCTGAAGACAACTTTCTCCTTTGCTTCCTCTGGTCCATATTTAGTGTGGTAAACACCATGTCACCAAACAGCACAGTGACTACTTGTCACCCTTTAAATAGGCCGACTGACTGATTACAAGTTTGTAGACACCTGTGATGTTAGAGGACACATCTTGGTTGAACATGTCCCTTTGGTCACATTATTTTCAATCTTTTCTAGGGGTACCATCATTTTTGTCCAGGTCTGTTTCATGAGTTTGTTTTTTAAAGTAATTCTGTTGAACCACAATTCAAAAGCACTGTCTGATTTTTCATTGGTTAATTTTCATAGAATTTTTATCTATTACCACTTGTCAGATTCAAGTTATTTCTGTAACCATTGTGGGTTTTTCTTTCATTAACAGAGGGTACCAACAATTTTGTCCACGGCTGTAGTTAACCGGGTGAAGTGCCAGTGATTGGTGGGTGTGGTTTTTTTTTTTTTTTTTTTGGCTACTGCATTTCGCCGGACAATTCCGCTACCGGATAAGGTGCATGCCGTGTCAGACTTTCCGCATCCGCAGACCGTGAGGGCCCTAAAGGAGTTTTTGGGAATGGTCAACTTTTATAACAGTTTCTTCCCTCGGGCAGCCCAGCTGATGCAGCCGTTGTACGCCGCGCTTAAGAAAAAGAAGCCTGCGGGAAACATCCACTGGACCCCCGAGCAAGTCCAGGCTTTCGCAGATGCCAAAACAGCACTTGCTGATGCCGCTTTGCTGGCTCACCCTGACTCATCGGGGCGGATAGCGGTCACTACGGACGCGTCTAATGTTGCCATGGGGCAGTGGTGGAAAAGTGTCTCCGGTTCGTGGCAGCCCCTTGCATTTTTCAGTCATACTTGGCATGACAACAAACGCAAATACAGCACGTTCGACAGAATTGTTCGCTCGTCACCTGGGGATGCACCATTTCCACCATTGCACCATTTCCAGTTTTGGCTGGAGGGGCGTGAGTTCACCGCGTTCATGGATCATAAATCGCTAATGTACACAATGTCCAAGGTCTTGGAACTGTGGTCGGCCTGTCAGCAATGGGATTTGGCCACAATCTCGGAGTTCACGACCGACATTCAACACGTTGCTGGTAAGCTCAATGTCGTGGCCGATTGCCTGTCACACGCGTTCGTCTCCCCAGTCTACATGGGAATAGATTTCCCTGCCATGGCTGCGGAGCAAGCCGGGGACGCAGACATTTGCACGCTCCAGTCTGTGCCTACTGGGTTAAAGCTGGAGAGCAGGGCTGTGCAAGAAGGGTGCCCTCCCATGCACTGCGACATCTGGGCGACCGGTGGTTCCGAGCTCTTGTCACCGCCACATTTTTGAGTCAGTCCACTCCCTTTCCCGGCATGCGTGCTTTGGTTAAACTGGTGGGGGCGAAATTTTTCTGGCTGCGCTTGCACAAGGATGTGAGTGGGCTACAGTGTGCATCGCGTGCCAGCAGACCAAAGTGCACAAGCACACCAAAGCCCCCCCTCAAGCTGTTCCAAATCCCGGCCAGGAGGTTCAACCACATCCACGTGGATTTGGTGGGACCCCTCCAGCTGTCGCAAGGTTTCATGCATCTTTTGACAATTGTGGACCGCACCACGTGTTGGCCTTAAGTGGTCCCACTGGCTTCCACCACATCCAGAAGTGGCTCGCGCTTTTTTGTTGGCTTGGGTGGCACGGTTTGGATCCCCCATCGGACATCTCTTCTGGCAGGGGCCCGCAGTTCATTTCAGAACTCTGGTCCATGATGGCCCAGAGCCAGGGGGTCAAAATCTACCGCACTACTGTGTACAACCCCCAGGCTAATGGGTTATGCAAACGTTTCCATAGGTTGCTTAAGGCAGCGCTCAGAGCTTTGCTCACAGATGCAAATTGGGTCGACCGCCTGCCCTGGGTTCTTCTAAGGTTGCGCTCCGCGCCTAAGGAGGATTTGGCAGCCTCCTTGGCAGAACTCATTTTTTCTCAGCTGCTGCAGAACCCTCTGCGGAGTTTTTACCGGAAAATCCCGGGGCCGATCCGCCCACGTAATTTTTGCACAGTACGGAGGCTTTTAACTTGCTGAGATCGGCCCACCATTGTTTTTCCCACACCTTTGTCCCGAAAAGCTTACAGAACACCAGTTTTATTTTTGTCAGGCACGATGCACACCGGACTCCGCTGTGCCCACTGTACGACCGACCGTTCAGGGTGTTCAAAACTGGGGCAAAGCATTTTGTGTTAGACTTGAGGGGGCGTAGGGAGACAGTCTGCATCGACAGGCTGAAGCCTGCTTTTGTGTTGGCAGACGAGCAGGTGGTGTTGGCCCAAGCTCCCTGGCGCGGACGCCCACTGTCAGTGGCGCCACAAGTTGATGTTCCCTCAGCAGAGACCTGCGTTTGTGAGGCTAACATGTTTCCCCCCCCCCCCACCCTTTTTCCCTCCACAGGTTAATGTTCCCGCCTGCACACCTCACCAGCAGGGTGTTTTGACCGGACTGGTGACCCCTCGCTACAGCCGCAACTGGGTGCAGGCTCAAGCCCAAAGGACGGGGGGGATTAGTGCCCTTCCTGGGTGTTCGGGGGGAATAGGGGCTGTGTGGTGGCACTGTGTGAAGGTTCTCCACCCAGAGTCAGGAGCCGGGGGGGAGATGGAACAAAGGACTGAAGGAGGAAGTAACACCAGGGGGGTCTCAGACGTAGCAGAAAGGACTATCCACACCCCGGGGAGTTCAGGAGGTGCTAGAGGAAGAGAGGGGAATTATGATGTTTATGTTCCATGCATGTCTTTATGCATCAACAGTACTGTATTCGACTCCCTGGGTCTCATGGGGGAGAAGTAAAGGTTATAAAAAGGAGGTGCCCAGAGAACAGATTGCTGGGGTCTTTCTGCAACTGTGGGGGTCCCCCCCCCCTACAGTTGATAGTGCTATGAGATGACTGTTGTTGTGAAATGGCGCTATATAAATAAAGTTGAATTGAATAGAACCAGTTTTAGATGTTCTGTACTTGATGTTGGAAGAGGAATAAAGTTCATGTGTCATTTAGCTCGCTGCCTCATCTGCTTCCTTCTTCCACAACTGCGCAAATTTTTTCCAAATCCTGTCTCAAAATTGAATTATTTTCTAAAGAGCTTGTAACATGCATACAGCACTCCATACCTGTCCTTGATATTCATGCTAGCTAATGAAAGCATCTGTCTGGCTTGACATAATTGACATGTTAAAGATGAGCCCATACCAAAGCAAGAAACTGAGCAGCAGATATAAGGGTGGGATGAACTAGTTTATTTTAACATTCTGATCAGATCTAAATATAAGAAGTGATGCTGGTGTCATAGTGTATTGTGAATAAATGTCAAATTTCCTAAGGATGTTGATACATTGTTCTTAATGGTATTATATATTTTGTTCACAGAATAAACCTGAAAATGTATGATAATCTGTGAGGTAATGAATCAAAGCTTATAAATGTATTATGCTCTATAATTTTGCACTTGTCTGGTTGTTTTTCAACAATCAATACATGTCTTTCTGTAAGCTGGTTAAATTCTTGAAAATGAATATTCACATCAGACCCACTGCATTTTTAATTTTTTTTCCTTTTTGTTCCACTGGAAGGGGGGGGGTCCTGATTAAGCTGAACATGATTGGTGTATGCGGTCACCTCCCGCAACCTGATTGGTTCGTCACCTAAAGCTGTTCTGAGAGATGCCGGAGAGGACGGACGATAAAAATTTAAGTTTATTTAAAAAATGCGGGCAAACCGAGGCTGCCAACAAACTTTCTCAGATTTACCAAAAATAGAGAAGACTGATTAAAAAATGGCATACTCTGCTGCTGCAGATCGATCAGTAATATGAAAAACACACTTGGCCCACCACCTAAAAAAACAAGAAGGAATAAGGATGGAAAGCAACAACAGCAATCTATGTACAGTAATCGGTCCTTCCAGGATTTCGTGATGTTGCAGTCACGTCAATTCATGCAAAATCATCCAATCAGCGCAACTATTGCGCGACCTTGCAACTTTGTCCAATCACTGCAACTGTTGGAAAAAATTGTATATATGTATATAAACAGTTATTTTATTAATGATTCATGAAGCTGAGACTGATGTCCCCACATGTGGGTGTAGCTGGAGCGTTGTGTGCCAGGACTCATCCTTTTCATATCTTGTACCTTTTTGCATATCCTGTACTTTTTTATCTTCTCTGCAATAGACTGTTGTGTACAAACTGTGTGTGCTTTCCCCTGTGTGGGGGGGAAAGAATGGGTTGTAAAGCTGTCACTGTCTTATCTTTGCCTATAAGAATTACTGTACGAGACTGCCTCGTCAGTATTTCAGCTCATCCTGTAAATGGTATGTGTTGATTACTCCTTGCAAGAAAAAGTTTCAAAGGCTCTGCGTGTCTTAAGTCTGATCTTTGATTCAGTCTAATACCTTTTTGTACTCTGTATTTGTGAGGTTATATTTCAGACTTCTGACAGCAACTTTCCCACAATTTTGGCCAATCCTCATCAACTTCCGCTAATTTCACCAGTCAAATTTGTCTCTGGCATTCAAATGCTCAGTCTAACCAACCAAATCCATCACTGCACTGTGTTCACTTCTGTGTTTACAGTGAGTATTAACGGAACACATCAGCAAACAGCGGCACGGTAGCGGAGTGGTTAGCACTGCGGCAGCACAGCAACTCACCCTTGGCTGGGGGATCCTGGGTTTGATCCCAGCCCCTGTCCAACAGTGATCTGTGTGGAGTTTGCATGTTCTCCCCATGTCTGTGTGGGTTTACTCCGGGATTTCTCCGGTTTCCTCCCACATGCCAAAAACATGCAAGTTAGGTTAATTGGCATCAAAACTGGGGATTCTAAATTGTCCTTAGGTATGACTGAGAGTGAATGGTTGTCTCTCTTTGTGTTGGCCCTGCGATGGACTGGCGATCTGTCCAGGGTGTACCCTGCCTCTAGCCCAAAGATGCTGGGATAGGCTCCAGCCCCCTCCCCCCCACACGACCCGAAAAGGATTAAGCAGAAGAAGATGAATGGATGGATCAGCAAACAGAGTACAGTATGTGATTTTAATAAAACACTCACCCGTGAGGCTTCCAATACCGTCCCTCCTCCGTTTCCCCCAGCCTGCCGGTGGACGTCTCGCCACATCTCCATCCTGACCGCATGCACGAAGCACCGCGGTTTGTGTTGAAAAACGTCTGCCTGCCTCAAAAGCACCCCGTCGCAGGAGCGCACATGAAGAGAGATGGTGATGGCACATGAGGTGGCGGGGGGAAGTGGGCAGAGTTCAGGGTCCTGATGGCCTGGTGAACAAAGCTGTTTAGCAGTCTTGTGAAGCAGGCCCGTAGGCTCTGGTACCTTCTCCCTGAGGGCAGAGGGCTGAAGACGAAGTGGGAGGTGTTGCCTGCGATGTTGATGGCTCTGTGGGTGAGGCAGGTGTGGTAGATGTCTGAGAGGGAAGGCAGAAGGACACCAATGATCTTGCTTTCTGTTTTTACTGTTTGTTGTAGAGTCTTCCGGCAGGAGGCGGTGCAGCTTCTGTACCACACAGTGATGCAGCTGGTGAAGATGCTCTCAATGGTGCATTCAATGACATTCTATGACACGGTGGTGGCATCAGCCATCACTTTTGGAGTGGTCTGCTGGGGCAGTGGCATTACAGCAGCCGATAGGAAGAGACTGAACAAACTGATCAAGAAAGCTAGCTCTGTCCTGGGGCAGCGCCTTGACCCAGTGGAGATGGGAGAGAGAAGGATGGTGGCTAAACTGTCATCTCTGCTGGAGTCCAAGTTCCACCCTATGCAGGACATACTGAATGCACTGAGGACCTCATTTAGCAGTAGACTACATCATCCTAGGTGCACAACTGAGAGGTTTCGCAGGTTCTTCCTACCTACGGTTGTCAGACTGTACAACCTAAGCAGGGCTGCTCACAGAGATAGCAAAAAGACGTGACAACCTAATAGTATTGAATGCCAAAGACGCAATAGACTTACACAATGGTCCCCTCCGGTATACAACTAGGAAAATGCCGGTCGCTATGGAGGGTGAGAATATATATGGGTACATAATCATACCATGTAGGATAACTAAGTAGACGGTTGTGCTGTTTCATTCCATCTAGCTACAATGCTCCGCACTGTTTATTTATATATTCCATCTAGCAACAATGCTCCACGCTGTGTGTTTATATATTTACATATTTATTCCATCTAGCTACAGTGCTCCGCACTGTCTATTTATATGTACATGTGTATACTCGCTGCTCTTGTTTTTCTCTTGCCTTCTGATTGTTGCTCGGAGTGTTGCTATCCCTGTGCTGTTGCAATCCTGGAATTTCCCCATTGTGGGACTAATAAAGGCTTATCTTATTTTAATGGTGTAAAATGACCACATGATGGGGGTGGGACATGTGGTCTCCTCAAATGCATCAAATGTAGACTCTTGTGTATTATTTAAAAAAAAAAAAAAAAAAAAAAAAAAAAAAAAAAATTCACATGGAAGATCGGTTGTTTGTTTACACATACCCACATTGGCCAGCAGGGCCCTGTTCACGGTCTGCTACTGGTCTGTTTTGCAGAGGCATCCATTGTGCTCCCTCCTCTGTACTATATAGACACTAGGGAGAATGTCACCCAAAAAATTAGGATGAATACAAAAAATATTAAACGCACCCTCTCTGAACTAAGTAGCAACGCTCTTTATCTGTCAAGTGCTTAGGCCATAATGATGGGTCATCTTCAAGAACAAACTGATCAGACTTGTGGTATATAGTTCCCTCATCATCTCCTCCTCTGTGAAGGGTAGCCGTTGACACAGCAGGAGTGTCATTTACGCAATATGGGGTAGCAGCTGCAATGCTGTCTACAACGGATACAGGTCAAGTGGACCCCTGACCAAGAAAGCATCCCAAGTGGACCCCAGGATCCAACCTTTACATGTACAAGTACATTTTTAATCCAGTGATTTACAAACTGATTCATAATTTTCTAAAGCCTCATTCAGATCATTATAGTCCACATACCTATTCTGTGGATTTTCATCTGGGTGCAGTCAGCCATGATGAGCAGCAGCGGTGGAAAAGAGAAGCCTTTTGAAAGCGGAAACGGAGCCAAAACCTTCTCTGGGTCTTTAATACATATACCGTATATACACTACCGTTCAAAAGTTTGGGGTCACCCAGACAATTATTTTGTGTTTTCCATGAAAAGTCACACTTATTTACCACCATGAGTTGTAAAATGAATAGAAAATATAGTCAAGACATTGACAAGGTTAGAAATAATGATTTGTATTTGAAATAATATTTTTTTCCAGATATTCAACCTGCTCAAAGGAAAGTCAGTTTTATAGCTTCTCTAACCGGCTAAACTGTTTTCAGCTGTGCTAACATGATTTCACAAGGGTTTTCTAATCATCCATTAGCCTTCTGACACAACGAGCAAACACATTGTACCATTAGAACACTGGAGTGATAGTTGCTGGAAATGGGCCTCTATACACCTATGTAGATATTGCACCAAAAACCAGATATTTGCAGCTAGAATAGTCATTTACCACATTAACAATGTATATTAGATATTGGAGTGTATTTCTGATTAGTTTAAAGTTATCTTCATTGAAAAAAACAGTGCTTTTCTTTCAAAAATAAGGAAATTTCTAAGTGACCCCAAACTTTTGAACGGTAGTGTATGTATATATTCTCTTACACTTCTTGATGACTGCAATGTTCTGAATGAGGCTTCAGGAAATTATGAATCACTTTATAAATCACTGGATTGAAAATGTACTTGTGCATATACAAATTAGATCCTGGGGTCCAGTTGGGGTGCTCACTTGGTCAGGGGTCCACTTGACTTGATTCCTCCTGCAGTTATGCTGCTAATGCTACTACAATTGCTATGAACAAAATAAGTCACATCTGCTCTGTCACTGTTTTTTTTTTCATGTCCCATCATGTAATGCTCCTACTCATCTCTAATGTCTCAGAAACTGTGCCTTCACCCAATAACTGTACAACAGATTTTTGAAATAAGGGCTGACCCGGCTAGCTAGTTGAGCTAGCAAAGGCTAATAACAATTGCAAGCTTATAAGCTTTTACTGCACATAACCAAGAAAAAAAGCTGGCGAAATAAAACAAGATCAGAGACTACAGAATCTACCTGTTAAGTGGTAAAATGACCAGAACAATGGCTATTCATTAACTTACCCAGGGTTAGTAAGCAGACACTCCGTGAAATGAATGGTGGTCTATGGGGAAAATTCCGTTGTTTGGAACTATTCGCCGCTCCATGACCCACGTCACTTCCACCTTTCACAGTTTCAATAAGTCTACCGGACTGTTGCAACTCTCATACGGCGCTGAGATGAACATGGAACAGTCCGAGGAGAAGAGGGGAAGACGTTATGTTTGTGATTTGATTTGGCGTTTTTATAAATACCCGTATTTCTATATTTTTTATTTACCTTTGCCTAATGGTAAGTTTGCCTATGGCTGTAGGCTGGTATGCAGTCATGGGTCAGCAGGGTGAAGAGCAGCCGGCTGAGCACGCACCCTTGTGGGGCCCCTGTGCTCAGTGTGTTGATCTTGGAGGTGTTGCTGCCGACCCACACGTTCTGTGGCCTACCTGTGAGAAAGTCCATCACCCAGTTACAGAGAGACGTTTTGAGTCCCAAGTGTCTGAATTTTTGTATTAGGTGGTGGGGGATGATTGTGTTGAATGCTGAACTGAAGTCCAAGAACAGCATTTGCACATAGGAGTTCTTTGAGTCCAGGTGGGTGAGGGCTGGATGGACAGCAGCAGAGATGACATCTTTTGTGGATCTGTTTGAGCTGTATGCAAACTGAGATGGGTCGTGGGAAGGAGGCAGGGTGGACTTTATGTTCTGCATGACCAGCCGCTCGAAACATTTCATTATGTTGAAGGTCAGTGCTACCGGCCGATAATCGTTGTAGCTGGATGGGACAGGCTTCCTTGGGACTCGTATTATGGTAGCAGTTTTGAAACATGTGGGGACATCTTGACTCAGGGAGATGTTGAAGATGTCCTCCAGGCCATTTGAGCTCCTCCGCACAGTCCTTCAGAATGTGACCTGGTATGTTGAATAATTTATTCGATAAATGGATGGATAGCTAGCTGGATGGATGGATAGATGGATGTACTTTAATAATCCCAAACTGGGAAATTAGTGTAACAGCAGCATGACACAGTAGACGACACAAAACCAAGAGAAATACACACAGCATAATAGATAAAGGAGTTACCCAGGGCAGTAAAAAAAAAAAAAATGCTTAGATAATTTTATATACTACATAGGCTACTAGGTTAAATAGATGATGATCCTTATGAGTTTATGGATAGTGCCGACTGTACAAAGGAGGGTTATCAGGTGCAGGGTGAAATGCGAGGTACCAATTAGACTGTAAGGTGCAGTATGGCAGCATTGTTATGACCGAAATTCTACATTAGTGAGTTATTGTACAGTGAAATGGCAGAAAAGATTTCCTGTACCTGGCTGTTTGGCAGCAAAGCTGTAGCAGTCTGCTGGAGAAAGTGCTCCACTGTCTGTCCAGTGTGTGGTGGAGGGGGTGATCAGGATTATCTATGATGGATCATAATTTGTTCAGTGTCATCATCTCCATCACAGACTCAAAGGTCTCCAGCCTGAGACCAATCACAGAGCCAGCCTTCTCAATAATCTTAAATTAAATCACCCTTATTGTCATTCAACCGTACAACCAATCATGTACAGTAGAACGAGATTGTGCTTTACATATCTACAGTGTCAATCACACACACCCCAGTGCAGAATCAGAGGGCCACTGCCATGCAAGGCGCCGCCACAGATTTCTCTCCATTCCATTATTGCTGAGCACAAAGCTGGATGGCAGGAAGTTCCACTTTTATTTGGTCTTCGGCATGACCCGGCCGGGATTTGAGCCCCTGCCTCCCGGGTGTGGGGCGGATGCTCTACCAACTGAGCCACCACTCCGGTGTCAAGTCTGTTGGTGTTGCTGGCTATGATACTGCTACCCCAGCAAACGGCAGCAAAGAAGATGGCGGTAGCAACGACGGTCTGATAGAAAAGTTCCAGCATCCTGCTGCACACATCGAAGGATCTCAGCTTCCTCACAAAGTAAAGCCTGCTCATCCCCTTCTTGTACGCAGCATCGGTGTTAGATT
Organism: Pholidichthys leucotaenia; assembly: GCA_020510985.1. Lineage (NCBI taxonomy): Eukaryota > Metazoa > Chordata > Actinopteri > Cichliformes > Pholidichthyidae > Pholidichthys > Pholidichthys leucotaenia. Next base: position 153,314,905 of record CM035848.1, read on the forward strand.
TCCAGTCCAGTCCATTGCTGATCATAACACCCAGGTATTTGTAGTCCTCCACTACCCCGACATCCACCCCCCCAATCTGCAATGGCTGTGAAGGTGTCCTCTTCTTCCTCAAGTCAATCACCATCTCTCTGGTCTTGCTGACGTTCAGCCTCAGGTGATTCTGCTCAGTCCAGTCCACAAATCTGTCTAAAAGTGCCCTGTACTCCCCCTCTTATACACCCAACAACAGCCAAGTCATCAGAGAATTTCTGCAGGTGGTATGACGGAGTTGTACTGAAAGTCATTGGTGTATAAGGTGAAGAGAAAAGGAGAAAGCACAGTCCCCTGTGGAGCTCCCGTATCACTAACCACCACATCAGACAAGACTGCCCAGCCGGACGAACTGTGGCCTGCCTGTCAGGTAGTCAGTAATCCAGGATATCACAGAGTTGTCGATCCCCATTACCCGCAGCTTCTCACCCAGCAGCAGTGGCTGAATGGTGTTAAATGCACTGGAGAAATCAAAGAACGTGATTCTCACAGTATCTCCTCCTCCATCCAGGTACAAGTGAGCTCGTTGCAGCAGGTAGATGACAGCGTCTTCAACTCCTAAATGGGCCTGGTATGCAAACTGCAGAGGGTCCAGCCACGTCTTCATCTGCGGCCTCAGGTGGGCTAAGACAAGTATGAATCTGAATCGAATCGCGAAGTCCCTCATGATTCTCACCCCTAAAATGCACCATTGCTTTCCTGCTGTTAAACCTCTGAGTCCTTTAGTTCATTTCAATCAAACTCGAGTTTGTTTTCTCTTAGTACGGTTCGTTTTGTCTGGTGAGAACACAGTAATCGCACTCAGGTGCACACCAAACCAACCATGCCAAAAATGCCTGAAAGAGGTGGTCTCGATTTGAATCAACTGGCGAGCTCTGATGGGGTCTTGCAGGTGAGAAAGGGACCATACTAAAACAGGACCAGCGGCAAATGGTAAAACATTTTATGCCACTGTACATACCTGATGGATCTTTGAAAATATCTGTGGCTGAGCATGTCACAGTTCTGGAGGATTAATGAACGTTAGCATGTTATTTTCCTTCCATAGCCACGCTTCATTTTCAAACTGTACGATTTTCCGAAAGTGGTATATACACGTAATGTAATAAATGATAACCAGGGTGATGAAAACCCCTGTAGATTACGCTACGATTTGAATTATTTTCTCCTCATTATTGCACAGTAGTCATCCTACTTCCTGTATTTACATTTTCAGTTCTCGCGGCAAAAAAATCTGACCAATAAGAACAGAGAACATTCTGATGTAAGTCTTGGAGGATTTAACGTAACGCAGTTTGGTCCACTTGAATTTTTGCCTGTGTGAAAGGGAACTGAACCAAGGAGAAAATGATAAAAAGTAACAAACTTGTCAACTGATTTGGACCAAAGTAAACAAATTTAGGTGTGAAAGCACCCTAAAAATCATGTGATATGTATTCTGATGGTGTAGAATTTAGTTTTGTCACCTTACAATCTAGTATTATGCCATGTGTGTAACAATGTTTTTCAACCTTTTTTGCGCCACAACACCCTTTTTACATTGAAAAAAATCCCATTGTGCCAACCAAAAATGTCATAAAATGACACATTGTAGCCTATTACGGCATACACTATGTAATGATAATTTAGTTTTGTAATTTGTTTATACTATAGGGCTGGGTGATATATTCATTTTATTGGTACATTTGGCCGCCCACGATGCATAAAATGGTTGTATTGCACCTATTTGAGTATTTATCACTTTAATATGAGCAGTGACTTCGTGCTCTCCCCAGCTGCCGTTGCTGAAGTGCCGCTCAGCATCTCTGTAAAGCTTGTCAGTAGAGGAAGACATGAAGTGCTCTAAAAAGTTCCTGGTAGATGACTGCACTAACTTTGGACTTGATAACGCACAGTGGACCAACATCAGCAGATGACTTCTTTTCATATGAAAGTAAATTTTGTACTTCATTTGGAAATCAAGATTCCAGAGTCTGGAGGAAGAGTGGAGAGGCACAGAATCCAAGTTGCTTGAGGTCCAGTGTGACGTTTCCGTAGTCGGTGATGATTTGGGGAGCCATGTCGTTGGCTTGTGTTTATCCACTGTATTTTATTAAATCCAAAGTCAGTGCAGTCATCTACCAGGAAATTTTCAGAGCACATCAGGCTTCCCTCTGCTGACGAGCTTTATGGAGATGCTGATTTCATTTTTCAGCAAGACTTGGCATCTGCCCACCCTGCCAAAAGTACCAAAACCTGGTTTAATGATCATGGTATCACTATGCTTTATTGGCCGGCAAACTCTCCTGACCGAAACCCCATAGAGAATCTGTGATATATTGTCAAGAGGATGATGAGAAACACCAGACCCAACAATGTAGATGAGCTGAAGGACGCTTTCAAAGCAACCTAGGCTTCTATAACACCTCAGCAGTGCCACAGGCTGATCGCCTCCATACCATGCCGCATTGATGCAGTAATTCATGCAAAAGGAAACCCATCCAAGTACTGAGCATGTACATCGACAATACTTCTCAGTCAGCCAACATTTCTATTAAAAATCAATTTTTTAAATTAATTTTATGTAATATTCCTTTTTTTTTTTTGAGAAACTGAATTTGGGGTTTTCATGAGCTATTAGTCATAACCATCAAAATGAAAAGAAAAACACTTGAAATACATCAGTCTTTGTGTAATGAAAGAGGAGATCAAAATTAGAGAGCAATGCATTAATACTTATTTATTCTGATTCTATTCTGTTATTCTTCATTGTTCAGAATTTGACAGAATATCAGCTGTGGCTGTACCACTGTTGTACTAGCATGTGTTTTTTTTTTTTTTTTGAATAATCAAGGCACTTCAACACAAACATTTATTTTGTTAAAAAAAAAAAACAGTGAGCAAAATTACAGAACAATGCTATAGCTGTCATGAAACGAGCCTGTGTTCTCCTGCAGGCTCGGTTCTGATCTTTCTTGGCCCTGTGTTGTGTTTTGATTTCTGTCCTGTGTGTCATTATTTCTGTTTGGCCGCTGCTCTGGCCGGCGATCGTTAAGCAGCTGTTTGACCCACTTTCTGGTGGGCGCTGTCTAACATTCGCCGGTCCAACCACGTGGCACAACTGCACAAGTGCTTTGGCACTGTTCTGCCCAGTTTTTCTCCCCGTTCTGCCGAGCATCCTGGAGGACTCTTAGCTAACCCGAGCTGTCTTGTCATTTTGTATGGTTTGTCTCTGTGTTCAATAAATGTGTGGTTGGTGAAACCCTGCGCTTAAATCCTCCTCTTCCTCCGTGTGCTGTGAGAAGCGCACGGGGAAGTTTGACAGAATGGTCCAGCCAGCCGAGAGGATTTAGCAGGTTCACCCACACATCCCTTTCCCCTTTTTTTCTTTTCGTGAATCATTTGTTGGGACTAAGCTGGTTTTGAGATGTCTTTGGGCCGGCGTTACCCAATGAGTCTCGGCTGGGAGCTCTGCTGAGCGCTCATGGATATTGACGGCCTGATATTCACGGCTAGCAGTTATTCCACCTCAGCTGACGTTATGTGGAACGTCCAGCTGGCAGAGGCAGAGGTTCGGCGATGCCCTCAGCTCTCCAAACATCCCGAGGGAGTTGAGCAGATATCCCAGCTGGTTGAGCGGATATCCCAGCTGGCAGGGCTCCAACGCGAGTACGGCGAGAGGGAGAAGAGGTCTCCGAAGAAGACCGGGCTCCCGCCACGGGAAGGGTGCCCCCGGGACACCGCTGAAGCTGTCCTTCGCCAGGTCTCCACTCCCGCTCTCACCAAGCCAACCCCAACAAGCAAGTGACAGTGTCGTCCTGCGTGGAAGCGCCGGGAGAAGCCCTCTCCTCCATCAGCTGTCATCATCCCTTCAGCTGCTGAGAGGTCCACTGAGGTCATCCTGGGAACGCCCACCTACATCGTCATGGAGACGGCTCCTCCGCAAGCCCTCGAGAGGACCTACGTCACCGCTGGCACGGAGAGGGGCGAGTGTCTGCTGCCTGCAGCTGCAGATTTTATCAACCGGGATGACAGGCAAGTATATTTTTCATTCTAAATCGTTCATTAACATTGAAGCTTGCCTGTCTCCCGAGGGAGAGGCCCAGTATCAGCAGTCCACTGGGGCCTCTCCTCCAGCTGCAAATAATGATTGTTTCCTTCCCCCTCTTTGTCTAATCCCTTAATTCCTGAGGGCCTGCTGGTCCAAGAACCGAGCCGTCAGACGATGGAGGAGGTTGAGGCCCTGGATGATCCTGCTCAGGGGCCCGCACGGAGGCATTTCCCTGCACCCATGCCGGCGGACGAGGAGTGGTCAGCTCTGCTTGCCGCACTCAACCACCTGGTCAAAGAGAAGTGCCATGAGAGGGAGGTCCGAGGACGTGCTTCCCTGGCTGTGAGGGTTCCCCCCCCCCCACGCCTGCTCAACCCCCGGACTCTCCGTCGGACCAGGAGTGGGCGAACTTGCTCGCCGCAGTCAACAGCCGGGTTGAGGAGGAACGTCAGAGAACCAGGACTGCAATCATCATCACGCCTGTTGCGGGGATCGCCACAGCAGAGTCATTCCCCAGACCAGATCTCCAGCCGATGGGACCCGGACTGGCAGCGTCGGAGTCCTGGATGGTGGTAGAGCTCAAGCACAGGCAAGTTATCTCTCCTGTAGTTCATTTGCTTGTGATCGAGAGATCTTGTCTGGCTCTTGGGGAGGACAGTCGGGTGAGGCTTCTGGCACACCTGGGCTCCCCTCGCCAGGCTGTGCTGCTGCTGGCGACCTTAACCCTTCCCTCTCTCCCATGCCTGTCAAGCCCCTCACCAGGGTCGCCAGAGAGGAGCTGCCACCACCGGAGTGGCCTGCTGATGATGACAGGAGGCTGGCAGTCCCAGAGGAGGTCGACAGGGGCACAGCACCTGGCGAGAAGGTTGACGGAGTTGATGCAACCCAAATTGCCGGAGTCCTGGATGGCGGTGGAGCCAGAGTTCAGACAAGTGTGTTCCATTGTGTCAGTCCTGAATACATCAATGTCACACTGCCTGACTCATGGCGAGGAGGGCCTGGGGCAGCTCGTAGTAGCCCCGGGGGCCGCCTCACCGGGCTCTGCCACTGCCGACGACCCTGACCCCGTCTCTTTTTCTCTCCGTCTGGGTTCGGAGCCCCCTGCCAGGGTCGCCAGAGAGCAGCTGACCTCGCCAGAAGCCACCAAGGATAAGGGCGCGAAGAGCACCACCTCCCTCTCTGGGGAGGCCACTGCAGGAGCAATGACGCCCCCGATGGGAGTCACTGCTGGTGCATCGATGCTCCAACTGGAGCCCACCGCAGGTGCAGCCACATCCCAGACCAGGACCACCGCGGGTGCTGCTGAGCCTCAGCCGGAGGTCACCGCGGGTGCTGCTGAGCCGGCCCCTTCAGTCCTGGTGGCTAAATATTGCTGGCCGGCCGCTGGAGGAATTGACTCCCTGAGTCTGGTGGCCCATGTTTTCCGGCAGGCCGCCGGACTCCATCCACCGGACCTTCTGCTGGAACTGGGACTCTGGGCGGTCTCCTGAGCCCCAACGCCCGTGGACTTGGGGGGGGAAGGGGGGTTAATTGCGGGCCCTGGGCAGGGTATTGTGTTCCCTCCTTCCTGTTCCCCCTACCTCCCATCCGGGTTCATGTTGTTTGTTGCTGTTGCTCCTGGGGGGGGGGGGGGGGGCTCTTCATGATGTTACCGTGGGTGTCTGGTTCCACCCCTAAAGGGGGGGGCCCTGTCATGAACCGAGCCTGTGTTCTCTTGCGGGTTCGGTTCTGATCTTTCTTGGCCCTGTGTTGTTTTGATTTCTGTCCTGTGTGTCATTATTTCTATGTTTGGCCGCTGCTCTGGCCGGTGATCGTTAGGCAGCTGTTTGACCCACTTTCTGGTGGGCGCTGTCTAACATTCACCAGTCCGACCATGCCCCCCTCTCTCTGACAGTCAGCTGTTTGCCCCGGTAATTATCTTTCCCGCGCCTCACCCAAGTGTTCCCAATTTGTTAGGCCAGTGGTGTTTGCACTTAAGCAGCTCTTTGCTAGTCAAACACTGCTGGACCATTATGCGAGTCACACAGTTGTTTTCCGTGGTGTGACTGTCACATCACCGAAGGACTTTGTGCTTGCAGGGAGACTGGGATGATTCAGACTGCTCTGGCGCCGTGAATAACTGTAGCGTTTCTGTATGCAGTTGTGCTGCTATGCTGGTGGCGTTTCCTTGTGCGGCACAACTGCTACACTTTGGCACTGTTCTGCCCAGTTTTTCTTCCCGCTTTGCCGAGCGTCCTGGAGGACTCTTAGTTAACCCGAGCTGTCTTGTCATTTTGTATGGTTTGTCTATGTGTTCAATAAATGTGTGGTTGGTAAAACCCTGCGCTTAAATCCTCCTTCCTCCTTCTCTTCCTTCATGCGCTGAGAGAAGTGCAATATATGACAATAGCATTCAAAAATTAATAGGAAGTGTAGAGACCCTTACTTTGAATGACTTCAGCACATCTGTGCCCACAGGACATCTCTAGTTTCTCACACTGCTCTGGTTTGATCTTGGTCCATTCTTCTTGCAGTCTGTAGTGTGGTGTAACTGTCATGGTTTCTGAGCCATTACTTTGTCCCAAGGATTTTCCAGAGATTCTCTATGGGGTTTAGATCTGGACTCTGGGCTGGTCATTTCATTCTTTCCGTACTGTTAGATTCAAGGAACTATTTAAACCCACTTTGCAGTGTGACAGTGGACACTGTCTTGCATGAAAATTGCGGGCTGATTGGGAGACAATTGCACTGAAGGAATTGCATATTGCCAAAGGAGGTTCACATAAACCTTTGCGTTCACCCTGCCATGTAGCTGTACAAGAGGCGCAACTCCTGCTGCAGAAAACGTCCCCAAACTATGACACTTCCTCCCCCAAATTTAACTTACTTCTTAAAGCTGGGTTCACACTATAGCGCTTGGACTAACTTTTATAGACGTTTTGAAAAATCTGAGAAATTAGTCCAAACAATGGTGAAATTATGTTCATGAACAGGTTTTTTTTTTTTAAATCCAACGCACACCAACTTTTACGAACTTTTACAAACTTTTGCTAGCATTTGCCAGTGTTGCATTCAGCATTGGCAAACTTTTGCCAGGTTAGGCTAGTGTATGTGTAGCTGTTGCCAACTTAGGTTAACTTAAGTAAACAAATACTCAACGCAGGTCAGCTGACATCAGTGTCAGGTCACGCTCATATAAAGATCAGCATTTGTGGAGGTTTCCTGCCATTCTGGACCTGCTTTTTTGAGTGGATTCACACTACAACGTTTGGACCAACTTTTACTGACGTCTTGGCAAACGTCTGGCTCTGCTGGCAAAAGTTAATGACAGTTGGTGTTTGTTGGCAAACGCTAGCAAAAGTTGTACTCCTTGAAAATTTTCAGCATGCTGAAAATTTGCCAACATTTGGAAATATTGGTGAAAGTTGTGCTCGGTTTGTAAAAGTTCCTGAGCGCTGGGCTGAGTTATGCTGGGTTCGTCTAAAGCCGCTTTTCCACTAGCACAGCTCGCCTCGCCTCGTTTCGCTACTACTCGGTTCGGCCTCGGTTCTGTCTCCATAGCAGCCGGGTAAAGCGGGGTTAAGCTGGGGTGGGCGGGATTTTTTTTACAGCAAGGCGGCGCCACACTCCCGTGACGTAAAACACGCAACCCAAGCAAAACATAACATGGCGGCTGTACAAGGCGACTCCTCAGTCTGTGGCTTTTTTCACCGTAAATGCCAAAAAGGACCGCCAGACAAGGGTACAGCAGCGAGACGAAACACTCTGGAATAGTTCTGCAGCTTCTGGGAGAGCCGAAGACGTGAGGATACAAACTAGGTCATATATGACGGTAAGCTAATGGTTGCTAATGCTAGTTTGCTATAAGTACGTCGTACTACACTGTAATGTCTGCAAGTTATTGCTGTTGGGTACTAAAATATGTACACTGTGTGTGTTTCAGAGGGCTCTGTTGTGGGAAAATTACCACTTCAAACGGTCGGTCTGGGCGTTCAACACAGCCTGTCACTGATGTCAACACAGCTTCACAAACGATCAGTGGTTATAGAGCTTAAGAATGTCTGTAGAAACGTTTATTTCCTGTGCAACAAATTGCTCTGATCTGCGTGAAAATCATGGAGAGACTGAGACATCATGGGATGTACCTGCTCCAGCAGTACTGAGTCTGAGGTGGTGTCATAGCAAAAAATAAGCTGACACAACTTGATCGCCAGGTTAATAACTATATTAGCCACAAAATATATATTCAAAAAGTACAGTATTGAGTTAGGTATAATAAGATATATTTGACAGTTATGATGCATTTTAGGCCAAAACAAACTTGATCTAGGATTAAAAGCAATTAAAATAATGCAGTCACAAGGTTACATGGAAAATGCTTGATTTACTAGATACATGTACTGTAGAAATATATATTCTCTGCATCAGCAATGTACTATACATGCATTCATGTAGTATTGCACTGACAATAAACCTGTGAAGTTTTTGCAGATGTCTCTTTTTTTATATGTGAAGGTTATCATCATGTGACATAATACTGACAGATTGGAAAAGCTGTCTTAAGAACAATCCAGCAGTTTGAGAAATCACTTTTGGTTTGGTGTAAGTCTGTCAACAGGATTATGAACCATAAAGCAGTTTGTGTTAAAATGTTAAATCCAATGTTAAACCCACAGGTGTCCAATCATGTGTCATGGAGGGCCAAGACCCTGCAGGTTCTCTCTTCTACCCAGTCTCTTCAGCAGGTGTTTTCACTGATCTGCAGTCAGTGGAAGAAGTTCAGTGGAATCTGCTGTTGAAGACACTGGTTGGAGGTAAAGCCTGCAGGGTCTTGGCCCTCCATGGCACATGATTGGACACCCCTCCCCAAACCCATTATGATGAAGAGCAGATGCTAATATGACCCAGAATTCCTCTGCAGGGTCTTCTGCGGTGGCACATCCAACAATACAGTCTTCAGTTAATAAAATAATTTTTAACGAAAATAATTGTTTTGGTTACTTTTCTTAAAAATGAGCCATTATTTTCAAGATCACCCATTAATGGTTTGTACTATTGACTCTTTTCCCACCAGTGTGTTAACAGACAATAGAAATCATGATGCAAACACATAAGTCACTAAATTGTTTATTACAATCAGCAGCAAATTGCAGATTATTCAGAATGTGCAAAATTCAAACTGTAAGACTGGGTAACTCAGCAGCTGGGATGTGCAGCTCACACTGGTCCCAGTTCAGCAGATCTTAGGCCTGCATCTCTGTAAATAGTGACGCAAGGTCCAGTTTGGGGTGGATTGTTTCCCTCTTGCCTAGACAAAAGACAGAAATGGGTGGTGGTTAAATTAAGTTTACAACATATTTGGGAAATACACTTGTTGCAAAAAGCCAGTGGTGGAATGTGAATGAATGAATGAATCTTTATTTCGGATAGATTAAAAGTAAAGATTAAAAGAAAATAGAATAATATAACAAAGGGGGAAAAAAATCTAACAAGGTCGAATTAAACAATAACTCCTCTGATTATACAGTTCAACATAGGTTATCTGAAATGGGTGATGGCTGAAGCTGCAGCTTATATTGCACACCCATATTCCATCCAAGAATTCAAAAGAAAAGCAAAACAGGAGCGATTCCAATGTGAATATAAAGTACTTCGTTGTGGTATTTAACCACAATTTTCATGTAGCTGCGCTTCAGTCGAGTAGATTTTATAAGGGGTGCGTTACATTTAAAATCATCTGTTTTTACTGTGGCCTCAGCAATCAGAATGAATTAATACATTTACTTGAATGGAATCTAGTACTTTAACTGAGGGTGTGCATCACCGAGTATGGAGTCGCTCAGACAAAATAGAGTTTTTATCAAAAGTTTGTCTTGTCTGTACAAGTGTCTCTTCTTGCCCTGGCTTCAAGTGTGGGCGGTGTTTTGTACTTGTATTGCTAAAATATAAAAGGAAGCACTACAACGGGTCTCAAATATTTGTAATGTGTCCTGTTACTGCATGAGTTTATTGATGATAGACTATAAACTACACATATAAACTAAGTTATATTGATGACTGAACAACTCCCAATCCCCAAAAGATACAGTTATGAACATAACTCACAAAGGATCACACAAGTGATCTGACAAAAAAATAAATACATTAACAAGCGGTTTATTTTACAGTTGATGTGCCATTCATTTTCAATTATTCTGTAATTAATATTCACACAATCAAATAAATCTCAGTTCAGTCCCTTTTATATTAAGTGGAAATTGTGCTACTTTGGTTGTACTACTTTGGTTTTGACACTTTACCTATAAAAGCAAAGTATTTCAGTACTTTCCACAGTGGCGAGGTCCGTTGTGGGGCGGCTGCGTTTCCTTTCCTCCTGCCTAGATGAACAACAGAAATGGATGTTGGTTAGTTAAAGCAGATTCAACACTTATACAGGCACATCTTGAAAAAGTTCAATATTTTTGTGACTCATTTCAGAAAGTGAAACCCATATATAGATTCGTTACAGGGACAGTGATATATTGCAAGTGTTTATTTTAATTTTGATGATTATGGCTACAGCCCATATTAACCAACACCTCAGCGGCCAACATTTCTATTTAAAAACTTAAATTCTATTAAAATAAACGCTTGAAATATATCACTGTCTGTGTAATGAATGTATATAATATATGGATTTCTCATTCTGAAATGAGTGACAAAAAATATTGAATTTTTTCATGACATTCTAATTTTTGGAGATGTACCTGTATTAGGGAAATACACTTAAAGTCAGTGATGGGATGTGACAAAAATGCTTCGTTTCCCTGACAAGCATCGCAGGATCCACTCTGTACAGGTACAAGTACATTATCAATCCAGGGATTTATGGTGGAACAGCACAACACTTTCCAACACCTTTTATGGAAAATCCACAGAATCGGTGTGTGGGTCTACTCTGACACTTTAGAAAATTATATGAATGGCTTTATAAATCACTGGTTTGAAAAAGCACCTGTATATGTCAAGATTTCGGCTCCTGTGGTCCACTTGACCTGCATCCACAAACACTGAGGGAGGCTAAACCCTGGCATGTGGACACACATTCTAGGAAGAAATTACACAAAATTTAATGCACAGCACCAAAGTGCAGCACGTACACAAACCAGGACTTTAACCAGGATTAACATATTTCATCGTTTTGCTCTCACAAGCGAATACTTGGGACAAAACAAGCGCGAATCAGCAGTTGGTACAAACTAGCTAATACTCGTTAGCCAGCACAGGACGGCGCTGTATGGCTCAAAAAGTGAGCTTACCACCAACAGGATAACTAAGCGAACAGATGCACAATATTACAAATCACTCACCATAGATGGTTCTCTCACGTTCGTCTTCAGCTTGTCTGTAGTTCGGTTCTATGCTGGGCTGCATCTGTATCGGTGCGGGTCGCTCCTCTCACCGTAAATCTGCCACCAAGCAGAGAAATCCCTGCACCTCTTCGTTGGACCACAGTGTAGATTTCCGCAAAACCTACAATGCTGTCTGTATTAATATTGTATTTACTCTGTGACCGAGTTAGTCCGTGAAATATTGCAAATGGCGGTCGTGTAAATTCCACTGAAGATGGACGCTTTTGTGACGTTACGCACTGACCAATCAGTGGCTCGCAGTCTGACATCACATCTCGGCTCAACTCAGCACGGTTGTACCCTGCCCTCGATCAGGCACGAAAATAGCGCCTGTTAACCCGTGCTGGGTACAGTGGGGAAAAAAGCTAGAAAGTGAGTCGAGTAGAAGTGAGTATGGCCAAAGCGATACTAGTGGAAAAGGGCCATAAGTCAGCCTAAGTTAAGCTCCATTGGCAAACGCTGACTGAAATGCCAGTGGAAGCAGATGTTTTTAGACCAAAACTCAATTCACACATGCACAGATGAAAGAGAAATTGAGAGAGAGGGGAATTTAAAAAAAGAAAATTATATATATACGTATAATCTCCCAAAAATGTGACAGCCCAAAAGAGGGAAAAAAAACCTTATTTAGAAATTTCTTAGTTCTTAATTTTCTGCTCCACGTGTAATCATTCTCCAAGATTTATTGGTTTGGCTTCCATTGTGGGGAATCAAACAACATTGATGTGGTGTCAAAAAGTAAACATTTAACGTGATTTTATATTATTTTTAATGGAGATAGGCATTATTGTATTTGTTTTTTAGAGGAAGGAATGAATGAACAGGGGAAAAGCGCATGCAGAAGTAACTACATATGAATATAAAACGAAAAATACTGAAACGTATGCCCAAGGGAGATGTGTTCACTCCAAAAGCAGGTCCAGAATGGCAGGAAGCCTCCATAAACGCTTATTCTTTATGAACGTCGCATGACACTGATGTCAGCTGACCTGTGCTGAGTATTCATTTGTTTAAGTTAACCTAAGTTGACAACAGCTACACATATGCTAGCCCAAGGTGGCAAAGTTTGCCAACACTGAATGCAATGCTTGCAAATGCTAGTAAAAGTTGGTGTGCGTTGGATTAGAAATACCTGCTCATGAACATAATTTCACCTACGTTAGGACTAATTTCTCTGATTTTTCAAAACATCTGTAAAAGTTGGTCCAAACGCTACCGTGTGAACCCAGCTTTAACTTAGGCTGACTTAACTCTGCATAACTAAGCCCAGCGCTCAAGAACTTTTACAAACTGAGCACAACTTTCACAAACGTGCATTTCCAAACAGTTGGTAAATTTTCAGCAGGCTGAAAATTTTCAAAGAACACAACTTTCGCCAGCATTTGGCAACAAACAACTATCATTAACTTTTGCAAGCAGAGCCAGACGCCAGAACATCAGTAAAACTCGGTCCAAATGTAGTGTAAATCCACCTTTACACACTTTGGCGTTAAACTGGGAAAAGACTGAACCCAAACATATTGTTTCCCATCAGACCCAATTATTTTCTTAAGTCAGAAGTTTCACAATTAAAACTGAAAATGCAAATGAAAATAAAAGCTACTCAGTGTTTTATCATATTAGAATTAAAATTACAGAAAAAAATTATATTGTGATGGACTAGCAATCTTTCCAGGGTGTACCCTGCCTCTTGCCCAAAGATGCTAGGATACCATCCCCCCCCAAAAAAGGATTAAGTGGTAGAAGATGGATGGATAGAATAGGCTTTATTGTCATTGTACAGTAGTACAGTACAACGGAATTGTGGGTGCTCCACCAGGCTACTGCGCAATAAATTAAGGGAGAAGGATTGGATAAAACACGGTTACAGAGCACACGATTACATACACAACTGAAATAAAAATAAATGGAAATAAAAATAAAATAAAGATGAAAAATAAAAATGGCCCAAGATTATGGAAATACACAGGTATGGGAGTGGCTTCGCGGGTGGAACTATGTACATAAGAGTGCAGAGTGCATGGAATGAATAGATAAGATTATATCATGACCTCATTTTTAAAACTCTCTTCATCAGGACTTCCGGGAAGATGGCGGAGAGACATAACGCTTAAACAGAGAGCTCTCCCTAGCCGGATTAAAAATCATCGGTAAATGGCCAACTCGACATAAGCGGATCAATAAACTAAGGGATGAAAACACGAAGGAGCCGGGCACAAGGACAAAAGCAGAGTAAAATTAAAGAATTCCTCTTCAACAACGCAGGAGAAACCGCTGAACACGGGGCCCAAAAAAAACGAGGTGACCGCAGTAGAGAAAATGGAGGACACAAAACTCGATACCATGAACACTGGCATCGCCAGTTTGGGTAAAGAGTTGAGAGACTTCAAACGGCAGCTACAACAGGATTTAGCGGCTCTTAAGGAGGAGCTGAAAAAAGAGATTAAGGAAGAAATTATGGGCCTCCGAAGAGAAATGGAGCGCAAGCTAGCAGAAAACATGGAGGAGCTGCGCTCCCAGCGGGCGTGTATGACAGAAGCGCAGGCCCGAATATCAGAGCTGGAAGATTGGAATAGCGAGGCAAGCGAACAGCTGCAGACCCTGACGGCACAAATGCAGAGGATGCAGGAGAAAGTAACCGACTTGGAGAGCAGGTCCAGACGGGGCAATATACGCATCTTCGGGATCCCGGAGGGCATTGAAGGCAACTCGATGACGAAATTCATGGATCAGTTCTTAAAAAAGAGCTGGAACTGCCCAGCGAAGCGGATCTGCAGATTCAACGAGCGCACAGAGCCTCGGCACAGAACCCGAACCCACGCTCTACACCCAGGTCAGTTGTGGTAAACTTTCTGAAATATGATGTAAAGGAAAGAATCCTGACACGAGCGTGGAAAAAAAAGATACGAATCGGCGACAAGCAGATATTCTTTGATCATGACTACCCGGCGGAAATTGTGCAGCAGCGGAAGAAATATGCCAACATTAAAAAAACGCTGAAAGAAAAAAAAATTAGATTCCAAACGCCGCTAACGAAGATGAGGATTCATTGGGAGAACGGCGTAAGAACCTACAACACAGCCAGAGAGGCAGCGCAGGACATGATGGAGCGGGGCCTTGAGGTGTACATGCCGGAGGAAACGGTAGGAGCAGCGGAGGCCCTGAACGCATCACGACAGCCGGAGTGGAGGCGAGTGAACGGCAAAAGACGGGGGGAGACGTGGCGCAGCGGGCCCAGGAAAGACTACAAGGCTTTCAACTGAAAGCCTAGATTATAACAAAGATTAAGAAAGACACAGAAGAAATGAAGGCCAAGAAGACGAGGTAAAAGAGAAACAGACGGCTAGGAGAGGTTTAAGTGATATTTGTTGGACATTTCTAGACTAATGACTATTTCTTGGATAGTAAATACAGGTCTAGGGAGGGCCCTTCACTCTGTGAGGACATTCCCTCCACCCACCAACAGGGACCAGTGGGCAGAAGAAAGGCCCAAAGTACGGAGGTCGAGATTTTTTAATGTGTTTTATATAAATATGTGTTATTTTTGTTGTTAAAGGGGCTAGGAGCACAAGTTAAAAAAATGGAAAAACATGATTATGGGTAAAAATCTTAAGATAATAACACTAAACGTGAATGGTCTGAACTCACCTGTTAAAAGGGAAAGAATAATAAGAAAATTCAAGAAAGAAAAAGCCGAAATTATATTTATGCAAGAGACACATTTGAGCAAGACAGAACATGAGAAACTAAAGAGATTTGGCTATAAGAACTCCTACTACAGTTCATTTAAGGGAGGAACTAAAAGGGGGGTTATGATACTAATCTCAAATAAAATACAATTTGAATGTGAACAGGAAATCCAGGATAAAGAAGGCAGGTATGTAATAATAAAGGGTAGCATAGATGGAATGCAGATCACATTAGTGAGCATCTATGCCCCACCAGAAAGTGACAAGGGTTTTTTTCAACATCTGTTTGATCTCATAGCAACACACAGTGAAGGAGTCCTAATTTGTGGAGGAGACTTAAATGCTGTCATGGATCATGAAATTGATACAACAAGTGTTAAGAAGACAAAAAAACATGTAACAAAATTCATAAGAACCTCACTGGCAGAAATGGGTATGGTAGACATATGGAGGGACCTGCACCCACTCGAAAAAGACTATACACATTATTCAGCAGTCCATAAAGTACACTCTAGAATAGATTACTTCCTTATGAATGAAGATGACAGACACAGGGTGAGAAATTGTTGGATTGGAGGGGCAGAAATATCAGATCATAATCCTATATACATGGAAATAAATTTAAACAATAGAAAACGACAAACAACATGGAAACTTAATGTAGGACTGTTAAATGATGATAAAATGAAAGAAAGAATAAAAGTAAACATAAATGAATATATCCAAGAGAATGACAATGAAGAAGTGGACCCAACAATACTATGGGATGCACTAAAAGCCGTGTTAAGAGGTAAATTAATTGTTGAAACAGGAAAAGCAAATAAGACTAAACTGGAAGCATATGAACAAAGATGTGAGAGACTGAGGGAATTAGAACATAAACATCAAAGCACAAATGACCCAAAAATATATCAAGAAATTAAAGAAGAAAAAATAAAGATAAAAGAAACACAAATGGATGAAATTGAAAGGAAAAATAGATATCTAAAGCAAAAATATTATGAAACGGGGCCAAAAGCCACAAAACTGCTGGCAAAACGGTTAAGAAAACAACAAACAATGAATAATGTATATAAGATTAAAGACCCCACCACAAATAAAACCACAGTTAACCCAGAAAACATCGAAGAAATATTCCATAATTTCCACCAAGAACTATACTCGCAACCTGAAGAAACAAATACTAAAGATATTAAAAAATTTCTATGCACATTGGACTTGCCATCAATAGGAAATCAACAAAATGAAAAGCTAACAGCAGAAATAACAACACAAGAGATTAGAGATGTGATTAAGTCACTTAAAAACGGTAAATCACCAGGTAGAGATGGATACCCTTCTGAGTTTTATAAACTGTTTATAGAAGAACTCACGCCACAGCTTCTAAAGTCATTTAATTGGACGTTGAACAACAACAAAATACCTCCATCATGGAACGAAGCCATTATTTCAGTCATTTTAAAGCCAGGGAAAGAGAGAACAATGCGGAAACTATAGGCCAATCTCTTTATTAAATGTGGATTATAAAATATATACAACAATTATATGTAAACGAATAAAGACATTCTTGACGGAATTGATAGAAGATGATCAAACTGGTTTCATAGAGGGACGCCAAACACATGACAATATCAGGAGAACAATACATATAATTAACCAAATACATAAAGAAAAGAAAAGCGCAGTAATAATGAGTTTAGACGCAGAAAAAGCATTTGACAGGGTTAACTGGAAATTCCTATATAGTGTGCTGGAACGCTTTGGATTTACGAAAAATCAGTACAATGCATAAGGACGCTGTATCAAGAACCTGTGGCAAGAATCAAGATAAACGGTAGCTTAAGACAAAGTAAATATACAAAGATCAACTAGGCAGGGATGCTGCTTATCGCCCACCTTGTTTGCTCTGTTCATAGAGCCACTGGCTCAAGCGATACGACAAAATAAGAAATTAAAAGGTGTAACAATAAAGGGGGCGGAACACAAGATTGGGCTATTTGCAGACGATATTATAGTTTACCTTGAACAACCAGATGAATCAATAATGGAAATGATGAACTTGATAGAAAATTTTGGAAAATTATCAGGATACAAGATAAACATAACAAAAACACAAATACTGACATTCCACTATAACCCTCTAAACCAGATAACTGATAAGATCAAACTAAACTGGAAACAAAAAGAAATAAAATACCTTGGAGTGAACATACCTAAAGACCTAAGCAAAATCTATAAAGCAAACTATGATAGGTTGGAACAAGAAATAAAAAAAGATATTGATAGATGGTCAATCTTAAATATGGATCTGAATTCAAAAATTGAGACAGTCAAAATCAGCATACAACCTAGATTACTTTACCTCTTCCAGGCTATACCAACAGAGATTCCAGATGCCCAATTCTCAAAGTGGGACAGGATGATATCGAGATTTGTTTGGGGAGGTAAAAAACCAAGAGTGAAATATAAAACTCTCCAGTTACCAAAAGAGAAAGGAGGCATGGGCCTACCGAGTCTAAAGGAATATTACTACTCAGCACAAATAAGAGATATCATATGTTGGTGCGACGAGGGATATGAGGCAAAATGGAAAGAAATGGAAAAGGAAATTGAGGGACTCCCAGTACAAAGCATAATGGGAGATAAAGATGCATATAAGCAAATCAAACAAATAGACCCAATCACTAAATTTACTTTAGAACTGTGGTATAAAATAGTACAAAAGTATAATATAAAGGAAGACATAAAACTATTGAAATGGGTAGCATTTGACAGTCAGTTTGAACCGGCAAAACAAGATAGGGGATACAAAAATCTGGTGAACAAGGGAATCACAGCATGGGGCAATATCGGAAAAAAAGATCTCGGGAGCTTTGTAAACATCAGGAGAAAATTTAAACTAGAAAGATCGGAATTCTTCAGATATCTGCAGATGAGAGACTATTATATGAAGAAGATTAGGCATAACCTCCAAACAGATGTGAGCGAGATTATACAATTCATTTTAAGCTCATATACAGGAAATAAAACAAGAATTATTTCAAAGCTATATCAGAAACTTATGGCAAACAATCATTCAAGTAACTATATAAAGGAGAAATGGGAGAAAGAGCTCAATTTAAACATAACAGAAGAAAGCTGGCAGGAAATATGGAAAACACAACACACGTCAACAAATTCAAGAACATGGAGGGAATTTGGATGGAAAAACCTGATTCGCTTTTTCATTACACCACAGATTCAAGGAAAGTATACAAATACCCAATCTATATGCTGGAGGGGATGTGGGGCTCAAAATGCAGACCACTCGCATATGTTTTGGAAATGCTGCAAAATCTCATCATTCTGGAAATCTATACATGTGACAATACAGAAGATATTAGGATATAATATACCAATGAACTGTAACTTGATGTACCTATGTGATCTTAAAAGAGACGATGTTATACAGGCTGAGGACAGATATCTAGTTAAAATCTTGTTGATTGCATGTAAAAAAACAATCACAAAAAAATGGCGATCAGAAGTTCTTCCTGACCAAGAGCAATGGACTGACGTTATTGAGGACATACGTATGATGGAAAAACTAACATATCGACAAAGAATGCAAGAAGGACTATGGGAAAAAAAATGGCGGAAATGGACACACTACAAAGTGCAACAACGAGACAGATATTGAAAGAATAACCAAAGACGCTGGAAAAACCAGAAGAATTAAGAGATGGAAACTAAAAACTTGATGCTCCAACATTTGTCCCCCCCCCCTTTTTTTTTTTCTCCTTTTTCTTTTTTACTCTAGCCCCTTTGTTTTTTTTTAAATGTAGACTGTGATCTGAATGCAATATATATAATGAAAAATGAATAAAAATCTTAAGTTACAAAAAAAAAAACTCTTCATCAAAATGATGAGCAAAGAGAAATTCTGGATGATAATTAACAAAAAAAGCCAAGAAGAAAAGGAAATATGATGAGGCTTAGTTTGCTCTTGGATTCATTGTGCAGTCCCTCCAGGATTTTGTGGGATGTTTTTTATGATTGTTGCTGCCCAAAAAACCTGAATTTGTAGGAGCTTTTTTAAAAAAAAAAATTGCAATAAAAGTTGCAATGTTTTGAGAGGTTTTTTGCACTAAAAGTTGTGGGAAGAGTTACAAATTTTAAAGCAGATGGTTTTTTCCAGTTTACTACAGTGATATTCTATATATCATCATAGCAGTCTGTCAGGGGCGACAATGACTGTTTCATTTAGGTCTGATCAGATTCCTCCATGCAGCTCTGTCCTTAGCCTTCCGTTGCCAGGAACTCCTGTCTATGTCCAACTTCTTCAGGTTTCTTTTTACAGTGTCTTTAAATCTGAGCCTTGGTCCACCCTGATTGCATTTGCCCTCGCATAACTGTGAGTAGAGTAACTGCCGAGGGAGTCGCTGGTGATCAATCCTCTCAACATGTCCGAGCCATCTCATCTGTATGAGCCATTCATCTGTATTAGCATGTCCTCCATTGATGGTAGACCAGCTCGTTTCATCACTTCTATGTTGCTTATCTTGTCTTTCCATGAGATATTCATTATGGCTCAAAGGTGTCTCATCATGTACGCGTGGAGTTTCTTTACCTGCGCCCTGTAGACAGTCCAAGTTTCAGCACCATACAATAGAGTAGCCAGTACTGTCGCTCTGTACACTTTGCATTTCACACGGATAGACACATGTCGATTGTTCCACAGTCTCTCCCTCAAGTTTCCAAACACAGCACTTGCTCTTCCCATTCTAAGAGTTAGTTCATCCTCCAGCCTAGCATTCTGTGAAACAGTACTCCCGAGATACTTGAAAGTCTTACACTTGACTAGTGGCTCTGTACCAATGCTAATCTTTTCTGGTAGTGATGTTGATAACTGGAACTTTGGCGGTTGATAGAGATACTGTCTTCTTGATGACGATTTTGAGGCTGAATTGGCTAGCTGCTCTTGCAAATTTCTCCACTAAAGATTACATATCTTCCGCACTGTGAGCAACTAGAGCACTGTCATCGGCAAAGAGCATTTCTCTTACTACCTTTATCAATATCTTACTCTTGGCTTTAAACTGTGCCACATTGAACAAGTCTGCTTCTTTCTTTGTTTGAATGTATACTCCTTCTGAAGTGTTTTTGAAGGCCACCTCAAACATGGCTGACAGATATAGCGAGAAGAGTGTAGGCGCCAGCACACACCCTTGTTTCACCCCATTACTTACTGAAGTCTTTAGACACTGAACCACTCATTGACACATTTGCTTGCATACCTGTATGGAGTGCCTCGATCAGGTTGACAAACTTCTCTATACAGCTATATTTCTTGAGTACCTGCCAGAGTCCTTGTTGCGATACAGTATCGAAGGTTTTACTGAAGTCAATGAAGACTGCATAAAGCGGCATGTTCTGTTCCATACACTTTTCTTGAACCTGTTTCAAGCAGAAAATCATGTCCATTGTGCTTCTTCCACTTCTAAAGCCGCACTGGGTTTCTGGTAGTGCCTTCTGCGAGATGTGTTCATTGAGTCTGTTCAGTAGTACACGTGAGAATCTTACCAACAGTGGCTAGCAGTGACATACCTCGGTAATTTCCACAATCTGTCCTGTCACCTTTCTTGAACAAAGGCACAATACTTGCATCTTTCCAGTCTTGAGGTACTTTCTGGGTATCCCATATCTTTTGGATGAGCTTGTGCAGGCAGTTGGTCAGCTGAACACCACCAAATTTCCACACTTCTGCTGGAATTCCATCCCTTCCTGGAGCTTTAGCATCCTGTGTTGTCCTGATAGCTGCCATTAGTTCATCAAAATTTGGTGGTTCTTCTAGATTTGAAACAACTGGTCGCTGCACTAGAGCTTCTTTAACCTCTTCAGCGAGATTGCCAGGGTTGTTTAGTAGTTGGTCACAGTGGTCTGCAAATCTGTCCAGTATCTTGTCTTTCTCCTGCAAAACCGTTTCACTATCTGTAGCCTTTAGTTGGATCAATCCTCTTGGTTTAGGGCCATAGATTTCCCTCAAACCTGTGAAGAATGTTTTCATGTTCTTCATGTCTGCTGCAGTTTGAAGTTCCTCCACTTTTTTATTCCACCAATTGGACTTCATCTCTCTGGTGTACTTCTGTAGCTCACCCTGAGCCTTTGAGTATGTCTTCTTCTTTGACCTTGTGTTACACTGTAGATTTTCCTGCCTAGCTGTATTCCTCACTTCTAGTAGTTTCTTCAGATGTTCATCATGGTCATCAAACCAATCTTGATGTTTCCTCTCAGGGTGGCCTAAAACATTACTTGCAGTCTGATACACCGTATCCTTCAGTGTTACCCATTTCTCTTCTATGTCATTCTCTGAGTTGTTGCTGTCCCAGTCTTTCAAGTTTTCATCCATTTCCTGTATAAGTTCTTCCTGCTTCTTTTGGCCTTTCAGTGCACTAGTGTTTAGCTTCCATGGTGGCTTCGCACCTGTCCTGCAGTGCTGTTTTGGTCTGCAGATCCTTAATCTAGATCTCAGCATAACATGATCAGTACCATAGTCCGAGCCTCTCATTGCTCTGGTGTCCAATACATCCCTTATGTCCCTCTGCCATACTATGATGTAGTCTAACAAGTGCCAGTGCTTGGATCTTGGGTGCATCCATGTCTTCTTGTGTGTGTCCTTGTGCTTAAATAGGGTGTTGGTTATCACAAGGTTGTACTCTGAACATTGTGCAAGTAGAAGTTCTCCATTAGCATTGCACTTGCCTATTCCATGACTGCCTAGCATTCCTTTCCATTTCTCAGTGTCCGAACCAACTCTAGCATTAAAATCTCCAAGTATCAGCCTGTCATCAGACTGTACACTCCTGATAGTCTCACGTAAATCACTGTAGAACTCTTCCTTTCTGGGCGCATGTGCACGCAGCGACCTGCAGCTGATGATATAGTGCGTGTGTGCGTTTTTTGTACTTTTTTACGTTTTTAGAAAATCCTCTGTGTCGTTTCTGCCCTGGAGCGTTTGTGGAATATATGGTGAAGAGCTCCCTGGTATCTACAACATGGATTTCCTCTCCCCTCTCGCACTGCTGCTATCTGTGCTGTGGCTCTTTGTCTCTGAGGTAAACGCGCTCGGCTCCATGGCGAGCAGAATAGCGGGCAGAATACAATATTCCAGGGACGTGTTGCTACGCTTTAACACAGCTGATGCAGCGTCTCTGATTGAGCCCATACTTCAACTGCTGGACTTTATTTTGAGAGACGGACACAGCGGTGAAAAGAGAGACGGCAGAAGGAAGCGTGGAAGACGTGGAGGTGTGAAATTGCACCTTAGGAGACGTCAGTTTGGTAACATTCCTCTTCCTTCGATCATTTTTGGGAATGCACAGTCTGAGAAACAAGGTGGAGGAAATTCAAGGCAATGTACGTTACCAGAAGGATTTTAAGAACTGCTGCGTCATGGCTTTCACTGAATCTTGGCTTACTGCGCATGATCGAGATGCAGACCTGTGGATTGACGGCTTTGGAGCTCCGCTGCGCTCGGATCGGCAGGAAGAGATAACGGGGAAACGTCAGAGGGGCGGCGTATGTTTATACATTAATAAGCAGTACTGCACATCCGTCACGGTCAGAGAGCGCATCTGTACACCCGATGTGGAGCTGCTGTCTGTGTCACTACGCCCCTTTTATTTGCCTCGAGAGTTTCCCCAACTTTTCATCACAGTTGTGTATATTCACCCGAGGGCAGACGCTGACTCCGCCTCCAGCACCATCTCTGATGTGGTGCAGCGGCTGCAGTCAATTTCTCCAGAGGCGCCAAACTTCATTCTTGGGGATTTTAACCATGTTTCTTTAAAGAAGACACTTAAAAACTTTCATCAGTATGTCTCCTGCCCAACCAGGTGAAAAAAGACATTGGACCTGTGCTATGGATCCATAGAGAGGGCCTATAAATCACTCCCCCTTCCTCCTTTAGGATCATCAAATCACAACTGTGTTCATTTGCTGCCCACATATAAAACTGCTCTCAGAAGAGGCAAGGTGGAGATGAGAGACATTGATGTGTGGACAGAAGATTCAGAGCACAGCCTCCAGGAATGCTTTGACTGTACAGACTGGAAGATGTTCATAATGGCCTGCGGGGATGACTTGGACTCTCTGGCTGAGCTCACATGCTCATACATGGCTTACTGTCAAAATAAGATTGTTCCACGTAAACGTGTTAAAATATACCCCAACAACAAACCATGGGTTACTAAATCAGTTAAATCCTGCTTACAGAGGAAAGCTCTTGCCTTTAAACAGGGGTCTGTTTCTGAGCTACAGGTTGCCACCAAGGAGCTGAAGGCCGAAATTTTAAGAGCAAAACAGAATTATAAATCAGAATTGGAAAGCAAGATGGCAGCAAATAAACTTGGTTCAGCCTGGGCCAGTATGAAAACTATTGCAGGCCTTCAGAGCACAGAGCGCAGTGATCGTGTGTTTTTAGATGGTTTTAGTTCAGACACAGAGCTGGCTAATGCTCTTAATTGTTTTTATGGTCGTTTTGACTCCTTTGATTTTAGCACAGAAATCCAAGATTTGAAACAGAAACTCAAAGACAATCAGCACTTTAATATTGAGATGCAGGATGTTGAAAGGGAGTTCCGCGCTGTAAAAGTGAACAAAAGTCAGGGCCCTGATAATATATGTGGATGCCTGGTAAAGTCCTGTGCACATGAACTGAGTCCTATATTTCATTACATTTTCAATAAGTCCTTACAGACACAACATGTGCCTAAGATCTGGAAAGATGCCGTGGTTGTTCCCGTTCCAAAATCCAGCTGTCCTAAAACGGTAAATGATTTTAGACCAGTTGCTTTGACTTCAATTTTAATGAAAATTTTTGAAAAACTGGTCAGATGTGAGGTCCTAAGGCAGACTGAACATGCATTGGATCCTCTGCAGTTTGCCTATAGGCCTCACAGAGGAGTGGAGGATGCCACTGTCACTCTGTTTAACATGCTTTTTAAACATCTGGATTTTAATGGGACACACGCCAGGCTTTTATTTGTGGACTTCTCTTCTGCCTTTAATACAATCCAACCTCATATCTTAGTTGAAAGGCTCCTGCAACAATTTGATTTGAGCAATAATCTGGTGGGTTGGATTCTGGATTTCTTAACCAACAGGACGCAGAGAGTAAGGGTCAATGGCACATTGTCTGACCTAAAGTGCTCTTCTACTGGCTCTCCTCAGGGGTGTGTGTTGTCACCACTACTCTTCATCCTGTACACAAACATGTGTCGGAGCAGACATGACAACAGACACATTATAAAGTATGCTGATGACTCAGTCATTGTCAGTCTCCTCCAGGATGGTGAGAGTGGCCACGGCCCAGTAGTTGATGACTTTGTTCACTGGTGTGAGGATTCCTACCTGCAGCTGAATACAACAAAAACGAAAGATATGATTATTGACTTTAGGAGGAAAACTCCCAGGCACAAAGTCACCATACTAAAAGGCCAGACCACCGAATGTGTACAATCGTACAAATATCTTGGGACGATTATTGATGGTGAATTGAACTTTGAGGTGAACTGTGAAAGGGTGTGCAAAAAGGGTCAGCAAAATTTGCATTGTTTGAGGAAACTGGCACGCTTCCAAACTGACCGAACCATAATGACTATGTTTTATTGGGCTTTTATTGAATCTGTTTTATCCTTTTCTTTAATGTCATGGTTTGGTCAGATAAAACTGAAACAGAGGAAATCCTTGGATCAGGTAGTCAGATGGTCCAGTCGTTTGCTTGGTGAGTCACAGCTGAGCCTGACATCCCTGTACACCAGACAAGTACAGAGGATGGCCGACTCGATTTTAAATGATGACTCCCACCCTTTGCACTGCAACTTTCAGCTTCTTCCCTCCAGACGGAGGTTTGCTGTCCCAAAAAGTAGAACCCAGCGCTACAAAAACAGCTTTGTCCCTGCTGCTGTCAAAGAGTTGAACAAGCTATAAAAATTATATTGTACATATTTTATATTTACCTGTTTTGTAAGATGTGTGCCTGTGTTTGTGTCTATGTTGAATGTAATTAGTGGCTTGTAAATATGGATGTCACCAACTGCAAAACAAATCTACCTACGGGTACAAATAAAGTAACCTGAACCTGAACCTTCCTTCGCCTCCTCTGTGTTGGTCATTGTTGGGGCATACACGCTGATGAGTGTGACATACATCTTCTGCTGTAGTGGGAGTCTCATAGTCATTATTCTGTTGTTGATTGGCACCGGTTCCTCATCAAGCATTGCTGCTATCTCCTTTCTAATTGCAAAGCCTACTCCTGCTTCTCTCCTTTCATGAGTTGATTTCCCACTCCAAAAGAATGTAGGAAAAAGTCAATTTTGGACAACCTCTAGTAAACCCCCAGAAAACAGTGTTGATTAGATGCTAATGGCTAATATGAATATTCCTAATAAATGTACCTAATAGACTGTAATTTAAATATTAATGGTAAATAGGAGCATTTATGGGAAATGTAACTAAAGGACTGAATATGAACTGTTAGATGTAAACTGTCAGTGAAAGCAGTAGCGTTTTTACGCTAGAGGTGGCGCTCAGTAGTGATAAGACACTGTATACCGAATTTCCTGATTTCTTAGCTGATTTAGTGCTGAAATCTGATAGAATAATTATAGTAGGGGACTTTAATATACATGTGGATGTAGATAGTGACTGCCTTAATGTGGCTTTTAATTCAATATTAGACTCGATTGGGTTTTCTCAGAAAGTAGGAAATTCTACTCATTACCTCCACCATACATTGGACCTTGTTCTGACATATGGCATAGAAATAGAAAATCTTGTAGTGTCTCCTCATAACCCTGTACTGTCAGACCATTGTCTGTTAACCTTTGATTTTACTATTTCTGACTATTTGGCTCCTAAAGAAAAATATTATCACAGTAGATGCCTCTCAGATGATGCTGTTTCCAAATTTATGCAGATTGTTTCCTCTATGCCATGTGTCAACACAACGGAAATAAGCTATAGACAGCTTGCTCCTTCTGTAATTGATAACATGGTGGATAGTGTTTCAGCTTCTCTGCATCAGGCTCTAGACTTGGTGGCCCCCTTAAAAAAGAAAAAGTCTAATCAGAGATTTTTAACTCCTTGGTTCAACACAGAAACTCGTAGCTTAAAACAGAAAACTCGTCAATTAGAAAGAAAATGGCGCTCTACTAATTTAGATGAAATCTATTTAGCTTGGAGAAATCATCTTTTAATTTATAAAAAATCTCTTAGAAAAGCTAGAACGAGTTATTACTCTGCATTAATAGAAGAGAACAAGAATAATCCCAGGTTTCTTTTCAGTACTGTAGCCAGGTTGACAAAGAGTCAGGACTCTGTTAATCCTAGCATCCCCTTAGAGCTTACTAGTCAGGACTTTATGAACTTTTTCAATAATAAAATTTCATCCATCAGAGATAAAATCAATCAGATTCTTCCCACAGTTAACTTAAATACTGTAACTACTACAACTCCTTCTATTGATGTCTGTCTTGATGAGTTTACTCCAATCGACCTTTGTGAGTTAGACAAAATAGTTTCCTCATCCAAACCTTCAACTTGTCTTTTAGACCCTATTCCTACCAGGTTATTTAAAGAAGTCTTCCCACTTATTGGTAGCTTTATTCTTCATATAATCAATTCTTCATTAACTTTAGGCCATGTACCGCAGGCTTTTAAAACGGCTGTAATTAAACCCTTACTCAAAAAGCCAACGCTAGATCCAGGAGCTTTAGCTAACTATAGACCAATCTCTAATCTCCCTTTCATTTCAAAAATCTTAGAAAGAGTTGTTGCTACGCAATTATTTGACCACCTGCAGGGAAATGGTTTATTGAGGAGTTTCAATCTGGGTTTAGAATCCATCATAGCACTGAAACAGCCTTAGCGAAGGTCACTAACGACCTCCTCATTGCATCTGATAATGGACTAGTTTCTGTACTTGTCCTTTTAGATCTTAGTGCAGCTTTTGATACTATTGATCATAATATTCTACTTGATAGATTAGAACACTATGTTGGACTTAATGGAACTTCGTTGCAGTGGTTTAGATCTTATTTATCTGATAGGTTCCAGTTTGTTCATGTAAATGATGAGTTTTCTCTCAGCTCAAAGCTTAGTCATGGAGTTCCACAGGGATCTGTGCTTGGCCCTACTCTTTTTAGTTATATATGCTTCCGTTAGGCAACATTATTAGAAAGCACTGTATACATTTTCACTGTTATGCAGATGACACACAATTATACCTGTCAATGAAGCCAGATGATACTAATCAATTAGCCAAGTTAGAAGCCTGTCTTAAGGAAATCAAAGTTTGGATGACTTGTAATTTCCTGCTATTAAATTCAGATAAGACTGAAGTCATTCTTGTTGGTCCAAAAAACCTTAGAAATTCCTTTCCAAATCAAACTTTCAGTTTGGATGCAGTTACTCTTTCTCTTAATAGCTCTGTGAGGAACCTTGGAGTTATTTTTGATCAGGATTTGTCCTTCAATTCACATATTAAATTTGTTTCTAAGACTGCCTTCTATCATTTGCGTAATATTGCCAAGATTAGGAGCATCTTGTCTCAGAGTGATGCTGAGAAGCTGATCCACGCTTTTGTTAGCTCGAGATTAGATTATTGTAATTCTTTATTATCAGGCTGTCCTAAAACATCTTTAAAAAGTCTTCAGCTGATCCAAAATGCTGCAGCAAGAGTTTTAACAGGTACTAGAAAGAGAGATCATATCTCTCCGGTTCTGGCCTCCCTTCATTGGCTTCCCATAGAGTTTAGAATTAAGTTTAAAATCCTTCTTCTTACTTACAAAGCTCTAAACAATCAGGCTCCTTTTTATTTAAAAGATCTGATACTACCGTATCATCCTAACAGAGCACTACGCTCCCAAAATGCAGGTTTACTTGTAATACCTAGAATCTCCAAAAGTACAATGGGAGGCAGAGCCTTCAGTTATCAAGCTCCTCTCCTGTGGAATCAGCTGCCAATCTGGATTCGGGAGTCAGACTCGATCTCTGTTTTTAAGAATAGGGCTAAAACCTACCTTTTTGATATAGCCTACAATTAGGGAGGGATCATGTGTTTCTGAACCCTCCCTTAGTTATGCTGCTAATAGGTTTAGTCAGCCGGGGGACCTCCAGTAATGCACTGGGCCTCACTCCTTTCCTCACTCTCTATGAAATATTTTTTTTTTGCTGGTCATTAACATTTGTTTGTTCTCTCCCATAGATTGAGTCCCCATCGTGCTGTTTGCTCTCTACATGTCTGTTCTTTTCTTCTTCTCTGTCCCCTCACCCCCCAGCCAGTCGCAGCAGATGACTGCCCCTCCCTGAGCCTGGTTCTGCTGGAGGTTTCTTCCTGTTAAAAGGGAGTTTTTCCTCTCCACCGTCACCAAGTGCTTGCTCACAGGGGATCGCCTGATTGCTGGGGTCTTTCTGCAACTGTGGGGGTCCTCCCTACAGTTGATAGTGCTATGAGATGACTGTTGTTGTGAAATGGCGCTATATAAATAAAGTTGAATTGAATTGAATATAGTGTTAGAGAACAAGAGAAGAAGAGTAGCGAATGTTCCAGAGAAAAGAGTGTGAAGAAAATGGTGTCAAGTGATATGGCCGTTGTTGGCTGATGTGCTGTGTAAGTGTGTGCCGTGCCGGGTGTGCTGGGAGAGTCAATAAAAAGCCGCTGCAAAGTCTGACAGCTTGGCTTCCTCATCCTTCCCCCCTTCGCCCTCCTGGGTGTAACAAGAAGATGTACCCATGATACTTCCAAACCGTCACATCCAGGCAATCTTGTTTCACTAAGTGCTGACATGTCTACATTGTACCTGTTCATTTCCAAGGCCACAAGCATGGTCTATCTTTCTGGGCGCTGTGATGATGATCTGTCCATCAGAGTGCGTACATTCCATTCTGCTACACACAAGGCTGCTGTTTTCCTCTCCTTCTCTCTTCCTGCTCCTAATATACTTTTTGCTGCCTGTTGGAGTGTGAACAGATCAGTGGGGACCTTGTTAACCCGGGCAACGTCTGAGCCGGTATGAGTTGCTTTCTGACTGACCATTTCATGAAACAGCTTGCAAAGTATTCAGTTCAATTCAGCTTTATTTATACTGCGCCACATCACAACAGAAGCCATCTTGTGGCACCTCAGTGCAGAAAAAAAACACACAGTCTCAGAAAAACCCAGCAATCAGACGATCCCCTATGAGCAAGCACTAAGTGACAGTGGAGAGGAAAAACTCCCATTTGGCGGAAAGAAACCTCTAGCAGAACCAGGTTTAGGGAGGGGCAGTCATCTGCTGCCACTGGCTGGGGGTGAGGGGATAGGAAGGATGGAGAGGACAGACGTAAAGAACATAAGTTAGATGCCAAGTACATTATTGGAGGTCAACCAGCAGTATGGATCAAATAACAACAGAACAAAAGTGGGGTTAAGAGAAACAAAATCCCTCCTTAAACGAAAGCTATATTAAAAAGGAAAGATTTTACCCTGTTCTTAAAAACAGAGACCGAGTCTGACTCCTGGACCCAGAGTGGTAACTGGTTTCAGAGAGAAGGAGCCTGGTAGCAGAAGGCTCTGCCTCCCACTGTACTTTTGGAGATTCTGGGCACCACAAGTAAGCCAGCATTTTGGGAGCATAATGCTTTATTAGGATGGTAAGGTAATATCAGATCTTTTATATATTGGGGGGCCAGATTGTTACGAGCTCTGAAAGTAAGAAGAAGGATTTTAAACTTGATTCCAAATTCTATGGGAAGCCAATGAAGGGAGGATAGAACCGGGGAGATATGATCTTTTTCTAGAACCAGTTAAAACTCTAGCAGCAGCATTTTGAATCAACTGAAGATTTTTTTAAGGACACTTTAGGACAACCAGATAATAGCGAATTACAATAATCTAATCGAGAGCTGACAAAGGCGGGAATCAGTTTCTCAGCATCATTCAGAGACAAGATGCTCCTGATCTTGGCAATATTGCGTAGATGATAGAAGGCAGTCTTAGAAACAGTTTTAATATGTGAATTAAAGGACAAATCTTGATCAAAAATAACTCCAAGGTTCCTCACAGAACTGTTCAGAGTGAGAGTGGTGGCATCTAAATTAAGGGCATAATTTGAAAAGGAATTTCTAAGATGTTTTGGGCCAACAAGAATGACTTCAGTCTTATCAGAGTTTAATAGTAAAAAATTACAAGTCACCCAAGCTTTGATGTCCTTAAGACAGGCATCTAACTTGGCTAATTGATTACAATCATCGGGCTTCATTGACAGGTATAGTTGTGTGTCGTCTGCGTAACAGTGAAAATGTACAGTATAAGATAAGCCTTTATTAGTCCCACAATGGGGAAATTCCAGGATTGCAACAGCACAGGGATAGCAACACTCAGAGCAACAATCAGAAGACAAGAAAAAAACGGGGAAAAAAAAGCAAGAGCAGCTAATATACATATGTACATATTACTATAAATATATATATATACACAGACACACAGTGCAGAGCATTGTAGCTGGATGGAATAAATATATGAATATATAAACACACAGTGCGGAGCATTGTAGCTAGATGGAATAAATATGTAGATATATAAACACCCACAGTACGGAGCATTGCAGCTAGGTGGAATAAATATGTAAATATATAAACACACACAGTGCGGAGCATTGTAGCTAGATGGAATAATATGTAAATATATAAACACACAGTGCGGAGCATTGTAGCTAGATGGAATAAATATATAGATATATAAATATAAACACACCCAGTGCGGAGCATTGTAGCTAGATGGAATAAATATGTAAATATATAAACACACACAGTGCAGAGCATTGTTGCTAGATGGGATGAAACAGCACAACCATCTACTTAGTTATCCTACATGGTATGATTATGTGCCCATACATATTCTTACCTCCATAGCGACCGGTATTTTCCTAGTTGTATGCCGGAGGGGACCATTGTGTAAGTCTATTGCATCTTTTGCATTCAAAACTATTAGGTTGTTACGTCTTTTTGCTATCTCTGCGAGCAGCCCTGCTTAGGTTGTACAGTCTGACAGCCATTGGTAGGAAGGACCTGCGAAACCTCTCGGTTGTGCACCTGGGATGATGTAGTCTGCTGCTAAATGAGCTCCTCAGTGCATTCAGTATGTCCTGCATAGGGTGGAACTTGGACTCCAGCAGAGATGACAGTTTGGCCACCGTCCTTCTTTCTATCCTATCTCCTCCACCGGGTCAAGGCGCTGCCCCAGGACAGAGCTAGCTTTCTTGATCAGTTTGTTCAGTCTTTTCCTATCGGCTGCGGTAATGCCACTGCCCCAGCAGACCACTCCAAAAGTGATGGCTGATGCCACCACCGTGTCATAGAATGTCTTCAGCAGTGCCCCTTGTACACCAAAAGACCTGAGTCTCCTCAGTAGGAACAGCCTGCGCTGTCCCTTCTTGTAGAGTGCGTCAGTATTGTGTGACCAGTCTAGTTTATTGTTCAGATGAACACCCAGGTACTTGTAGGATGTCACCATCTCGATGTCTGTTCCCTGTATCAGATCTTTTATATACTGGTGCTGTGAGGGGTTGTCCTTGCCTGCGGCAGTCCACCACCAGCTCCTTAGTTTTCCTTGCGTTGATCTGGAGGCAGTTCCGATGGCACCAGTCCACGAAGTCCTGGATAAGCCCTCTGTACTCAGCTTCATCTCCATTGGAGATGAGGCCAATGATCGCAGAGTCATCAGAGAACTTCTGTAGATGGCAGTGTGTTGTGTTGTGTGAGAAGTCCGCAGTTTATTTATTTCGCGAATGCAAAGTCCTTAAGCCAAGCAGTTGCCTCCTGGTTTGCTGTATGGAGGGTGTGTAATCCTCCTTCCAGTCTTTGGAGCGGGCAAACCTCTATGATGTGTTCCATTGTTTGCTCCTCTCCACATGCGCACAGTGGGCTAGGGCTACTGCCCCATCTGTGAAGGCTGGCCAAGCAGGGGCCATGTCCAGTCCTGAAGCGATTGAGTGTAGACCACTGTCTCCTTGGGAGGTTGGTGCCCGGGACCTGTTGGTTGGGGTTTATCACCAGCTGTTTGTTTGGGACCTCCTTGGTCTCCCATTCCTCTTGCCAAGCTGTCTGGATGGTAAAGTCAGCTGGGGGAGGGTTTTTCCAAATCGGCCATCTGGATGAAAGTTGGGCAGTGGGTGGGGTGTAGATATCTGCATGGATTGGCAAGTGAGGAAAATCTTTAACTTTTTGGAGCATCCTTTGAGTTAATGCTGCTCGCCGGATGTGTGGAGGGGCTATGTTTGACAGTACAGAGAGCCAGGGGAGTGGTGTTGAGCGGATTGTTCCAGTTATAGTTCTCATGGTTGAGTTGAGCTGGGTGTCTACATGGTGTGTGTAAGATGACCTGGACCAGACAGGGGCACAATATTCTGCTACAGAGTATGAAAGGGCCAGTGCTGAGGTGCGCAGGGTGGAGACTGCCGCCCCCCATTTTGCACCAGCGAGCTTGCAGAGCAGGTTGTTTCGTACCTTCACCTTAGCAACCGTCCCCTTTAGATGTTCCTTGAAGGATAAGGTCCTATCAAGGGTCACTCCAAGATAAGTTGGATTTGGGGCATGAGTCCGCCCCTGAGCGGCTTGAGTCCGCTCAGGTGGATGTTTAGTTCTCTGGCAGCTTTTGCATTGTGGAGATGGAATACACTGGAGACGGTTTTTGCTGGGCTTGGTTTTAGGCGCCAGATTTTGCAGAACTGGTCCAGTTTGGCAAGATCTTCCGTGAGCACCCGTTCCAGTGGTTCAAAGTCTGGTGCTTGGAATGCCAAACAGATGTCGTCTGCATAGATGAATTTGCGGGATTTTGTAGTAGGCAGGTCGTTTATGTAGAGGTTGAACAGAGTTGGAGCTAGAACTGAGCCTTGTGGGAGTCCGTTTTTCTGCATTCTCCATGCACTTGTGTTCTGACTGAGGTGGACTCTGAACCTTCGGTTGGTCAGCAGGGTTTTTATAATTGCTGTTGCCCAAGCAGGGATCGCCTTTATAAGTTTCAGGAGGAGGCCTTTGTGCCAGACCGTATCATAGGCGGCTATAAGATCGAGAAACACAGCCCCTGTCTTCAGTCTGCTCTCGAAGCCATTTTCGATGAAGGTGGTTAGGGCCAGTACTTGTTCTCCTGTACTGCGGTCCTTGCAGAAACCTGCTTGATCCACACTTAGAATATCCTCTATTTCTGGGGAAATGCGTTGCAGTATTAGGCGCTCCATGATTTTGTAAGGAACGCTGAGTAGGGAGATTGGGCGGTAGCTTGCTGGTAGTTTGTGGTCTTTGCCAGGTTTTGGGATGGCAATGACCTTTGCTGTCCGCCATTTCTTTGGGATCGAGTTTGTTTGTGTGATCCTTGTGTAGAATTGTGTCAACCAGGTTAGGGCTCGGGGGCCAAGATTTTTCATGAATTCTGGGAAGATGTTATCGTATCCTGCTGCCTTTCCACATTTCAGGCCCTGTAGGACTTTCTCCAGTTCAGCAGCCTCGAAGGGTTCAGGGTTCGTTTCCTCTACAGGCATTTTTTGGTGTTTTTTTTAGCTCAGTTGTAACTGCTCTTCTGATGTCTTTGTCTTGGGGTGCTTTGGCGATAGTCAGTAGGTGGGATGCAACTTGGTTGGGTGTGACGGATGCTTGGCTTTGGCTAGGGGGCTTCTGTGCAGCTCCTAGGCGACGGATGAGGCTCCAACATTTCCTGCTAGAGTGGGTAAAGCTCCGGTCAGCAACTGTCTCCTCCTATTTCTTTCGCCGGGCTGTATTTAGCGATTCAATGAGATGGTCTGCTATCTCTGGGTCCCCTGATGTTTGATAGGATTGTAGGAGGGCAGCACTTTCTCCGTCCAAACATGGGACATAGAGGGGTCGGTAGCCTTGTGGGATTGCAGTATGGGCAGCCTTGAAGATTGTGCTGCAGAAGCGGTTGTATGCTTCATCTACAGTGATGGTGTGGAGTGGGATGGTAACAACGCTCCGGTCCAGAGTTTTACTGAATTTCTTCCAGTTGGCTTTGCGGAAGTTCCAGCGCATCTTCCTTGGGCTGTTTATGACTGGAAGTTGTAGGCCAATGTGTACAAGCAGGGGCCGGTGTTGGCTGTGTGGAAAATCATCAAGAATGAGGATCTGTGTAGGATATGGCGTCCCATTCAAAGAGCTGACCCAACACAGGTCAGGAGAATAGTCCTCCTTCCACCTAGCAGAGTGGAAGGTTCCTCTTTGTTTGGGGTCGTATATCAAAGTGAGGTCATTTCTGGATGCCCAGTCTGAAAGTGCCTCCCCATCACTGTCCACTGCTGGGTACCCCCAGTCAGGGTGATGGCTGTTAAAGTCCCCCACATAGATGGGAGGGTGGGGTAGGGTGGGTAAGACCTGCAGATCCCAGTTGGCATTAGGGGGCTTGTACACATTGACAATATGGAAGCCACCAATGATTATGGTGTCTGAGAAATGTGTTGTTATCAGGTGATTTGCTTCAACTATGTCAGAACGCACATAGGTGGCACGTCCATGTTTAGCATGTAGAACATAGCACAGGAGGTCAAAGCCTTTGATGGTGAAGCGGCCAGCTTCCTCTGTGCCAATATGAGTCTCTTGGAGGCAGATTACATCAATCGAATGTTGGAAGGCGAGGACTTCAATAAGGCTTCGCTTGGCTGCAGATAGGCCTTCAACGTTTAGTTGTAATATGCGAAGGGCAGATCCTACCACAAAGTGCTTTTGGGGCTGTTTGCTTTCGGCTTTAGGACTGTGACTAGGATTCTTCTTTGACTTGGCACAGCGGCGTCGTCTCTTCGAATTTAGTCTGCTGGTAGGATCATTAGCTTCCCCAGGCGAGCCCGGGTACTGGCGGAGGGCGCGACGAGAACGCTGATCCATTGCCCCCCGCACTCTTTATACTGCAGTCCGCAGTATAAAGAGTGAACAGGAAGGGAGCCAACACCGTTCCCTGGGGGGCCCCCGTGCTACCGATGATTGTGTCGGACACACAGTCCCGGGTTCTCACAAACTGAGGCCGGTTCGTGAGGTAGTCCAGGATCCATGATGACAGGTGCTGATCCACCCCTGCGCGCAGCAGCTTGTCCTTCAGGATCATCGGTTGGATGGTGTTGAAAGCACTGGAGAAGTCAAAGAACATGATCCTCACCGCATTCCCGGGCTTCTCCAGGTGGGACAGAGAACGGTGAAGGAGGAAGATCACCGCATCCTCCACCCCAATGCCATGCTGGTAGGCGAACTGGAGTGGATCCATCGCTGGTCCCACCAGGGGGTGGAGGTGAGCAAGGAGCAGTCTCTCCAGGGTCTTCATCAATTAGGACGTCAAGGCCACCGGTCTGTAGCTGTTCAGGTCTTTGGGGTGGGAAGTTTTTGGTACAGGTACCACACAAGATGTTTTCCACAGCTGTGGTACCCTCCCCAGCTTCAGGCTAAGGTTGAAGATGTATACAGTGCTTTCTGATGATATTGCCTAATGGGAGCATATATAAACTAAAAAGAGTAGGGCCCAACACAAATTCCTGTGGAACTCCGTGACTGAGCTTAGAGTTGGAAGAAAATTCATCATTGATATGAACAAACTGAAATCTATCGGACAAATAAGATCTAAACCACTGCAACGGAGTTCCACTCAGTCCAACAAAGTGTTTTAATCTATCAAGTAGAATGGCATGATTGATAGTGTCAAAGGCTGCACTATCTAAAAGAACAAGAACAGAAACAAGTCCATTATCAGATGCAATCGGGAGGTCATTAGTGACCTTCACTAAGGCAGTTTCAGTGCTGTGATGAGCTCTGAACCCAGATTGAAACACCTCAAACAAACCAACTCCCTGCAAATGGTCAAATAATTGCATAGTAACAACTCTTTCCAAGATTTTTGAAATGAAAGGCAAATTAGAGATTGGTTGATAATCGGCCAAAACTCCTGGATTGAGCATTGGTTTTTTTGAGTAAGGGTTTAATTACAGCAGTTTTAAAAGTCAGTGGTACATAACCCAGAGTTAAAGAAGAATTAATTATATGAAGAATACGGCTACTAATAATTGGGAAAATAATTTTAAATAACCTGGAACGAATAGGGTCCAAAAGGCAAGATGAAGACTTAGATGAGGAAATTATTTTATCCAACTCTAAGAGGTCGATTGGAGTAAACTTACCTAAGCAGATATCAATTGAGGGAGTTGTAGTAGTTAATGCACTTGAGTTTACGGTAGGAAGAATCTGACTGATTTCATCTCTAATAGATACAATTTTAAGATTGAAGAAGTTCAGAAAGTCCTGACTAGAAAGCTCAGGGGGGATGCGAGGATTGACCGAGTCCTAGCTCTTTGTAAGCCTGGCTATAGTGTTGAAGAGAAACCTGGGGTTATTCTTGTTTGCTTCTATTAATGCAGAATAATAGCTTGATCTAGCTTGTCTAAGAGATTTTTTTATAGATTAAGAAATGATTTCTCCACGCTAAGTAGAATTCATCTGAATTAGCTGAATGCCATTTCCTTTCCATTTGACGAGTTTTCTGTTTTAAGCCACGAGTTTCTGAGTTAAACCAAGGGGTAAGAAATCTCTGGTTAGACTTTTTCTTTTTTAAAGGGGCTACCAAATCTAGAGTCCGATACAGAGAGGCAGTAACACCATCAACCATGCTATCAATCATGAATGGAGCAGACTCTCCATTTATTTCTGGCGTTTTTGTTGTGTTGACCCATGGCATAGAGGAGACAATCTGCAAAAATTTGGCAACGCCATCAGAAAGACATCTGCTGTAGTAGTATTTTTCTTTAGGAAACAAGTGATCAGAGATAATGAGATCAAAAATTAACAGACAATGGTCAGACAGTATGGGATTATGAGGAGACACTACCAGATTTTCGATATCTATACCATAAGTCAAAACAAGGTCCAATGTATGGTGGAAATAATGGGTAGAATTTTTTTTCTGGGAAAACCCCATTGAGTCTAAAATTGAATTGAATGCCTTATTAAGACAGTCACTCTCTACATCAACATGTATATTAAAGTCTCCTACAATAATTATTCTATCGGATTTCAGCACTAAATCAGCTAAAAATTGGGCAAATTCCGATAGAACCTCTGAATAGGCCGAGGGAGGACGATAAGCTATGGCAAAGAGAATTGGGTTCAAGCCAAGATTGCCAACAGGCCCCACACTGAGGCCCAAACCTTCAAAGGAATTAAAACATAATTTTTGCTTAACATTAACTAACCACCACAACCAGAACCTCTGGGGTTATAACAGTTTAAATACTCAGAGGGAGCTGATTCATTCAGACCAACATAATCATCTTGCCCGAGCCAGGTCACTGTGAGGGATAGTAGATCGATCTGATGATCGATTAATAGATCATGAATCAGAAGAGACTTAGAAGACAGAGACCTAATGTTTAATAGACCACATTTAATTTTTAAATACTGGGGAGGAACAGAGGCCAATTTATTAATTTTAGGGACTTGAGGCTGGATTTGAATTTTACCAACATTTTGTTTAATCAATTTGGGAAGTTTATGCATTCTATTTTTTTTTTTAAACTTTTTTATTAACTTTAGAGGGAGCAGAAAAAGGTTCTCTGAGGAAGGAGACAGGGGCAAAGTTGAAAGGTGGTGGATGAGAAGGAGCAGCGGAAGTGCGTGTGTTTTTCAAGTTGTGTTGCATTTGTCCTGGGTTACAATATTTAGGGCAACGGGAGACAGACTCAATCTCTGTAGGATTATAAATCAAAGGCTGATCCAAACGGTAAAGACCACCTGAATTAATGGGATCAATACAAGAAGTGGGAACAGAACCAAAAAAGGGCAGTTTGGCAAACCCAGAAGCTTCAGAGCGAGTAAACACACAAAGTCCCAGTCACTGTACCAAAAAACACCGACTGGAATAGAAAAGATTCTCTTAAAACACGTGCACCAAGTCTATTTGGGTGGATGCCATCAGGCCTCTTAAGTAATGGGCGGTTCCAAAATAAGTTAAAATTGTCAACAAAACCAATGTTAAAAATAAGACAAGTAAAACACAGCCAAGAATTAAGACTGAGAGTTCTGCTAAAACGATTGCAGCCTCGTCTGAGAGGTGCCAAAGGCCCAGAGATGAGCGCATGTCTGCCACAGTTCATAAGAGTGGACAGAAGGCTCCTGAAGTCACTTTTTAAGATCTCAGACGCTTCATCTGGAATGTTATTGCATCCCACATGCACAACGACAGTTTGTATGTGGGGGAATTCATTTAGTAGGTCAGGGATAAGAGCCTCAATGTCAGACTCTAGCCCCGGGAAAAAATCGAGTGATGTAGTACCTGCTTCTGACGTTCGTCATGATCGAGTCACCAATTACCAGCGTCGTCTGGGGGGGTTTTGCCGGTGGATTCTGATGTGGAGAGTAATTTTGAAGAGGGTGATGTTGTTGCAAAGGCGGGGTGATGCGCTCTCTTCTATCTGGAGCTGGTGTGTAATTTGACACACCCAGGGTGGTCTTTATCCAGGGTTTGCGGACATGAGCCACCGCTGAAAGAGAGGAGGGAGGACGAGGGGCGTCCACAGGCAGCCGGCCAGTGTCCAGGTGGGGAAAATCCTCCAGGGAAAGGATATCAAATCTGTTTTCCAAGGACACAGGAAGAGAAGAGGCGCGGCCCATTCTGGTCGATCGACGATGGTTAACTGGTCGAACCAAGGTCCAGGGCGTGCATGGAGGATGAGAGGGAGCAACCGAAGCTTTGGGTTTAGCCCTGAGACAAAACCAGTCTTTGTTGCTGAGGTCATGGGCGTCTGCAGAGGCTGGAGCAGGAGTAGAGGTAGATGGAGACGCGCTGAGCTCACCCAAGTAAGTAGCAGTCACTGCCAGCTGCGAGTCGGTAGCCGGAGCCGATGATCGCCCGAGAATGATGGTGTCGAGGTGGTCTTCGGTCTCCCGAATCTTATAAAGGTTGGAGAGCCTCGTTTCCAGCTCAGAGACCTTACCGAGGAGAGATAAACATCGGGTACATGTCAGAGAAGGAGGCATGGCGTTCCAGGCGCTGAGATGGATAGCCCGCCAGCTAGCCAAAAACAGCTAAAATAGCTAAAAACAAGTTGGCTGAAAATTAGCTAAAAACAGCTAAAAAGCTAAAAACAGGCTAGCAGGAAGCCTAGCCTGGTAAAAAGTAGCCCAGCTGGGGATTGGACCTACTCGCGCATCCGAACAGACTTTTAGGCGAGGCCAATACCGAGCTAACAGTAAACAAAGACTAGTAACAATAGAGATAAAAAATTTTTTTAAAAAATTAAAAATGAAATCAATAAAAACAAACAAAAGCGGAGAAAATAGTACTGAGGCGATGAGTGTGCACAGCGTCAGATCACACAGTGGTGTGAAAAAGTGTTTACCATTCGAGTACCATTAGCTTTTACTTGAGTAGCAGCACATTCTTGGCAGATAGAGGCATTATCAGTGGCAAGGACAGGCCAAGACAAACTGACTCCAGTATCTGTTGCAGTGACTGACCAGATGATAGGTTTGTTTATCTCTGCTCTTTATGTATGACTGCTCTTTATGTATGACTGGCAAAAGTCCACCACAGACTTGCATCAGATGTGTTGCTTATCTGTCAGGATGTCCAGTCTCACCCTGTGTAACTGGGAGTGATCCACTACAGACCTGTGACAGATATTTTTAGTTTTGCCAGGATGCCCAATCTCAGAAGGACAGGGCTGCCGGTTGAGTCGCCAACGGCCTGATCCATGAGACAGGTAATGCCGGTTTTCATGGTTATCTGGTAGCAAGCAAACAATGCCTGACCTGACAAGGATATATAACAATATAACAATGCAAGAAAAGCACAGGATTGTCAAACATTTCCTATTACAGTGATTTGTAAATTAAGCAGAAACTTCTGCTTTATAGAAAAACT
The DNA here is from genome assembly GCA_020510985.1 of Pholidichthys leucotaenia. Taxonomy (NCBI): domain Eukaryota; kingdom Metazoa; phylum Chordata; class Actinopteri; order Cichliformes; family Pholidichthyidae; genus Pholidichthys; species Pholidichthys leucotaenia. The sequence goes on from CM035848.1 coordinate 153,354,946, forward strand.
CTTCTGTGCAACAGCCAATACAGACTTTAATACAACACACACACACACACACACATACACCTGTCTCATCAGACACACATCTTTCATTTACGAGAGGAGGGGAGCGTTTGTCCGTGTTCAGACCAGATATTCACGGCTTTAAAGCTCATTGATAAGATGTAGTAATGATTTTACCTCTAAAGATGTATAAAATGTTCAAACACTGGCTGTAGTGTTAGATTTGCTCGTTTGTTTGTGGTTTTATGGAGTCTCTTGTCACGTGTGCTCCTGCGACAGAGTGCTTTTGGGGCAGGTGGACATTTTTCAATACAAACTCAGCACTTCGTACATGCGGTCAGGATGGAGACATGGCGAGACGTCCACCGGCAGGTTGGGGGAGACGGCGGAAGGGACGGCATTGGAAACCTCGCGGGTGAGTGTTTTTTTTTTTTTTTTTTTAAATCACAGTTTTTTGCTGAAGTGTTCCGGTAATATAGGCCTCTGATGTAGGTAATAATAGGCTTCTGACAAAGGCTGCAGTGCAGTTGAAACATGTAAAGAAGGTAAAGACATCTTTCTATTTTATTTTTTGTCTTTTATATGAACAAAAGATAAATAATTAAAAGAAGACAAAATGAACCTATTTGACGTGTTCTGGTAATAGTCGCTGTAAACACGGAAGTGAACGTGGTGCAGCGATGCATTTGATTGGTTAGACTTAGCATTTGAGTGCCACTCAGAGACAAATTTGATTGGTGAAATTGGCAGAAGTTGACAAGGATTGGCCAAAATTGCAGAAAAGTTGTGGTGATTGGACAAAGTTGCGCAATAGTTGCACTGATTGGCTGATTTCGTGTGAATTGATGCAATCGCAACATTGCGAAACTGCAAGACTGCAAAACAAATCTACCTACGGGTACAAATAAAGTAACCTGAACCTGAAATCCTGGAGGGACTGATTGTGGGTGGGGAGGGGCAGAGAAATAGCGGTGTGTAGGTGGGCTTGGTAAGAAGTGGAGAACAAAAGTTTGAGCCACTGGTCTAAATGAACAAAAAAATCAGCAGATTAAAACGACCACAGTCTCTGAACTTTTATTGCTGACATGGGATTGAAACAGTATCAGTGCTTAAGTTCTGCTCTTTAGAAAGAAACCTCAAAGCTCTGAATCTTTTTCAGCATAATTAGAGCTCCATGAGGCTTCATTTGCCATCACTACTGAGGAGCTGTAGCATTTATTCTTGTTTAAAAGCAGCCTACTTAGTCAGACCCTCCAGGATTTCGCGATGTACCAATTCATGCGAAATCAGCCAATCAGCGCAACTATTGCATGACCATGCAACTTTGTCCAATCACCGAAACGTTCCCGTAATTTTGGCCAATCCTCGTCAACTTCTGCCAATTTCACCAATCAAATTTGTTTCTAACTGGTGCTGAAATGCTCAGTCTAACCAATCAAATGCATCGTTGCACAGCGTTCACTTCCGTGTTTACAGTGAGTAGTGAGTTTATAGTTTACAGTGAGTAACGAAACACATCTGCAAACACAGTGTGTGATTTAAAAAAAAAAAAACAACACTCACCCGTGAGGTTTTCAACACCGACCCTTCCTTCGTCTCCCCCAGCCTGCCCGTGGACGCCTCGCCACATCTCCATCCTGACCGCGTGTGTGAAGGGCTGGGTTTGTGTTGGAAAAACATGCGCCTGCCTCAAAAGCACCCCGTCGTGGGAGCGCGCGTGAGGAGAGTACACTACACTACAGCCAGTGTTTGAACATTTATACATCTTTCGAGGTAAAATCATTATTTTATAAGATTCCGGAGCATCAGAGGCAGAACCACCAGACTGATTAACAGCTTCCTTCCACAAGCTGTTAGGATGCTGAACAGTTGATCCGGAATCTTTCATACATACTACTGCACAGTATCATTCATTAATACTCCCATACATGACATATTGTACTGAAGTATGGGGAAATACATATAAAACAAACATATATCCAGTCTTTATGCTTCAGAAGAGAGCTATTAGAATAATAAACAAAGCTGCTTACAGGGAACCAACAAACCCACTTTTTCTTAAATTAAAAGCTCTCAAGTTGAAAGATCTGGTTGACTTTAAAACTGCGGTAATAATGTTTAAAGTGAAGAATCTATCACTGCCCGCAAATATCCAAAAGTTGTTCCAAATAAGGGAGAAACAGTATCATTTCAGAGGAACATGTATATTTCAAAAACCTTCAGTGAGAACTACCACCAAGCAACACTGTGTTTCAGTGCAAGGAGTCAGATTATGGAACGATTTTGGACCTGAATTAAAATCATGTACAACGCTTGGACAATTTAAACAAAAACTAAAGGAAGAAATACTTCAAACATATATACAAGATGACACGTAAAATCACATAAGGATTGTCATATCCAGTCTGTGTTGTGTTGTAGCTTAGTTTTTTTGTCACATTTTGTCTTAGCTTTGTTCCTAATTGTAATCGCTCTTGTTTTTCTTTTTAATTCTTGGATGGAATATGGGTGGGCAATATAAGCTGCGGCTTCAGCCATCACCCATTTCGGATAACTTATGTTGAACTGTATAATCAGAGGAGTTATTGTTTAATTTGACCTTGTTGGATTTTTTCCCCCTTTGTTATATTATTCTGTTTCTTTTTAATCTTTACTTTTAACCTATCCGAAATAAAGATTCATTCATTCATTCTACTGTACCTTTTTAACATTATTTATATTATAAGTATATAGTTCTAGTTAGTTTCAAGTGTGTCTCAGGGATGTGTGAATGGCTGTGTTGGGGTGGGGTGTGAGGGTGTGTGTGAATGTGTCTTAAATTATGTTCTTTTTATTTATATGGATGCCTAGAGAAACGTAATTTCATCTTGCCTGCACTACAGTTGTATGTACAGCAACATAACAAAGGTTGATTTGATTTTGATTTGATTATTGCATCTGGTCAATGAGCTTTAAAACTGTTAATCTCCAGTGTGGACTCTGGACAGACAAACGCACCCACTCATCCTCCCCCTCGCCGTCCCGCTGTAAATGAAAGATATCTGTGTGTGAAGACCGACATGCAGCAGACAGGTAGGCATGGAAAGAGAGAATATTCTGTTTTGTTTTTTCCAGAAAAACACAGACTCCTATAGCCAATACAGTGCAACAGAATAATTTATTTTTTCCTCTCCGCTCAGTACCGAGTGGTTGGGAACTGTAGGGTGTTTTCAAATGAAGGTGCTGTCAATAATTTCCAAATCTATACTCTTTAACATGCATTCAATGCAATTTAGCTGTTGTAATGGATATTGTGTTAATGTTTGTATTTGTTGTTGCACAAGAGTTTTTCTGTATAGCAGATGTTTCTGCTTAATTTACAAATCACTGATAGGAAATTTTTTGACAATCCTGTGCTTTTCTTGTATTGTTATATAGAATATCACTGCAGTAAACTGGAAAAAAGCATCTGCTTTAAAATTTGGAATTCTTCCCACAACTTTTAGTGCAGAAAACACTCTATAAACATTGCAACTTTTATCGCAATTTTTTAAAAAAAGCTCCCGTGAATTCAGGATTTTAGCCCGCAACAATCATAAAAACATCCTGTGAAATCCTGGAGGGACTGCTTCGTACATTTACTGCTGTTTATAGCCTATTAATGCGGTCTCAGCATGCAACACATTCCTGACGACACTCCGGTGCACATTGCTGCTCCCTCTATATCATTGTGGCTTCCTCACTCTCGCTCCACCACTCACACAGAGCAGCACCTAGGTTTCGATTAGCGCTCCCTCTGGCTGCAACTCTATAATTGCATTTAAGAATGCAGTTCCAAACACAGTCAAATGTGATATAAATAATTGATTTCTGGAAATGGACTGGCTGGCTGCAATTAATCAGGCGGGGGGTGGCATGTGGCCCGCGGGCCACCAGTTGTCCATCCCTGATCTAACCTGTATGTCATTAAGTAGACTGTGGTGTGTTTCTTTTGGGATTCTGCAGATACTGTAATGGAATGGCTGCCACACATGTAGAGACTGAAGAAAATCTGGAATGATCTAAAATGAACTATGGCTGCTGTGATACATCAAGTCCACTTCTGTCTTTTGGTGATCATGTGACCCTTTATTTATTTTAATTAGTACTTTATAATGGTTGACACCAGCCACAGTGATGAAGGCTTTTGATCTTTACATGAAATTAATGTTGCACTCACACTGGCTGAAAGGAAAATGAATCTGTTCATATCTTTAGGTGTTTTTCTGTCTTGGAATACAGTATATTAAAATGTCCCAGAATCCTCTAAGCAAAGCATGCTATGCTTGCATAACAAATGTGACGGTTTAATTTCTGCCCCATTGGCCACTGTAATCATTACTTCTGCTCTGTTTATTTCCAGCACTAATTATACGAGAAACCGAGTCTGTAACATCAATCTGAACTGCTTCCTCTTTAAGACTGCTGAACATTTAATACCACGACTCCAATGTGACTCTGAAGTGTTTGGTATGTCCTTCATTTTCAGAACTTTCTTTTTTCTGTTAATTCTTGACATTGTTTTGTATCAGGAATGTTTATAAACACCAACTATATGCATCAGCATTCTAATAATTGAAAAATGATGAATTGTTGTTTAAATGTCTTAAATTACTTTTTCCACATAGGACCAGGTAGGTTTGGATCGCGTTTTTTCCCTTAAGTGAAATCATCATTTAAATACTGCATTTTGTATTTACTTGGGTTATCTTTGTCTAATGTAAAAAATTGTTTGATCTGAAACATTTAATTGTGACAAATATGCAAAAATATAACAAATCAGAAAGGGGGCAAATACCTTTTCACAGCACTGTAGGTCTTAGTCTTAACTTGGTCTCAGCCCCTTAGTTTTGGTTTTGTCTGGTCTTGTCTTGGTCTTGGGAGACTCTGGCCTTGGCGAGGTCTTGACTATGACTCTAACAGTTACATAATATTCTGACTTTTACAGTATGGATTACAGGACAAAAGTAAAAATGGCTTGTGTACATATCATGAAAGGACCGAGTAAATAAATGCAATGGGGCTAATTAGAAAACATCAATCAACACTTTGGAAAACATAATCAGAATATTTAAAAGATAGAATAGAGTGCCCCATTGTTTCTTCCTTGTCACTCTGCAGCACTACTGGAATTAAAAAAATAACCTGCAGTATAATAGATTTCACTTTTATGAAGCACTCCCATTTTCCTCTCTGAAATCTGCACTTTTGTGATACTTTATAGATGTTAAATATCTGTGGCCTGGGAGGCATTACCTTTCTCTTTGCAGTAGTAGATTAGTTTATTTGACAGGGACAGTGCAATAAACATAGACAATTAATCAAAGACAATTAATCTGATGTGTTGCACATCAGAGATGGATAAGACTCTAAAAGTGTTTGTAAGAGGCTTTACTGCCACTTGTCCTCATCAGAGTTTTATGCTTATGCTAAAAGTGCTATGTTGGTTGTGCTGTGACGCTGGCAGGAGGATTTCTCTCCTAAGTCATAAGTCTTTGACATGCTGCCCTAATTTGCAGCATTACTGATCTTGAGCACCATGCAAACAGACATCTTACAGGCTATCCTGTCGTGTAAACAAGGTGTGACTCAGCTCAGTCATTTATAGGTGTGATGTAAGCCCAGCAATAAATAAGAAAATATTTGATATGGTGCCTCTCCAGTGTTTTAAACAAATTTTATATGATCCAGAGCAGAATATGAATTGTTATTATTTTAGGAAAAGTTCTATTGCAGTAGAACCTGAGCCAGGTTGAAATAGCTCAACAACCAATGAGCAGATTGCTAACACTACGGAGATCTGTCGTCACACTTGTTTCCTGCTTTGACTTTTGAGCCCTGATTTTCATGTACAGTTGTGCTCATAAGTTTACATACCCAGGTGGAATTTGATTTTTTTTTTTTTTTTTTTTGGCCATTTTTCAGAGAATATGAATGATAATACAAAAACTTTTCTTTTACTCATAGTTAGTGGTTGGGTAAAGCCAAATCATGTTTGCTCTTTTTAAATCATAACAGAAACTACCCAAATGACCCTGATCAAAAGTTTACATACCCTAGTTCTTAATACTGTGTCTTACCGCCTTTAACATCAATGACAGCTTGAAGTCTTTTGTGGTAGTTGTGGATGAGGCACTTTATTTTCTCAGATGGTAAAGCTGCCCATTCTTCTTGGCAAAAAAGTCTCCAGTTCCTGTAAATTCTTGGGTTGTCTTTCATAAACTGAACATTTGAGATCTTTCCAAAGTGGCTTATTGATATTGAGGTCAGGAGACTGAGATGGGCACTCCAGAACCTTCACTTTTTTCTGCTGTAGCAAACGACAGGTTGACTTGGCCTTGTGTTTTGGATCATTGTCATGTTGGAGTGTCCAAGTGTGTCTCATATGCAGCTTCCGGGCTGATGAGTGCAAATTTTCTTCCAATACTTTCTTATAACATGCTGCATTCATCTTGCCATCAGTTTTGACAAAGTTCCCTGTGCCTTTGTAACTCACACATCCCCAAAGCATCAGCAATCCACCTCCGTGTTTCACAGAGCTGGTGTAGAGATGGCGTACTTTTCATCAGAGGCCTTGTTACGCCTCTGCAAATGTAACGTTTATGGCTGTGGCCAAAAAGTTCAATTTTGGTCTCATCACTCCAAATAACTTTGTTCCAGAAGTTTTGAGGCTTGTCTCTGTGCTGATTGGCGTATTGTAAGTGGACTGCTTTGTGGCATTGGCGTAGTAATGGCTTTCTTCTGGCGACTCGACCATGCAGTCCATTTTTCTTGAAGTGCCTCCTTATTGTGCATCTTGAATCAGCCACACCACTTTTTTCAGAGCTGAAGTTATTGAGGATTTTTCTTTGCATCCCGAACAATTTTCCTGCCAGTTGTTTCTGAAATTTTTGTTTGTCTACCTGACCGTGGCTTGGTTTCAACAGAATCCCTCATTTTCCACTTCTTAGAGTTTGAACACTGCTGATTAGCATTCTCAGTTCCTTGGATATCTTTTTATATCCTTTTCCTGTTTTATAAAGTTCAACTATCTTCTCCCACAGCTTCTTTGATAATTCTTTAACTTTCTCTGTGGCTCGGAATCCAGCAACGTCAGTGCAGCACTGGATGAAACATTCAGGGGTCTGTCAGGAGCCCAGAAACTCACTGACTTTTTATACACACACACTAATTACAAGTAAACCGATCACAGGTGAGGATGGTTACCTTTAGTAGCCATTTAAACCCGTGTGTGTCAACCTGTGTGTATGTTATCAGGCCAAAACTTTCAGGGTATGTAAACTTTGGATCAGGGTCATTTGGGTAGCTTCTGTTGTCACTATGATTTAGAAAGAGCAAACACGATTGTTTGATAATAAATGGCTTCACCCAACCACTAACTGAGTGAAAGAAAAGTTTTTGTATTATCATTCATATTCTCTGAAAAATGGCCCAAAAAATTCATAGATTCCGCCAGGGTGTGTAAACTTATGAGCACAACCGTAGTTGACATGAATGCATCTAAATCACACAGTATTTATTCCTCCTCAAAAATATGGATTGACAGATGAAATTTCAAGTTGTCAGCTGAAACAAAATGCACTGTTTTTAATTTTGAAAAAAGTTTCAACTTGCTACACATCTTTACTTTTCCCAAAGACTGCTCATCTTATTTTGTTTGTCTGGTATCTTGTATAGTGTTTTTGTACACTCAAATTAGGATTATTATGGACTTGAGGGTTTTCTCATTATTGCCCACAGGAGCTCTTGCACTGACCACACGTGTAATATTTAATTTTTAGGTTAGCTAAACAGCTTTAGGCAAACACAAAGTAATGTGAAGCAGCAATATTTTTGAGTTCACAATAGAAACAGAAATCTTTTTATTCTTTTTAAACAATTTGGATTTTATCACTAAAACTGTAAATATTTTACAGGGTTCAGACCATGTTACCAGGCTATGGTACTTTAATGCATTTACAGACGTGGACAAAATTGTTGGTACCCCTCTGTTAATGAAAGAAAAGCCCACAATGGTCACAGAAATAACTTGAATCTGACAAAAGTGGTAATAAATAAAAATTCTATGAAAATTAACCATTGAAAATCAGACAATGCTTTTGAATTGTGGTTCAACAGAATTATTTTAAAAAACAAACTCATGAAACAGGCCTGGACAAAAATGATGGTACCCCTAGAAAAGATTGAAAATAATGTGACGATAGGGAGATGTTCAAAGATGTGTCCTCTAATTAACATCACAGGTGTCTACAAACTTGTAATCAGTCAGTCGGCCTATTTAAAGGGTGGCAAGTAGCTACTGTGCTGTTTGGTGACATGGTGTGTACCACACTAAACATGGACCAGAGGAAGCAAAGGAGAGAGTTGTCTCAGGAGATTAGAAAGAAAATTATAGACAAGCATGTTAAAGGTAAAGGCTATAAGACCATCTCCAAGCAGCTTGATGTTCCTGTGACTACAGTTGCACATATTATTCAGAAATTTAAGATCCACGGGACTGTAGCCAACTTCCCTGGACGTGGCCACAGGAGGAAACTTGATGAAAAATGGAAAAGATGGATCATACGAATGGTAACAAAAGAGCCCAGAACAACCTCTAAACACATTCATGGTGAGCTCCAAGGTCAAGGTACATCAGTGTCAGATCGCACCATCCGTCATTGTTTGAGCCAAAGTGGACTTCATGGGAGATGACCAAGGAGGACACCACTGTTGAAAACAAATCATAAAAAAGCCAAACTGGAATTTGCCAAACTGCATGTTGACAAGCCACAAAGCTTCTGGGAGAATGTCCTATGGACAGACGAGACAAAACTGGAACTTTTTGCAAGGCACATCAGCGTTATGTTCACAGATGCAAAAATGAAGCATACCAAGAAAAGAACACTGTCCCTACTGTGAAACATGGAGGAGGTTCTGATATGTTCTGGGGCTGCTTTGTTGCATCTGGCACAGCGTGTCTTGAATCTGTGCAGGGTACAATGAAATCTCAAGACTATTAAGGTATTCTAGAGAGAAATGTGCTGCCCAGTGTCAGACAGCTTGGTCTCAGTTGCAGGTCATGGGTCTTGCAACAGGATAATGACCCAAAACCCAGCTAAAAACACCCAAGAATGGCTAAGACCCAAACATTGGACTGTTCTAAAGTGGCCTTCTATGAGCCCTGATCTAAATCCTATTGAACATCTGTGGAAGGAGCTGAAACATGCCGTCTGGAGAAGGCACCCTTCAAACCTGAGACAACTGGAGCAGTTTGCTCATGAGGAGTGGGCCAAAATACCTGCTGAGAGGTGCAGAAGTCTCATTGACAGTTACAGAAATCGTTTGATTGCAGTGATTGCCTCAAAAGGTTGTGTAACAAAATATTAAGTTAAGGGTAGCATCATTTTTGTCCAGGCCTGTTTCATGAGTTTGTTTTTTAAAATAATTCTGTTGAACCACAATTCAAAAGCATTGTCTGATTTTCATTGGTTAATTTTCATAGAATTTTTATTTATTACCACTTTTGTCAGATTAAAGTTATTTCTGTGACTATTGTGGGTTTTTCTTTCATTAACAGAGGGGTACCAACAATTTTGTCCACGGCTGTACATTTGTTTTCCTTTGGTTGATCAAACGGCTTCTTACATGGAATTTTTTCCCTTTTCTTTTAGAGGAGACTCGTCAAACACACTTAAAAAAAAAATATATATATTTCTCTGGTGTCATTGTGAATGAATCTGTATTTAAGAAATGCAAGACAAATGACTAAATTTGTTACTAAAGGCTGCTGTATGAAGGTGAAATATTTTTGGCTTTTGGAACTGAATATGCAAGAAATAAAATAAAAAACATGCAAATATTTGATTTTTTTAAATTCACATTTTAGCCTAAGCATTTGATTTTAGACGGCAGTACAAATATTAGAAAAAGTCCATATAATCAGTTTGATTCTTGCCTTTTTGGGAGGGGGGCTGCAACAATTTTTTCTTATAGGAATCAGAAATAAGATTTTCTTTTTATTGGGATGGGTATAATATAATACCAGTGCATTTTAGAAATAATAAACCCTATTTGCATAACTACACATTAATCATCTTACTTGAATATTTAGACTCAAATATTACCTAACTGAAATATACAGCCTTTTCTAATTCCAATATTGATTTTAAAGAATTAGTAAATTGGTTTCGTGCTGTACAAAATATTTTACCACAAATGAAAAAGTAAGCCAAGAAGTAAAATTAAGAAAATCCATGTTAAATAATAAAGTTGTAAAGGTGTAATGGAGATTGGAGTCAACAATTCTGAAAACTTCACTTTCTCTAGTAGAATTTGTGTCCCTCATGTGGTGAACCTACAAAAGTACACGCCAGTTGTATACTACTGCTACACTTGAGTACTACTGCAGCCTCCTCATAAGACACATGACGTCTAGCTGGGGTTAAATTGCACATGTGGAGAGGAAAAAACTACATGGGGCCATAAAAGCTATTTAAGCCTAAAAATGAAGAGAAAACTGTTTTAAATGTCCTACAAAGACAATGAAGTCATTCACATTGTAACAAGACACTGAGTTGGTACATGCTGACAATAGATCATTTGTTTTCCCTGGAAATTTACATATTTTTCTAATGTTTGTTTCCTTTTTTAATGTGTAAATTTGGAACTTTTTATTGTAAATTTGTAACTTTCTGCCTCATAAAATCAAAGCTTACCACAAATTTGTGACTTTTTAAATGTTAAATATGCTTCTTTTCTTATACGCTGGTGTTTTTCTGACATGCCCCTTTTCTTAATAGTATGAGTTTTTATTAATTGTAAATTTGCATCTTTAAAAGAAATTTGCACTCCACTTGTGAATATGGAACTTTATTCTGACAAACCTACAATGATTTTCTCTTGCATCTAATTGGTGACATCATAATTAACTAAATTTTCTTGTAAATGAAATGGGTTTATTACCTCAGTTGTCTTTTGCTAAGAAGTATAAACAGAATATTCCACTTGTCAAAGTGGCTATTAAGAGCTGCATGCTACAGGCCATTGCGGTTTGTAATGGGACATTTGTGAACTAATGCTAGTCAAGGCCTACAACCAGTGGGAGAGTGGGGTGACCAGGTGTCCCTCTTTGTGCAGGACTGCACAGCATTTTGACCTGTTTTCGGTCGTCCCGCAAATTGAGACGTTGTCCCGCAGCCTCAAATTTTCAAAGGCTGTGCGGACACTTTACATACAAGATGTAAATACAGTAGCTGTGAGGAAAGTAGGGCAGGCTGTCATTCCAGGGCCTGTGACTGATGTCAGTCAAACTGTGCTGCACCTCGCACTTATCAGTCGACCCCCCACGTAGAAAGTTGGGAGGGAGTGCAATAACTGGAGCTATGTTAATGTTGCTGTAATACAGAAAGAACATTAAAAAAGAGAAAGTGCAGCTTCAACCAAGAATGGGAAACTATCTACAGCTGGGTGAAGCCAGTGGAGGGCAATTCAGAGAGGGTGCTTTGCCTTTTATGCCAGACTAATTTTTCAGTCGCTCATGGGGGCGAGTATGATGTGAAGCGACACAGGACATGTGATGCTCATAGAAAAAGAGCTGCACAGAGGGAGGCATGTCAGTCTATGGATACGTTCCTGTTGAAACCTAAAGATGATTCCTGGGCAGATAAGGTAACAGCTGCTGAGCTTACCTGCATTTACCACACTGTACAGCATTTCTTTAAAACCAGACTCATTTTGAGCTGTTATCCTGTTTCACTGATGTTCTTTGTTTGTGAAAAAACACTAATTAGTTTGGACTGCATAATATTGTCTTGTTTTGAATGAAACTTTATGCAGAGTTGTAGTAGAAAGGTTCACACTTTATTCACTGTTAAATGGAAGAGGTACTGTACTTGGAACATCCTTGAATAAAAAAATAATCCCTGAGTGCAATTGCTCCATTGATGGGAGTTAAAGATGGGGATAACATTTGCATAGCCTATGCATTTAAAAAAAAAAAAAAAAAATCCAGGTAAATCAAAATTTGATACCACCTTGAGAGCTGACGTGTCCCACATTGTCCCACTCAAACATGCTCTTTATCCCACATTTGATTGATTAGGACCTGGTCACCCTATGGGAGAGGTTTAAAGAACAAACTCTGTGGATCCTGAAGGACTATTGAAAATAGAAGGAAACAGGATGTGATGCTTCACAAAAGTAAAGTCCAACTGGAATACTGCAAACACACACAGACAACAAACAGACCCACATCCCCTGTCACACAGTGACACGTACTCCAATACCCAAGACCCCGACTTATCAAGAGCACCTGGCTGCTTCCCATCAAGCCTCCAATCACAACCCAGAGAAGTCCAAGCAGCCACAGACGGCTGCCAAGTGGCCATCAGAGATAGAACAGAGGTGACAGACTCTTTGTAAAGAGAGATTCTGGACTCTCATTGCTTTGCCTCTTTTAAGCTGCCCGTGTCTGACTTGAGCCATTGATAAAAACATGTTCGCTTTGTTTCTCACCTTTATAATATCTTCTGTCATCGCCACAGAGAAAGGTAAAGTATTTCATTTTCTGATATAGTCCTCTTTCCTTATTCTTGTGGAAAATAAGTTTATTGCTCCTTTCATTTTAAACATAGTTGCAACTCTACTGAAATTGATTCCAGTTTTGAACAACTCTGTTTGGAGTTTGAGGTTGTGAGGGGATACAAACTTAAACATCAGAGCATCCACAGAGGAGATACTTTGGTACAGCCCTTCTTCTTGGGGGACAATACTAATAATTTTGGTGAACCTCATTTTTATCTTAAAGAAAAAAAAATAGTGCAACTGGCATAATTTCTGGCAATATATATTTAGAAAAGATTTTCTGCATAAATGAAAACCAAAAACACAGAGCACAGTCTCCTCTCAGTTATTATAAAGTCCTCTTAGGTGGCATTTAAGTCAACCATTTTGTGAAGAGGTATATTCAAGATTTGCATGCTTGCATAACTTTATAATTTACAATAAAACTCTGGGTTTTCTAATAAATAAATTAAAAAAAATTCTAATAAATCCAGTGATACAGAGATTAGTGATAATGTTACTAATAAATTGACTAATACACATAAATCATAACAATGTTTTCTAGGGTCAAAAAAGTATAAAAACAGAAGAACAAATTGTCAATGATGGCCCTCACAAGCCATCAATAAGACGCCGAATGCCAGCCGATGAGTTTGCATAATTTATTAAAAGACAAATGACAAAATAATGAGCCACGAGGGGCAAAACACACTATAACTACAACTATGGAAAAGGAAGAACAGACTTTCCACAAATACATTTACTGAGAAAGGCACGAATCGTGAATCTAAGACGGAGGTTGGACGAGGGAATGTTTGACGAGGTTGCAGCGAGGAGTAAGCCTCAGCTGCTTCCTTGAGTGGTCTTTGTGACTAGAAAAGCGCTATATAAGTGCAGGTTAGTTAGTTAGTTAGTTAAATACCCATGACACACCAATCAATAAAGGAAAATGTAATCTTGAGAAATGCTGAACAGCTGTCACAATGTGACTCGGCTTTGACAGCCGGAAGCCCTGCCGTGATGCTGTCAGAATAAAAGCCCTGACGGCCATATGGTACGCCTGAGAAGAGAACGGGGAACTACTGGACAACCCAAGCGCGGACAGAGTCGGCGCTCAGACCATGACAGTTGCCCCCGTTTACGAGGCGAATTCCAGGCGTCGTGTAACATCAAGCCCCCCCCCCCCCCAACACACACACACACACACACCCAGAAGGTCAACAGGACTGCCCTAGGGAGGGTGGTGGGGGAACTGGCCTGGAGGGCAAGAACCAACCAGCATAACAGAGAAAAAGAAAAAAAAAAAACCCAACAGGCTACAAACAGAACACCATGATCAGTCCAATAAAGTCACAGGCAAAAAAAACAAACATCTTCACAACCCACAGAGGAAACAGGAAACTCAAATAAAGGCGCAAAAATGCAGCGTACCCCATAATACCAGAGCGAAAAAGAAAAAAAAAAAACCTCATGCTAAGGAGCAGCGATAAATACACTTCATTGTCATATAAATAACAACACAAGTGAGGAGGAGAAAAAAAAACACGCTACAGGGCGGCGATATACATAGGTCAAAGTAGTATAAATAACCACACGAGGAGAAAAGAAAGGGGGGGGGGGGAACACACGCTACAGGGCGGTGATATACACAGTTCACTATAGTCCCAATAACAATACACAAGAGCATCCCTAATATTCCAGAGGAGCAGGCAGAGAAAAAAAAACACAGTGATGACAGCAGGCAGAGCACAAAAGCACGAAAACAAATAGTTCGGGGGGGGGGGGGGGTCTTCCTGCGTCCAGCATCCAGAACGCTGGCAGGGAAAAAAGGACAAGTTCGGGTGGCCTACCCCAGTCCCAGGCCAGGAAAAACAGTACCTCTGGCGGCTGGACCAGGTCACCAAACAGAGTTCAGTTTGTCGGGTGGCCAACCCAGAACGCCAAACGGGTGAAGCAATCTCCCAGGCGGCTGACCCGCGTCATTCAGCCACCAGGACCGCAGGGGAGAACTCGGAGACGGCTTCCCCATTGAGAGGAATAGCGAGGGAGAGCCAAGCCGATAACAGGAAGTCCCAGCAGCCCCCGATGGAAGGGAAAAAGGAACGGGGAAAAGATGAGGGACCAGTCCGGCGTCGATTGGCGGAGAATCTGCAGCTCCTTCTTCGAACTCCCCACAGACTGGCGCTGCGCTTTTTTTGGATCCCAAGCGGGACCGTGCTGCACCCATGACGGACCCCGACTAGGCTGGAACCGCACCCACGACGGACCCCGACTGGGCCGGAACCGCACCCACGACGGACCCCGACTGGGCCGGAACCACACCCACGACGGACCCCGACTGGGTCAATGTAGCACCCACGAGGGACCCCGATTGGGCCGGAACCACACCCACGACGGTCCCCGATTGGGCCAGAACCACACCCACGACGGACCCCAACTGGGCCGGAACCACACCCACGACGGACCCCGACTGGGCTGGTGCTGCACCAGGGATGGCCTCCAAACCCGAACCTGGAACCTCCAGAACAGCAACCGGAATCGACTCCACACCGGTGACCCTGGAAGAAGGCTCAGGAGAAGAAAGAGAACCGGGATCAGGATCACTGGCAGCGACAGAGCCCAGCGAGACAAGCTCAGATGCAGTGGACAGCTGCACCTGGCTCGTCTCCCCGAGAGACAGGCAAAAATGCTCCAGAATAGACAGGAGAAAGACAAAATAGAACACTTGCCTGATCTCGAGTTCTGCCGCTGTCCAGGACTTCAGCGATCCAGGTTCAGCGAGTAGAAGGTCCTCCTCTGGTTCACACTTGGCTACAGCGGGCTCCGCAGCCAGCATGATGGTGTCCACAGTCCGGGGATTCCCTGACGCTGACGTCCACGCCGAGGGCCCACACGGCATGGTGGCAGGGAATCCGTGACCTGCCGGGTCAGACTGTCCCTCCGTGGAGACCCGGGGACGCTTGTTCGTCGGTGCAGGCTCCAATTTGCAGTCCACCCTCCTCCTTTGCCCGTGTCGTGGCTGCGAAGAACGCTCAGGGGAAGGAGACACAAAGGTAGCAGGTTCATAATTAACCACTGCAGCAGGTGGAGGGAGCTCAGGGGACTGTGAGCCCCGAACTCCACCCCCAGGGTCAGACAAGGTAATTCACCCAGTGAAGGAAAAGAATGAAAAGGCACTTGCCTGCTCCGCTGAGGGCCGATGGGACCTGCTGCAGTGGGCTTGGTTCTTCCCTTTCCCCGATGGATGGTGACAGGGGGCCCCCCAGGAAGACGAAGAGGAGCCGCTCGCACCGGATCAGGCACGGAGGCAGCCGGAGATAGACTTGTGGAGCTCACAGCAGCTGGGGGGAGCGTCGAGGAGGAGGGAGAAACAGCTGAGGCGATCCGGGAACGAGGAGCTGACGGAACAGCAGGGACAGATGACCCGGAGGCGGAGGCTGCTGGGTTTTCCTCCGGTCATGACGCAGGAGTAACAGCTGGCTGGGAGGCAGAGTTCCTAAGGCGACCCAGAACTGGATCGGGATGGGATTCTTGCTGAGGCTTAATCCGGGCATTGTGACGACGTCTACCGGCAGAGGGCGAGGCGAAGGTTAGGTCAGGGAACCGCCGCTGCTGCGCAGAGACAGAAACCAGCAATTCAGTGTATTCGGGATAATTATGAAGCCCCACCAGCCTAACTGCCGCCGTCACATGCTTTATGATTTCCGATGGATGGGAAGCAGAGCGAGCCACAGCCACACAGTCCTGGAGGATCACAGCAAACCACTGCGTCTCCTCTGAGGGAATCCCGGCTGACGTCATCCTCCGCTGGGAACAACCCTTGGGTGACGTGGACTCCTGGGCTGGATGGGCGACAGGAACTGGATCCCGAGGCGAGAAACGGGTATGCCTCACCCTTGGCTTCCTGCCGGAGTTCCCCTCCGGTCCACAGGTCCTCTCCTGGAGAGCCGTAATCTCCGCCATCCTCTTCCTTACCTCGGCATGGTTGGCGTGGTGAGGATTGCGGGAAATAGCCACCTCTGTGAGGTCCAAGTACCAGGATGTGTCGTCGGGAGTGATGCCGCTGCGAGTGTTGGAGAGCAGGCCATCTAGATCTATCAGGAATATAATCAGTCTGTAACCCAAGTCTAAAGAGTAGCCCTCTCCCGGCGATGCCATCTCCAACACGCTGGTACACGGAAAACAGGGAAAAACAACAAGCCCAAAACAAACTCACGGTGACCATGGGCATCTCCTTCTGGCTGTGACCTACTGTCAACGATGGCCCTCACGAGCCATCAATAAGACGCCAAATGCCAGCCGATGAGTTTGCATAATTTATTAACAAAAGACAAATGACAAAATAATGAGCCACGAGGGGCAAAACACAGTATAACTATGGCTACAACTATGGAAAAGGAAGAACAGACTCTCCATGAATACATTTACTGAGAAAGGCACGAATCGTGAATCTAGGATGGAAGTTGGACGAGGGAATGTTTGACGAGGTCGCAGCGAGGAGTAAGCCTCAGCTGCTTCCTTAAATACCCATGACACCAATCAATAAAGGAGAATGTAATCTGGAGAAATGCTGAACAGCTGTCACAATGTGACTCGGCTTTGACAGCCAGAAGCCCCGCCGTTACGCTGTCAGAATAAAAGCCCTGACGGCCATATGGTATGCCTGAGAAGAGAACAGGGAACTACTGGACAACCCGAACGCGGACAGAGTAGGCGCTCGGACCATGACACAAATTCCCTATCTGATTCCTCTTCACAATATTTCTTATGGTGGTTTCCTCACTTGTAATGCAAAGTAAAGGAATGCATTTATGTCTTCTTTTTTTGGAAAAGTTTAACAGCTTTGTGTGAAAGCATAACACTTTACAAGGATAAATCCTTTTGTGTTGTGTAGGACAGCCTGGATTTTATATTGATATCTGAATGTTTGGGGTTCAGTCCATGAAACAAAAGATCCGCTTTTCCAATATGGCTACCCTACACTGGCCAGGCCATCAAAGGGTGTAGCACCAAATTTTGGATCCCATCTACAACAGTGTATGTTACCCCCCAAATTTACAAAAACCTAATTGGATTTCAGCAGTTCAAATGTCCAATAGGCTCCCTCACTATTGTGAGCCTGGGTCATTTGCTCTACCACTATCCCCAGTCTGATACAATTGGGCACATCACTAAATGACCTCTGAGATAGCAGCATGGTCCTTCTGGATCTGTATGACCTTGTCTGATTTGTGACTCCAAAATAATATGTCATCTTTCTTCCTCAGTTTGTTCAATTTGTTCATCTTCCTCAGACAGTACCCTTCCCAGGCTGAATGATACTAAAGAAGTTGAAGCCTTCATCGACTCTGCTGAAGTGGTAGTCATCGGATTCCTGGAGGTCAGATAATGAAATACTACATGTATGCAAAAAGCTCACAGTGGCCCCCTTTCATGGTTTAATAATAGCTAGTGCATGCCTGTAGAAAGCAAGTATTTCTGTCTGAAACAAGTAGCCCAATCAGGCTTTACAGGCCCAAATGTAGGCTGTGTTTGAAAGTGGAATATAGAGGTGCAGCCTATATGTAGGCAATCAAACATGTTACACTTTGACAAATATGAAAGAGACTGAACTGAGATTTATTCAGTTGTGTCAATATTAATTACAGAATAATTGAAAATGAATGGAACATCCAATATTAGCTACTGTTCAAGAACCGCTTGTTTATTTTTTTGTCAGATCACTTATTTGTGTGATCTTTGATGACTTATATTCATAAATGTTGTATCTTGCACTTGAGGGAATGGGAGTTGTTCAGTCACCATTATAATTTAGTTTATATATGTAGTTTATAGTCTATTGACAGTAAACTCATGCAGTACTATAACCGGACACGTTTACAAATATTTGGGACCCACTGTCTCGCCCAAAGATGCTGGGATAGGCTCCAGCCCCCCCGTGACCCAAGAAGGATTAAGCAGAAGAAGATGGATGTAGTGCATCCTTTTATATTTTAGCAATATCCATTCTATCCATCCATCCATCCATCCATAGATCCATCTTCTACCGCTTTTCCGGAGGTCTGGGTCGCGGAGGCAGCAGCTCAAGCAGATAAGCCCAGGCTTCCCTCTCCCCAGCCACCTGCTCCAGCTCCTCAGAGAGGATTCCAAGGTGTTCCCAGACCAACTGGGAGACATATAGCCCTTTTCCACTAGTACCCACTCAGCCCTACTCTACTCTACTCACTTCGCTTCTGTTTCCATTGCAGCTGGGTACGCCTGGGGTGGGTGGGATTTTTTTTTTTTTTTACAGCAAGGTGGCGCTACACTCCCATGACGTAAAACATGCGACCCAAGCAAAACATAACATTGCGGGTGTGCAAGGCGACTCCTGGGTCTCTGGCTTTTTGTCACCGTAAAGGCCAAAAAGGACCACTAACTACTACTAACTAACTAACCTACACTTATATAGTGCTTTTCTAGTCACAAAGACCACTCAAAGCGCTTTCACTAGTACTAACCCTCTACTCCAAGGGCCTATAGGAAACAGATATCTAGGGACAATTTAGAACAGCCAGTTAACCTAACTTGCATGTCTTTGGATTGTGGGAGGAAACCGGAGCCCCCGAAGTAAACCCACGCAGCACAGGGAGAACATGCAAACTCCACACAGAAAGGTTCCAACCCCTGCCAACCTGGGGATTCGACCCACCAGAAAAATTCTCACCACCAGAGAAGGGGACAGGCAGCGAGACGAAACACTCTGGAAAAGTACTGGAGCGTTTAGGAAGCCATAGAGTGGAAGACGTGAAGATATGAAGTAGATCACATATGGCGGTAAGCTAATGATTGCTAATGCTAGTTTGCTTTAAGTCCGCCGTACTACATTGTAACGTCTGCAAGTTATCGCTATTAGGTACTAAAATATGTATGTTGTGTGTGTGTGTTTCAGATGGCTCTCTTGTGGCAAAATTACCACTTCAACCCGTGGGTCTGGCGTTCAACACAGCCTCTCACTGATATCACCCCAGCTTCACAAACGCTCAGTGGTTATAGAACTTAAGAATGTCTGAAGATATGTTTAGCTTCCTGTACAACAAATTGCTCTGATCTGCGTGAAAATCATGGACAGACTGTTGAGACATCATGTCATGTACCTGTTCCAGCAGCACTGAGTCTGTGGTGGTGTCATGGCAAAAACTGTTCAGCTGGCAAAACTGTGCCCTTCAGAGGTAAAGTGGGCTATCCCACAAAACCATTATTTTGAGAAAATGAGCTCTAAAGTTGAAATATTCTCAAAAAATCAGTGTGCCTATATCATTAAAAAGTTACCCCCTATAATTATTATAGGGGGTAACTATAGGCACACTGATTTTTTGAGAATATTTCAACTTTAGAGCTCATTTTCTCAAAATAATGGTTTTGTGGGATAGCCCACTTTACCTCTGAAGGGCACAACTTGATTGCCAGGTTGTAGTTATGGGGTTATATTATCCACAAAATATATATTCAAAAGGTAAACAGTACTGAGTTAGGTATAATAAGATATATTTGACAATTATAATGCATTTTAGGCCAAAACAAACTTGATCTAGGATTAAAAGCAAATAAAATAATGCAGTCACAAGATTGCATGGAAAATACTTGATTTACTAGGTACATGTAGATACTGTTTAAATATATATTCTCTGCATCAACAATGTACTATACATGTATTCATGTAGTATTGCACTGGGAATTTTGACAATAAAACTTTGGAATTTTTGCAGATGTCTCTTTTGTTTTATATGTGAAGGTTACCACCAAGTGACATAAATTAAATATTAAAAGATTGGAAAAGCTGTCTAAGAACAATCCAGCAGTTTGAGAAATCACTTTTGGTTTGGTGTAAGTCTGTCAACAGAATTATGAACCATAAAGCAGTTTGTGTTAAAATGTTAAATCCCATTAAACAACAACCCAGGGGTGTCCAATCATGTGCCATGGAGGGCCAATACCCTGCAGGTTTTCTCTTCTACCCAGTCTCTTCAGCAGTGTTTTCACTGATCAGCAGTCAGTGAAACAAATTCAGTGGAATGTGGTGATGAAGACACTGGTTGGAGGTAAAGCCTGCAGGGTCTTGGCCCTCCATGGCACATGATTGGACACCCCCGCCCAAACCCATTATGATAAAGTACAGATGCTAATATGGCCCAGAATTCCTCCATACACTGGTACTATCACTAAAGTGTGCAGTGTCTTCTGCGCTGGCACATCCAACAATACAGTCTTCAGTTAATAAAATAATTGTTTTGGTTACTTTTTCTTAAAAATGAGTCATTATTTTCAGAGTCTCTGGTAAATGGTTTGTACTGTTGACTCTTTTCCCACTGGTGTCTTAACAGACAAAATAGAAAATCATGATGCAAACACATAAGTTACTAAATTGTTTATTACAATCTGCAGCAAATTCCAGATTATTCAGAATGTGCAAAATTCAAACTGTAAAAAAACAACAACAAAAAAAAAGACTTAGGATGGGTCACACACGCTGGCCACGCTGCCTCACTGAGAAGCAACTGGGATGTGCCGCTCAAGCTGGTCCCGGTTCAGCAGATCTTCAGCCTACATCTCTGTAAATAGTGACGCATGGTCCAATTTGGGGTGGATCGTTTTCCTCTTGCCTAGACGAAAAGAGAGAAATGGGTGGTGGATAATTAATGCAAGTTTAAAACATATTTGGGAAATACACTTGTTGCTAAAAGCCAGTGGTGGAATGTGACAAAGTACTTTGTTGTTGTATTTAACCACAATTTTCATTTAGCTGCACTTCAGTAAAGTAGATTTTACAAGGGCTGGGTTATGTTTAAAATCATTTGTTTTTACTGTGGCCTCAGTAATCAGAATGAGTTGATACCTTCACTTGAATGGAATATAGTACTTTAACTGAGGTGTGCATCACCAAGTATGGAGTCGCTCAGGCAAAATATGGAATTTTTAATCAGTAAAAGTTTAGCCACCACTCTGCCACCACTGTCTCTTCTTGCCCTGGCTTCAAGTGTGGGTGGTGTTTTGTACTTGTATTGCTAAAATATAAAAGGAAAGCACTACAACGGGTCTCAAATATTTGTAATGTGTCCTATTTCTGCATGAGTTTATTGACAATAGATTATAAACTACACATATAAACTAAATTATATTGGTGACTGAACAACTCCCATTCCCCAAAGTGCAACATCCATCCATCTATCTTCTACCGCTTTTCCAGAGGTCCGGGTCGCGGAGGCAGCAATTCAAGCAGAGAAGCCCAGACTTCCCTCTCCCCAGCCACCTGCTCCAGCTCTTCAGAGAGGATACCAAGGCGTTCCCAGACCAGTTGGGAGACACAGTCTGTCCAGTGAGTCCTGGGTCTGCCCTGGGGTCTTCTCCCAGTGGGACGTGCCCAGAACACCTCAAGTGGGAGGTGTCCAGGAGGTATCCTGAGCAGATGCTCAAACCACCTCAACTGGCTCCTTTCAATGTGGAGGAGCAGCGGTTCTACTCTGAGCCTCTCCTGGATGACTGAGTTCCTCACCCTATCTCTAAGGGTGAGTCCAGCAATCCTATGAAGAAAGCTCATTTCAGCCGTTTGTATCCACGATCTCATTCTTTCAGTCAGAAACGTAGACTGACCGGTAAATTGACAGCTTTGCCTTAGAACTCAGCTCCCTCTTCACCACAACGGACCGGTACAACGTCCGCATCACTGCAGATGTTGCCCCGATCCGTCTGTCAATCTCTCGCACCATTCTCCCCTCACTTGTGAATAAAACCCCAAGATACTTAAACTCCTCCACTTGGGGCAAGAGCTTGTCCCCAACCCGGAGAGGACAATCCACCTTTTTCCGGCTGAGGACCATGGACTCGAACTTTGAGGTGCTGATTCTCATCCCAGCTGCTTCAAAGTCAGCAGCAAACCTTCCCAGTAAGACCTGTAGGTCATTGCTGGATGAAGCCAACAGGACGACATCATCTGCAAACAATAGAGATGAGATCCTGTGGTCACCAAGCATGACACCCTCCATTCCCTGGCTGCGCCTAGAAATCCTGTCCATAAAAATTGTAAGCAGGATCGGTGATAAAGGGCAGCCCTGGCGGAGTCCAACTCTCACTGGGAATGAGTCCGACCAAGTGGTGGCAATACGAACCAAGCTTTCACAACAGTCGTACAGAGACCGGATAGCTCGTAACAACAAACCCAACTAGAAAAGCACTCGGAGAGCGCAGACCTCCGCCAAGTGCCACAGTTTCCCCCATACAGTCTTCAGATTCCTTGACCATGAAAACATATGACAAGCAGTGGTTCAATAGTTATTCACGAAAATGGCATTTTCCGTAATGGCGGCCACAGTTCCCCCCATACAGTGTTTGTGTGTACGTTTTCAGATTCCTTGACCCTGAAAACATATGACTAGCAATTGGATTCACAATGATAGGATTAGTGGTTCAGTAGTTATTGGTGAAAATGGCATTTTCCGTAATGGCGGTTTAGCGCCACAGTTCCCCCCATACAGTGTTTGTGTGTATGTTTTCAGATTCCTTGACCATGAAAACATATGACTAGCAATTGGATTGACAATGATAGGATTAGTGGTTCAGTAGTTATTCACGAAAATGGCATTTTCCGTAATGGCGGCCACAGTTCCCCCATACAGTGTTTGTGTGTATGTTTTCAGATTCCTTGACCATGAAAACATATGACTAGCAATTGGATTGACAATGATAGGATTAGTGGTTCAGTAGTTATTCACGAAAATGGCATTTTCCGTAATGGCGGCCACAGTTCCCCCTTACAGTGTTTGTGTGTGTTTTCAGATTCCTTGACCATGAAAACATATGACTAGCAATTGGATTGACAATGATAGGATTAGTGGTTCAGTAGTTATTCACGAAAATGGCATTTTGCGTAACAGCGGTTTTCTTGTGGACGGTGATCCGGATCACCACCAAAATCTAATCACATGTAGGATACCCCATTTCTGACAATCTGTGAAAATTTCATGAAAATCCGTCCATAACTTTTTGAGTTATCTTGCTAACAAACAGACAAACAGACAAACCAACGCCGATGATCACATAACCTCCCCCTTTGGCGGGGGTAATAATTCAATTCAATTCAACTTTATTTATATAGCGCCATTTCACAAAAACAGTCATCTCATAGCACTTTCAACTGTAGGGGAAATCCCCACAATTGCAGAAAGACCCCAGCAATCAGGCGATCCCTTGTGAGCAAGTGCTTGGCGACGGTGGAGAGGAAAAACTCCCTTTTAGCAGGAAGAAACCTCCAGCAGAACCAAGGTCAGGGAGGAGCAGCTCATCTGCTGCAACTGGCTGGGGGGGTGAGGGGATAGAGAAGATGAAAAGAACAGACATGTAGAGAGCAAACAGCACGACAGGGACTCAATCTATAGGAGAGAACAAACAGATGTTAATGACCAGCAAAAAAAGATTTCACTGAGAGTGAAGAACGGAGTGAAGCCCAGTGCATTATTGGAGGTCCCCGACTGTCTAAACCTATTAGCAGCATAACTAAGGGAGGGTTCAGAGACACATGATCCCTCCCTAATTGTAGGCTATATCAAAAAGGAAGGTTTTAACCCTGTTCTTAAAAACAGAGATCGAGTCTGACTCCCGAATCCAGATTGGCAACTGGTTCCACAAGAGAGGAGCTTGATAACTGAAGGCTCTGCCTCCCATTGTACTTTTGGAGATTCTAGGTATTACAAGTAATCCAGCATTTTGGGAGCGTAGTGCTCTGTTAGGATAATAGGGTAGTTTCAGATCATTTAAATAAAAAGGGGGCTGATTGTTTAGAGCTTTGAAAGTGAGAAGAGCCAATACCTCATACTCCTGAAGCACCCCCCACAAAAAACCACGAGGGATGCGGTCAAACGCCTACTCCAAGTCCACAGAACACATGTAAACTGGTTGGGCAAACTCCCACGAACCCTTGAGGATTCTCGAGAGGGTAAAGAGTTGGTACGATGTGCCACGGCCAGGATGAAAACCACATTGCTTCTCCTGAATCCGAGGTTCAACCAACGGCTGGACTCTCCTCTACAGTAGCTTGGCATAGATTTTCCAGGAAGGATGAGCAGTGTGATCCCTCTAAAGGTGGAGCACACCCGCCGGTCCCCTTTCTTGAAGAGAGGAACCACCACCACCCCAGTTTGCCATGCCAAAGACACTGTCCCCGTCCTCTACGCAATGTTGCAGAAGCGTTTCAACCATGACAGCCCTAAAACATCCAGGACCTTGAGGTACTCAGGGCAAATCCCCCCCCCCCCCCGGGGCCTGACCACCAAGGAGCTTTTTAACCACCTTGGCAACCTCAGCCCCTGTCATGGGTGAGTCGCCCCCTCGTCCACAAGCCCTGCTTTCTCTGTGGAAGGCGAATCAGTGGGATTTAGGAGACCCTCGAAGTATTCCTTCCACTGACTGACAATATCCCCAGTCGAAGTCAGCAGCGCACCATCCACGCCATACACAATGTGGACAGGGAGCTGCTTCCCCCTCCTGAGCCACCGGACAGTTTGCCAGAATCTCTTTGAGGCCGACCGAAAGTCTTGTTCCATGGCCTCACCAAACTCCTCCCACACCCAAGTTTTTGCTTCAGCAACCACCTGAGCTGCACTCTGCTTGGCCTGCCAGTACACCTCAGCTGCTTCAGGAGTCCCACAAGCCAACCAAGTTTGATAGGACTCCTTCAGCTTAATGGGCCCCATTACCACTGGTATCCACCACTTGGTTCAGGGGTTGACACCACAAGATGCACCAACAACCTTCCGGCCATAGCTCTGGGCAGCTGCTTCAACAATGGAGGTGGAGAACATGGCCCATTCAGACTCCATGTCTCCAGACTCCCTCGAAATGTGGTTGAAGTTCTTCCAGAGGTGGGAGTTGAAGATCTCCCGGACAGAGGCCTCAGCCAGATGTTCCCAGCACGTCCTCGCTATATGTTTGGGTCTACCAGGTCTGAATGGCATCCTCCCCTGCCATCAGATCCAACTCACCACCAGGTGGTGATCAGTTGACAGCTCCGCACCTCTCTTTACCAGAGTGTCCAAGACATACGGGTGCAGGTCTGATGACACGATAACAAAATCAATCATTGATCTGCGACCTAGGGTGTCCTGGTGCCAGGTGCACACATGGACACCCTTTTTCTTGAACATGGTGTTCATTATGGACAAACTGTGGTTAGCACAAGAGTCCAATAACTGAACACCACTCGGGTTCAGAATGGGCAGGCCATTCCTCCCAATCAGCCCCCTCCAGGTTTCACTGTCATTGCCCATGTGCACATTGAAGTTCCCCAGTAGCACAATGGAGTCTCCAAGAGGAGCACCCTCCAGCATCCCAGTCAGAGACTCCAAAAAGGGTGGGTACTCTGAACCATCATTTGGTGCATAGGCACAAATGATGGTCAGGACCCATTTCCAAACCTGAAGGCGCAGGGAAACAACCCTTTCATCCACTGGGGAAAACTCCAATATAGAAAAGGTAGGCGGATACAAGAATACCCACGCCTGCTCATCGCCTCTCGCCTGGGGAAACTCCAGAGTAGGCCAAGCTCCAGCCCTTCTCCAGGAGACTATTTCCAGAACCAGAGCTGTGTGTTGAGGTGAGGCCGACTATATCTAGCCGGTATCTCTCAACCTCATGCACCAGCTCAGGTTCCTTCCCCACCAGAGAGGTGACATTCCACATCCCAAAAGCCAATTTAGGAAGCCTGGGATCAGATCGCCAAGGTCTCTGCCTTTGACCGCCACCTGATCCACATAGCACCAGACCCCCATGGTCCCTCCTGCAGGTGGTGAGCCCACTGGAGGGCAGACCCATGTAACTCCTTCGGGCTGAGCCCGGCCGCATCCCATGGGTAGAAACCCAGTCATCAGGTGCTAGCCACTGAGCCCCTCCCCCAAGCCTGGCTCCAGGGTGGGGCCCCGGTAACCCTGTACCGGGCGGGGTACACTGAATCCTTGTTCGAACATTCATCATGAGAATCTGTTGGATCGTTCTTAGTCTGGCCCTTCACCCAGGACCAGTTTATCTTGGGTGACCCTACCAGAGACCAACTTTCCCAGACAACATAGCTCCTGGGATCACTAGGGCACGCAATCACCACCACCACCACCACCACCACGATGAGGTGATGATCCATGAGGGGTCTTAGTCTGGCTCTTCACCCAGGACCAGTTTATCTTGGGTGACCCTACCAGAGGCAAATTGCCCCGGACAGCATAGCTCCTGGGATCACTAGGGCATGCAAACTCCCCACCATGATAAGGTGACGATCCATGAGGGGATTGTCACCTAGCAATATTATAAGTATCAAACACTGAACATTATTATTATTTTGTATTTGTATCTTGTATACTTTATTGATCCCCAGAGGGAAATTCAGGGCATTCACGGTACGGCGCCAATCCCTTCACCATTCTCTCTCTCTCTCTTTCTCTCTCTCGCTCTCTCTCTCTCCCTCTCTCTCACACAGAGAGAGAGAGAGAGAGAGATAGAGAGAGAGGAGAATGACCCGTTTGGCTGCAACTTTTGTATCAGTGTTTCCCATTTGTCTGTAAATATTTAAATAAAAATTATTTATTTTGTTATTTGGGCATTTTTGCATCTTGTCATTTAGTCAAAGTGTGCATATATGTCCGCATATGATATGCAGTTGATATGGCCATTCTGATCCACAGTGAAGCAGCAGTCCGGACTGCCGTCTACCACTGACTGGGCAGGCTGAGCGTGCCTTGCCGCAAATGATCGTGGAGCGCCTGGTCGGACATCGGTGTTGGAGAAGCAGCAGCTGAACCGGCGGATTACAGTCCTTCGCAGGGATCCAAGCCCAGCCTGTCCGGTTAATGGGAGTCTCAGCTGCTGCTTTACCCATGTGCCAGTGATGCCCTTTGTGGCACCACAGGTCCCCGCCAGCGCTCCCCTCCTTCCCTCTGCACCTCGTGTTCTCCATGTCAAATTATCCATTAGACCTACTCAATCACAGCAATTTTATGGTATATATTTTG
The DNA here is from genome assembly GCA_020510985.1 of Pholidichthys leucotaenia. NCBI lineage: Eukaryota > Metazoa > Chordata > Actinopteri > Cichliformes > Pholidichthyidae > Pholidichthys > Pholidichthys leucotaenia. The sequence continues at coordinate 153,382,533 of CM035848.1, forward strand.
ACTGAGCGACTCCACACTCGTGGATGCACACCCTCGTAACCTCAGCAAAGCACTTATAAAATCTTTGTTTGCGAAACGCTGTGGTGGCTGACAGGTCGTGATGCTGTGTGTTGTCCACTCAGCATGGTTGTGATGCTGCGTATTGCCCAATCAGCATGGCTGTGATGCCGCTTATTATCCAATCAGCACGGAGTCAATCCGAAACCCCACCCACACTTCTTGAAACCAGGGCATGAAGAGACACAGAGCGGTGGCTAAACTTTTATTGATAAAAATTACATATTTTGACTGAGTGACTCCATATTCGGGGATACACACCCTTGTAACCTCAGCAAAGCTTGTTTAAAATCTTAGGCCAGTCTGACGAATGGTTTGAGAGATATCTGAGGCACACACACACACACACACAAACAGACAGCGATATACTGCATTTGTAGATAGATAATAATGCGTCAGATTTATATAGTGCTTTTCATGGACATATTATGTCACAAGCCTGTGTTGTCCTTTAGGCTCGGTTCTGACCGTTCTCTGTGGCTCAGGTTATCTGTGTATTTATGTATTGTGTTTTGAGTTCTTGTAGTTCTGTCTCTTGTTTTTTCCGTACCTGTAGCCACTGTTCTGGCCGGCAGCTGTTAGGCAGCCTCCTTGACCTACATTTGTGTGGGTGGTGTCTGACACTTGCCAGTCTGACCACGCCCCCCTCTCTCATGACAGCCAGCTGATTCCACTCCGGTGATTGAATTTCCAGCGCCTCGCCCAGGTGCATCCAGTCTGTTATGTCAGCAATGCTTGTACTTAAGCAGCCTTTGCCAATCAAGCATTGCTGGACCATTGTTTCATCTTTGGGAATGTTATGGCCATTTGTTCAGTGTGGTCTGCCCACTGCACGTCATACGTGTGAGTCAAGTAGTGAACCAAGTCGTCTTTTGTAAGTCTGCTTTATTTTTGTACTGTTTGTCTGTGGCCATTGTACACTGTGGTCTGCATGCTCGTCGTGTGATTCATTTTAGTGCACAATGTTGCCTTTTTGTATGTCTATTTTGGAACTGTCTGCCCTTAGTTTAATAAATGTGTTTGTGGTGTAACCCAGCGCTTAAATCTGTTCTTCCCTCACTCCTTGATGTGCTCCGTAGAGGGGCACAAGGAGGATTGTGACACATTATTCATTCGCGCTATAGACAGAAATAGTGGTAAGCTACCTCTGTAGCCACAGCTGCACTGGGGCAAACTGATGAAAATATGGCTGCCAATCCACGCCAACAGCCTCTCCGACCACTACTGAACATTTATACACATTCATACCCAGTGTCATGGACACTGGCAGCAAGGTGGGTAAAGTGTCTTGCCCAGGGATACAATGGCAGGACGGCTGGGGAGAGCAGGATTTGAACCGCCAACCCTCCAGTTATTAGACGACCCACTCTACCTTCTGAGCCACTGCCACCCTAGTATAACATGCCGCATGCATGTTAGTATAACATGCATGCATGCGGCATGCATGTTACATGCATGTTACATGCATAACATGCATGTTAGTATAACATGCATGCGACATTATCAGACAAATTAGCTAAGAATGAGCCTGTGAGATCTTGAAAAATACTGCCTGTGTTTTCTGTTTGGTGATGATGCTGTCACAAACACATTTGGAGGAAGAATACCGTATATTTCCTGGCCACACCTTTGGCAGCACTGGTGCTGTGAGGGCAGAGGGCGGCTGCCTGTCCCATGGCGGCAAGCCCTTTGGCGTGACTGTCTGTGTGGAGGAAGATGATAGTCTTCACAGGGAACGCAGAAGTATCTGAAGACTTGTGGGATTGGAACCACTGACACCCTCGTAAACTAGTGCAAAAGGAGGGAGATGGTTCAGGGAGGAGAATAGAAGAGGACATAAGGGCAACACGTAGTTGGACCCTGATGCTGAAGGCAATAACAGACCAAAATACTGGTGCTATGACTCACTGAGGATGAAAACATATTTACAGTCTACAAAATGAGAAGAGGGATTGCCAGAGTTCATGCAGCAGCACCTCAAAAGCAGTCATGATTCACCTTCCTTCAAGACAGCCACATCTCCTCTTTTTAATCATTTGTTTTCTTCATGTTGCTCGTTGCTACTTGCACTCAAAATTATGTTTCTAAGAGGGTTTCTGGAGTTTCCCCTGCAGTCGCCAGCAGGGGCGGACTCAGGCAGTTTGAAGGGCATAGGTGAAAACTAAAAAAGCCACCCACAATACCAGGCCGCACCAGTGTGTAACAACCTATGATGCATCACTCTTAATATTCAAATAACTTTAAGATTGACGTTAAGTTAGTTTAAAAGATGAAAAGTATAACCTCTATGATAAAACGTACAGTTTGAAATGTTTATTTCACTACCATCTCTAGCATTTCCCCTAACTCTTTTCTGCATACCATTTTGTTCAACAGCGAAGAGAACTTTTTGGGGCATTCATGCAGTGGCATAGATTAGATTTATTAGATAAAAGTTGATTAGATTAGATAAAAGTTGAATGAAATGAACTAAACAAAATGAGATCGCAAATATATTCTTAAAAAAGGATTAGAAACAGTTGGCAAGTTTCCCATTTTTATTTTATTATTCCACTTTATGATCCTTTGAAAAACAACATGATGACACATTTTTCCTTTGGAGGGGCACCCAAAGACCTATATGATTCAGCATCAGAAATGACTCGGGCACGGGCCTCAGAGAATGTGTCACTGCTGACTATCGAGCCAAGGTATTTGAAGTGCATACTCTTCTTTAAGGGGGTGCCATTTATACTAACCATTCCATCAGTTTGGTGTCCACATTCCACATACAGTTTTTGTGATGTTTAGGTGCATTTCATTCTCACCCAGCCTTGTCCCCCACTGCTGCATTTTGTGATGGCCTGCTTGGATGTGATTATCCTCTCCAGCTGTGCACACACCTATTTCTCATCACGGCTGGGGCTATATAATCCACGCTGCCCTGGAAACCGTGCGGAGTTGTCTGTTTTACTCCATGAAGACCCCGCACACACGCTTTGATTCCAGAGACCATAGCCTCAGCCTGATTGCTTCCCTGCTGTCCACCTACAACCTGCCTGCGCTTGGAAGGAAACTCTCCACCACGCAAGTAAACCTCAGCCTTCCCTCACCATCTCCATATCAGTCCCTTGTGCACAGGTGGAGCTCCGTGTCGGCGGACTGAACCTCACCCTCTCATGAACTACACCTCTACCATCTACACGCTGCAACGGGCTCTGTGGACACTGTCCTCCTGGCCATAGTCGCCGTGCTAACCTGAGCATCGCTACATCTCTACAAACAGTAAGCTGCAGATTAACCAGCACATTCCCAGCTGTGAAGCCACTAACCATCCTGCCTCTGTTTGTCCCTAGGGTTGCCAGGTCGAACGGCGTTCTGCTCACCCCCAGCTGCAGCAAGAGCACACACCCACACATTCACACACCCCACTTTATTATAATAAAGATAATTGTATCTACTTTGGTCTCCGAGTCTGCTCACTGGGTCAACAAACCATGTCAGTACGACTCTGCCAAAGTGACCCAGCTGACAGTGCGCTGACATGCAAAGTTAACAACCTCGAGACCCAAGTAGATCAGTTAGCTTATCAACAACAAATTATTTTGAATCAGTTAACCCAGCTAACTGGCTGGTTGGATCGTTTGACTAGCCCGCAGATGTTTCCACCGACTCCGTCGTTTCCTAGTAGCTCTTCAGCTCCCGCTAGCCACCCACCGAGGCACGGGTCTTCTCCTTGGCTAACTCCCGTCCCCACTCCCACCCGTTTTGGTGGAAAGCTGGGGGGGGGGGGGCGCGGGGTTTCATTATGCAGTGTGAGATTGTGTTTCAGCGGGTACCAGGGTTTTCCCACAGATCACAGCCAGATAGGCTATGTTATTAATTTGTTAGAGGGGCGAGCTCTAGCTTGGGCCTACGCCGTCATGGCTAGGGTGAATTATTTCAGCATGACTTATGCACAGTTTGTTAGTGAGTTCAAAGAAGTATTTGACCATTCTGACCGTGATGGTGTGCTTACCTCCCGGCTGCTTAACCTTAGGCAGGGAACTCAGTCTGTGGCAGATTACGCTGTCGACTTCCGGGTATTTGCTACAGAGGTCGGGTGGGAAGATGCTTCACTGTGCAGTATTTTCATTAAGAGTATCACCCCTAGCCTGCAGGACGAGTTGGCTTCCTTGGAGAAGCTGGGTAAGCTTTCTTAATTAATCTCCTTGGCCATCAGCCTTGATAACAGGTTAAGGGAACAGGCAACGGAACATAGGTCCTCTGGTCATTCGGGCGTCCAATCTCGTCATTCCCCACAGCCCTCTCTGTTGGCCCTGCCTTCCTCAGATTCCCCGGAGGGTCCGGAACTCACGTCAACTAGGCAACCCAAGCTTTCTTCGGCGGAGAAACAGCACCACCATGAGTTGGGGTTGTCTATACTGCGGGAGCGAGGAGCATGAGGTAGTGTCATGTCCTGAGCGGCCAAAAGGGGGAGTCCGTGTGTTGCAGTAGGGGGACTCACGGACGCACCTTTAACTAATCCCCTATCTAGTTTATGTCTCCCTATTCGCTTCATTCACAAACATACTGAAATAGGGATGCATGCACTGATAGATTTGGGGGCTGAGCAGAACTTCATCTCTGGGGAACTGGCAACCCAGTAGGGTCTCCCCTGCCTATCGCTCAAGGTTCCATTGAGACTTATCGCTCTGTCCAAAGCCCCCCTCATTTCTGTATCCCAGCAAACCCCCCCAGTGGCCGTCATTACATCTGGGAACCATCGGGAGGAACTGAAGTTCTTTGTGTTGCCGGTTTCCTTCTCCCCGGTTATTCTTGGGTATCCATGGTTACGGCTTCACAATCCCTCCATTGACTGGCGCTCTGGGAGTATATGATCGTGGAGTTCGTTCTGTCTCGGCGCTTGTCTTCAATCGGCTGCTTGCTTACCGTCACTGCCTCTGACTGTTTCCACCATCCCTTCCTCCGATCTGTCCAGGGTGTCCCCAGAGTATCACAAACTTGGCGCCGTGTTCAGTAAGACCCAGGCCCTTTCCCTTCCCCCTCACCGCCCTTATGATTGTGCCATCAACCTCCGTGCCGGAGTCCCGCTACCGTCGAGTCATCTCTCTACAGCCTGTCACCTCCGGAGCGGGAAGCCATGGAGGCTTATATTAAAGAATCATTGGCCTCCGGCATAATAAGGCCGTCATCCTTGGCGGTGGGGCGGGGTTTTTTTTGTGGGAAAGAAGGACGGTTCGCTAAGGCCGTGTATTGACTTCAGAGAACTGAATAACATCACTATCAAGGATAAATACACCCTGCCTCTTGTTAACTTGGCATTTGATTCCCTCCAGGGGGCCTCCTGCTTCACTAAGCTGGATCTGCGGAACGCTTATGATCTGGTTTGCATCCAGGAAGGCGATGAGTGGAAGATGGGGTTTCGGACCCCCAGCGGTCACTTTGAGTATTTGGTCATGCCGTTCGGGCTGACCAACGCCCCCGCTGTGTTCCAGCGGTTAATCAATGATGTGCTGAGGGATTTTCTGGGTGTGTTCGTCTTGATGACTTCCTTATTTTTTCGCAGTCCCTGAATGAACACCGTGTGCATGTGAGGCGAGTGTTGCAGCGACTCCTGGAGAATAAGTTATTTGTGAAAGCTGAGAAGTGTGAATTCCACGCATCTAAGACGACCTTCCTGGGTTTTATCATCTCCCACAACGAGATCATCCCAGATCCCAGTAAGGTAAAAGCAGTGGTAGATTGGCCCACTCCCTCCTCTAGAAAACAACTGCAGCAGTTCTTGGGGTTCGCTAACTTCTACTGCCGCTTCATTAAAAATTATAGCATCACTGCTCTCCCTCTGACCCATCTAACTTCCTCCAAGGTGCCTTTCAGGTGGTCTGAGGAGGCGGCCGCAGCCTTCGCCGACCTTAAGAAGCAGTTTTTGGACTCTCCCATCCTGGTCCAGGTGGATCCTGCTCTGCAGTGCCTGGTGGAGGTGGACGCCTCGGATTTGGGGGTCGGGGCCGTTCTGTCCCAGCGTTCCCCAGCGGATGGCAAGGTGCGCCCCTGTGCGTTCTTCTCCCGACGCTTGTCTCCTGCAGAACGTAATTATGACATTGGCGACAGAGAGCTCCTAGTGGTAAAGATGGCACTGGAGGAGTGGCGCCATTGGTTGGAGGGGGCTTCCCAGGCGTTTGTGGTCTGTACGGACCACAAGAACCTGGAGTACCTTAGGACGGCCAAGCACCTGAATGCCCGCCAGGCCTGCTGGTTCCTGTTCTTCGGCTGTTTCGACTTCACCATCACGTATCGTCCCGGGTCCAAGAATACCAAACCTGATGCCCTGTCCAGACAATTCTCCTCTGACATCACGGAGAAGTCAGAGCACCCCATCCTTCCTCCATTGTGTGTCGTGGGCGCCCTGTCGTGGGGCATCAAGGAGAAGGTCCTAAAGGCGCTGGAGGTTGAACCGGACCCAGGCGGGGGGCCAGCGGGGAGGCTGTTTGTTCCATCTGCCGTCCGACGGGAGGTCATTCGCTGGGCTCATGCTTCCAGGTTTGCGTGCCACCCCGGGAGGGGATGCATGGTAGCCCTGTTGCAGAGGACATTTTGGTGGCCATCTATCCAGAGGGACATTGGAGATTACAGTATATCCGCGCCTGCTCCCAGTGTGCCGTAGGCAAGACATCTTCCTCCTCTCCTGCCGGTCTGCTTCACCCCCTTCCGATCCCTGGCAGACCGTGGTCCCATGTGGCGTTGGACTTTGTCACCGGGCTTCCTTCTTCTAACCAGCATACTGTTATCCTCACCATTGTGGACAGGTTCTCCAAAGCCGCCCACTTTGTCCCCCTGCGAGGACTGCCTACGGCTAAGGAGACGGTTGATCTCCTAGTCCAACACGTGGTGAGGCTACATGGAATTCCGCTGGACATCGTCTCTGATCGTGGACCCCAATTCATCTCGCAGGTTTGGAGGTCCTTCTGCAACGCCCTTGGGGCTACTGTAAGCCTGTCGTCTGGTTACCATCCCCAGAGCAACGGGCAGTGTGAAAGGGTGAATCAGGAGCTGGAGGCTGCTCTGCGGTGTGTGGCGGCCACCAATCCGGCATCCTGGAGCACGCACCTCCCGTGGATCGAATACGCCCACAACACCACGGTCTCTTCTGCGATCAGGATGTCCCCGTTCGAGGCTTTGTTGGGCTACAATCCTCCTCTATTCCCTGAAGAAGAAGGGGACATCACCGTTCCGTCTGTACGGGCCCATTTGAGACGCTGTCGCCGCCTGTGGAGGGGTACCCGGACTGCGCTACGGCGCATGGCGAAACGCAATTCTGCAGTGGCCAATCGTCAAAGGACTGAGGGTCCGGCTTACCAGGTGGGTCAGCAGGTATGGCTATCAACAAAAAATATTAATCTGAAGGCTGAACATAAGAAGACGTCACAAGGGTTTATTGGGCCATTCACTATCACCCGCATCATCAACCCTGTCTCTGTGCGTCTAGCCCCCCCCCCCCCCCCCCCTTCGTATTTGCCCTACTTTCCATGTGTCTCAGGTCAAACCCTTCTATTCCAGCCCTCTGTGTCCTCCTCCCAGGTCTCCACCCCCGCCAATGGTGATTGACGGCGACCCGGCGTGGAGGGTCAATTCCATCCTGGATGTCCGCCTCCGGGGTCGTGGCCTACAATACCTGGTGGACTGGGAGGGCTACAGGCCGCAATGGAGGTCCTGGGTGCGTCCCTCCTTTGTGCTGGATAAAGATCTCATTCGGGACTTCCACCAGACGCACCCAGGTACGTTGGCTCGACTGCCGAGAGGCGTTTCGTAGGGGGGAGTACTGTGATGGCCTGCTTGGATGTGATTATCTTCTCCAGCTGCGCACACACCTGTTTCTCATCATGGCTGGGGCTATATAATCCACGCTGCCCTGGAAACCGTGCAGAGTCGTCTGTCGTACTCTATGAAGACCCCGCACGGCCTTTTTGATTCCAGAGACCGGAGCCTCAGCCTGACTGCTTCCCTGCTGTCCACCTACAACCTGCCTGCACTTGGAAGGAAACTCTCCACCACGCAAGTAAGCCTCAGCCTTCCCTCACCATCTCCATATCAGTCCTCTGTGCACAGGTGGAGCTCCATGGCGGCGGACCCTGTCCCACCTGGCGGTGGACTGAACCTCACCCTCTCATGAACTACACCTCCATCACCTTCATGCTGCAACGGGCTCAGTGGACGCTGTCCTCCTGGCCATAGCCGCCGTGCTAACCTGAGCATCGCTACATCTCTACAAACAGTAAGCTGCAGATTAACCAGCACATTCCCAGCTGTGAAGCCACTAACCATCCTGCCTCTGTTTGTCCCTAGGGTTGCCAGGTCGAACAGCGTTCTGCTCACCCCCAGCTGCAGCAAGAGCACACACCCACACATTCACACACCCCACTTTATTATAATAAAGATAATTGTATCTACTTTAGTCTCCGAGTCTGCTCACTGGGTCAACAAACCATGTCACATTTGTTGTTCCAAGTATAAACAAAATAAGATAGAATGGCACAAGATATATATTTGACTGCAGATTAATGAACAAGCTAGTCAAGTATGGTGACTACAATTTACAAAAAAGAAGCTATAATTTTTGGTGATGCTGGTTCATGCCATAAAGTTAGCAATGCCAGTGGTGTGGTGTTTTTTCATACTGAGGACAAAACAAACAAAATGGGTCAGAGTGACATTATAACCCCAATTCCGGTAAAGTCGGGATGTTGTGTAAAACATAAATCAAAACAAAATACAATGATTTTAAAATCCTTTTCAGTTTATATTCAGTTGAATACACTACAGAGACAAGATATTTAAAGTTGAACCTGATAAACTTTGTTTTGTTGCAAATACTGTATTAATTCATTTTGAATTTGATGGCCACAACACATTCCAAAAAAAACTGGGACAGGGGCACCAAAAGACTGGGAAAGTCGAGGAATGCTTAGAAAACACCTTTTTGGACCATTCCACAGGTGAACAGGTTAATTGGAAACAGGTGAGTGAAATGATTGTGTTTCAAAAAACAACTGATGGCGCCCACTGAAGAGCAGACGTCTTTGCTCGTTACGTTCTTGAATGATGACTTTTTCTCCTTTTTTGCACGTTTGCTCCCCTTTCTACAGTGCATAAAGGTCATGCACTGCAAACATACGACCGACAGACACTACTGGACATCGCCAAGACAAACAGTCATACGGAATTTACTCGCTTCATACCACCCAATCTGCAATGCATTGTGCAACCATGCAGTGATCGTCACCACCCCCAGGAAGGCCCCAAAGCACCGAGCCCGCATGAGCATGTTGACCCCAAGAGAGCGTGTCAGAGGCGGCGCCATAGGCGAGATAAGAGACGAGGGCTACATGCTAGGCTAAAAGCCTGCGCTAGCCATCCACCGCTGCCTAGCCTGCTGCTAGCTAATGTACGATCTCTGGAAAACAAGCTAGATGAAGAGTAAGGATTGAAGACCAGCGGGAGATAAGAGAGTGCTGCGCCCAAATGTTCTGTGAGACCTGGCTCTGAGTCCCTGAGTGCCCCATTCAACTACAAACTCACTCAACACACCAGGCAGACCGAACTGAAGCCTCGGGTAAGACGAGATGGGGGGGGGGGGGCGTGTGTGTGTTTATAAACAACTCGTGGTGTGGAGATGTACAGACTGTTTACAAGCACTGTCCGCTTGATGTGGAGTTTTTACTGCTGAAATGCCATCCCTATTATCTACCGAGGGAATTCACTGCCATGTTTTTGGCCACTGTAATTTCATTCTGATTGCAACAGTATTTTACACTAGGGCAAATTCAGGTAAGTTTTTTGGGGGTTCTTTCCTTGGCATGTTTGACATTACTTCCTCTAAAAGTACATGTCTAAAAGTACTATACTGAATACTGGCTCAGATTTTTTTTTAGTAGTAATCTGAAGGCTGACTTTTATTTTGACAGATCACACTGGTTGAGCTATTCTAAGTTTTGATTATAATTCCAACCTTTTTACTTTATAGTGCTTATTGAATATCAGTTGTCTCATGTTTGTGTGTTAAGTCTTTATAAAAGTTCTCCTGTCTGTGTACAGCTGCACACAGTCTCCATTCTGCTACATCTGCAAAATGTCAAAAATATCATCAGTTCAGTTAATACATAAATAAATAAATGCATGCATACATATTGTGTCTTGTAGGTTCATGATTAAAAGTGAAGCTATTGGGCATCTTACATGAAAATTAAACTGACAGGTGATAATAATATGCCAGAATTTTTACAAACCTAAGTGGCTGATAATGAGAAAAATATAATAAATTTAAAGTCTCATCCAACACACACACACACACACACACACACACACACACACACACACACACACACACACACACATCAAGACAAATCCCCCTTACAAAGAAGTTCATCTAGTTGAATAAATACACAGACACCAGCTGGAATTAACACATTTTATAGAAAAGCTAACTCAGCAATGAACAATACATGAAAAAACAATTTCCGTCAACATCAAAATTGTAACTAGAACATCATTACAACATTAACTGAAAATAAATGATCAAAAAATAATGCATATGTTGTGGCACATATATATGAACATATGTTGGTTTCAGATGCTCCACAGATATCACTGTATGCTTATTGTATACTTCACGTCTCAGGGGAACAAAGGGACTGAGCCTTCCAGAGGTAACGGGAGGGTGTGAGATCTGGCCTTTTGTTTCAAGGAGATGGCCTTCAGAGATTTCCTGACCACCGGAGACTAGGAGGTGGATGGTGTTAAGATCGGGGGAAGTTACATTGTGACTGGGATTAAGTACCATGTGACTGTATGTTTGATTAAGCACCATGTGATTGTATGTTTGATGTCCTGGTATAAAAGGACAGATGTGAGAAGATTCATCCTCTTTTTCTGCTTTTGAATGTTGGAGAATGTCATTGTGAATAAAGCTGAACCTGAGGAATACACTCAGTCTCGTCCTTCACAACTCTCCACAATGTAATGATAATATGTAAATAAATTATGTTCAAAAACAAGTTTGCACCAGCTTGACACATTCATAATAAACTGACCCTCAAACTTGAAACACGTGGATGTACTAAAGAATCCAAGAGTCTCAAAGAATCCGGAAAAAAAAAAATCATGATAGTCATTTTATTCTGTTATTTTGTAGACTTGGATCACTGTGATTTCTAACCCCCTTTGAAACACAAATGCCTGGTGAATAAACATAATTTAAAGCCCATTTACAGGCCTGGCTGTCGGGTTATATTTTAGAGTTGGTGTTATTGCAGCGTCACTCCCTTAGATGCGCATCGTCGCACACGGTCGCGCGCCAGTCCCGCCCATTTCCGCGTGTCCGCGATGACGGGATGCAATTCTCAGCAAGCGAGTAGAACTCGACACGACACTGCTACCCTCATTCAGGACAGCATTCTGGATACCCTGGACCCCCTGGAGTATGCCTACCGGCCCAACAGGTCCACCTTAGATGCCATTGCTGCAGCACTCCATTATTCTCTCTCCCACCTGGAAGATAAAGACTCCTCCATTAGGATGCTCTTTGTCAACTACAGCTCTGCCTCCAACACAGTCATCCCCCACAAACTCACCGACAAACTGTCTTCACTTGGCCTGCAGCCCACCCTCTGTGACTGGCTACTGGACTTTCTGACTGGCAGGCTCCAGTCTGTCAGGATGGGTAACAGGACCTCAGCTAGCATCATCACGAACACACGTGTCCCATAGGGTTGTGTTCTCAGCCCCATCCTCTACAGCCTCTTCACCCATGACTGTGTCGTCTCCCACAAGGACAATATCATAAAGTTCGCAGATGGCACAGCAGTGATCGGACACATCACTGGTGGTGATGAAGCATCCTACAGAAGGGAGGTGGCCAGTTTGGTGTCATGGTGTGAGGACATCAAACTCACCCTCAACACGGACAAGACAAAGGAGATGATAGTGGACATGAGGAAGGGGAGAAGGAGACCCCATCGGCTGCTGTTCATCCGGGAGCTTGAGGTGGAGAGGGTGAGCAGCTTTAAATACCTGGGCATCCACATCAGGGAGGACCTTATGTGGGCACTTAACATCACAGAGCTGATTAAGAGAGCTCAACAGCGGCTGTACTTTCTGAGGAGGCTGAAGAAGTTTGACATGTCCCCCAGGATCCTCAACAATTTCTACAGCTGCATCATCGACAGCATTTTGACCAACTGCATCACTGCATGGTATGGCATCACTACTGCCCTGGACTGCAAACGCCTGCAGGGAGTGGTGAAGACAGTGGAGAAGATCACCAGGACTCCACTCCCCTCTGCAGAACATCTACCACTGCAGAGTCCAAAGGAGAGCTGCCGCCATTCTCCAGGACCCCACCCACCCCCAGCATAGAATATTCACACTTCTACCCTCAGGCCGGAGGTCTGAAGTGTGAAATGCAGGATAGCCAGACTAAAAAACTCTCTTTCCCACTGCCATCAGACTCCCGAACAAATAAACTCCCAGACAAACTCTCTATTTGCAAACACAGCTTGCAAATAGGAATTCACACACTGGTTGCTAAATTTGCACATTGCTCACTTGTACAGTGTACATGGTCTCACCCCATCTCATGTCCATATCATCTCTGCTGCTAAACTACCATTGTACAGTCCACTGGGTGTTATCATTACAGAGAAATTCACACACTGGGTGCTAATTTGTAATTTGCACATTGCTCATTTGCACATTGCTCATTTGCACACTGTACATAGGCTTATGACATCTCAGATTCATATCACCTCTGATATTAATATACCATTGTCCATTATAGTCATCCAGTGAATTTTCAATTTTCATTCTTCTTGTTTCCTCTAGTTTAACTGCTTTAACTGTCCTAATTGCCTAATGTGTGTTATTAGTGTTCATTAGTATTAATCTTAGAGGACACCTTAAATACACTTTGATACTAACTGCTTAATGGTGTTATTAGTGTGTGTTACTAGTATTCCTTAGTATTAGATGTGTTATTACCTTATTAGTATTGATGTGTATCTATTACCTTGGCATTCGTTTGGAGAGCAGAGGAAGAATTTCATTGCTCAGGAAGTGTTGCATTTCTTAACTGTGCACATGATAATAAAGCCTTTGAATCTTGAACTGCACAGGCAAATATTCCAACAGTTTAAGGATGTTTCTCAATGTACAATTGCAAGGAATTTCATTATCTACAGTCCATAATCTCTTCAAAAGATTCAGAGAATCTGGAGAAATAAATGCACATAAGCAGCAAAGCTGAAAACCAACACTGAATGCCTGTGCCCTTCGATCTCTCAGGCAGCACTGCTTTAAAAGCCAACATCATTCTTTCAAGGATATTAAAATGTGGACATAGGGACAATTCGGAAAACCATTTTCAGTTAACATAGTTCATTGCTACATCTACAAGTGCAAGTTAAAACTCTACCATGCAACGTTGAAAGCCATATATCAACAACACCCAGAAATGCCGCTGGTTGCACTAGGCCCAAGCTCATCTGAGATGGACTGACGCAAAGTAGAAAAGTGTGCTGTGGTCTGAGTCCACATTTCAAATTGGTTTTGAAACACATGGTCATGTCCTCCAGGCTAAAGAGGAACAAGACCATCCAGATTGTTATCGGTGTTCAAAAGCCAGCATCTGGGATGGTATGGGGGTGTGTTAGTGCCCATGGCATGGGTAACTTGCACATCTGTGAAGGCACCATTAATGCTGAACAGTACATACTGGTTTTAGAGCAACATACTGTATGCTGCTATCTAAACAATTTCTTTTTCAGGGATGTCTGCTTATTTCTTTAAGATAATGTCAAGCCACATTCTACACGTTACAACAGTGTGGCTTCATAAAGAGTGTGGGTACTGACTGAACTGGCATGCCTGCATTCCACATCTGTCTCCCATTGAAAATGTGTGATGCATTATGAAGTGCAAAATACAACAATGTAGACCCCGGACTGTTGAACACTTGAAGTCGTACATCAAGCAAGAATGGGAAAGAATTCCACCTACAAACCTTTAACAATTAGTGTCCTCAGTTCCTAAATGCTTATTGAGTGTTTTTAAAAGGAAAGGTGATGTAACATCTGTCCCAGCTTTTTTGGAACATGTTGCAGGCATCAAATTCAAAATGAGTGAATATTTGGGGAAAAAAAATCCCAAACAATAAAGTTTATCAGTTTGAACAATAAATATCTTGTATTTGTAGTGTATTTAATTGTATAGGTTGAAAAGGATTTGCAAATCATTGTATTTTGTTTTTATTTATGCTTTACACAATGTCCCAACTTCACCAGAATTGAGCTTGTATATTATTGACTGTGTATTAATGAATAAACTGGAACCACAGAAGTCTAGTGGGGTGACTCAAATTTACAGAGAAGAGCTCTAAAAAAACCCAGCTTTGGCTGCTAACTAAACTAACTACACTACAGCTATGCAAGCCCCAAAGCTCAGTGGAAAATGTGCCAGACTAGCCAAGGGGCAGGTCTTTTCACATCTGTTAAGTAATGATGTGATAACCTCACGTAAGAGGACAGAAAATCAAAATAAAATTTTTCAGAGAGTTGTAGTCCTAGTTTCTGTGGAAGAGGAGTGACTCGTGTCACAAAAATCCTACATAATCCACTAAAATGAAGGGGAAGCCACAAAAAAGATTAATAGGGGCTCTTTAAGATTGTTTTCTCCCCTGTTGCATATTTAACAAAAAACCCTCAGATTTGGCTGGTGAGTTTATGCTTTTTACTTGATTCTTTTATTTTCAGACTGAGGGTCAGTTTTGCTTTGTGGCTTCATGTTTATTTATTTGGTTAGTCATAATTTGCTGAGACTTGCTCTTTCTATAGCAGAAGTTGCAAACCCTTTAGGCAAACATTTACATCAGAACTTTATAAAATTATGAGCATATTTTAACGAGTTATACAAGAGTAACAGTTAGTTAGTTACATACTGGATGAGAGAGAGCTGAAACATTGTGCCTTTATATTTCAGGGTGAGGACAGTCATGGCTATAACCAACTCCTGGAAACTGCAAAGAAAATTGATTCAATCCCTGTGGCCCTTTGTACAGTGAAGGAGGTATGGGCTGACTACAGCCTCTCCTCAGACACAGTAGTCCTCTTCAGAAAGGTACATTAATTTGCCTGCGTACTGTAGCTTCAAAATTTTATCTTTACTCTCAGTGCAATAAGAGTTATGATTGATAGTGATGATAATGCTGTGTCATGTGACCTAGGCAGATAACCATCGGGAAGACCTTGTGATTGCCAAATCCAAGAAACTCGACACTGATGGCCTTGTGAACTTCTTTTCTGTCAATGAAGTCCGATACATCACTGAGTATAACCAAGTGGTTGGTCCAACTTCTATCAATATCACAGTTAGACATGTTCCTACACTGATTTTGAAATAATCATTTTCCCTCCACTTTGACTTACAACATTTTTAAGGTAAAACATTCACACTTAAATGTTTCAGATCATCAAACAAATTTAAATATTAGACAAAGATAACACAAGTAAACACAAAATGCAGTTTTTAAATGAAGATATTTATTATTAAGGGGAAAAAATCCAAACCTACCCTGTGTGAAAAAGTGATTGCCTCCTAAACCTAATAACTGGTTGAACCACCCTAAGCAGCAACAACTACAATCAAGCCTTTGCAATAACTGGCAATGAGTCTTTTACAGCGCTGTGGAGGAATTTTGGCCCCCTCAACTTTGCAGAATTGTTGTAATTCAGCCACATTGGAAAGCTTTCGAGCATGAATCCCCCTTTTTAAGGTCATGCCACAGCATCTCCAGTGGATTCAGGTCAGGACTTTGACTAGGCCGCTCCAAAGTCTTCATTTTGTTTTTCTTAAGCCATTCAGAGATGGACTTGCTGGTGTGCTTTGGATCATTGTCCTGCTGCAGAACCCAAGTGCACTTCAGTTTGAGGTCATGAACAGATGGCCAGACATTCTCCTTCAGGATTTTTTGGTAGACAGCAGAATTCACGGTTCCATTTACCACAACAAGTCTTCCAGGTCCTGAAGCAGCAAAACAGCCTCAGACCATCACACCACCACCACCATATTTTACTGTTGGTATGATGTTCCTTTTCTGAAATGCCGTGTTACTTTTACGCTGGATGTAATGGGACACACACCTTCCAAAAAATTCAACTTTTGTCTCGTCAGTCCACAGAGTATTTTCCCAAAAGTCTTGGGGATCATCAGTATGTTTACTGGCAAAACTGAGACGAGCCATTATGTTCTTTTTACTCAGCAGTGGTTTTCGTCTTGGAACTCTGCCATGCAGGCCATTTTTGCCCAGTCTCTTTCTTATGGTGGAGTCATGAACATTGAACTTAACTGAGGCAAGTGAGGTCTGCAATTCTTTGGGTGTTGTGGGGTCTTTTGTGACCTCTTGGATGAGTCGTTGCTGCGCTCTTGGGGTAATTTTGGTCGGCCGGCCACTCCTGGGAAGGTTCACCACTGTTCCATGTTTTCGCCATTTGTGGATAATGGCTCTCACTGTGGTTTGCTGGAGTCACAAAGCTTTAGAAATGACTTTATATCCTTTTCCAGACTGATAGATCTCAATTACTTTGTTTCTCATTTGTTCTAGAATTTCTTTGGATCGCAGCATGATGTCTAGCTTTTGAGGATATTTTGGTCTACTTCACTTTGTCAAGAAGGTCCTATTTAAGTGATTTCTTGATTGAGAACAGGTGTGGCTGCAATAAGGCCTGGGTGTGGCTAGAGAAATTGAACTCAGCTTTCCAAGGACGTGATAAACCACAGTTATATGTAATATGGAAGATGGCGGCACGCATGGATGCTGCGGGCCCTCTAGGCATCAGTGAGTGTGAGAGTTTTGAGTGTTTTGATCATCCCAGACATACATTCTGTAAAACTTACAACCGTGAGACCTTATTAAACATCAAGGTACTGCACGCTGCAAGAATTGCGGCGCTCGGATGTGACTTGGACATTCTACGCCAGCATGGAATACTGTCGGAGATTTCGCTGGCAGCTACCCGGGAGAGGAGGAAGCGTAAGTGGCGCGAACGCAAACAGGGGTGAGGAAAAAGAGCCGGGGTTCATGCTAGGCTAAAGGCTAACCCCTCCAGACCAGCAGTACCGTTGCTCCTTCTTTCCAATGTCTGCTCCCTCGACAACAAGCTGGATGAGCTGCGTCTGCTGAGAGAAACCCGGAGAGAGTGGAGGGACTGCTGTGTGTTTGCATTCACGGAGACATGGCTCCATGACAACATCCCTGATGTGGCCATTCAGCTGGAAGGGGTGACATTGTTCCGGGTGGACAGAGAGGCTGCTAGCTCCGGTAAGAGCCGGGGGGGGCGCTATGTATCTATATTAACAAGAACTGGTGCGTTAACGCCACGTTAGTATCTAAACACTGCTCTCTGTTGGAGGAGTTCCTTATCGTGAATTGTTGGCCATTCTATCTGCCGAGGGAATTCACTGACGTGTTTGTAGCTGCTGTTTACATAGCTCCTAGCACTAATGCTAAAGATAATGCTAACGAGGCACTCGGAGAGCTGCACGACGCTATCAGTGAATTTCAAATTTCACACCCGGACAGTTTTGTGGTGGTTGCGGGGGATTTTAATCACACCAGTTTAAAGACTGTGCTCCCCAAGTTTAAACAATGTGTGGACTTTAAGACCAGAGGAGAGAATATGTTGGACTTGGTGTACACAAACTTTCCAGATGCTTATAAGGCAACATCTCACCCCCACCTCGGCCATTCTGACCACCTATCTGTGATGCTGGTGCCTGCCTACAAACCTTTACTGAAGCGCAGCAGGCCAGTAGAGAAACAAATCAGGATTTGGCCAGAGGGTACAGCCTCGGCACTTCAGGATTGTTGACTGCACACAGACTGGGAGGTCTTGAAAATAGCTGCCTCCCAGGGAGACAGGACAGATGTGGAGGAGTATGCTGAAACGGTCACCAGCTACATTGCGAAGTGCACAGAGGATGTCACTATAGTGAAGACTATCACTGCACGGGGCAACTATAAACCCTGGATGACGGCAGAGGTGCGCTCGCTGCTCACAGCCAGAGATGCAGCCTTCAGAGCGAAGGACAGGATTGCCCTCCGCTCAGCCAGGTCTGCGCTCTCAAAGGGAATTAAGACGGCGAAGTGCGCCTATGCGGAGAAAATCCAGGGACACCTCTGTGACACAAGGAACACCAAACGGATGTGGCAGGGAGTTCGGGCGCTGACGGATTATAAATCTAGGCAGGGGATCGATGATGATGACGCTTCGCTTCCAGACAGGCTCAACAACTTCTTTGCATGTATTGAAGCATCAAACCCGACAATCAGAGGGAGGGCTGGCCCATCTCCACCATCTGTTGGGCCAGCTATCATCATCAACGCAGCGGACACACAGAGGACCCTAATCAGGGTCAACCCACGTAAAGCTGCAGATCCGGACAACATCCTGGGACGTGTGCTCTGAGACTGCGCGAGCGAGTTGGCAGATGTCCTGACTGACATTTATAACATCTCCCTGAGTTAGGCCATCGTTCCCAAATGCTTTAAGACCTCTGCCATAGTACCGGTGGCAAAGAAACCAGTTGTGTCCTGTCTGAATAACTATTGTCCTGTTGCGCTGACACCAATTGTGATGAAGTGTTTTGAACGGTTTGTCAAACCACACATCACAGCCTGCCTCCCTGCATCACATGACCCGCTCCAGTTTGCATATCATTCAAACAGCTCCATGGAGGATGCTATAGTCACCACCCTGCACTCTGTCATCACCCACCTGGATCAGAAAGACACCTACGCCAGACTCCTGTACATTGATTTCAGTTCAGCATTCAACACCATTATTCCCCAGAGAGTGATGGAGAAATTACTCCTTCTCGGTCTGAACACCGCCACATGTCTCTGGATCCTGGACTTCCTGACCGAGAGACCTCGGTCTGTCCGTGTTGGAAACAACATCTCCAACTCTATCACGCTGCGCACTGGATCCCCTCAAGGCTGCGTACTCAGTCCACTGTTGTTTACACTTCTAACACATGACACGAGGGGAACCAGATTATTAAGTCTGCAG
This sequence comes from Pholidichthys leucotaenia, assembly GCA_020510985.1. Classification (NCBI taxonomy): domain Eukaryota; kingdom Metazoa; phylum Chordata; class Actinopteri; order Cichliformes; family Pholidichthyidae; genus Pholidichthys; species Pholidichthys leucotaenia. The sequence goes on from CM035848.1 coordinate 153,401,687, forward strand.
ACGACACCACAGTGGTGGGGCTTATTCAGAGGGATGAGGAATCAATGTACAGGGAAGAAGTTAGAGACCTGGAGGGCTGGTGCAGGGAGAACAATCTGGTGCTCAACGTGGACAAAACGAAGGAGATGATTATCGACTTCCGGTGGTCACGGCCTGAACACGTCCCTCTCAGCATCGGCAGCCATTTGGTGGAGAGAGTGGAGAACATCAAGTTCCTCGGAGTGCAGATCTCGCAGGACCTGACCTGGAGCAAGTATTCCTTGGGGATCAGGAAGTGGGCCCAGCAGAGACTGCACTTCTTGAGGAAACTCAAACAGGCCTCTCTCCCCATCTGCATCCTCAGGACTTTCTACAGAGGTGTGGTGGAGAGTGTTCTGACGTACTGCATTGCAACATGGTACTCCATCTGCAGTATGTCAGACAAAAAAGCCCTTCAGAGGATAGTTAAGGGAGCTAAGAGGGTAATTGGAGTTTCCCTCCCCTCTGTCCAAGAACTTTTTCAGAACCATTGTAGGAGCAGGGCACTGAACATTGTCAAGGACCACTCTCACCCTCTGCATAAACACATGGAACTGCTGCCATCTGGCAAACGATTCCAGAGCATTAGAGGCAGAACCACCAGATTGATAAACAGCTTCCTTCCACAAGCTGTTAGGATGCTGAACAGTTGATCCAGAATCTTTCATACATACTACTGCACCTTATGGACAATATGTATATTATTTGTATATTATAGTTCTAGTTAGTTTTTAAGTATGTCTCAGGGATGTGTGAATAGCTGTGTTGGGGTGGGGGGTGAGGGGGTGTGTAAGTGTGTCTTAAATTATGTTCTTTTTACCTATATGGATGCCTAGAGAAACGTAATTTCATCTTGCCTGCACTACAGTTGTATGTACAGCAACATGACAATAAAGGTTGATTTGATTCTGATTTGATTTGATTTAATTTTTGTTTTAATGGGGGGGGGCAATCACTTTTTCACACAGGGCCATGTGGGTTTGGATTTTTTTTTACCCTTAATAATAAACACCTTCATTTAAAAACTGCATTTTGTGTTTACTTGTGTTATCTTTGTCTAGTATTTAAATTTGTTTGATCTGAAACATTTAAGTGTGACAAACATACAAAAAAAACAGAAATCAGGAAGGGGGCAAACACTTTTTCACACCATTGTAGATCTTTTTTATGAGCAGGTATTATGACCTATAATTATATTTTGTAATTAAGTGACTTCCTATTTTCACTCTCACTTTCTTTTTTTTTTTCCCCAGACAGCAGTGGGGCTCTTCAATTCAGAGGTGAAGACACATCTCCTGCTCTTTGTCAACAGGGGGAGTAAAGACTATTCAGAGCTCAAGGACCGACTACAAGCACTGGCCCCCGAGTTCACTGGCAAAGTGAGAAAATGTACAGAAGAACAATTTAAAATCAGTCTATGTATTTATAGGTTAACTGAGTTCACATGAGGTAGATTCATCCCAAATTTTAACTACTCAGTTTAATCTATGATTTCATACAACTAAACATGTGTTCCAGTTCTTGTTTGTGCTCGTTAATGGAGCTGTGAAGTCCAACCTTCGATCACTTGACTACTTTGGCCTCAAGCCAAAGGATCTCCCACGAGTCGGCATTTATGATGGCAACTCTGATATGAAGTGGCTCCTACCAGAAGGAGAGATTTCTACAGAGAGAGTGCGGGAGTTCTGTCAGTCCTTCCTACGAGGAGAACTGAAGGTGAGCACTTGTTTGCACTGAGCACTGCTTAATCAGTGCTGACTGTTTTCATAAGCTACAAAGTGATAATTAAAATAAAACTACTTGTAAACCTTTTTAAGTATTGCACACTTAAAAAGGTGTACAATATTTTTTGAAGTGTGCAATTCTCCATTGAAATGAATGGCAAGAGTGAAATTATCTTTTGATCTCGATCAAATTTTGCCACGAGTTACACGTATGATGTTTGTCAATTTAAAAAATTGTTTTCCACGTAATTAAAGTTGTCTGTTGTCATATAATAACAGTTGAAGCAGATGATAAAATAAAGGCAGCGATGAGAGTTTTAAGCAGGTTTATTAAATCATCCCGCCTTCCTAGGAACTCCGCTCCAGCCCATAGTGTGAGCAGGCTGGAGCGGGATTCCTCAGGTTCTCAGAGAGGAGACACAAAGTGCGTGTCTGCAGCAATTGAAGGAGTCAGTGAATGAGAGACAGATTTACAGAACAGTGCAGCATATATACCAGACAGTACATCAAAGACATTCACAGCAGTCGATATGGGCATTAGCATATGAGAGGCACAGACAGGACAGGATGCATGAACACAATGCATGAATGGCACATTAGCATCACAGCAGTGAAACAATGCATGAATGGCAGATTACATCACAGCATGCAGTGGAAAAAAACCAGAAGTAGCGAGCTGTCTGTCCCAGTCTGTTGTGGGGGTTGCCACACCGCTCCCCCCCAGAGGGCAAGGCAGGCGGCCGAGACCTCGATAGTCCATCTTTGGGAGCGAGCTGCGGGGGAAACTCGCTGCAGGAGAAGGGGGAGGGAGGAGGGGTGTAGTAAGTGCCGGCTGGGGACGGTGAAATCGTCCGAGCCGCGGAAAAATTGCTTGTTGGTCCGCGACGTCGGGGGGCTGTCCCGTTGAGCGTGCGGAGATCACACGAAGAAAAATTAGTCTCTGACTCCTCTCGTGGCCATGAAGAAAAACAGGAGCGGCGAGGCTGCGTAGCGGCTGTAAGAAAAAAGGAACAAAAGCAGAGGGACTTGGCGTGTTGACTTTAGGTGCAGGCACAACCTTAAAGCCTTCGGGGACCACAGACTGCTGAATTCCCGTTGAGCGCCATGGCTAAGACCATAAAATCCAGTGAGCAAGCTGCGTGCCTCAGGTGTACGAGCAAGCCTGAAGGGCCATTGTGCAGCGGCGAAGAAGGAAGGCGGTCAGTGGAGCCGTATGTGTCCCGTGCGTGGTGTGCCGTCCGCGTAACCCACGGTGCGTGTGCCGGGGCTCCGTGCGTGGGTGGGCCAGCTGGAGAGGAGAACCAGGGTCAGGAATCTTGGTGGAGATCGGCGCAGTCGGCGCCGATAAACATCTATGTTGAGCTGTGGCTGCAGATTAGTCATGGTGCGTTGGAGCGTTGAGGGGAAATAGACGATCTTTGTCCCTCAGGCTCGGGTAGATGCGTAGGATCGCTGAGAGGGAGGAGGAGCGGTGAGAGGGAGAAGACGTTCTGTGTCCCTCGGCCGGTCCAGTGTGGACGTCCCGATCTCAGGCGAGGGTCGCGCCATGACGTTTTCTGCAGTTTTCCCGGTCGTGGGCGATGTCCGGAGAGTAGCTCGCCTGTGTTGGCTCCGCGTCGAGGTCTCCCTGAAGCAGAAGGGAGGGCAGATCGTTTGCGTCAGGCTGCTGTGTTCGCTGGCAGCGTGCTTTTTTCAGCGTTGGGTCGCCAGCGTGGCCGTCCAGACCAGAAGGTTGCGTTGCACAAAGTGTGTGCATGTTCGGGGTCACCAGTAAAGTGGATGATAAAATAAAGGCAGCGATGAGAGTTTTAAGCAGGTTTATTAAATCATACCGCCTTCATAGGAACTCGGCTCCAGCCCATAGTGTGAGCAGGCTGGAGCGGGATTCCTCAGGCTCTCAGAGAGGAGACACAAAGTGCGTGTCTGCAGCAGTTGAAGGAGTCAGTGAATGAGAAACAGATTTACAGAACAGTGCAGCATATATACCCAACTCAGACAATACATCAAAGACATTCACAGCAGTCGATATGGGCATTAGCATATGAGCGGCACAGACAGGACAGGATGCATGAACACAATGCATGAATGGCACATTAGCATCACAACAGTGAAACAATGCATGAATGGCAGATTACATCACAGCATGCAGCGGAAAAAACCAGAAGTAGCAAGCTGTCTGTCCCAGTCTGTTGTGGGGGTTGCCACACAGTAATATTTAGTTTTTATGAAAACGATTAGCGGACAACCTCTCCCATCATCCCACATCATCAAACACGATCATACTGGGGAATTACTAAAACCTCACCTCCTGTTTCCTGACTGATGAAAGTAGGATCCAAAGAGGAGAAAAACAACACAAAGGTATTGTTTTGTATTCTGAAAGCTGCAGCTGTTCCAGAGGACTGTTAGTTACTTCACCCTGGGCGCTCTTTGAACATGTGACATCAGGTATGTGCCTCTGTGTTATAGTCTTTTAATTTACATATTTTTATAACCTTATACCTGAACAGTTAGACAACAACCTACATTGTTATTTATGGTGAAAATTATCTTTTAAAACTGACAAACATCATACGTATGTGTAACTCGTGGCAAAATTCGATTGGGATCAAAAGATAATTTCGCTCTTGCCATTCATTTCAATTGGAGATTTTTTCCAATTTAAGGTCCCATGTGCAGAAGTAGAGGGGGCATAGGGCTGTCACGGTGGAGGAATTTCCCCTGCGGTGACGGTGGATAGCTCAACAGCGGTATTATTGCAAATGTTTTTAGGACTCTGTGGTCTCGGAATTTAGACAGGGTTCATAACTTATGTGGCAAACGATGAAAGCTGTGTTGAGAAACATGCTGTCAAACACTGCTCTCAACTTATGTGCATGTGTGACATTTGTATGGAGCTCAGGTCTTCCTAGAGTCATGAACTGCTGATTCTGTTAAAAAAAAAAAAAAAAAAAAACTCAATCATTTTCATAAAGCAGTGGCGGTAACTCCAGCATTTCAACTACAGGGTGTGTGGACTGGTGGGAGACAGCTGTGACATTCAGCTTATTTAAACAAGACAGACTCCGTGCAGGACCCTCAGCTCTTGTCTCTCTTGTCTTCGTGTTTCTCCATAGTGATTTTTGGACAATGCCGCTGTCCGAAAAATCCCGTTCACACAGCAAATAAGCAATGCACTATGCAGTAGCTGTTTCGCTCTCAGAGCTTAATCGTCAAGATCATAAACACTCCACTCAGAAGAAGCCCATCCAGCCATTATTTTATTAAATTTAGGATATTTTCTCACCTCGTTTCCCCCCCATGTACCACAAGCAATCTGAGCTCACCAAAAGTAGTACAAATAACACACTTTATGCCCTGCAAACATGCTGCTGGCAATAAAAAAATACACTTAACATTTAACAATTTATTTAATATTCAATAGGGGTGCATAAGTGAACAATAAGACACACACAAAAAAGTGAACACTGGTTGTTGCGGTTGCTCGTTATCCTCCTCCGCGGTAGGCTTGTCCATAGCGTGGTACTACATAATTGCAGTTATTGCGACAGCCCTAAGGGGGCGTGACTTCTATAAATACACTGTAACTACAACTTCATAAAATCTTACGTCCTCTGCTAGCACTTTAAATCAAGTCACAGTACAGTAATCAAAAATTGAAGGTAATGTATGGAACTAACGGAAAATTGTTTTTTAGGGGCAAGGTTTGGTCACAATGTAAACTGCAGCAACATTCCCTCCATTAACCCCTCACTGCAGCCTGTGCAATGATGGGGTCAGATGTAGGTGAGACTGAGCATCGTTAGGGTTATGGGTGTCATGATTAGAGGGATTAGGGAGGAGTTCTCAATCACAGAAGTTAGGTCAGATGGTCCAGCACACCAGTTTATCTGACTTCACCTCATTCTGCACATTGTACTTAGGACCAGCTCCTCCACTGACAAACCTTTGTTAAAAATGGAGAGGGTGGGGCTGCAATTAAATTAGTGATGAATTGATGTCACTAAAATCCAAGTTTCTTAAAGTTATCTACAAAGATAAAAAGATACGCTTATTTTAGCTATAAGATACGCTTATTTTTGTCTTATTTTAGATAACTGTCTTATCCGATTTATGACTATCTACCTATGGTTTCCGGGTTTTTTATCTTTAGCAGCTGAGTCAGTGTTTGTTAACATTAGCCAGAAGAACAAAGACAGTTGACTGATTTGATGTTGAAACCAAAGGCCTCTCTCAGATCTGATGTTCAGGTCATGATGACCCTGCTTGCTTTAATGCTAGCCATACCATGCTCAGATCTGAAAAAAATAATGAATAAAAAATATTTTCTGTAGTATGACCAACATCAAGGTAGAATCAGTTATAAATAAATGAGTTATAGGCAGTCAGAAGAGTCAAAAAATGTTAATTTCATGAAACTGCATTACTTTCTGTATGCACACTGACAACAGAAAAGGATTATGTGAAAATACAATAGCTTTAGAAAGTTTAGAAGCTTTACAAAATTTAATTGAAAGAAAGGAATCATTTCTAATGCAGATTACAATTATGCCAGAAGTATCATATTCTTAAAATGAATTAATAAAGAAGAAGATTAATTGCTAGTAGCTTTGCATTTGTCGCTTCAGCTAATTAAAAGAAACACTTTTTTCTCCACAATTCTATTGTCACAGTAACAAAATCAAATCTACAATGTGGGCCTCCTTTTTCATTTTATTGATTTATCTCAAACTGAATCACAGTGCTTTATATTCTTTTTAAGCTTTGATGTGGAGCTTTATATATATACAGTATATACTGTATATATATATATATATATATATATATATATATTTATAAAAACAAACATAAAAAAGTTTTGCTTATAAATATTTTTTTCTCTCTTGTCTCTTTCATGCATTTGTTGCTGAAAAAAATGCACAAGGAAAAAGTGAACATACACTTAATTTTCTCATAAACTATTTCTCCATGGAAGTACAGTTTTAAAAAAGACATGCATAGTTCTAAACATGATGCGTTCAACTACCATTCATGGTGTTGCATTGTCTTTATTGTACTGTTATTTGCTTAATGCACTTTTTCCATTTTTCAGGATGTGAAGCAGGCCGGAGTACAGCCCAAAACAGAACTATAAACTTCTATATATATCAAATGTAAATTAATTAAAAACTAAAAACAAAGTAAAAAGTGAGCGTCTGATGTGTATACTTTGTGCTGTGAAAATGTCTCTATTCTTTGTTTGTGTACTCGAGTGTCTTCTCATCTGCAGTCTGGTTAGCCGACCACGGGTCACTGGCCATGAGTTGCAGCGATCTGGCGGAGTTTGTTAGTCTCTCCACTAATGTTATTGTCAAAACCACAGCACATTGACCTCAGAGAGACTGACAGAAAGCAGAGTGGGAGGAATGGATTTGAGGCAGTTTAGATACACAGTAGTGAGCAGTACTTTCCCATATGGTTCATACTGAAAATAAGCATGTAAAGTAAAAACACCATCTGCTGAGGGCAAAGTAAGACAAAAATAAAAAAAAGAATAAAGTTCATAGAGCCAAGCTGTATACACACAAATTTATAAAGTAGGGCATCTAATTCAAGGTTTACATGATTTTTTTACTCGGGGGCATATCAGTGTCTATAAAAAGTAACATTTCTAGCAATAAAAGCTGTAAAAGTCCTATAAAAGGACAACAGATGGGCTACAGACTTCAAGAGTAAAAAAGTTTGGGATTGTCCCAGAAAAATTCTCTCAAGCAAGAAGGGAATTTCAAGGCCCAGACTAGGATCAGTATAATTAGTGGTGTTGTTCTGCCAAGCGAATACATCCGGCGGAATTGGGAAAGCCTGGCAGGTGAATGTTTCTTGGAGACCAGATGGGAATATACACTACATGTCGCCTGACATCTGAGTTTGTTTATGGCTACAACCGAGACGGTTGACAGATGAGTGTTACATAAAGAGCAGACCACATGACAGCGTGTTCATCGAAAGGGAGATTATACTTAACTTTTACTTAGGACAGATTTTGAATGTTTGTACCTCCCTATGCCACTTTTTAAACAATATAATCAGTAATTACAGCTGATCGAAACATGCTTAATTTTCTTTTGTGTTTTAGTTTCTATTATTTGGATTTACTGTACATGACAAACGTGAGATACACCTGCTCTAAAATGAAAAATGGATTGTATGGCCTCCAAGCATGGGTGGATATTTTATTTCACTGTTTGGGGGATAATAAAACACTGAGGGGGACACTGAGCATTATTGTTGTCAGCTAGGTTTTGAGAGATTTGTGTTTGGGGGGCCCTATTTTTTGTAAGTGGCAAGAGTTCAAATGCTTTAAAATAAGAAAAAAAGTCTCTCCTCCCAACAAAATCATTAAAAAAATAAACTCGGGTAATTGTCTAGATGAGTGGTTTCCGACCTTTTTTCATGGAGCCCCCTTTGATTGTGGCGAAGATTAGCAAGGCTCCCCCCCACCCCTGCTCTCACACATGCACTAAAAGAATAAAATGATTCCTTAAAAATCTCTATATGCAAAACAAAAACATGTTTTGGTTGCACCCAAAAGCTCGGCATTCATTTGCTTCAATGACATTCAGTTTTCAAATTTGGTATTTTGGTACTTGCTTCTCCCCCCTAACTGCTTGATTTTAATAAAGGTAAATAACAAATTCACCTGTACCAAATTCACCAGAACTTTTTAGAAAAATAGTATAAATTTATAAGAAAAAAGTTGCAACTTGATTGTCAACAAATATGTAATGAAAAATTTACATCACAAAAACTGAAAATTTCAGAAAAAAATGCAAAATTTTTGAGAAACTGCAAATTTAGGGAAAAAAATATTTACATGGGGAAAAACTATACAAAAGAATAGGTACTTTACAAGAAAAGCTGCAAATTAAATACACTGATGATGTCACTCACTGCAAAACCATTACTGTCCATGCCGACCTAACACCATGGATGACAGCAGAGGTCCACAGGCTCATGAAGGCTCGGGACGCAGCCTTCAGGGCCGGCGACACTGCAGGACCAACACCAGCTAGGGCCAACCTGTCCCGTGGCATCAAGGAGGCAAAACGACAGTACAGCAAGAAAATATCCGGACACTTCAGCAACACCAGAGATGCACGTTCCCTCTGGAACGGCATGCAGACCCTCACCAACTACAAACCTCTACCTCAGACCTGTGTGAGTGACATCACACTGCTTAACAACTTAAATGACTTCTTTGGCTGCTTTGAAACACAAAACAGCGCATCAGCACAGAAGACCATTCCTCCCTCAGACAAGCAGGCTATAAATCTAGATCCGGCTAGCGTGAAGAGGACCCTCTCCAGGATTAACCCATGCAAGGCAGCTGGACCAGACAACATACCAGGTAGTGTTCTGAAGGACTGTGCAGAGGAGCTCAAGAATGTCCTTGGCTGACATCTTCAACATCTCCCTGAGTCAAGATGTTGTTCTCACATGTTTCAAAACTGCCACCATAATACCAGTCCCAAAGAAGCGCGTCCCATCCAGCTACAACAATTACCGGCCCATTATAATGAAGTGCTTCGAGCGGCTGGTCATGCAGAACATCAAGTTCGTCCTCCCTCCATCCCACGACCCATCTTAGTATGCATACAGGTCAAACAGATCCACAGAAGATGCCGTCTCTGCTGCTCTCCATCAAGTCCTCACACACCTGGACTCAAAGAATTCCTATGTGTGAATGCTGTTCTTGGACTTCAGTTCAGCATTCAACACAATCATCCCCCAGCACCTAATACAAAAACTCAGATACTTGGGACTCAAAACCTCTGTCTGTAACTGGGTGCTGGACTTTCTCAAAGGGAGGCCACAGAACGTGCGGGTCGGCAGCAACACCTCCAAGACCATCACACTGAGCACAGGGGCCCCACAAGGGTGCATGCTCAGCCCGCTGCTCTTCACCCTGCTGACCCATGACTGTGTACCAGCCGACAACACCAACCAAATCATCAAGTTTGTGGTTGACACACTGGTGGTGGGTCTCATCACCAACAACGAGGAGGCCAACTACAGAAATGAGGTGAGCCAATTGGTCCAGTGGGGTAAAGACAATAATTTCTTCCTGAATGTGGGAAAAACCAAGGAGATTGTGGTCGACTTCAGGAGGGAACGCACAGAACATCCCCCTCTGATCATCGATGGAGCAGCTGTGGAGAAGGTGAGCAGCACCAAGTTCCAGGGGGTGCACATCTCTGAGGACCTCTCCTGGTCCAACAACACCACATCACTGGCCAAGAAGGCTCAAACTTGCCTCTATTTCCTCTGCAAACTGAGGAGAACACGAGTCCCACCCCCCATCATGTGCTCATTCTACCAGAGTACCATTGAAAGCATCCTCGCCAGTTGCATCACAGTGTAGTATGGAAGCTGCACTGCCTCCTGCTGGAAGACACTACAATGCACAGTGAAAGCAGCCAGCAAGATCATCGGTGCCCCTCTTTCCCCCCTCTCGGACATCTACCACACCCGCCTCACCCGCAGAGCCATCGACATTGCAGGCGACACCTCCCACCCCTCACACTCCCTCTTCAGCCCTCTGCCCTGGAGGAAAAGGTACTGGAGCCTCCAGGACCGCTCCACAAGACTGCTAAACAGCTTTGTTCACCAGGCCATCAGGACCCTGAACTCTTCCCACTCCCCCCCCCACCCCTGGACCATAACACACTCACCCACATAATAACTACCTCAGCTGTTTGCACAGAAAGACTTGGCACACCAACAGTAATACATCTGCTGCTGTATGTCTCTGCACCTTACTGCAACCATTTGCATAAATGCCATACCTGCTGCTGTCTCTCTGTTATTGCAATATTGATCATGCGCAGTCCAATCTGTCACTGTCTGCACCTACATTACTGCACTGAACTTGCAATTACGGGTCTACTTTTTCTGTATATAGGATTGCTGGGTTTTATCGTTTATCTTTATTTGCACTATGGGTAGCATTACTGTACATAGGCTACTGTTGTTGTTTTTCATCCTTATTCCTTCTTTTCTTATATATTGCGCACACCACTAAGAGAGAGAGAGAAACAGCATTTCAATTCTCCTGTATGTCCAGTACGTATAGAAGTATTGACAAATAAAAATCTTTTTATCTTTGAATTATGGAGCAAAAACCACTGGCATCAGAAGTAGAATTCTGAGATACTTTAAAGGGGTAAAACCTTGAAAAATGAAAATAGTAAATGGCATTCACTTATGTAGCGCTTTTATTCTCATCTCTAGATGACCAAAGAGCTTTACAGATCCTGCTATCCACCCATTCACACACTGATAAGATAAGAAAAGCCTTTATTAGTCCCACAATGGGGAAATTCCAGGATTGCAACAGCACAGGGATAGCAACACTCAGAGCAACAATCAGAAGGCAAGAGAAAAACAAGAGCAGCGAGTATACATATGTACATATAAATATATATATATATATAGACACACAGTGCGGAGCATTGTAGCTAGATGGAATAAATATATAAATATATAAACACACAGTGCGGAGTATTGTAGCTAGATGGAATGAATATGTAAATATATAAACACACAGTGCGGAGCATTGTAGCTAGATGGAATGAAACAGCACAACCGTCTACTTAGTTATCCTACATGGTATGATTATGTACCCATACATATTGTCACCCTTCGTAGCTACCGGTATTTTCCTAGTTGTATACCGGAGGGGACCATTGTGTAAGTCTATTGTGTCTTTTGCATTCAATACTATTAGGTTGTCATGTCTTTTTGCTATCTCTGCGAGCAGCCCTACTTAGGTTATACAGTCTGACAACCATAGGTAGGAAGGACCTGCGAAACCTCTCGGTTGTGCACCTAGGATGATGTAGTCTGCTGCTAAATGAGCACCTCAGTGCATTCAGTGTGTCCTGCATAGGGTGGAACTCGGACTCCAGCAGAGATGACAGTTTAGCCATGATGGCGGCATAGCTGCCAAACATGGAGCTGTCCAGACCCGCCAGGAGCAATTGGGGGTAAAATGTCTTGCTCGGGGACACAACGGAAAGATATCTGGGGAGAGCGGGATTCAAACTGCCAACCATCCGGTTATTGGATGACCTGCTCTACCTCCTGAGCCACTGCCGCCCCTAATTTAGATTGTATATTTTCAGTGCATATAAATCAAATTGACGTGGACAGTTTATTTTGTTCATACATTAGTCAAAAACATTAATAGCAGTGCTGGAAATTAAGGTGCTTTTCCCCCTTACCAGTCAAGTTGGCTGGTGGATCATCCACTCAGATTTTCCACCAGCCATTTTGTAATTGCAGTTTTATATGTGGCACTTATCTTCCTTTGAAAAAAAGATTTTTTTTTTCTTGGAAAAATGATTTAATGTCTTCTTTGAATAATTATCCATTTTTTCTGTTTGCCTTACACAGTGCATGCTTTTCAAATGCACACAAACCCTAGCACTAAACTGTGGTGGACTATAAATTAATTGGTCAGAACTTGAACAGTCTTAAATAAGCTTTGCACTTTAACAAAGGAGACAGTCACATACCTTCCACCATCAGATCTTCTCCATTTCTCTTTTAAAAATTGCCTTTTGGCTCATGAACTCAAATTGTGTCCTGACCGTAGGCTCTAGTGCATATTTTACCTCACCTGCTGTTTAAGCCTGGCCACCTGTGAAAATCACCTTGTTGTCAGTCCCTGCTTTAATATAACATTTTATAAGCAGTTTGCAGAGCTAAATACAAAAGAAAACAAACAAACAAGAAAGCTGTATTAATTATCACAAGTTTAAGGTTATATATCAGTTTATCACAGACAGCATAATGCCTAATGTCAATTGAACAATTGATTAAATATCTTACAACTGAATTACTGATCTGCTCCAACCCACAAACTAACATTAGGTGGAAGTTTTCTATAACTGCATTTTTTTAACAATATAATTCAGAAAGGTAACCCTTCATGTTCAGTATTCACTGCACTTAAGAGTGATATTTAAAGCTGTTTGATTTAATTTTGATTATGGTTGTAGGTTTTAATTTATTAAATTACAAATTGGGATATTCTAATTAACCAAGATACACTAATATTCAGAATGAGGGCTAATATTAATGAAGATGAAAAAGAGATAGTGACTCCTGTAATTCAGCATTTATTGCATTCAACATGTTAGCCATGACTTAAACAGCTCAGCCCTCAGCAACCAGAGAGCTGACTGTCAAACAGGTAAGCTAACATAAACAGCACGTACTAACAGCATTGTACTTTTCTAAAGCTTGGAACAGCTGGCCATTGGAAATAAGCAGTGCTAACTTTCTTTACTCATTGAAACTTATCAAGCAGAAGCAGCCTTTATTGTTGTGGCTCCCGGGTCCCATCGTTTCAGTTGCTCATGCATCATTGTAGTGCTGCCACGATAGGAAAGGTCTGCCTCGCAAAGTCTGTATTTTACTTGTTCTGTTTTTTTGTTTTCTGTGAAATGTTCCCATACTACAGAAAGTTTGGGTCTGCTTTTTTGTTGTTGTTTTAGCTCCGCTTCTATGTGTTTATCCTTCCGCTTCACCATGCTCAGTGCCATAGGACCATGCTGTGCTTGTCTTCTTTTTTGCTGGAAATTGTTCATGCATGCCGGACAACAGGCGCTACTGCCCACAGCAGTTCTGGTCATGCATTGCAGTTACAACTTAACATTTCTGTGGCATGCATATAAACTTTATAATTAAATGATTTGTCGACAATAAAACTCTTTGTCGACAAATTTTTATTGTCGACGTTATCGACAATGTCGACTAATCATTTCAGCCCTACCCCATCGTGGGCTCAATCCCATTCCCTGACCATCAGTGACCCTTCTGTGTGGAGTTTGCATGTTCTCCCCGTCTGCGTGGATTTACCCCGGGCACTTCGGTTTCCTCCCACAGGCCAAAAACATGCAAGTTAGGTTAATTGGACACTCTAAAGTGGCCCTAGTTGTGAATGTACTGTATGTGTGAATGGTGAAGGGATTGGCGCCACACCGTGGCTGCTTCATCCATCCAGGTGGATGCCCTGTAATTTCCCTCTTGGATTAATAAAGTATACAAAATACAAAACAAAAAAAAACAATCAATAAAGATGAAAGCTTGTGGACACAAATATTCTTAAACACTTTTAAGATGACTAAAACTTCTAAATTACAACTCATACAATACAGAGTTCTGCATAGAACTCATTACACAGGACAAAGGATGTTCAAAATGGGTCTGAGTCACACAAATATCTGTTCCCATTGCACCAGCAACGTCCCGGATAGTTATATGCATGCTATGCGGCCCTGTGCACCAGTCCAAAAGTTCTGGCAGAAGATATGTGGAGACTTATCGGCATGGCTTGGGTATTGTATCCCATCCTCACCCACACTTTGCATATTGGGTGATATAAGTGAAATAAATATAGAGGTAAAGTTGTCACACATGGTTCTCACTGCTATATGCATCATCAAGAAAATTATCCTCATGAATTGGAACTCAAGAAATAATTTATGTACAGCTCACTATAAGAACCTCCTATTAGATTATATTAGTCGGGAGAGAATATCTGCTTCCTCTAAACCAGTTGGCTGAATTCAGTTCTCTCAGGTCCCCACTTATTGATTCTATAACTTGAGGGGGGGCGGGTGGTGGCTCGCTCTCCTTAGTGCCTCTGGTGCCTGGCTGTGCCCTAACCGTGGGGGGTCTTCTGTGACCCACTGGAGCCTCTGTCCTGGCCACCTGTCCTGAGGTGGCTATGCGTCTGGCCGGGGGGGGGGGGGGGGCTTTGCCTCCTGGGTGGGGCTGGGTCTGGCCTTGGGCCCCCAGTACTGGGGGGCCATACCCCCCTCTTGGCCAGGCTGTGCCGGTGCTGCGGGTTGGCCCAGGCACGTCCCTACATGGCAGGGTCGCACCCTCCGTGGGGCCCTGGCGGCACTCCAGGGGCTGGTGTCTGCATCCCGGGGTGGGGGGCAGGGGGGTTGTGGGGGGTCACCCCTCCATCCTTCGGGGCCTACATGTATGCGTGTGCGTGGGTGTGTGTAAGTGTGTGTATGCAAGCATATGTGCAGGTGTGCACGAGTGTGGGTTAGCGTATATATGTGTGGGTGTGGATATGGGTGTGTGCATGTGTGTGTGAATGTGTGGGTATGTGTGTTGTATGTAAATGTGCGAGAGTGTGTGTGGGTGGAGGTGGAGATACAGTGGTGTGAAAAAGTGTTTGCCCCCTTCTTGATTTCTCATTTTTTTGTATGTTTGTCATATTTAAATGTTTCAGATCATCAAACAAATTTAAATATTAGACAAAGATAACACAAGTAAACCCAAAATGCAGTTTTTAAATGAAGATGTTTATTATTAAGGGGAAAAAAATCCAAACCTACCCTGTGTGAAAAAGTGATTTCCCCCTAAACCTAATAACTGGTTGGGCCACCCTTACAGCAACAACTGCAATCAAGCGTTTGCGATAACTGGCAATGAGTCTTTTACAGCGCTGTGGAGGAATTTTGGCCCACTCATCTTTGGAAAATTGTTCTAATTCAGCCACACTGGGTTTTCGAACATGAACCGCCTTTTTAAGGTCATGCCACAGCATCTCAATCAGATTCAGGTCAGGACTTTGACAAAGCCACTCCAAAGTCTTCATTTTGTTTTTCTTATGCCATTCAGGGGTAGACTTGCTGGTGTGTTTTGGATTATTGTCCTGCTGCAGAACTCAAGTACATTTCACCTTGAGATTACAAACAGAAGGCCGGACATTCTCCTTCAGGATTGTTTCGTAGAGAGCAGAATTCATTGTTCCATTTACCACAACAAGTCTTCCAGGTCCTGAAGCAGAAAAACAGCCCCAGACCATCACACTACCACCACCATATTTTACTGTTGGTATGATGTTCCTTTTCTGAAATGCTGTTACTTTTACACCGGATGTAATGGGACACACACCTTCCAAAAAGATCAACTTTTGTCTCATCAGTCTATAGGGTATTTTCCCAAAAGTCTTGGGCATCATCAAAATGTTTTCTGGCAAAACTGAGACGAGCCTTTATGTTCTTTTTGCTCAGCAGTGGTTTTCATCTTGAAATTCTGCCATGCAGGCCATTTTTGCCCAGTCTCTTTCTTATGAGTTATGAACACTGACCTTAACTGAGGCAAGTGAGGCCTGCAGGTCTTTGGATGTTGTTGTGGGGTCTTTTGTGACCTCTTGGATGAGTCATTGCTGTACTCTTGGGGTAATTTTGGTCGGCCGGCCACTCCTGGGAAAGTTCACCACTGTTTCATGTTTTCGCTATTTGTGGATAATGGCTCTCATTGTGGTTTGCTGGAGTCCCAAAGCTTTAGATGTGGCTTTATAACATTTTCCAGACTGATAGATCTCAATTACCTTGTTCCTCATTTGTTCCTGAATTTCTTTAGATCGCAGCATGATGTCTATCTTTTGAGGATCTTTTGGTCTACTTCACTTTGTCAGGCAGGTCCAATTTAAGTGATTTCTTGATTGAGGACAGGTGTGGCAGTAATCAGGCCTGGGTGTGGCTAGAGAAATTGAACTAAGTTTTCCAAAGATGTGATAAACCACAATTAATTTATGTTTTAATGGGGGGGGGGGGTAATCATGTTTTCACACAGGGCCATGTAGGTTTGGATTTTTTTTACCCTTAATAATACCTTCATTTAAAAACTGCATTTTGTGTTTACTGTAAATGATTGTATGTATGTGCTTGGATACGTGAGGGTGGGTGTATGTATGTGTGGGTGCAAGTATCCGGTGGATGCATGAGTTTGGAGTGTGTGTATGTGAGGGAAAGACCTCGTTAGGCAGCGGGGGCTCGAAGGGTGGGGCGGGCTGTCTGGTGGCCGGGGGGTAGTGGTTCGGTTACCGCTTTCCCTGACCGTCCTGCTATTGTGTCCCGGGGTGGGGCACTTTGTCTGCATTGCCTCCGGTGTCCGTGGCACTGGGTATGGGTGTGTGTGGGTGTTCGGTGGTGGTCGGAGGGGCCGTTGGTGCAGGTTGGCGGCATCATTTCCATTGGTTTGCCCTGGGGCAGCTGTGGCTGCAGGGGTAACCTGCTGCTGGCGATGTCTGTCTGGGGTGGATGGTTGGTGGGCTCACGGTGGGCGCTTTGGGATGTCATTTGACAAGTGGATCGTCATATTATTATTATATATGTTTGTGTATGTGCATACAGGGTGTGTACAAGATGCGTAAGAGTAAGTGTGAGTGTGGCTGCCCCATCATGCCTATGGTGCTGGAGAACGCTGGGGTACAACGTGTGGCGGGTCCTGGGTTGCACAGCCTGGTGTCCCTCGCCCTGGGATGGGATCTGGGGGCACTGGGTGGCTTCCAGAGCCAGTTTGGGAGCTGGCTTCTGGGAGGGATGGGCTCTCTCTGGGACCGCCCCCCTCCCAGTCTTATTCCCCCCTTCCCCTCCCCCCAATTCTGGGTGGATCATACATCTTATTGAATACACTTAGGGTTTTGGGGTGGGGTTGTGCGGTATGGTGTCAGTGAAGAGGATCCCTCTGTCTACTGCGCCATGGGGCCGCCTTCAGCTCAATTTTAATTGCACTGTAGACACTGAGGGCTTGGGGGAATGGGAGCTCTGCTGCCTATAGCAATGGCTAGCAGTGCCCTGTCACACTATCCCTCCAATTTTAACTGCGCTTTGGTAGTTCACACACCTGCACCCAATCACACCACACAACTAACACTCACCCATCACGATTTGTGCATGGGGGGTGAGGTCTTCCTCCACCCCTGCTACCCTCCTTCTGCCGGGGGCCTGGGGCCTGGCTGGTGCCCTGGTGCCCGTCATGCTGTCGTCACCCCAGGGTGCTACCACGAGTGCATAGGTGTGAGTGAGTGAGTGAGTGAGTGAGTGAATGATGAGGAGTGATGGTGGTGATGGGTCGGATTTGTGTGGTGCTTTGCATGTCAGGTGGCATCTCGAAGTGCTTGTGGTGGGTCCATTGATAGTTCGCCCCGGGCAGGCATTGGTGGCGGTGGGCTGCTTCTGTGGCCGTAGCTGTCCTGGGACGGGTTGGTGGGGGTGTGGCTGCTGGTCTGTGCCAGCAGCCTCCCCGGCCGCTGCCGAGCATTGGTGCGTGTTTGCGCACACTGCATCTGCACTGCGGCTGCCCCAAGAGTTAAGGGTGAATAAGTGTGAGTGTGTAAGAGAGAGCACGAGTAAATGTGAGTGAATCAGAGCGCGAATGAGAGTGTATAGACGAGTGAGCATGAGTGGAAGGAAGCATGTGTGAGTGCGAGCGACTGTGAGGGTGAGTGGGAATGGGAGCAAGACTGAACAATCCATAGATGGATCCATAGATAGGGCCTATAAATCACTCCCCCTTCCTCCTTTAGGATCCTCAGATCACAACTGTGTACATTTGCTGCCCACATATAAAACTGCTCTCAGAAGAGGCAAGGTGGAGATGAGAGACATTGATGTGTGGACAGACGATTCAGAGCACAGCCTCCAGGAATGCTTTGACTGTACAGACTGGGAGATGTTCATAATGGCCTGCGGGGATGATTTGGACTCTGGCTGAGCTCACATGCTCATACATGGCTTACTGTCAAAATAAGATTGTTCCACATAAACGTGTCAAAATATACCCCAACAACAAACCATGGGTTACTAAATCAGTTAAATCCTGCTTACAGAGGAAAGCACTTGCCTTTAAACAGGGGTCTGTTTCTGAGCTACAGGTTACCACTAAGGAGCTGAAGGCCGAAATTTTAAGAGCAAAACAGAATTATAAATCAGAGTTGGAAAGCAAGATGGCAGCAAATAAACTTGGTGTTTTTAGATGGTTTTAGTTCAGTCCTGTGCACATGAACTGAGTCCTATATTAATTTACATTTTCAATAAGTCCTTACAGACACATGTGCCTAAGATCTGGAAAGATGCTGTGGTTGTTCCCGTTCCAAAATCCAGCTGTCCTAAAACAGTAAATGACTTTAGACCAGTTGCTTTGACTTCAATTTTAATGAAAATTTTTGAAAAACTGGTCAGATGTGAGGTCCTAAGGCAGACTGAACATGCATTGGATCCTCTGCAGTTTGCCTATAGGCCTCACAGAGGAGTGGAGGATGCCACTGTCACTCTGTTTAACATGCTTTTTAAACATCTGGATTTTAATGGGACACACGCCAGGCTCTTATTTGTGGACTTTTCTTCTGCCTTTAATACAATCCAACCTCACATTTTAGTTGAAAGGCTCCTGCAACAATTTGATTTGAGCAATAATCTGGTGGGTTGGATTCTGGATTTCTTAACCAACAGGACGCAGAGAGTAAGGGTCAATGGCACATTGTCTGACCTAAAGTGGTCTTCTACTGGCTCTCCTCAGGGGTGTGTGTTGTCACCACTACTCTTCATCCTGTACACAAACATGTGTCGGAGCAGACATGACAACAGACACGTTATAAAGTATGCTGATGACTCAGTCATTGTCAGTCTCCTCCAGGATGGTGAGAGTGGCCATGGCCCAGTAGTTGATGACTTTGTTCACTGGTGTGAGGATTCCTACCTGCAGCTGAATACAACAAAAACGAAAGATATGATTATTGACTTTAGGAGGAAAACTCCCAGGCACAAAGTCACCGTACTAAAAGGCCAGACCACCGAATGTGTACAATCGTACAAATATCTTGGGACGATTATTGATAGTAAATTAAACTTTGAAGTGAACTGTGAAAGGGTGTGCAAAAAGGGTCAGCAAAATTTGCATTGTTTGAGGAAACTTGCACGCTTCCAAATTGACCGAATCATAATGACTATGTTTTATCGGGCTTTTATTGAATCTGTTTTATCCTTTTCTTTAATGTCATGGTTTGGTCAGATAAAACTGAAACAGAGGAAATCCTTGGATCAGGTAGTTAGATGGTCCAGTCGTTTGCTTGGTGTGTCACAGCTGAGCCTGACATCCCTGTACACCAGACAAGTACAGAGGATGGCTGACTTGATTTTAAATGATGACTCCCACCCTTTGCACTGCAACTTTCAGCTTCTTCCCTCCAGATGGAGGTTTGCTGTCCCAAAAAGCAAAACCCAGCACTACAAAAACAGCTTTGTCCCTGCTGCTGTCAAAGAGTTGAACAAGCTATAAAAATTATATTGTACATATTTTATATTTACCTATTTTGTAAGATGTGTGCCTGTGTTTGTGTCTATGTTGAATGTAATTAGTGGCTTGTAAATATGGATGTCACCAACTGCAAAACAAATCTACCTACGGGTACAAATAAAGTAACCTGAACCTGAACCTGAACAAGTATGGGACAGGGTGAGAGTGAATGAGTCTGTGTGGGAGTGTGAATGTAAGATTGTGTGAAGGAGAGGGGGAGTGAGTGAGTGAGTGCATGTGAGACCATGAGGGTGTGAGTGCGTGAGAGTGAGTGTATGTGCTGTTGGGGGTGCTGGACTACGGGGATGGCACCTCCTGGTACCGCCTGGCTGCATGGGCTCCCTTGGACTGGGAGGGCTGACCCCCTGTGGGGCTCCCCGCACCTTTCTGCCGCCTTCCATGACCATGGGGGCCTAGTGGCTCCCAGGGCATGGGTCGGGGCGCTGGGGTGGGCGCATGCCTGCTGTCGGGGGGTGGGGGGTCTGGGGGGTCTGGGGGGCCAGATTTCTGTTCTGCTTATCTAGCTGCTTGACAGGACAAGGGGGGGAAAAGAAGTGCTAACTTTACTTGCTAACCTTAATGGCGAAGAGTTTAGAAGCGACCCAACTTCATTCATTCATCACCAGGGCAGAGCACTGCGGAATTCCGCTGACTGTTGGCTGGAGACGGTGGAACGGAGTGGAGTGGAGAGGAGGAACGGGGGTAGCAGGACAGATGTATCGCTGTAGTGCAGTTGTGATATGACAACACTGCTTTACAGTCTACATTTAACTTGTTTTATTTATTTATTTTCGGTAAAATACTCCCATACTTTGGAAACTTTTGGCCTTCTCTGTGATTTTCTCTCCCTATCGCCATGATGTGTTCCTCTTCTTCTCTGCTGGAACAGTTAAACTGAACATTTCCGTGGCATGCATATAAACTTTAAAATGAAATGATTCGTTGACAATAAAAATCTGCTTCGACAAATTTTTATGACTGACGTTATCAACGTCGACTAATCGTTGAAGCCCTACCTGACTGTCCTGCGAAAACACTCTATCATCACCTACTCTCTTTACATCTGTGATATGGAGCCACTTTTTTAAGTCACTTGCTAGGCTATTACATCCACTACTCATTTAGATTTCTTATTTTATTTTTAATATTCAGTGAAAATGCCATCATGCATTAGCACCACCTACACCTCTGAAGTGTAACACTATTAATATAGGAAGGCCACAGAAAGTGTATGGAAGCCTGACTACAGAATAGGCATTTCCATAAAGAAAGCTCCACCTGTCACGCCGCGCCATTCATCAGCGGCGCCACCTGCTCACGCACCTGCTACTCGTCAGCGGCGAAGGATAAAAGCCGCCTCGCCCTGAGCGTCGGCCTGAAGCCGTAGACTTCATTTCCTTTGTATGGACTTCTACCACATTCTCCTCAGCATCCTCATCTCCGGTAAGAAGTTCACTTACCTCATCTCTCCAGTCTGCTCCCCTGTGCACAGGTGGATTCCTCGGCGGCGGACAATCCCGTCCCTCGTCTCTCCTCGCTGCTGCACCGAGCCCTGCAGGTGGCTGTCTCCCGGGCTTCCATCCTTGAAGCGCCAGTCATCTGCCCAAACAAGTAAGCTTCTCTCCCTCGCCTATTCTCCTCCCGTGTTGGTGTGTGCTCATCACCCTGTGTCTGATTTCTCCCATAGGGTTGCCAGCTGAACGGTCTCCTGCCTCTGGGTCCGAAGCAGACGCCACCACCAACACATTAACATTCCGCAGACACGCACCCAAACATCCCTGTTGTTAATAAACAGTTTGAACTACTCTGAGCCTGTGTGTGTGCGTCTCCTGAGCCGAACGTTATGTCAGTACGGCTTCAGCCGAGCGGCTCGGCGGACGGCGGGCTCGCACACCGGTTTACCATCCTCGAGGCTCGGGTGGATCAGATTGTTTATCAGCAACAGGTGGTTCTTCATCAATTATTAGAACTGACTAACCGATTGAACCGCTTGGACCCCCAACAGCCGTTCCTCCCGACTCACCAGGGTGGCGCGGCTCCTGCTGTTCCAGCGGCCGTCCAGCCGGCTCCAGTGGCACCGGTTCGGCTCACGCCGATTCCGACCCCCGCCCGCTTTAGCGGTAAGCTCGGCGGAGCGCGGGGGTTTATTATGCAGTGTGAGTCCGTGTTCCACCGTGTGCCCGGAGATTTTCCCTCGGATCACAGCCGAATTGGTTACATAGGGAATCTTCTGGAGGGGCGTGCGTTAACCTGGACCTACGCCGTAATGGCGAGGCCCAGTTATGCCACCCTCACCTATGACCAATTCGTGAGGCGCTTTCTGGAGGTCTTTGACCACTCACAAACCGAAACGGTCCAGGTCGATCGGCTTCTCGCTCTCCAGCAGGGAAGCCGGTCGGCAGCGGACCACTCGGTCGACTTCCGGGTAGCGGCGGAGGAATTGGGCTGGGAGGAACGCTCCCTCTGTGGCCTGTTCCTCCGCAGCCTCAATAGTGATCTGAGGGATGAACTGGCTGGTCGGGATATCCCTGGGACGCTAGCGGAGCTGACATCCTTAGCGATAAGTTTGGATAACAGGCTGCGCGAGCGCTCCTCGGGGCGGAGGTCTTCTTCTTCTCGCCCTCGTGGAGCCTCGCCGCACCTGTTCCAAGCTCGCCCCCTGGCGGCGCCGCCAGCATCGCGCCCCGAGGAGTCGGAGCCGATGGTGACGGGCTGGACTAAACTTTCCCCTGTGGAGAAACAACGCCGCCGTGAGTTGGGCCTCTGCATGTATTGCGGAGGCGACCAACACACCGTGGAGCGTTGTCCACGGAAAGCCAGTCGGTGGGGTCCGCGAGTCACTGTTGGAAGCCTCGCGGATGTCAATCGGTTAGGATCACTTACTCAATTGAAGCTGCCCATCCGTTTCTGCCATAACTCTACTGGGCACCTCACCCACGCACTGGTGGATTCGGGCGCAGAAGGCAGCTTCATTTCACAAAGCCTGGCAACCCGATTGGGCATCCGCTGCCAGGCACTCAACACTCCCATCTCCCTGATCCACCTCTCCCGTGCCACCCTCGGGAGAGTGACACATCAAACTGTTCCCCTACCGGTCATCATCTCGGGAAACCACCGGGAGGAAATGACCTTTTACGTCCTTCCCAACTCTGTGTCGCCCGTCATCCTGGGGTATCCCTGGCTCCGCCTTCACAATCCGGTCCTGGATTGGAGATCAGCTGGGATCTCGGCATGGAGTACGTTCTGTATGGGCACCTGCCTTCAGTCCGCTGCCTGCTCTCCGTCCGCTCCTCCCCCTGCTACGGACGCTGCACCCCCGGACCTGTCTCTGGTGCCCCCAGAATTTCACGACCTGGGTATAGTGTTCAGCAAAGCGAAAGCTATGTCTCTTCCCCCTCATCGGCCCTATGACTGCGCCATCAACCTCCGCCAGGGGGCTCCCTTACCTTCTGGTCGCCTTTACAGCCTGTCTGCGCCGGAGAAGGAGACGATGAACGCCTACCTGAAGGAGTCATTAAGTGCTGGGATTATCCGCCCATCATCGTCACCCGTGGGGGCAGGGTTCTTCTTCGTGGGGAAAAAGGATGGGTCCCTCCGCCCTTGTATCGACTACCGGGCCCTCAACAATATCACGGAGAGGGACCGTTACACCCTGCCTCTCATGGACACTGCTTTCCACTCCCTCCAGGGGGCGACCTGGTTCACCAAGCTGGACCTACGCAGCGCTTACCACCTCGTCCGGATCCGGGAGGGAGATGAGTGGAAAACGGCCTTCCGTACCCCGAACGGCCACTTTGAATATCTGGTGATGCCGTTCGGGTTGACCAACGCTCCTGCAGTCTTCCAGCGCCTCATTAATGACGTCCTCCGGGACTTCATTGGCCTTTTCGTGTTCGTCTACCTGGACGATATTCTCATCTTCTCCAAGTCCAGGGATGAGCACCAGGTCCACGTGAGGCGGGTCCTCCAAAGGCTGCTGGAGAATCGTCTGTACGTTAAGGCGGAAAAGTGTGAATTTTACGCCAGGAGTACATCCTTCCTGGGGTTCATCATCGCCCACGATAAGGTGCTCCCCGACCCAGAGAAGGTAAAGGCGGTGGTGGAATGGCCCACACCTGCATCTCGGAAACAGGTGCAGCAATTTGTTGGCTTCGCCAATTTCTACCGCCGCTTTGTCCCCAACTTCAGTGCCATCGTGGGACCACTGACCCGCCTCACGTCCCCGAAGGTCCCGTTCCGGTGGACCGAAGAGGTCGCTGCCGCCTTTGAGGCGCTGAAGGCGGAATTCTCCTCCTCCCGGGTCCTTCGCCAGGTCGACCCCGCGCTGCAGTGCATTGTAGAGGTAGACGCCTCGGACACGGGAGTGGGAGCAGTGCTGTCCCAGCGGTCACCGGACGATGGCGCCAAGCGACCGTGCGCCTTCTTCTCCCGGCGCTTGTCCCCGGCGGAGAGGAACTACGATGTGGGGGACAGAGAGCTCTTGGCCATCAAGCTCGCCCTGCAGGAGTGGCGCCACTGGTTGGAGGGGGCAAGCCTGCCGTTTGTGGTCCTCACGGACCACAAGAACCTGGAATACTTACGGTCTGCCAAGCGCCTGAACGCCCGCCAGGCGCGCTGGTCCCTGTTCTTCGCCAGGTTCCAATTTTCCATCACCTTCAGGCCTGGCTCTAAGAACGTCCTGCCTGACGCCCTCTCCAGGCAGTTCGCCCCCGTGGAGTCGGAGGAGGCGCCCCACTCCATCCTGCCCAGGTCGTGCGTCGTGGGAGCCATCTCGTGGGACATTGAGAGCAAGATCCGGAAGGCACAGGAGGTGGAACCTGACCCTGGCGGCGGACCGGAGGGGAGGCTGTTCGTGCCATCCGCGGTCCGAGGAGAGGTCATCCACTGGCTCCACACCTCCAAGCTCACCTGTCACCCTGGCACCTCCCGGATGATAGATCTCCTCCAACGGTCCTTTTGGTGGCCAGGCCTGCGGAGGGATGCAGCCCGCTACGCCCGGGCTTGCCCAATCTGTGCCACCTGCAAGTCGGGAAATGCCCCTCCAGCGGGTCTGCTCCAGCCCCTGCCCGTCCCTGGCAGGCCCTGGTCGCACATCGCTCTGGATTTCGTCACCGGACTCCCCATCTCCAACTCCTATGACACCATCCTGACCATCGTGGACCGCTTCTCCAAGGCCGTGCACTTCGTCCCCCTGCGAGGCCTCCCTACTGCCCTGGAGACGGCGGACCTCCTCGTCCAACACGTGGTCAGGCTGCATGGGATTCCGGTGGACGTGGTCTCGGACCGGGGCCCCCAGTTTTCATCTGAGGTTTGGAGGTCTTTCTGCAACGCCATCGGAGCCAAGGTGAGCCTCTCCTCTGGCCATCACCCCCAATCCAACGGGCAGTGTGAGAGGACCAACCAGGAGCTGGAGGCTGCGCTCCGCTGTGTGTCCAGATCCAAACCCGCGTCCTGGAGCAACCATCTTGCCTGGGTTGAATATGCCCACAACACCGCTCGCTCTTCTGCTACAGGGATGTCCCCCTTCAAAGCGTCCCTGGGTTACGACCCCCCGCTGTTTCCGGAGCAGGAGAGTGAGGTAACTGTCCCGTCAGTTAGGGCCCATCTCAGGCAGTTCCGCTCCACCTGGGCTGCCGCGCGCCATGCGCTATTGCGCACAGCGGAGCGCAACAGGACTGTGGCGGACCGGCGTAGGAGACCTGCCCCGGCGTACAGAGTTGGGCAGCTTGTTTACATTTCCACCCAGGACGTCACTCTAAAAGGCGAGAGGAGAAAGCTGGCACAGCGCTTCATGGGTCCCTACCCCATCACCCGGATCATCAACCCGGTGGCTGTGCGCGTGGCTATTCCCCCCTCCCTCCGCATTCACCCTACTTTCCACGTGTCGAAGGTGAAACTGGCGGTTACTGACCCCCTTTGCCCTCCTCCTGCAGCGCAACCCGCGCCCCGGATGATTGGTGGCCATCCGGCCTGGTCCGCCTCCTCCATCCTGGACTCCCGGCGCCGGGGTCGTGGGTTGCAATACTTGGTGGACTGGGAGGGCTATGGGCCCGAGCATCGACAGTGGGTGCCCCCGTCGTTTGTGTTGGACCCATCGCTCATCGCGGACTTCCACCGAGCGCACCCGGATAAGCCATCGCCAGGAGGCGCTGCTAGAGGGGGGAGTACTGTCACGCCGCGCCATTCATCAGCGGCGCCACCTGCTCACGCACCTGCTACTCGTCAGCGGCGAAGGATAAAAGCCGCCTCGCCCTGAGCGTCGGCCTGAAGCCGTAGACTTCATTTCCTTTGTATGGACTTCTACCACATTCTCTTCAGCATCCTCATCTCCGGTAAGAAGTTCACTTACCTCATCTCTCCAGTCTGCTCCCCTGTGCACAGGTGGATTCCTCGGCGGCGGACAATCCCGTCCCTCGTCTCTCCTCGCTGCTGCACCGAGCCCTGCAGGTGGCTGTCTCCCGGGCTTCCATCCTTGAAGCGCCAGTCATCTGCCCAAACAAGTAAGCTTCTCTCCCTCGCCTATTCTCCTCCCGTGTTGGTGTGTGCTCATCACCCTGTGTCTGATTTCTCCCATAGGGTTGCCGGCTGAACGGTCTCCTGCCTCTGGGTCCGAAGCAGACGCCACCACCAACACATTAACATTCCGCAGACACGCACCCAAACATCCCTGTTGTTAATAAACAGTTTGAACTACTCTGAGCCTGTGTGTGTGCGTCTCCTGAGCCGAACGTTATGTCACCACCCTTTGTTTAACCACCAGAGTGGGTGGTAGGGTAATCAGATTCACCAGCCGCTTAACAATTTCACCAGCATCTGATTGATGACAGGTGCTAATTTCCACCCCCGATTAATATCTAAAGTTAGCAACATTAACCACTGCCAGTGCTTTGTTTGGAGATTCTATTTATGCTATTTCTTTGAAAAGTTGTAAAATTATACTAAAGGGTTTTAAAAATATATATATTTTTAGGCTGGGGGAAGTTTAACATTAAATTTAAAACTGGCTATTGACCATTTGCTGTGACATCACATCCTTTTGTTTACGCCGCCATATTGGACGGCAAAAGTGAGTGGACGGCACATTCAGCAGCTGTTCAGCGGTGTACCAGATCTTGATATATTTACCTGATTTCAACCTACATCTTTGTTTTATTTTATGTTGGCATTGAATTAGACTATGGTGTTTCACTGCTGTGCCTTTGGGTGTACAAATCGCCAGAAAAAGGGATCCAACTTGAAGTTTTACCGGTTCCCAGCTGACGAAGACAGGCACATGAGGTGAGTGGCCCGTCGCCTTACTCGCGGCTATGCAATCAACATTTTATATTGGTTATGTCTGATGTATCAGTGTCTATAGATGTAATGTTATATCATTGTAAACACGTAAATGGGAAAGCATGAGTCTGAATGACTCCTTGTTTTAATCCTGTACTCCTGGTTATAAATCAGGTTATCGGGTACATAAACACGCGGAAAACTGGTGGGCAGGGCCCGGCAGCGTGCCTGTGTTTGCTCTACGCTGCAAAAGCTGAGACGAGGAGCAGCCTGGAGCGTGATTATCTGGTAGAAATTCCCCGGGCAGCCGTAGTGGTTGCGTAAAAACGAGCTCTGCCGGGGAAGCTTCTAATCCTCTTTCGGTGCGGAGCGCAACCCCAATAAAACCCACGGCAGCCTGTCTACCCAATTTGCATCCGTCAATGAAGCCTTGAGCGCTGCTTTCAGTGATCTATGAAAACGCTCGCATAACCCATTGGCTTGTGGGTTGTACGCAGTTGTGCGGTGAATTGTAACACCCAGGCTGCGGGCCATCGCGGACCAGAGTTCGGAAACAAATTGAGGGCCCAAAACACGCCACCCACTTGTCTACTTATGTAGAAGTTGTGCAACATCAGACAAAACCGGCACATCTGACTGAGCAGACGCCATGTTGAAACGCACTCACACAGCGCCTGAGTTGCCGTCCAATATGGCGGTATCAACAAAAATCACGTGATGCGGGACGTCACTTGCAAAACGTCAATATGCTCACCTCTGCTCTGCGCGCCTGCTCGAGCGCAAGACTTGTGTGACGTAAATTACATCATCATCTCCAGTCTGCTAGGCTAGAGTCAGTGATGATATAGAAGCAACTGAGATGGCTGCACCTCGGACACGGTCCAAGGACGCATAATTTTTTCACACATAAGGAGTTGTTCAGAACTCCTTATACAAAGACATAGAGTGATGATAATCAAGTCGGTGGCGGTAATGCACCTGTAAGCTGGTTGCCAACCGCCAATCAAAGCTAAAGAAGAAGAAGTCTGCTAGGCTCCGCAGCAGATCATGTGTAGCCCATGTGGTTGGAGTGTTGCCAACTTAGCGTCTTTGATATTTAGCAAGTATTCAGACTGCTCTAGTGACTCTTTCAAAAATGCAACTAACAACAAATCTAGTGACTTTTTCAGGCATTGTTGGAGACTTTTGATGACTCTAACATGAAAGCACGTATCATTCTTATCCTGGATTTACACTGACTCTGGATGCAGTACAATATGGCTGCAATCCGGCCTCCGCAGCAAATAGTTCCCATTGCCATGGTCTGGTGAGCGCACTCCTCCCCCACCCCTCCGGTTCAACCTTCACCTACTCTGCTGGTAATCATCTCCACCTGCGTGATGAGATGCACCTGCTACTCTGACTCGCCAGTGCTTAAATAGATCTTCTCTTCAATGCCTCGGTGCTGGCTTGTTGGGTAAACTACCTACTTCAGCAGTGAATATCTATTTTCCTGAAACTTGAAAAAACCCTTTAACCATTTGCTTACCTCTTCACAGGTAGCTACCTCCTTTGTGGTACATCTCCAGGGTTGTTGTGTGCTCACCTGCCCTGTCATCATCACCACATCAGAGACTGTCATCACCCTGTCAGACACCTCACTCAGCTAACCCTTGCCATCTTGCTTCATTGGGAAGTTTGCTGTAAGTGCTGGGTTCTTCTGCCGGGTCCTCTAATACTCCCACGGGAGTGTTGTCCTATTTTCCCTTGTTTTGTCTCCCTCCTATTTCACCGAGAGCTCTCGTCTCTTGTTACAGGCTGCTCTCGTCTCTTGTTACAGGCTGTGTGTTTCACCTGGCGAGTGGTGTTTTTCTCTTGCGGAGGCGTTCTTTTGCATTGATAAAATTCAACCAAACTTGTTACTCTGTGTCATTGTGTTGGTGTCCTTCCCTGCACGAGAGCTGTCTTGATTATTGCCAATCATGACACACATTCTTGTCAGTTTTTGAATCCCCACCTGGTCTGGAGCGCTGCAGAACAAATCCACATTCGGTTCGTTAATGAAACACAAGAAGTTTATTTTTGACAGATGCTGGATACAATCCGCAAGGAAATGTCGTGTTTGTCACGGTATTTAATAGACATTTAATCATTAAAAACGATTTAAGGATCGTCCGTTTTCTGAGGTTTTCTCCTCCACCACTGTGTCAGAGAAGGTAAAAACAGGACTCAACATACAAACACTTCATATAATTAAAATTAACAGGTGACTTACGTTTTATTTACAGCCCAAAAATCCAGGTGGAAATCCATTACATCACACTTCCTTATTGTTATCATGTGATCGTGATTGGTTCATCTCGGCTACTTTCCGGTCTTTCTTGAGATCTTGCGTTATTTTGTATAATTCTCACATGATCTTGTACTTCGAACTCTGTTCTTATCCATGCTGCTGCAAAACATAACCGGAGCTGGTAGGGATTGTCATGATCCTGGTTGCATTCTGTTGTCTCTGTCTCCCTAACTACTTATGCCCCACAGCTGCTGCAGGTTCACCAGCCACTTCTCATTTGTGCACCCTTTAAATAGGGAGCAGCGCTTCACTGCTTCACAGGGACGTCGACTAAACACGCTACAGCTGACAGCTCCTCACCCCTGACTCTGCCTCTCCTCCAACGTGGAAAACGTAAGATCAAACTTATATGTGCCTGCCTCCTCATTTCTGTGTTATCCTCCACTTACCTGTGCACACGTGGACCATCCTCCTGCCGGACTTAGGCTTCATCCTCCCAGCGGTTCCGGATCTCCTGTCCTCCCGGCGGACTCAGGACTCAGTCCTCCCGTCGGAAGGGAGCCCGTGTCACCAGCTCAACACCTGTAAGTGGATATTAATGAACTGTGCAGTGATCTCACTTTTACTCCCTCGACTCAGGAGAGTCTCAGCCCCACACTGTAAATATCTGCACCAGGATTCCACTCACTCACCCGTCACGACAGCTGGGAAAGAGAAGAGGAACGCTGGCAGTTTCACAGCTTGCAGTTCTCTGACCCGTAAGGCTACAATTCATTATGTCTGTGCCATTTTCTGTGTCTCAGTTACTCATCCCCCTCCTCTCTTCTCCACACAGGGTTGTCAGACTCTCCACGCACCTCACGTCACGTTCTGCACAATAAATCATTGTTATACTTTATAACTGAGTCCGTAGTCTGCTTCTGGGTCGAAGTACTGAATCATGTCAGGGATGAATGCAAGGGGCCATCCACACTGCATCTGCAATGGATTGCATCCGGAGTCAGTGTAAATCCTGGGTTACTGTTCTGAAGAAGTGGGGTGCTGCCGTGGACCCAGGGCTGGACTGGGACAAAAAAACGTCCCTGGCATTTTTGGTCCAGGCAGCCCACCATGATCAGTCAAACAACATCAGCACAGACGGTCCAGTTAAACATGTGCAAGTCTTGTCCCATTCCCCAAAGCAACAGTAAAGCTGAGTCGTAGGTTACATGAAAAACAGGGGAATAGAATAGTCAGTCACATGATAACATTCCTGTTTAGAAGATGCCTAATTGGGAATAATTTCATAACATAAAGCTTCTCCCCCTACAACAACAATAGCAGGGATGTGCAGAGACATTTTGAGGGACCAAAGTAAGGGCACCCTCCCACTCTGACTCCTGTTACTTGAGTAATTAACAGCCTACTGTAAATTTTCTAATATTAGAAGTTTTGTTCATGGCTTCATGTCAACTACTAACAATTTAAGTAACACCATTCAACCATCACACTTAATGGCCTAACAGAGGTCAGAATTGTCCCACTCTTGCCCTTGACAAGAGAATCCTTGTGGTTTTGAAGAAAGAAAATAAGTATCTCTTTTGCATAAAAGTTTTATCATAAGTTTAAAGTCTTAAAATTTTCCAAAGGTGCAAAAAACACCACAAACATACAATAAAAGCATGTAAATGTAACACATTTATTGGGACGACTGCCCATTTATTTAAAATATGTACTAAAGTCATGAGAAAAAAATGCAAAATTACAAGAAAAACAAATAATAAAAAATGTAAAAATAATCATAAGAAAAAAAGTAGATAATTTATGAAAACTCACTAAATTCACATAAAAAAATCCACATTTTTAATGCAAAAATATCTCTAATTTAGGTGGTAGAGCTGCTTGAAACTGTACACGAGTAAAAGTAGGTTTTCTTTATATATTATCACTCAAACATAAGAAGTTACCAATATGTGACTTTAGTTTGGACAGTTTGAGATTTTTGTCCTAAATTTATGACAGTTTTATTCTAATTTTACTTTTTCCTTGTAAATTTGAAAGATTTTTTTTCCCACCACTTAAATCAACTTTTTCCTCCTAATTTGTGTTTAGTGCTACTTTAGAGCTTTTTTTCTTGTACACTTGAGACTTTACTCTCAGAAATTAGTGAGGTTTTTCCTCATATTATCCATCCATCCATCTTCTTCCAATTAATCCTTTTTGGGTCGCGGGGGAACTGGAGCGTATCCCAGCATCTTTGGGCGAGAGGCAGGGTACAGCCTGGACAGATTGCCAGTCCATCGCAGGGCCATCACAGACAGACATGTATGAGAATATGGGTGTCTGGGATGCCGTGCCCACCTACAGGGTGACGTCAGGCAGGCACGGCCCACTCTGTATATAGATGAGTGTTCGGCCTAATAAAGTTCAGTTGTATGTTCCTCAAGAAGCTCTCCATGCTGTGTGATTTACAATATAACATTTGGTGACGAGGAGAAGAATGGAGGCATGCTGGCTTAATCAGAGACTGTTGCCGTTTCTGGAAGACCCGGGTGAGCCGTTGATTTCGTGGCCGCAGTGGATACGTATATTTGAAGAATATATCAACTCGCTGGGTCTCCCTCGGCTTGGCGGGAGACAGTGGAGGGCCCTCCTGGCCCATAACCTCAGCATGGAGGGCCGAAGGATTCTCGACTCGCTGGGCATGAGTGAGGGCTACGAGGAGGCCGTCGAACACATGGAAGTGCGATTCGTGGAGCAGACGAGGGCCAGAGAGCTGCAGGCGAAGGAGCTGGTGGCGCTAGACACGACAGAGCTAGTTAGCTTGGGAGAGCTAATGGCTCAGTCAAAGCCTATGGACAGACTAGCTGACAGGCTAGTTTCACGCCGAAACGAAGCTAAGGGCGCCAAGCTGGGCCTTGAAGCGTTACTGGGGCCACGTATAGAGGAGCCCCTGGCCACTGATGACAGCGGACAAGGTGTAAACGTTGCACGCCCCAAAGGATGGTCAGGACCACAGCGGGTGGTGAAGCTGGACAGCGTGAGGGTGCCCATGTTGGTAGTCACCGCCACCACGCGCTCCATCATGAGTGAGGCCTGGGTTCGGAGGCTCATACCCCGGTGCCCGGATGCAGTGGAACTGCCGGATGATGAGGACTCCGGTAACGGCAGGAGTATCACACTGATGGTGCAGTATGGCGAAAAGACCCTTCCTGCATTTCGGTTCCAGGTGGCATGCCAGGGCGAAAATGTCATGGGGTGGGACCTGTTTGATGAGCTGGCTTTCACTCTCGAAATCGGTGGACAAACGGTCAGCGGCCCAGGACTAGTTCGTACAGGTTTTGCGGACATGGGTGCAGCTGAGGATCACAGTGAGAGTGAAACAGACAGCGAATGGGACACAGGGAGTGACTATAGCTTGGATGGGGAAGATGAAATGGAGGATGAACAAGACCAAGTTGCCCCCACCCCTCAAGCAGCCAGAACCGGAGCAGAGAGAGAGAGCCTGAGTTAGGTGAGATCAACACCTGTGATGAGGTGGCGCAGCAGGAGTTAGCCCCGTTGTTGGAGGCCAAGCAGCGGGAGGCTGGACAACGGTTAAGCGAGACCAGGCAGGCTGGAGGCCCCAGGGAGGAGCAGCAGATGCAGGACACGGTGACAGCGCAGCAGAGCACCAACACCGAGAGCACCAACACCGAGAGCACTGAATGCAGCGGCGAGGAGCCCAGATTGGTGAGTGGGCCCAGCGAGGGTGATGGTGCATGTCCCGGAGGTGAGCAGCAGCAGAATATGGAGACTACATGACAAGGCACGTGGAACGAGGGAGTCAAAAACTGCGTCGAGGTGCCGGAGAACGATGCTGGTGAGGACAACGCTATGATCCCCGAAGGTGAACGACAAGAGCCGGACACGGTGGCAGTGTGGCGGAGTGCCCTGGATGAGGATACTGGGTGCTGCGACGAAACGCCCGAGTCAGCGAGCAATGACAACGAGCGGGTTTCAGCAGTTCCTGCAGCACAACCACAGGGGGCCAAAGTGTTCGGGCCCAAGAGAGAAGAGAGTGGAGCAGGACAAATTGGCGCGGTTCTGCAGAGCGCCAAACGCCATTGTCGGGATAGGAGTTCAGACCAGGTCGGCGGGACAGCACGACGCAAGAAGGAGGTCCAGAGACGACATGGTGGGCACGGGAGACCGGGTCGAGTTCCCCTGTGGGTCGTGGCAGGGTCTGGCCCAGAAGAGAAAAACAGGTTTTGGCGGTTGGAGACATTTTGGCCAGGAAGGAGTGTTTCAACCCTGGGGGGAGGAAGCGGCTGGACTTACTGATGCCGTGGGGATGCCCAGGCCCTCCATGGCTGTATAGAAGATGGTGGTGGCAAAGGGACATATTTGCCAGGGAGGGGGACTTTGACCCCGGAGGTGGACAGAGGCCAGGGGCGCATATGCTGTGGGGGTGCCCAGGGCCTCTGAGGCAGTTTTGTGGGTGGTGGCTGCCCAGAGACATTGGGGTTACCTGAAAAAACAAAATTTTCTTCCTTGTGTAAATACCTGTGTATATACAGTATATACTGTATATGTGAGATGATGTGTTGTTTGTATATTTTTTGATGCTGGTGTGCATGTGAGTGACAATGTGTGTAATATGGGATTATTTTATGTATTCTACAGACATGGTCCATTTTGGTTATTTTGGTGTGAATGTGATAGGCTGTTTTATTACAGTATATTATTCTCCCTGTTCTTAGTGTGTGATTCGGGTTTCTAAATTTGGTTAGTTCAATTGTGTGTGTGGTTTCACATTTTCTAAAGGGGGGAGGAATGTTATGTATGAGAATATGGGTATCTGGGATGCTGTGCCCACCCATAGGGTGACGTCAGGTGGGCACGGCCCACTCTGCATATAGTTGAGTGTTTGGCCTAATAAAGTTCAGTTGTATGTTCCTCAAGAAGCTCTCCGTACTGTGTGATTTACGATATAACAAGACAGACAACCATTCGCTCTCACATTCATACCTAAGGACAATTTAGAATCCCCAGTTTGATGCCAATTAACCTAACTTGCATGTTTTTGATATGTGGGAGAAAACCGGAGAAATCCCAGAGTAAACCCACGCAGACATGGGGAGAACATGCAAACTCCACACAGATCACTGTTGATCGGGGGCTGGGACTGAACCCAGGATCCCCCGGCCAAGGGTGAGTTGCTGTGCTGCCACAGTGCTAAATTAAACATTAAAAATAAAAATAAAATAGGACGGATCGTACTTTCACACTGAACCTGTTGTTATGAGAGCAGCTGGAAGTAAAGTATGTATCCCTTTAAGGCTGTATTCACAACAAGATAGTCCGGGGGTCTCGGTTTGACTCGGTGGGGGATGGCGAGAATTTTCACACCTTCGTTTGGTTTGGTTTCCACTCACACAGTACTTCACTCAAGCGGACCAAAATGCTTGGACAACGTCATGCAGTTACAATAGCTGCTCGTTTGTGGCGCTGTAGTCAAAGCCAACACTAACCAGGAAGGAAAAAATCTTGGCAAAGAAGAGAAATCTGGCTCATCGATTGGCCAGGACTGGTGTTATGCCGAGAATTGTTCGCTTGCCAAGAATTGCATCTCATGCACCAAAACTATAAAATATAACACTACAGCCAGAATTGTAACCACTTGTGCATTTGTAGAAGTACCCATTATACATTTTTAGAAGTAAAAATTGTTATTACCTCTTGTAAATTATCTTTAAATTATGTTTATTCGATGATGGGATGCAATTCTCGGCAAGCGAGCAATTCTCAGCATAACACCGTTGCCTTCAGTAAGGTGTTTATGCGCCACAAACTAATAAAAATGAAAAGCTCCGCTGTCTGTATAACCCCCCTGTGCCACCATCATGTCACTAAACGTTTTAAAAACATTGGTATTCTTGTGTGTAGCTACAAGCAGCTGAGAAATCTGGTTTTCAGACCAAATATCTATCAGAGCCTGCATCTCACTCCTCACTCGTCACTACTCCAAGTCCAAGAGACCTTTTTTTAAACCTTTCTCCTCGGTTTTCTCCAGTAAAAGTATTTCTTGGATCTGCGCAGTTGACTTTATTGTTATTTTCTATCCAAAATGGAGGCTGAAGAACCAGGAGCTCTTCAGCTGAATTGGGATGCTGGATTTATTTATTTACCTTGTGGGGGGCACAGGTGTAGGGTTTTCTGACACCCAGAGAAATAAAGGGTGGAGAGGAGAATTATGACTGAAGGAGGAAGTGTCTCCGGGAGGTATCAAAAGAGACAGTTAGTCTATACACCTCCGGGCAGAGGAAGACTAACCGGGAGCCGCGGAGAGAATAAGGTGTTGAAGCGGCGCCTGTATATGTTATGTTAATGATGTGCATTGTCTGACAATCTGAATGCCAATGTGCCGCACATTCTCTTTGTCCATACAACAAAGTATAAAACAGGAATGTGCAGGGGCTTTGATAGCACAATAGCTCAGCAGAGCTACGAAGCTTGTTTGCTGTATGTTGTTGGAGAAAAATAAAGCATTGTGTTATCCAGCTCGTTGAGTTTTCATTCCTTTTTCTCCACAACCCACGGATTCCTGCCAGAATCCCAGAGGGCAATGGATCAGCGTTCTCGTCGCGCCCTCCGCCAGTACCCGGGCTTGCCTGGGGAAGCTAATGATCCTACCAGCAGACTAAATTCGAAGAGACGACACCTCTGTGCCAAGTCAAAGAAGAATCCTAGTCACAGTCCTAAAGCCGAAAGCAAACAGCCCCAAGAGCACTTTGTGGTAGGATCTGCCCTTCGCATATTACAACTAAACGTTGAAGGCCTATCTGCAGCCAAGCGAAGCCTTATCGAAGTCCTCGCCTTCCAACATTCGATTGATGTAATCTGCCTCCAAGAGACTCATATTGGCACAGAGGAAGCTGGCCGCTTCACCATCAAAGGCTTTGACCTCCTGTGCTATGTTCTACATGCTAAACATGGACGTGCCACCTATGTGCGTTCTGACATAGTTGAAGCAAATCACCTGATAACAACACATTTCTCAGACACCACAATCATTGGTGGCTTCCATATTGTCAATGTGTACAAGCCCCCTAATGCCAACTGGGATCTGCAGGTCTTACCCACCCTACCCCACCCTGCCATCTATGTGGGGGACTTTAACAGCCATCACCCTGACTGGGGGTACCCTGCAGTGGATAGTGATGGGGAGGCACTTTCAGACTGGGCATCCAGAAATGACCTCGCTTTGATATACGACCCCAAACAAAGGGGAACCTTCCACTCTGCTAGGTGGAAGAAGGACTATTCTCCTGACCTGTGTTGGGTCAGCTCTTTGAATGGGGAGCCATATCCCACACAGATCCTCATTCTTGATGATTTTCCACACAGCCAACACCGGCCCCTGCTTGTACACATTGGCCTACAACTTCCAGTCATATACAGCCCAAGGAAAATGCGCTGGAACTTCCGCAAAGCCAACTGGAAGAAATTCAGTGAAACTCTGGACCGGAGCGTTGTTACCATCCCACTCCACACCATCACTGTAGATGAAGCATACAACCGCTTCTGCAGCGCAATCTTCAAGGCTGCCCATACTGCAATCCCACGAGGCTACCGACCCCTCTATGTCCCATGTTTGGACGGAGAAAGTGCTGCCCTTCTACAATCCTATCAAACATCAGGGGACCCAGAGATAGCAGACCATCTCATTGAATCACTAAATACAGCCCGGCGAAAGAAATGGGAGGAGACAGTTGCTGACCGGAGCTTTACCCACTCTAGTAGGAAATGTTGGAGCCTCATCCGTCGCCTAGGAGCTGCACAGAAGCCCCCTAGCCAAAGCTGAGCATCCGTCACACCCAACCAAGTTGCATCCCACCTACTGACTATCGCCAAAGCACCCCAAGACAAAGACACCAGAAGAGCAGTTACAACTGAGCTAAAAAAAACACCAAAAAATGCCTGTAGAGGAAACGAACCCTGAACCCTTCGAGGCTGCTGAACTGGAGAAAGTCCTACAGGGCCTGAAATGTGGAAAGGCAGCAGGATACGATAACATCTTCCCAGAATTCATGAAAAATCTTGGCCCCCGAGCCCTAACCTGGTTGACACAATTCTACACAAGGATCACACAAACAAACTCGATCCCAAAGAAATGGCGGACAGCAAAGGTCATTGCCATCCCAAAACCTGGCAAAGACCACAAACTACCAGCAAGCTACCGCCCAATCTCCCTACTCAGCGTTCCTTACAAAATCATGGAGCGCCTAATACTGCAACGCATTTCCCCAGAAATAGAGGATATTCTAAGTGTGGATCAAGCAGGTTTCCGCAAGGACTGCAGTACAGGAGAACAAGTACTGGCCCTAACCACCTTCATCGAAAATGGCTTCGAGAGCAGACTGAAGACAGGGGCTGTGTTTCTCGATCTTACAGTCGCTTATGATACGGTCTGGCACAAAGGCCTCCTCCTGAAACTTATAAAGGCGATCCCTGCTTGGGCAACAGCAATTATAAAAACCCTGCTGACCAACCGAAGGTTCAGAGTCCACCTCAGTCAGAACACAAGTGCATGGAGAATGCAGAAAAATGGACTCCCACAAGGCTCAGTTCTAGCTCCAACTCTGTTCAACCTCTACATAAACGACCTGCCTACTACAAAATCCCGCAAATTCATCTATGCAGACAACATCTGTTTGGCATTCCAAGCACCAGACTTTGAACCACTGGAACGGGTGCTCACGGAAGATCTTGCCAAACTGGACCAGTTCTGCAAAATCTGGCGCCTAAAACCAAGCCCAGCAAAAACCGTCTCCAGTGTATTCCATCTCCACAATGCAAAAGCTGCCAGAGAACTAAACATCCACCTGAGCGGACTCAAGCTTAAGCATGCCCCAAATCCAACTTATCTTGGAGTGACCCTTGATAGGACCTTATCCTTCAAGGAACATCTAAAGGGGATGGCTGCTAAGGTGAAGGTATGAAACAACCTGCTCTGCAAGCTCGCTGGTGCAAAATGGGGGGCGGCAGTCTCCACCCTGCGCACCTCAGCACTGGCCCTTTCATACTCTGTAGCAGAATATTGTGCCCCTGTCTGGTCCAGGTCATCTTACACACACCATGTAGACACCCAGCTCAACTCAACCATGAGAACTATAACTGGAACAATCCGCTCAACACCACTCCCCTGGCTCTCTGTACTGTCAAACATAGCCCCTCCACACATCCGGCGAGCAGCATTAACTCAAAGGATGCTCCAAAAAGTTAAAGATTTTCCTCACTTACCAATCCATGCAGATATCTACACCCCACCCACTGCCCGACTTTCATCCAGACGGCCAATTTGGAAAAACCCTCCCCCAGCTGACTTTACCATCCAGACAGCTTGGCAAGAGGAATGGGAGACCAAGGAGGTCCCAAACAAACAGCTGGTGATAAACCCCAACCAACAGGTCCCGGGCACCAACCTTCCAAGGAGACAGTGGTCTACACTCAATCGCTTCAGGACTGGACATGGCCCCTGCTTGGCCAGCCTTCACAGATGGGGCAGTAGCCCTAGCCCACTGTGCGCATGTGGAGAGGAGCAAACAATGGAACACATCATAGAGGCTTGCCCGCTCCAAAGACTGGAAGGAGGATTACACACCCTCCATACAGCAAACCAGGAGGCAACTGCTTGGCTTAAGGACTTTCAATTCAATTCAATTCAATTCAACTTTATTTATATAGCGCCATTTCACAACAACAGTCATCTCATAGCACTATCAACTGTAGGGAGGACCCCCACAGTTGCAGAAAGACCCCAGCAATCAGGCGATCCCCTGTGAGCAAGCACTTGGCGACGGTGGAGAGGAAAAACTCCCTTTTAACAGGAAGAAACCTCCAGCAGAACCAGGCTCAGGGAGGGGCAGTCATCTGCTGCGACTGGCTGGGGGGTGAGGGGATAGAGAAGAAGAAAAGAACAGACATGTAGAGAGCAAACAGCACGATGGGGACTCAATCTATGGGAGAGAACAAACAAATGTTAATGACCAGCAAAAAAAAAATATTTCATAGAGAGTGAGGAAAGGAGTGAGGCCCAGTGCATTACTGGAGGTCCCCCGGCTGACTAAACCTATTAGCAGCATAACTAAGGGAGGGTTCAGAAAACACATGATCCCTCCCTAATTGTAGGCTATATCAAAAAGGTAGGTTTTAGCCCTATTCTTAAAAACAGAGATCGAGTCTGACTCCCGAATCCAGATTGGCAGCTGATTCCACAGGAGAGGAGCTTGATAACTGAAGGCTCTGCCTCCCATTGTACTTTTGGAGATTCTAGGTATTACAAGTAAACCTGCATTTTGGGAGCGTAGTGCTCTGTTAGGATGATACGGTAGTATCAGATCTTTTAAATAAAAAGGAGCCTGATTGTTTAGAGCTTTGTAAGTAAGAAGAAGGATTTTAAACTTAATTCTAAACTCTATGGGAAGCCAATGAAGGGAGGCCAGAACCGGAGAGATATGATCTCTCTTTCTAGTACCTGTTAAAACTCTTGCTGCAGCATTTTGGATCAGCTGAAGACTTTTTAAAGATGTTTTAGGACAACCTGATAATAAAGAATTACAATAATCTAATCTCGAGCTAACAAAAGCGTGGATCAGCTTCTCAGCATCACTCTGAGACAAGATGCTCCTAATCTTGGCAATATTACGCAAATGATAGAAGGCAGTCTTAGAAACAAATTTAATATGTGAATTGAAGGACAAATCCTGATCAAAAATAACTCCAAGGTTCCTCACAGAGCTATTAAGAGAAAGAGTAACTGCATCCAAACTGAAAGTTTGATTTGGAAAGGAATTTCTAAGGTTTTTTGGACCAACAAGAATGACTTCAGTCTTATCTGAATTTAATAGCAGGAAATTACAAGTCATCCAAACTTTGATTTCCTTAAGACAGGCTTCTAACTTGGCTAATTGATTAGTATCATCTGGCTTCATTGACAGGTATAATTGTGTGTCATCTGCATAACAGTGAAAATGTATACAGTGCTTTCTAATAATGTTGCCTAACGGAAGCATATATAAACTAAAAAGAGTAGGGCCAAGCACAGATCCCTGTGGAACTCCATGACTAAGCTTTGAGCTGAGAGAAAACTCATCATTTACATGAACAAACTGGAACCTATCAGATAAATAAGATCTAAACCACTGCAACGAAGTTCCATTAAGTCCAACATAGTGTTCTAATCTATCAAGTAGAATATTATGATCAATAGTATCAAAAGCTGCACTAAGATCTAAAAGGACAAGTACAGAAACTAGTCCATTATCAGATGCAATGAGGAGGTCGTTAGTGACCTTCGCTAAGGCTGTTTCAGTGCTATGATGGATTCTAAACCCAGATTGAAACTCCTCAAATAAACCATTTCCCTGCAGGTGGTCAAATAATTGCATAGCAACAACTCTTTCTAAGATTTTTGAAATGAAAGGGAGATTAGAGATTGGTCTATAGTTAGCTAAAGCTCCTGGATCTAGCGTTGGCTTTTTGAGTAAGGGTTTAATTACAGCCGTTTTAAAAGCCTGCGGTACATGGCCTAAAGTTAATGAAGAATTGATTATATGAAGAATAAAGCTACCAATAAGTGGGAAGACTTCTTTAAATAACCTGGTAGGAATAGGGTCTAAAAGACAAGTTGAAGGTTTGGATGAGGAAACTATTTTGTCTAACTCACAAAGGTCGATTGGAGTAAACTCATCAAGACAGACATCAATAGAAGGAGTTGTAGTAGTTACAGTATTTAAGTTAACTGTGGGAAGAATCTGATTGATTTTATCTCTGATGGATGAAATTTTATTATTGAAAAAGTTCATAAAGTCCTGACTAGTAAGCTCTAAGGGGATGCTAGGATTGACAGAGTCCTGACTCTTTGTCAACCTGGCTACAGTACTGAAAAGAAACCTGGGATTATTCTTGTTCTCTTCTATTAATGCAGAGTAATAACTCGTTCTAGCTTTTCTAAGAGATTTTTTATAAATTAAAAGATGATTTCTCCAAGCTAAATAGATTTCATCTAAATTAGTAGAGCGCCATTTTCTTTCTAATTGACGAGTCTTCTGTTTTAAGCTACGAGTTTCTGTGTTGAACCAAGGAGTTAGAAATCTCTGATTAGACTTTTTCTTTTTTAAGGGGGCCACCAAGTCTAGAGCCTGATGCAGAGAAGCTGAAACACTATCCACCATGTTATCAATTACAGAAGGAGCAAGCTGTCTATAGCTTATTTCCGTTGTGTTGACACATGGCATAGAGGAAACAATCTGCATAAATTTGGAAACAGCATCATCTGAGAGGCATCTACTGTGATAATATTTTTCTTTAGGCGCCAAATAGTCAGAAATAGTAAAATCAAAGGTTAACAGACAATGGTCTGACAGTACAGGGTTATGAGGAGACACTACCAGATTTTCTATTTCTATGCCATATGTCAGAACAAGGTCCAATGTATGGTGGAGGTAATGAGTAGAATTTCCTACTTTCTGAGAAAACCCAATCGAGTCTAATATTGAATTAAAAGCCACATTAAGGCAGTCACTATCTACATCCACATGTATATTAAAGTCCCCTACTATAATTATTCTATCAGATTTCAGCACTAAATCAGCTAAGAAATCAGGAAATTCGGATAAAAATTCTGAATAGGTTGATGGGGGACGATAAACTATGGCAAATAAAATTGGGTTTAACCTGGAATTGCTAAAGTGCCCAATACTGAGGACCAGGCCCTCAAAGGAATTATAACATGTTTTTTGCTTTACATTAACTAATAATTTGGAATGGTAAATTGATGCTACTCCTCCTCCACGACCAGAACTTCTGGGATTTTGACAGTTTAAATAACCAGAGGGAGTTGATTCATTTAAACCAACATAATCCTCTTGTCCTAACCAAGTCTCTGTAAGGGAAATTAAATCAATCTGATGATCAATTAACAGATCATGGACTAACAGAGACTTGGGAGTTAGAGACCTAATATTTAATAAACCACATTTAATTTTTAAATTATGAGGAGGAACAGAGGCCAAATCATTCAATTTAGAGGCTTTATGTTTAATTTGAGTTTTACCAATATTTTGCTTTATCACTTTGGGATGCTTATACATTATATTTTTATTTACTTTGGAGGGAGCAGACAACGATTCTCTGATGGGGAAGACAGGGGCTAAGCTGAGGGGTGGCGGATGAAGAGGAGCTGCAGAGAGGCGTGTAAGACTGAGACTCTGCTTCCTGGTCCCAACTCTGAGTAGTCATGGTTTTGGAAATTTGGATAAAAAAGATGCCACTTTGCATTCGCTAAATAAA
This sequence comes from Pholidichthys leucotaenia, assembly GCA_020510985.1. NCBI lineage: Eukaryota > Metazoa > Chordata > Actinopteri > Cichliformes > Pholidichthyidae > Pholidichthys > Pholidichthys leucotaenia. The sequence continues at coordinate 153,444,440 of CM035848.1, forward strand.
TAAACGGATTCCTGCCACGGACGTGCTGTCAGGAAACGCACATCAAGTTTTCAACAAGGATAACTTTTTCAGGTGAGTGGGAACTTTGTCTGTCTGTATTTCATCCAGACAGTGAATTAATGTCTTTTCATGTATTTACATTGAGATAACGTAATCGTGCTGTGTGAAAAATTCACCCATTCACGTTTGATGTGAAGGCACCTTTACAGTAAACGCCACTTTCCCTTCTCACTGTGTGTTGCTGTAGTTACACAAACACAGAGGGGCACGTCCGCCGTTTGGTCTGCTGGATACTCCGCTTGCATTCACACGGCAAGCGAAGCACACCCGACTGCGTTTGCAAGCGAACCAAGACCCCCCTTTTCAGGGGGGACCAGAATTCGCTTGTTTACTGCTGCACCAGAGTTCCAGGTGCATTCAGATGGCGCCAAACGAAGCGAATTATCCACAGAATACACACTTTGGTCCTTTAGTCTGGACCAAACAGTGGCTGTGTGAATGCACCCGAAGAGAGAAGGCACGCTGTGATGACATGTGTGGGTCTGCAAAGGTGTGCGTATCTTAGGCTGTATTCACACCAGGATAGTCCGGGAGTCTCGGTTCAACTCGGCAGGGAATGGCAAGAATTTTCACACCTTCATCTGTTTCGGTTTGCATTCACACAGTACTTCACTCAAGCGGACCAACAGCTGCTCGTTTGTGGTGTTGTAGCCGAAACCACCACTGACCAGGAAGAAAAAATCTCAGCGAAGAAGAGAAAACCGGCTCATCGATTGGCCAGGACCGAAAAGGGAAATCCAGTGTTATGGTGAGAATTGCTCGCTTGCCAAGAATTGCATCCCATCCACCAAAACTATAAAACATAACACTACAGCCAGGCTTGTAACCATTCGTGCATTTTTAGAAGTATCCATTATAAATTTTTAGAAGTAAAAATTATTACTTCATGTAAATTATCTTTTTTTTTTTTGTAACTTAGATTTTTATTCATTTTTCATCATATATAATGCATTCAGATCACATTCTACATTTAAAAAACAAAGGGGTTAGGGTAGGGAAAAAGAAAAAAAAAATAAAGGGGGGGGAACAAATGTTGGAGCATCAAGTTTTTAGTTTCCATCTCTTAATTCTTCTGGTTTTTTCAGTGTCTTTGGTTATTCTTTCAATTTCTGTCTCGTTGTTGCACTTTGTAGTGTGTCCATTTCCGCCATTTTTTCTCCCATAGTCCTTCTTGCATTCTTCGTCGATATGTTAGTTTTTCCATCATACGTATGTCCTCAACAATGTCAGTCCATTGTTCTTGGTCAGGAAGAACTTCTGATCGCCATTTTTTTGTGATAGTTTTTTTACATGCAATCAACAAGATTTTAACTAGATATCTGTCCTCAGCCTGTATAACATTGTCTCTTTTAAGATCACATAAGTACATCAGGTTACAGTTCATTGGTATATTATATCCTAATATCCTCTGTATTGTCACATGTATAGATTTCCAAAATGATGATATTTTGTAGCATTTCCAAAACATATGTGAGTGGTCTGCATTTTGAGCCCCACATCCCCTCCAGCATAAAGATTGGGTATTTGTATATTTTCCTTGAATCTGTGGTGTAATGAAAAAGCGAATCAGGTTTTTCCATCCAAATTCCCTCCATGTCCTTGAATTTGTTGATGTGTGTTGTGTTTTCCATATTTCCTGCCAGCTTTCTTCTGTTATGTTTAAATTGAGCTCTTTCTCCCATTTCTCCTTTATATAGTTACTTGTATGATTGTTTGTCATAAGTTTCTGATATAGCTTTGAAATAATTCTTATTTTATTTCCTGTATATGAGCTTAAAATAAGTTGTATAATCTCGTTCACATCTGTTTGGAGGTTATGCCTAATCTTCTTCATATAGTAATCTCTCATCTGCAGATATCTGAAAAATTCCGATCTTTCTAGTTTAAATTTTCTCCTGATATTTACAAAGCTCCCGAGATCTTTTTTTCCGATATTGCCCCATGCTGTGATTCCCTTGTTCACCAGATTTTTGTATCCCCTATCTTGTTTTGCCGGTTCAAACTGACTGTCCAATGCTACCCATTTCAATAGTTTTATGTCTTCCCTTATATTATATTTTTGTACTATTTTATACCACAGTTCTAAAGTAAATTTAGTGATTGGGTCTATTTGTTTGATTTGCTTATATGCATCTTTATCTCCTATTATGCTTTGTACTGGGAGTCCCTCAATTTCCTTTTCCATTTCTTTCCATTTTGCCTCATATCCCTCGTCGCACCAACATATGATATATCTTATTTGTGCTGAGTAGTAATATTCCTTTAGACTCGGTAGGCCCATGCCTCCTTTCTCTTTTGGTAATTGGAGGGTTTTATATTTCACTCTTGGTTTTTTACCTCCCCAAACAAATCTCGATATCATCCTGTCCCACTTTGAGAATTGGGCATCTGGAATCTCTGTTGGTAGAGCCTGGAAGAGGTAAAGTAATCTAGGTTGTATGCTGATTTTGACTGTCTCAATTTTTGAATTCAGATCCATATTTAAGATTGACCATCTATCAATATCTTTTTTTATTTCTTGTTCCAACCTATCATAGTTTGCTTTATATATTTTGCTTAGGTCTTTAGGTATGTTCACTCCAAGGTATTTTATTTCTTTTTGGTTCCAGTTTAGTTTGATCTTATCAGTTATCTGGTTTAGAGGGTTATAGTGGAATGTCAGTATTTGTGTTTTTGTTATGTTTATTATGTATCCTGATAATTTTCCAAAATTTTCTATCAAGTTCATCATTTCCATTATTGATTTATCTGGTTGTTCCAGGTAAACTATAATATCGTCTGCAAATAGCCCAATCTTGTGTTCCGCCCCCTTTATTGTTACACCTTTTAATTTCTTATTTTGTCGTATCGCTTGAGCCAATGGTTCTATGAACAGAGCAAACAAGGTGGGCGATAAGCAGCATCCCTGCCTAGTTGATCTTTGTATATTTACTTTGTCTGTTAAGCTACCGTTTATCTTGATTCTTGCCACAGGTTCTTGATATAGCGTCCTTATGCATTGTACTGATTTTTCGTTAAATCCAAAGCGCTCCAGTACACTATATAGGAATTTCCAGTTAACCCTGTCAAATGCTTTTTCTGCGTCTAAACTCATTATTACTGCGCTTTTCTTTTCTTAATGTATTTGGTTAATTATATGTATTGTTCTCCTGATATTGTCATGTGTTTGGCGTCCCTCTATGAAACCAGTTTGATCATCTTCTATCAATTCCGTCAAGAATGTCTTTATTCGTTTACATATAATTGTTGTGTATATTTTATAATCTACATTTAATAAAGAGATTGGTCTATAGTTTCCGCATTGTTCTTTATCTTTCCCTGGTTTTAAAATAACTGAAATGATTGCTTCGTTCCATGATGGAGGTATTTTGTTGTTGTTCAACGTCCAATTAAATGACTTTAGGAGCTGTGGCGTGAGTTCTTCTATAAACAGTTTATAAAACTCAGATGGGTATCCATCACTACCTGGTGATTTACCATTTTTAAGTGACTTAATCACATCTCTGATCTCTTGTGTTGTTATTTCTGCTGTTAGTTTTTCATTTTGTTGATTTCCTATTGATGGCAAGTCCAATGTGCCTAGAAATTTTTTAATATCTTTAGTATTTGTTTCTTCAGGTTGCGAGTATAGTTCTTGGTAGAAATTATGGAAAATTTCTTCTATGTTTTCTGGGTTAACTGTGGTTTTATTTGTGGTGGGGTCTTTAATCTTGTATACATTATTCATTGTTTGTTGTTTTCTTAACCGTTTTGCCAGCAGTTTTGTGGCTTTTGGCCCCGTTTCATAATATTTTTGCTTTAGATATCTATTTTTCCTTTCAATTTCATCCATTTGTGTTTCTTTTATCTTTGTTTTTTCTTCTTTAATTTCTTGATATATTTTTGGATCATTTGTGCTTTGATGTTTACGTTCTAATTCCCTCAGTCTCTCACATCTTTGTTCATACGCTTCCAGTTTAGTCTTATTTGCTTTTCCTGTTTCAACAGTTAATTTACCCCTTAACACGGCTTTTAGTGCGTCCCATAGTATTGTTGGGTCCACTTCTTCATTGTCATTCTCTTGGATATATTCGTTTATGTTTATTTTTATTCTTTCTTTCATTTTCTCATCATTTAACAGTCCTACGTTAAGTTTCCATGTTGTTTGTCGTTTTCTATTGTTTAAATACAGTATATTTCCATGTATATAGGATTATGATCTGATATTTCTGCCCCTCCAATCCAACAATTTCTCACCCTGTGTCTGTCACCTTCATTCATAAGGAAGTAATCTATTCTAGAGTGTACTTTATGGACTGCTAAATAATGTGTATAGTCTTTTTCGAGTGGGTGCAGGTCCCTCCATATGTCTACCATACCCATTTCTGCCAGTGAGGTTCTTATGAACTTTGTTACATGTTTTTTTGTCTTCTTAACACTTGTTGTGTCAACTTCATGATCCATGACAGCATTTAAGTCTCCTCCACAAATTAGGACTCCTTCACTGTGTGTTGCTATGAGATCAAACAGATGTTGAAACAAACCCTTGTCACTTTCTGGTGGGGCATAGATGTTCACTAATGTAATCTGCATACCATCTATTCTTCCCTTTATTATTACATACCTGCCTTCTTTATCCTGGATTTCCTGTTCACTTTCAAATTGTATTTTGTTTGAGATTAGTATCATGACCCCCCTTTTAGCTCCTCCCTTAAATGAACTGTAGTAGGAGTTCTTATAGCCAAATCTCTTTAGTTTCACATGTTCTGTCTTGCTCAAATGTGTCTCTTGCATAAATATAATTTCAGCTTTTTCCTTCTTGAATTTTCTTATTATTCTTTCCCTTTTAACAGGTGAGTTCAGACCATTCACGTTTAGTGTCATTATCTTAAGATTTTTATCCATATTCATGTTTTTCCATTTTTTTAACTTGTGCTCCTAGCCCCTTTAACAACAAAAATAACACATATTTATATAAAAACACATTAAAAAATCTCGACCTCCGTACTTTGGGCCTTTCTTCTGCCCACTGGTCCCTGTTGGTGGGTGGGGGGTTTGTCTTCACAGAGTAAAGGGCCCTCCCTAGACTTCTAATTACTATCAAAGTAATAGTCATAAGTCTAGAAATGTCCAACAAATATCACTTAAACCTCTCCTAGCCGTCTGTTTCTCTTTTACCTTGTCTTCTTGGCCTTCATTTCTTCTGTGCCTTTCTTAATCTTTGTTATGATCTAGGCTTTCAGTTGAAAGCCTTGTAGCTTGTCCTGGGCCCGCTGCTCTACGTCTCTCCCCCTTCTTCCGCCGTTCGCTCGTCTCCACTCCGGCTGTCGTGATGCGTTCAGGGCCGCCGCTGCTCCAGCCGTTTCCTTCGGCACGCTCACCTCAAGGCCCCGCTCCATCATATCCCGCGCTGCCTCTTCGGCCGTGTTGTAGGTTCTTGTGCCTTCCTCCCAATGAATCCTCATTTTCGTTAGCGGCGTTTGGAATCTAATTTTTTTCTCTTTCAGCGTTTTTTTAATGTTGGCATATTTCTTCCGCTGCTGCACGATTTCTGTCGGGTAGTCATGGTCAAAGAATACCTGTTTGTCGCCGATTCGTATCTTTTTTTTCCATGCTTGCGTCAGGATTCTTTCCTTTATGTCATATTTCACAAAGTTTACCACAACTGACCTGGGTGTAGCGTTTGTTTTCGGGTTCTGTGCCGGTGTTCTGTGCACCCGTTGAATCTGCAGATCCGTTTCTCCTGGTATTTCCAGTTCTTTTTTTAAGAACTGATCCATGAATTTTGTCATCGAGTTGCCTTCAATGTCCTCCGGAATTCCAAAGATGCGCATATTGCTTCGTCTGGATCTGCTCTCCAAGTCGTTTATTTTCTCCTGCATCCTCTGCGTTTGCGTCGTCAGGGTCTGTAGTTGTTCGTTTGCCTCGCTTTTCCAATCTTCTAGCTCCGATATTCGGGTCTGCGCTTCTGTCATACATGCCCGCTGGGAGCGCAGCTCCTCCATGTTTTCCGTTAACTTACGCTCCATTTCTCTTCGGAGGTCCATAATTTCCTCCTTAATTTCTTTTTTCAGTTCCTCCTTAAGAGCCGCTAAATCCTGTTGTAGCTGTCGCTTGAATTCGCTTAACTCTTTACCCAAACTGGCGATGCCAGTGTTCATGTTTTCGAGTCTGGCGTCCTCCATTTTCTCTGCTGTAGACATCTCGTTTTTTTGGGCTTCGCGTACAGCGGTTTTTCCTGCGTTGTTGGAGAGGAATTCTTCAATTTTACCCTGTTTTTGTCCTTGTGCCCGGTTCCTTCGTGTTTTCATCCCTTAGTTTATTGATCCGCTTATGTCGAGTTGGCCATTTACCGATGATTTTTAATCCGGCTAGGGAGAGCTCTTTGTTTAAGTGTTATGTCTCTCCGCCATCTTCCTGGAAGTCCCCATGTAAATTATCTTTAAATTATGTTTATTTGCCAAACGTTTTAAATGGGAAAGACGAGTGTGGAGGTGTTGGAGCAGGTTAGCAGACAAAAAGTATTATAAATGTCCCGCTCAAAATACTGCTTGAAAACAGGCCGAAGTTCTCAAAGTCAACTTCATTGTAAATTTTGCCATATGTACAGCACATATAGAAAATTGAAATTACATTACTCTGACCAGACAGTGATACTCTCTGTGCAGTTTGCGGCTACAGAGTATTCATAGTTTTCAGTGACGTGACCCTTGCAGAGCGCTGGAGAGCAAAACATTACTCCAGCGTGGCAGCCAATGGTGGACAGTCGGCGGGACTGCAACAAAGCTGGACATTTTCCCTCCTGTCCCAAGCCAGGAATACTTAAATTGTGGGGGCATAGTGTGGAGGCTTTCTCAACCCGGAGAGGGAAGGGAGAAGGAGGAAACAATGGACCGATGGAGGAGGTGTCACTGGGGGGTATCAGACGGGACAGTTAGGTCTCTGCACCCCCTGGGGAGAGGAAGAATTACCGGAGCTGCAGAGAGAAGAAAGGTGTTGCTGCGGCGTCAGCATTATGTTATGTTAATGTGCAACACAATTCTTTGTTCATACAACAATGTGTATAGTCGGAAATTCTGGGTCTCGATGCATGGGAATAAAGATACAAAAAAGAAGAATGCAGAGAGACTCATGACTCTTTTGCTGTAAATTATGTTGGAGAAGGAATAAAGTTTCTGTGTTGTTCAGCTCGTTGCCTCGCCTGCCTCCGTTCTACACATTGGTGACCCAAGATGTGCCATGGATAGCGAGCCAAGCACAGCCCCGGAGACTGCCTTTAGGGAGAACACCAGTGCTGCGTGCATGGTCTCAGTTGAGCTCCCAGACTTCTGGCTTCACAACCCGACTGCGTGGTTCTTGCACATAGAAGCCCAGTTCGCACTCTGTGGGAAAAGAACGGACAATACCAGATATTACTACATGGTCGCTGCGCTGGATGCGCGCACCACACAACAGGTGACGAGCCTGCTCCAGAAGCCGCCGGCCCAGGGAAAATAGGAAGCGCTCAAGAGGATGCTTCTCCAACGCTATACTCTTTCCGACAGTGAGAGGGCAGAGAGGCTCCAAGCCCGTTCGGAGTTAGGGGACAAGTCAGCAGTGGAGCTGATGGAGAGCATGTTGGTGCTGAGGGGGAAGGATGACAAATCTTTCCTGTTCACCCACTTGTTCCTCAGGAACCTACCGGCTACAGCGAGGGCAATCCTGGCTAACTTGCCGTGGCTGGTGGCCAAGGACTACTGTGCCCTGGCACAGGAAGCAGACTGCATCATCTTGGCGACGCGCAGACAGTGGCACCGGCATCCATGAGGGACTCCAGCGAGGTCGAGGAGCCATTCGTGGTAGCTGGGACGAACACTAAAGGACGAAGGAATGGGGTTATCTGTTTTTATCATCGCTGTTTCAGCTCATATGCCCAATGCTGCCTGTCACCATGCCAATTCAAGAAGCCGGGAAGACGGCAAATTTGGAATTCGGTGGCAGCTGCAACCGATGGCAACAGGAACAGACTGCTTTATGTCACGGACACACGTTCGGGGAGACAGTTTTTGGTGGACTCCGGCTCCCAGAAGAGCCTCATCCAACCAGTCAACATAAACAGGGTGGCAGGACGCAGCAGCCCCGAGCTCACGGCCACCAACAGATCCACCATCAGGACATTTGGCGAACGGACATTGACGATATGCTTACATAGACACAACTTTCAGTGGAACTTTGTGATAGCTGCATGTTCCAGACCCATTTTAGGCACAGATTTTTTATGTGCTTATGGGTTATTAGTTGATGTTGCTAATAGGAGATTAGTGGATGCTGTCTCTTTTGCCTCTTTGCCCTGTACAGCTTGGGGAGCTGGGTCGACAACACTGGCTAGCATTATAGCTCCAGGGGGTAAGTACCAACAGTTACTCGCACAGTTCCCAGCACTCACGGCCCTGATGTTTTCAGCTACGATAACGAAGCACGGGGTTGAACATTTCATAACTACAAAAGGGCCGCTGGTATTCGCGCGACCTTGGCGCCTGGACACAGCTAAACTGGTCAGCGCGCGTGAGGAGTTCGCCAACTTAGAACAGTTGGTTGGTGGTGTGTGTATGTGTGTGAGTGGGTGTGAGTGGGGGCTTGAATATGAGCGGGTGCAGAAGTGGGTATGTTTATTGTGAGTGGGCAGGTGGGGCTGTGTGTGGGTGTAGGTGGGCATGTGTGATGGTGGGTAGGGGTACGTGTGTGTATGGGTGCGGTTACCTGTGGGTGGATGTCTGGGGGTGGAGGACGTACAGTGGGGCAAAAAAGTATTTAGTCAGCCACCAATTGTGCACGTTCTCCCACTTAAAAGATGAGAGCGGTCTCCAATTTTCATCATAGGTATACTTCAACTATGAGAGAAAAAATGAGAAAAAAAATCCAGAAAATCACATTGTCTGATTTTTAAAGAATTTATTTGCAAATTATGGTGGAAAATAAGTATTTTGTCATTTACAAACAAGCAATATTTCTGGCTTTCACAGACCTGTAACTTCTTCTTTAAGAGGCTCCTCTGTCCTCCACTCGTTACATGTATTAATGGCACCTGTTTGAACTCGTTATCAGTATAAAAGACATCTGTCCACAACCTCAAACAGTCAGACTCCAAACTCCACTATGGCCGAGACCAAAGAGCTGCCAAAGGACACCAGAAACAAAATTGTAGACCTGCACCAGGCTGGGAAGACTGAATCTGCAATAGGTAAGCAGCTTGGTGTGAAGAAATCAACTGTGGGAGCAATTATTAGAAAATGGAAGACATACAAGACCACTGATAATCTCCATGACGCCGAATGCAGCTGAACAGAGCGCCACTAACAGGGATGGAATGGGTCCACAAAACCGAATGATCGGACCCGCAGTAGGCCTCAACACCATCTCCACCACTATTGGCACCCATCAAGATCACCGCGCAGCTGGGGCCAGTGACCTTCCAGCTGGCAGGTGGTTTGGTGTGGCATGCCATCCGTCTTTGCTGAGTTCGAGTAGCTGCCCTGGATGACACGGCTACGCAGGAGTCGACTTGCACGGTGTGGGACCTGGACTGGGATTTCTAAGAAGATGATCCCAGTCCATGGGCCTCCACACCTCTAGGGGCACATCCACCATGGGCTCGCCACAAGGCCCCTCTGAACTGAACTGCCTTCCTCAGTAAAATGGACTGTTTAGCTAGGGGCGTGGCTGCCAGCGAATAGTGGCACAATAAACTACTCAGTTGCTCTGGGCCACGCAGTAGTCTACCCGCTGGCCCTAGCTAGTTTGGGAGTTTTACTGTATCAAATTGGGGAGGGTCAATTCGACTATATTTATTGCTCTGTTTTCCGGGGGGGGGGATGGGGGGTTGAATGTGGTGTTCTGAAACCACAAGTTTGGTCAGCGTCAGCGTGATGACGTGGCCTCTCGGTGACGTCATCACGTCAAACATATAAATGTGAGGGACGGCCATTTTACAGCCTCTTCTTTGGTGCTCGGCCTCCCAACTGACAATACCCTGTATCACCATAATTACCCTTTTGTAATAAAGTTCATGTTTCCAGAGAACTCCACTCTCTGTTGGTCATTCCACATTTTCAAAACTTAACCACCCCCTTCCTGATTTCTTATATTTTTGCATATTTATCACACTTAAATGTTTCAGCTCATTAAACAACATTTTAATATTAGACAAAGATAACCTAAGTAAACACAAAATACATTTTTAAATTATGGTTTCATTTATTAGGGAAAAAAACTACCCAAACCTACTTGGTCCTATGTGGAAAAAGTAATTGCCTCCCTTGTTACATCTTGAATTAACTGTGATTAACCACATTTTTGGAAAGCTGAATTCAATTTAACTAGCCACACCCAAGCTTGATTACTGCCAGACCTGTTGAATCAAGAAATCATTAATAGAACCTGTCTGACAAAGTGAAGTAGGCTAAAAGATCTAAAAAAGCAACACATCATGCCATGATCTCAAGAAATTCCAGAGTAGATGAGAACAAAAACAACATCTAAAGAACTACAGACCTCACATGCCTCAACTTGGACACTAGTCCATGATTCAACAATAGGAAAGAGACTTGGCAAAAATGGCATCCATGGGAAAGTTTCAAGGCAACAACCACTGCTGACCAAAAAGAATACAAAGGCTCATCTCACATTTGCCAAAAAAACATCTTGACGATCCCCAAGACTTGGGAGAATATTCTGTGGACTGATGAGACAAAAATTAAACTTTTTGGAGGGCATGCATCCCATTACATCTCAGCATTTCATAAAAAGAATATCATACCAACCCTCAAACGTGGTGGTGGTAGTGTGACGGTCTGGGGCTGCTTTGCTCCTTCAGGACCAGGACAGCTTCCCATGACTGATGCAACCATGAATTCTGCTCTCTACCAGAAATAGTCCATGAGCCAGCCCCAATATTTTGACGTTTGACAATCAAATTAGTGAACAGACCCAATCATGATTTTTGGTTAGCCTGGTTTCTAAAGTGTCAAAAACAGGGCTTGGACGTTTTGGTTCGGTAGCTTAGTGCCCCAACAGCAGCCATATTTAAAGGTCGTCTATATTTTTAGCTCTATGACATCTGGTCAGATGTTTGGTCATAACTTTCTCATAGGTAAACCAATCTTCATGGAATCAGTCTTATTTTGTTCAGAATTACTTACTGCAGATGCTCATTATATAATTATGTAACTTATTGCTGTAATAAAATTACATTTTAATGCTCAAAACAGTGTTTTAACCATTTATCATATTCAAACGTGGAGGATTTTTCCCAAACACTTGCATATCACCCAAACACTTGTCCTTCTCTCCAGTTATACTAATCAAATCATTTTATATTACAGGTGTAACCATCTTCAGTACAGTCAATGAGACGGCATCACCATGTCTGAACCTAAGAAGAAAAGACGAGCAGCAGAGAAAGTTCCGTGCATTCTGTATGGAAAGCTGACTTTGCCTGATGAGCTTGTTCGGTTGACGGTTGCTTCTGCTTGGAAAACACTCTATGAGGCAGCAAAAGTTCGACACTTTGAACCAATCATGAAGCTTGCCAGTGATGATATGAATAAAGTTCCTGACATTCTCTACCATAGTAGTTGCAGATCAGACTTCACGCATAAGAAAACTCTTGCGAAACTGACTGATCCTAATCCTGCCACAGATGAGCAGAAGGATGAACAACCAAGGCAATCGAAACGCCAGAGGACATCCAATACATCATCACGTGTATATGACAAGAATTGTATATTCTTTGAAAAACAGTCAAAATACACAAAGGGTTCGAAAACACGTGAAAGACTGATTCAAGCGCTGGATTTGCGTGCTGATACACGAATACGAGATGCTGCAACTAAAAAATCAGATGTAAGGATTTTGTCAGTTACCTCAAGAGATATCGTGGCGGCTGAGGCCCATTACCATGCCTCTTGCTACAAAGCATACGTGAAGGAACAGCCAGTTGTGGACAAAATCAATGAACAAACTGAAGTTGACGCAGCGAGGGTTGACTTGTACAGATACATGCGTAGTGATCTGTTTTCGAAACCACGCATCATTCCGCTTTCAGACCTAATTTCAAAACTGGAGTCTCTCTTAAGTGAAAAGGGTGTCGAAATTAGTGAATCAACAAAGAACAACCTCAGACGAAATCTCAAATCAGAATTCGGCGAGACCTTGCACTTTTTTACGCATAAGCGCAGGGTTTACATTCGTCCTAACACGCTAACTACGGACGCGATTGCCTGTGATTACCTAGACCTTAAAAGTGACTTGGCAGAGCTGTGTTACGGGGAAAAATGTGAACAGATGATAAATCAAACAGCTCTCATTTTGCGTGAGCAAGTCAGAAACGAGATGAAAGGCCAGAGTTGGCCTCCAAAACCTGATGAACTGACAGAAAAGTATATCGATCTGCTAGCTTGCCTTACTGACTTTTTGCAGGTACTCATTGGTGGCCGGCAGGCTTTGCCTTCTGATCGGGCAAACAGACTGGCATGGTCTTTAGGTCAGGACATCTTGTATGCTGTAACCAACGCGCAGGTCATCACGCCGAAACATGTCCTCTTGCCTTGGGTCATCAAGACTCTCTCTGGGAATGTTGAGCTCATTCGCATCTTAAATCAACTTGGTCATGGGTGCTCTTACACTCGGCTGGAGGAAATTGATACAGCACTTTGCATTGAGAAGATGAGCAGTGTTGATGAAGGGGCACCACTTCTCCCTTTAGGGACACATCCCCTAATCCCAACAGTGCTTGCATATGATAATATTGATGCCCTGGAGGAAACACAGAGTGGTGCTGGAACTTCACATCGCGTTAACGGCATCATTGTGCAACCAGCTTTCTCAACTTGTGCAACAGAGAGATTACCAACGCCAGCTTTGAGCAAACAGGATAAAAGGCGCACGGTCGAAGCAAACGTGGACCCTCTGCCACTCTATATTTCGGCAAAGAAAGAATCGCCGCCTCCTCTGAAATCGCCAATTCTTTCACTACCGTTCGAGGATGCATCAAGAAGTGCTTGTCAACGCAATCGCCTGCATGAGACATCATGCCAAACTACTAGTTCTTGGACAGGGTTAAATATCCAAACAAGAGGTCAGGGTGGAGTCAGCGCAGACAAAGTTGGCTATTTGCTCACCATAAATGCCCCAGCGACTGATATTTCAACGGCACAAGAAATTCTCTGCAATGCTCTTTCCATACAAGAAACTTTGTCATTGATATCTCCAGATTGGCAACTATCATTGGTAGGGATGCGTGCACTGCTTTGTTGGGTGTTCATGCTTGGACTGGCTGTGATTCTGTAAGCGCTTTCTCTGGCCAAGGAAAGATCAAGGCAGTTAACTTGATTCGTTCAAATGACACATTTCGTGAAACATTCTCTCGTCTTGGGGAAGAGTGGAATGTTGCAGATGAGCTATTTTCAACCCTGGAAAGATTTGCCTGCAGCATGTATTCATGCAGTGCAAAGAGTACAACCGTGAACGACCTGAGATATGAAATATTCCGGTCCAGAAATGGTGATGTGTCTTCAGGACAATTGCCTCCTTGTAAGGATGCTCTCCATCAGCACACCAAAAGGGCAAACTACCAGGCGGCCATTTGGAGACGATGCCTTGAAAACTCGCCCACGATTCCAGAAGCTGCAGATGGACATGGATGGAAAGTTGAAAGGGATGGGCAAATTGGCACTGAATGGATAACAGGAGCACCTGCACCCGACATAGTACTTTCACTGATGTCATGCAAATGTGTCAGAGTGTGCAAAGTTGGCACTTGTCCATGTATTGACAATGGGTTACCTTGCACGCCAGCCTGTAAATTGCAGGACTGTGACAATATGAGAGAGGAGGATGAGATGGAAATAGTTCCCGACAAGGATGGAAGTGACTCCGATGATGACATTGAGTAAGGCCTGAATGCAATTTCAGGATACAGCGGATATGAGTGCTCTAGGTCTTAAATGACTTCTGTGTTTCCCTAAGTCATACTAGTGGCAATAACATCATTGCTAATTGTTTATAGATGCTGAATGAATCCTTCTAGATATTTCATGAACAAAATTAATCATTTGATGACCATTTACTGTTTTACAGCAAACTTCCTATCAAAAATAGTGTTAAAAAACGCATTTTTCTTACCTAAAAACGTTAAATTTTGAAAGGTAGTGTAGCATAACAATTATATCAATTATACATGAATGTCTGTGGAATTTGATTCTGAGTAAAATAAGACCAATCCCATTAAGATTGGTTGATCCGTTTAGAAGGTATGGGCAAATTTCCAAGTACATGTTGTGTGAGCTCGAAAACGTTGGCCATTCTTCAAAATGGCTGCCGTTGGGGCACAAAGCTACCGAGCTGAAACGTCCAAGGCCAGTTTTCATATACTTCAGGCATCATACTAAACAAAAATCAAGGTTGGATCTGTTCACTAATTTGATAGTCATATTCGGTCTGGCTCATGGACTAAAAATTCTGAAGGAGAATGTCCAGCCATCAGTCTGGAACCTTAAGCTCAAGCCCTCCACTGTGGCTGAATTAAAACAATTCTGCAAAGAATAATGGGCCAGAATTCTTCAACAGTGATGTAAAAGACTCATTGCTAGTTATTGCAAATGATTGCAGTTGTCGCCACCAAGGATGGCACAACCAGTTATTAGGTTTAGGGGCAATTACTTTTTCACATTGGGCCAGGTAGGTTTAGATCATCTTTTACCATTAATAAATGAAATCATAACATTTTGTAATTACACGGGTTATCTTTGTCTAATATTAAAATTTGATGATCTGAAACATTTAAGTGTGACAAATATGCAAAAATATAAGAAATTGGGAAGTGCAAATACTTTTTCACAGCACTGCATGTTAAATGTGAAACAATCAAATTAAAATCCAGGTTGAAACAGAAATTTCAAGTTTTGCTTTAAAGCTTTGTATAGCCATAATGTGTGTTTGTCTAACTCACTGCAATGAGGTAAAAACCTGTGCAGTATACAGTGGTGTGAAAAAGTGTTTGCCCCCCTTCCTGATTTCTCATTTTTTTGTATGTTTGTCGCACTTAAATGTTTTAGATCATCAGACAAATTTAAATATTAGACAAAGATAACACAAGCAAACACAAAATGCAGTTTTAAAACGAAGGTGTTCATTACACTGGTCAACACCAAGTTTATTGTTTAAGTTTTTTTAGCTGATTTAGGACAATTTTGATGTGCTGAATCCAAAAATCACATTGGTTTTGCTCAATCAGGTCAACTTTTTGAACTATGGCCACAAGTTTTTTACATTTTTGTTTACATGTATGGGTTTTTTGCTTTATATGATGCAAAATGGGCTGCATGGTGGCGCAGTGGTTAGCACTGTGGCAGCACAGTTTTATCCTCGGCCGGGGGATCGCGGGGACCGTGAGATCGTGGGTTCGATCCCTGCCCCGGGCCAACAGTGATCTGTGTGGAGTTTGCATGTTCTCCCCGTGTTTGCGTGGGTTTACTCCGGGATTTCTCCGGTTTCCTCCCACATGCCAAAAACATGCAGGTTAGGGAGTTAAGGGGTGCTTGCGCACACAGCGACCGGCAGCTGGTGGTTTGTCACCAGACTGCAAAACAAATCTACCTACGGGTACAAAATAAGTAATAAAAAAAAAATTATTTTTTATTTCTTGAAATTCTGTGAATTTTGAACAATGATGACGTAACGTTCAATTTACCTGTACTTACCTTTATCAGTGTCTACTATTCAATTTACAGTACAACTGTACAACTGCTGTACAACTGTCTACAACTTAGCATAAAAACCTGACCTGATCGAGAGAAACAGATGTCATTTTTGGATTCAGCGGTGCAAAATTGTCTTAAATCAGTTGAAAAAACACAGACAACTTACAAAAAAATTATTTTTGTTATGTTGTGTTATTAAGGGGGGAAAAAATCCAAACCTACATGGCCCTATGTGAAAAAGTGATTGCCCCCTAAAACTAATAACTGGTTGGGCCACCCTTAGCAGCAACAACTGCAATCAAGCCTTTGCAATAACTGGCAATGAGTCTTTTACAGCACTGTGGAGGAATTTTGGCCCACTCATCTTTGCAGAATTGTTGTAATTCAGCCACGTTGGAGGGTTTTCAAGCATGAACTGCCTTTTCAAGGTCATGCCACAGCATCTCAATCGGATTCAGGTCAGGACGTTGACTAGGCCTCTCCAAAGTCTTCATTTTGTTTTTCTTAAGCCATTCAGATGTGGACTTGCTGGTGTCTTCTGGATAATTGTCCTGCTCTAGAACCCAAGTGCGCTTCAGCTTGAGGTCACGAACAGATGGCCGGACATTCTCCTTCAGGACTTTTTGGTAGACAGCAGAATTCATGGTTCCATTTATCATAGCAAGTCTTCCAGGTCCTGAGGCAGCAAAACAGCCCCAGACCTTCACAATACCACCACCATATTATATTTTGGTATGATGTTCCTTTTCTGAAATGTTGTGCTACTTTTACGCTGGATGTAATGGGACACACACCTTCCAAAAAGTTCAACTTTTGTCTTGTCAGTCCACAGAGTATTTTCCCAAAAGTCTTGGGGATCATCAAGATGTTTTCTGGCAAAACTGAGACGAGGCTTTATGTTCATTTTGCTCAGCAGTGCTTTTCGTCTTGGAACTCTGCCATGCAGACCATTTTTGCCCAGTCTCTTTTTTATGGTGGAGTCATGAACGCTGACCTTAACTGAGGCAATTGAGGCCTGCAGTTCTTTGGATGTTGTTGTGGGGTCTTTTGTGACATCTTGGATGAGTCGTCGCTGCGCTGTTGGGGTAATTTTGGTTGGCCGGCCACTCCTGGGAAGGTTCACCACTGTTCCATGTTCTTATCATTTATGGATAATGGCTCTCACTGTGGTTCGCTGGAGTCCCAAAGCTTTAGAAATGGCTTCTATAACCTTTCCAGACTGATAAATCTCAATTACTTTGTTTCTCATTTGTTCCTGAACTTCTTTGAATTGCAGCATGATGTCTAGCTTTTGAGGATCTTTTGGTCTACTTCACTTTGTCAAGCAGGTCCTATTTAAGTGATTTCTTGATTGAGAACAGGTGTGGCAGTAATCAGGCCTGGGTGTGGCTAGAAAAATTGAACTCAGCTTTCCAAAGATGTGATAAACCATAGTTAATTTATGTTTTAACAGGAGGGGCAATCACTTTTTCACAGATTTGATTGCAGTTGTTGATTGCAGTTGTTGCTGCTAAGGGTGGCCCAACCAGTTATTAGGTTTAGGAGGCAATCACTTTTTCACACAGGGCCATGTCAGTTTGGATTTTTTTTAACCCTTAATAATAAACACCTTCATTTAAAAACTGCATTTTGTGTTTGCTTGTGTTATCTTTGTCTAATATTTAAATTTGTTTGATGATCTGAAACATTTAAGTGTGACAAACATGCAAAAAATGAGAAATCAGGAAGGGGGCAAACACTTTTTCACACCACTGTATGTCAGAACTCAGAGGAGGTGATTTAAAGCACATTCCTAAAAAAGAATCATTATAGATAGTGAAAGGTTGCTCATCCTTCCTATTGGATGACCTAAAATCATACGCAGCATAGCATCCTAAACTGCAACTTTATCATTGCTAGATAGAAAAGGAAGGGATTTAGATATTATATATTTAATTATTTTAAAGTCAAGATTTATCAGCAACACTAATCCCATCCAAAGCATCCAGAATAAATGTCCTAACGGTTGCATTTCCAGCCTTTCCGGGGACTCTGTGTCAGTTGATTTTTTCTGTGTCCCCCTAAACACTAGAATGCATCCACAAAAACAGATCAGACATTGCAATTATACAGCACACTGTCCAAAACAAATCCCAAACACAGGAAATAACGTTGGGCTAACGAGACACAAAGGATACCAAGGTCACTTGGTGCAACACCACTGACTCTCCAACAACGACAGATGAAGCTGGTTGGGGGCCGTCGGAGATTTATAAATATGCCTGTGTGGTGTGATATTTTTGCATGAATGCCTTCTCAGTATTTAAGATGCAATATGGTTTAGGTCCAAGTAGCAAATACCAATATTTTAAGCTAAAACCTGCAGCTTAACCCACAGGCAAACAGAAAGCTGCATCCAAACCAGCATATGGATCTGCAACCACATAATGGAGGTTGCCTATATTTAGGTCTATAAATGCATTAAATGAGCCGGTTGTACTGGGCCACTAGTTCATGTTAGTAGCTATGGCTATTCACAGTATCTGTCCATGACACAGACAGATGGATCTGTAAATAGAGTCTGACTGTGGTTCCAGTGGAAGTCTGCAACTCTCGAATTAGGCTCTGTTGTATAATGAGGCTCACTGCTGTTCCGTGTCACTCGATTAGTAGGTTGTAGTAGACTCAGGCTATAGTTTGGGGTTTGTGGGGGTGGAGAGATCAAATTTGGGGCATGAAGTATAGAAACACAAGAGCAATGGCAGTAGTGGTAAACCTTACTGTTAAAGAGGCAGCACTGCGCCGGGGTGTCTAGATTAAAATTTTAATTTGATTTACAGAATTGTTTTGACTTTCAGGATTTGTAGTATTTTTTTTTTGTACTTCACAGCAAAAGAGTGAGGGTGGAGAGGAATTTGAGGTGGATACACAGGATATGACAAGCATAAGAATTACTGGTTTGACCTCAGAAATGATTGACAGGGAAATTATACCAAATATTTTTGTTGTTTACTTAGAAAACAAAATATGGGATATATTAGAAGAATTCAGAAATGTAAGTTCAGATTTAATCCAACCCTTTAAAAGTTTTTCATTTGTCTGCAAAAGGTCAGATTCACTTGTATTGCATGTGCATGTGGAGAAACGGAAGTAAATCATTCCTCCATAAATTTGTGAAGGTTCACATACAGTATACGCAGGTTACATGGTTTACCCATGTAGTGTGTGTACATGACAAATGCCCGACATGTTTGTGGTTGTGTGAGTCGCAGGAGTTTTTGGACACAGGGCCAAAGACGGGGGCTGTTTGTGGGGAGCTTTCACGACAAGTGAAAGCAGAAACGTTGATATTTGATTCTTCAGCCAATCAGAGAGTTATTCATTGCATGGGTCTGGTCTGACAAAAAAGTGGACAAGAGTATAATTGCCCTGGGGGGACTTTGACAAAGAAGCAGAACAACGAATCGAGGGAAGATAAAGAACCAACTCATCCCACAAAGACACTAAAAACAAGCCATCATGAAGACTCTGACTCTCCTCTTTAATCTGCACTCTTCTGTCAGTGTGCTGGTCCATGGGAGGTAAGACAAACTTGACTCATTAGTGCTGTAATCCCAATATTGATCTGCTGTTAACGTCATTATAATCCCTATCAATATTTCTCCCTGTGCTCATCAGTTGTGGAGCCCGAGGTGATTGTGGACCCCGATGCTGATGCAGCACCTGCTGACCCCACAGCAGCCTCATCATCTGTGTCAGATTCCTCTTCTGAGTCCGATTCAGCCTCATCTTCAGAATCTGACTCTTCCTCAGATTCTTCAGCATCTGATTCAAATTCAAGCTCGAGACTCGGCAGCCTCTCTGAATCGTCAGAGTCGAATCTTCTGAATCTACAGAGTCTTCTTGATCTGATTCAGCTGGATCAGACTCCTCTGCATCTGCCAGTTCTTCAATCATCATCCTCATCTTCCATCGGAGGTCCGGCCCCAGTCCTAGGGTAGATCGCTTTTTTGTTTCCAAGACGGTAGAATTTACATGTAATTTATATTGAATGTTTTACTGAAAAATAAAATTTGAATTTGTGACGTTTGCCTTCACAGCTTCTGAGGTGGTCATGAAAAGAGACCTGGCTGCTGTTCTGCTCAGGAGAAGAAGAGCTGCTCCAGCAAGTGACCCCACCCCACAGCAACTGGAAAGGTAGTCATATTATACAGTATGTCCATGATATTCTGTGCGCTGCTGTTTGACTTTAACACTTGGCAGTTCATTCAGACCTAAAATACAGTATGTACTTTAACTCTTATGTGACATTTGGTCCCATTCTCTCCTTTACTATCCAGCCTGAGGGAGGTGTGTGAGCTGAACGTTGCCTGCGATGAGATGGCTGACACCCAGGGCATTGTTGCTGCATACACCGCCTACTACGGCCCACCTCCGTTCTAAGTTACGCTTCTATTTCTAACATATGAACTGTTGTCTTTGTTGTTGGTGCTGTTTATTGTATGTGTGTCTGTTTTCATAGAGCAGTGCAATTACTCCCTTTAATCCCGAAGTCTAAAACAAGCAAATGAGTCTTAACCGCTGTTATGATGTCAGATGGAGTGATTTTCTTTTAAAGGGCCCATATTGCACATTTCCAATGATTGATTTCAGGTTTTAGCAACTTCAAGGATAGAGTTTTAATAGCCAAAAAGGTGTCAGCGAAACCCTGTCCTCCCAAAAATTTCAGCTTGCTCATTAATATTAATGAGCCTCTGATGTAATTGGGTGATGGTTTTCTGAGAAAGGAGTGGGAAGGCCAATGAAGCAGTCAGGCTGCATTTGTTTAGCTAACTTTTAGAACTTTTAGAACTGAGGGTAGGGCTTGTTGGAACATGGAGACATTTATTTAAGAGTTTAACTAAATAAAGGCAGTGTGAAGTGAGCGTTTTAATATTTTGACAGTGTATATATGACCCATGGACGTTAAAACCCACAAATACAGCTTTGCACAATGCAAGACCTTTAAAAGGCAGAAATCATTGCACAAGTGACCAAGTTTCAGTGGTCCATTTATGAAACAGCCTTTTCCAGGCTTTTGGAGAGAGGCACATGGAGAAACAAGCCTGTGAAATATATAGAATAACAAAATCAGCGGTGCTACACAAGTGCAAATGTTTGCTAATGTACTGATGATTTCATATCATGTCTTTTCTAATCTGGTTGTTCTAGAGCGTAGTTAGTTGATAGTGACATTAGTTCTTAGGGGTATTGTAGTTTTAGTAGGAATAGTTATAGTGTACTGTACAGTGTGAAAAATGCACATCTATTATCTTTATTGATTGTAACCATGAATTGCCTCTGGGTGTGAAAATAATAAATTATTTTTGTTTTGTCAACCTTTTTTTGGCCTGTGCTTTTGTGTTCGTAAATAAAGATTCTTCTATAACAAAATAGTATGTTCACCCTTAAATGCTTAGCCAGAAAAATGTTTCTAGTCACTAGGCAGCATTGTAGATGAGCTCTAATTTGAAGAACTCTGATACACTATTATGTCATTTTTATCGTATGCTGCAGCACAAAGTTACATGGGGCAGGTTATTACACTCCTTCCTGCCACCTAAAATTAGTAAAGCCACACACTGTACAAGCGGGCAGGAGGGGGTGTAATAACCTGCCCCATGGAACTTTGTTCCCTGGATCACCCTATTCTCTCTTGACAATACTTTAGGTCAGGAGAGTTTGCTGGCCAATCAAACACAGTGATACCATAGTCATTAAACCAGGTACTGGTACTTTTGACAGTGTAGGCAGATGCCAAATTCTGCTGGAAAATGAAATCAGCATCTCTATAAAGCTAATCAGCACAGGAAAGTATGAAATGCTCTAGAAATTTCCTGGTAGACAGCTGTGCTAGACTCAGAGAATCTATAGGGTATTGTCAAGAGGAAGATGAAAGACACCAGACCGAACAATGCAGATGAGCTGAAGGCCACTATAAAAGCAACCTGGGTCTCCATAACACCTCAGCAGTACCACAGGCTGATCACCTCTATGCCACGCTGCATTGATGCAGTAATTCATGGAAAAAGGGCCCTGATCAAGTATTGAGTGTGTACATGAACATACAATACTTTTCAGTTGGCCAACATTTCTACTAAAAATATATTTTTTTAACCCCTTGCACTCTGGTCAATTTCCCTAAAAATGCCAAAAAATAACCTACCCAAAGTAAATCAAAGGCTGTTCTTCAACCCTTTGCAGCATCTTCATGGGGTTGGTCTCATTTAAAAGAAAACACTTTGAATTTTTTGGCAAAACAGTCATAATCTCTCTAAGTGCTCCTGCCACTGAGTAACAGTCATCTAAACATACTGAACTTGAAGAAAATAAATTTCGCCTGGGTGTTTTTTTTTTAATACAAATGCTTGCAAATAACACACAGCTGTCAGATCCGGCTGGAAAATGCAACAGAAATGTAGAACCAAGTGTTACCAAGCTGAGGTCCAAATTTGGTAACAATACCACAAAAAATGAATATATTACACAGCTTTTTCTCAGGTTGTTCCCCGGCGTTTTTGAACTGTGCAATTGTGCCAAATGGCACAGTTTGGAAAAAACGTCTATAACTTTTGAATGGTTCAATAAAGAAGCTTGATCTTGGGGCTCTAATGAAAGGTGACACTCAGGACTATCTTGTTAGCTAACCCAGAAACTACTGTCAGTAGTAATGACACAGAGAAAATGAAGTTTCAATTCTAAACACACTTTACTGAACAAAAATGTCATTATACAAACATCTATTTACAAACAACAAGATTCAATTCCAATTCAACTTTATTTATATAGTGCCATTTCACAACAACAGTCATCTCATAGCACTAGGAACCCCCACAGTTGCAGAAAGACCCCAGCAATCAGGCGATCCCCTGTGAGCAAGCACTTGGCGACGGTGGAGAGGAAAAACTCCCTTTTAACAGGAAGAAACCTCCGCAGAACAGGCTCAGGGCGGGGCAGTCATCTGCTGCGACTGCTGGGGGATGAGGGGACAGAGAAGATGAAAGAATAGACATGTAGAGAGCAAAACAGCACGATGGGGACTCAATCTATGGGAGAGAACAAACAGATGTTAGTGACCAGCAAATGGGAACAAATGTGAAATTGAAGTCCTTTATAGGTTATTGGCAATATGCCAGTTATTGTAACAGTCCCGGTTTGGGATCAAACAGAGAGGCTCATCACAGGTGGAGCACTTGAGTGGTGTCTTTTTACCGCAGTGCCTACATCGTGCCCGTCCATTTGTGCGGTGCCCTGAGATAAAGACAATCCTGTGATGTGCAGTGGGTGTAGGATGAGGTGGGGTGGGTGTGGCTGATGGGAGAGCGCACCTGTTGCCCGCTGCGTAGCAAAGGTCTTCCCGAAATGCTTCTGTCTCAGTGGCTTCTCTCCTCTTCCAGAGGTGAGTGCCTTGTGGATGATGTAGGCATTGACGATTGCAATGTCCATGAAGTGTAAAAAAAAGCTCTTATACCACTTCATGTCTTATGGAGCACACTGTAGTAGCCTATCAGGCAATCTGATAGGTCAACTCCCACCCCATACACCTGAATGGACAAAAAACCATAATTTTTAGAACACTTCAATATATTACTCAAGCCAATTGTTAGATTTTTCACATCATTACTACTGTTGTAGTCTTTTACGCAAGGCGGACAGAGATGTCCTTTCTTGACCACTGTCCCTGTGGCATCTTTCACCCTCGGGACACAGTTCTCTCCTGAGTGGGCAGTGTGCACTGTGGAACACATGAACACATCCTTGTGTCTCGCCACTGAGAAAAGAAGGGAGGTCCTTCCTAATCCAGCGGATGCTTCCCCGTGGGAGAGCTGGAAACCAAGCTGTTGTCCTTGGTCTGGGGAAAGCCGAACTTGTTGTGCGGATGGTTCCACCAGGCATAGATCCTCTTTTTCAGGAGATCTGAAAAAGAGCAGTGCTTGTGTAGAATTGTCCACAAAGAGTTTGCACCACTGC
The DNA here is from genome assembly GCA_020510985.1 of Pholidichthys leucotaenia. Classification (NCBI taxonomy): domain Eukaryota; kingdom Metazoa; phylum Chordata; class Actinopteri; order Cichliformes; family Pholidichthyidae; genus Pholidichthys; species Pholidichthys leucotaenia. Next base: position 153,468,205 of record CM035848.1, read on the forward strand.
CCAGGAAACGTGTGTCAAGTAGCTGCATCACTGACTCATAACTGAGTCCCATGCCACTACTTGACTTTGCTTTGCCCTTATACACAAAAAAGTCCCAGGTGTAGCCAGTACTGGAGTCGGCCAACACAAACAGCTTGTAGCCCCACTTCACTGACTTGTTTTTCATATACTGTTTGAAGCCAATGCGGGCTTTTGATGCAACCATCCTCTCATCAATGGAGATGTCCTGACCAGGGTGAAAGTTTCTCCTGCATGCTTCTCTCATCTCTTCATAGAGAGGCTTGATTTTGCTGAGGCAGTCATGCATATCCGTGCCTCTCTTCTGCTCATTGGCCTCTTCTGCTTCTGGGCTGCTGAGGTGAAGGGCCCAGCTGATCAGGAGAAACTTTGTCCCGGTCATTACACTCTTGGGGAAAGGAAGGCTGTACAGGTGTCCCCCTCGCCAGTAATCACTGAAGGATTTGCATTTGACTATACCCATGTAAATAATCAGGCCAAAAAATGAGAGCAGGTCGGAGCGTGTGAGGTCAATCCAGGGGCTGGTGGGTGTGTTGTAGTGTGCAGAGCCATGTGGTTGGTGTTCTCAACAATATGGTCTAGCACAGATGGAGTGAAAAATAACTCAAACAACTGAACGGGGGTAGTATGAAGCTGTTGTAATTAGCTGAGGTCCAGGTGGATTTTTGGATGAAATGGGCTGTGGTGGAATGTGTTGGGGGTGTCGGAATCATGCCACCTCTCCTCAGCTGATGAAGGGCGGCCGATGTCCAGGCTGAGGGCTGCATCACCACTCTCGCCTCCTCTTCCTCTTCCTCTTCCTTTCCCTCTTCCAGTCCTTCCTCTTCCTCTCCCCAGTGGTGTCCCTCTTTTGGGGTAGGGGTTTCCTCTTCTGACGAGCTCACCTGCAGATCCCTTCTTCTGCGCTTGCTGGCAGAGTGCTCGTCTGGCACCCACTTCCTCACCAGAGTCTTCATCTGAAGTTTGTCTATTATGTGAAAATAAAGTCATTTACAAAGTTCAATTTTTATTTTTCACTATTCTCCTATTTTCCCAGAGTTCACATACACAGCACAGTTCCTGTTTTTTTTTTTTGTTTTTTTTTGCAAGAAAAAATAGCCTTAAGTGCAATAAAAATTATACTAAAAACTAAACTAAACTAAACTAAAAACATTATTACATTTCTAGAGGGTAACAAACAACCTACTGGGAGGAGACCCCAGGGCAGACCCAGGACTCGGTGGAGAGGGACTATGTCTCCCAGCTGGTCTGGGAACGCCTTGGTATCCTCTCTGGAGAGCTGGAGCAGGTGGCTGGGGAGAGGGAAGTCTGGGCTTCTCTGCTTGAACTGCTGCCTCTGCGACCGGACCTCCGGAAAGCGGTAGAAGATGGATGGATGGATATAAAACAACCCCCCCACACACACACACACACCAAAAACATGCCACGTAAAAAATGTGTGGCCTTTTTTACAAGAAAAAATAGCCTACAGTGCAATAAAAATTATGCTAAAATCTAGTTTTATGCTAAAACTTGTGGCCATGACGCACCGTTGGAATAACTGATCGGTCAAAAGTGATTTTTATTACTATTTTCATCGATAAAGAATAATTTAGCTTATAACACTTACCTGTCCACAGCAGCAGTAAGTTCCTCATTGTCAGACGAACATGAAGCTGGTCCGGTTGTAACGGACTCGTGCTTCTGGTCACCCGACCCGGTCAAAACATCTCCACTTCCATGCTTGCGGTTTTGGCGAACCATTTTTCCAAACAAGACTGGCTGATGCTACCATTCCACACAGGTCTCAATGTCAGTCACCCAGCGGTTTAGGCAAAAGAGATTTTATGCAGGGAGATGCACGTCAGCTGTCAAACTTCTCTGCTTCAATTGGCTTGTATTCACAGCCGTTGGTAGGCAGGTCCTTCTTGCTAGGTTTTCAGTCATTGGTTCTTCAAGGTTTCAGAAACCCAATTCAAGGCTCTTATTAGAGGTCAATCAAATCTAAACCAATCATACACTCCTTTGGCTTTCTGTTCACGGCTGTGTGAAGAGAAAGCTGATCAATGCAGCTTTTTTTTCCGTGCGCACTCAGATGCACAGGGCGCACTGTGCGTCTGAGTGCGCACTGAGACACACAGTGTCATTCTAGATGCACCGAGGGCACCCTGGGACGCACGAGGGCGCACTGGGACGCAGAGACTTGCCCGCCCGCGGTACACCGGAGTACAAGAGGTTAATTGAGCTTATGTAACATTCAGTTTTTGTTTTTCTTTTGAGAAACTGAATTTGGGTTTTCATTAGCTGTAAGTCATAATCATCAAAATTAAAAGTAATAAACTCTTGAACTATATCACTGTGTGTACTGAATCTATATACACTACCGTTCAAAAGTTTGGGGTCACCCAGACAATTTTTGTTCTTTCCATGAAAAGTCACACTTTTATTTACCACCATGAGTTGTAAAATGAATAGAAAATATAGTCAAGACATTGACAAGGTTAGAAATAATGATTTGTATTTGAAATAATAATTTTTTCCTTCAAACTTTGCTTTCGTCAAAGAATCCTCCATTTGCAGCAATTACAGCATTGCAGACCTAACATGATTGCACAAGGGTTTTCTAATCATCCATTAGCCTTCTGACACAATGAGCAACCACATTGTACCATTAGAACACTGGAGTGATAGTTGCTGGAAATGGGCCTCTATACACCTATGTAGATATTGCACCAAAAACCAGACATTTGCAGATATAATAGTCATTTACCACATTAGCAATGTATAGAGTGTATTTCTGATTAGTTTAAAGTTATCTTCATTGAAAAAAAGTGCTTTTCTTTCAAAAATAAGGAAATTTCTAAGTGACCCAAAACTTTTGAACGGTAGTGTACATTAAATTCAACTTTCCGCCTGATTATTTTACTTTGAATAATTTAAGCTCAAAATTATTCTAACAATTCCTTTCTAAAGATAAATGTAATGAGTTTGCTTGGGTTTTTTTTACTGAAAAAATTCTAAATATAAGAAACGCCAACATTACTCCACAATTAAGCAGTGAAGTTTTTAAACCTTTACCTAGCAACAACATGACATGAGTTTAATACAGCAGACCACAATATGTTAGAGGAAACAATCTCCCTTATTAAGTCAACTACATGCTGTTTGGATGCACTCCCAACACATTTTATAAAAGTATTTTTAGTTCTATAAAAACTGATGTTCTGCAAATAGTGAATGTGTAGAGGATGTGCTTGAATGATGAGGCCGAGTTTAGTTCTTAAGTCAGCTTTATTGACAGAACACATCGTCTAGCATTCTCAAAGCAGGAAAGAGAAAGAATCATATCTCATCACCCTTTTATATGTTTCCAGCATCAGAATTCAAGTCACATGGTGTTTTCAGTAAACATACAGTCACAAAGCATCCCTTTGAACCTTCACCATTGTCTCTCATTTCTTGATGAACCGGAAATCCCTCCGGGGCATCTTCTGTGGGACAAAAAGAACAATCTCACACCTCCTCGTTATCTTCTGCAGATTCGAGTCCTTTGTCCTTCCAGACGTGACACCCCCAATACGCATGCAATCATATCTCTGTGGAAATGTGAGCCCACAATGTGTGTCGCCCACACTACCCCCCCCCCCCCCAAACGTCTAGTAAGGGCAAAACCTGCATGGCATAAAAAAAAGAAAAACACAACACTCCATATATCACTAATCAATCCACCAACTGCCTGGGTTTTAACCTTCTGCCGAATCTGCTGCAACCTGGCTTTGCTGCCCCTGCAACATCTCTCTGCATCTGTGGATTAAAGCTGTTAGCACCTTTCTGTGAAGATACTGGAGCATGTCCTCTTGGCGGCCTGCCACGGCGGGGGGGCCTCGCGAGCTGCACTTCCTCATCAGCCAAAACAAAAGCGGGTTTTGAGCCTGTTTATGCAAATCAACTCCCTTCTGCCCCCCTAAATCTAGCAGAAAATGCTTCTGCCCGGTCTCCAGCACTCTGAACGGTCCGTCATAAAACGGCCGCAAACTTGGACGCTGAGCATCATGTCTAACAAAACAAACTCTGCATTTTTTAAAGCCTTTGGCACAAAAACGTGTGGGAAACTGTGATGGACCGGGCCAGGGAGCGTGTTTGCTCCCGAGTCGCTCTGCCACGGCTGAGCAGGGGGGCCATTTGGTGCGGGATTATCGGGGAGAAATTCCCCCGGCAAACGGAGAGTGTCACGCCTCGCCGCCCATCTGCGGCGCCAGCTGCACGCACACCTGCACCTCATCAGCGGCGAGGGATTTAAGCCGCCTCACCCTGGGCTTTGGCCTGAAGCCGTCAGTCTTCACTCGCTACTCTTGCTGTAAGGAATCTCAACCGATCAGCAAAACATCCAAGTAAGAATCTCTTACCTCATTCTTCTCCTAGTCTGCTCCCCTGTGCACAGGTGGATTTCCCGGCGGCGGACCACTCCTCTCTGCCACCATTCCCTCGCTGCTGCACCGGGCGCTCCAGGTTGCTGTCTTCCGGGCTTCACCCTTGCTGTGCCAGCCACCTGCCATTCCCAAGTAAGCCAGTCATCCTCTTTATATCTCCTGTGTTGGTGTGGTGCCCGTTACCCTTCTCCCTCTGCTTCTCCCATAGGGTTGTCCGGCTGTACGGCCTCCTGCCTCCGTGCCCGACGCAGACGCCACCACCAACACATTCACATCCCGCAGACACACACTCATACACACTTGTTGTTAATAAAGCTATTAGATCTACCCTGAGCCTGCGTGTGTGTCTCCTGAGCCGTGCATCATGTCAGTACGGCTTCAGCAGAGCGGCTCGGCAGACGGCGGGCTCACACGCCGACTTTCCACCCTCGAGGCTCGAGTGGACCTAATAGCCCACCAACAGCAGGTGATTCTAAATCAATTAACCATCATCACTAACCGATTGGACCGCTTGGACCCCCAACAGCCGTTTCCCCCGACTCGTCAGGGCGGCGTGGCTCCTGCTGCTCCAGCGGCCGTCCAGCCTGCTCCGGTAGCACCGGTTCGGCTCACACCCATTCCGACCCCCGCCCGCTTTAGCGGTAAGCTCGGGGGAGCACGGGGGTTTATAATGCAATGTGAGTCCGTGTTCCACCGTGTGCCCGGAGATTTTCCCTCAGACCATAGCCGAATTGGCTACATAGGGAATCTCCTGGAGGGGCGAGCGCTTACTTGGGCTTACGCCGTAATGGCGAGGCCCAGTTACGCCACCCTCACCTATGGCCAATTAGTGAGACAGTTCCTGGAAGTCTTTGATCATTCTCGTACTGAGAGCGTTCAGGTCGATCGGCTTCTCAGCCTCCAGCAGGGAAGCCGGTCGGCAGCTGATCAGCGATCGACTTCCGGGTAGCGGCGGAGGAGGTTGACTGGGATGAACGTTCATTCTGCGGTCTCTTCCTCCGCAGTCTCAATGATAGTCTGAGGGACGAACTGGCTGGGCGGGACATCCCGGAGACTTTAGCGGAGCTAACGTCCCTAGCCATCAGCCTGGATAACAGGTTGCGCGAGCACACCTCGGAGCGGAAGTCGTCTTCTTCTCGCTCTCGTGGTGCCTCGTCGCGCCTGTCCCAAGCTCGCCCCCTGGCGTTGCCGCCACCATCGCGCCCCGAGGAGTCGGAGCCGATGGTGACGGGCTGGACAAAGCTCCCCCCTGCGGAGAAACAACGCCGCCGTGAGTTGGGTCTCTGCATGTATTGCGGAGACAGCCAACAAACGGTGGAGCTTTGCCCACAGAAGCCAAACGGCGGGGTCCGCGAGTCACTGTAGGGGGCCTCGCGGACATCAATTGGTTAAATCCCCTCTCCCAATTGAAGCTGCCCGTCCGGTTTTGTCACAACCCCACTGGGCACCTCACCCACGCACTGGTGGATTCGGGCGCGGAGGGCAGCTTTATTTCACAAAGCCTGGCAACCCGACTGGGCATCCGTTGCCAAGCCCTCAAATCCCCTCTCGCCCTGGTCAACCTCTCCCATGTCTCCCTGGGGAGAGTCACACACCAGACCGTCCCTGTACCTGTGATCATCTCTGGGAACCACCGGGAGGAGATCACTTTCTATGTCCTCCCCAACTCTGTGTCGCCCGTCATCCTGGGGTACCCCTGGCTTCGCCTCCATAACCCCGTCCTGGACTGGAAGTCCGCCAGGGTATCGGCATAGAGTTCCTTCTGCATGAGCACCTGCCTGCAATCCGCTGTCTGCTCTCCGTCCTCTTCTCCAACTCCTATAGACGCTGCGCCCCCGGATCTCTCCCTGGTGCCATCAGAATTTCACGACCTGGGTATGGTTTTCAGTAAGTCCAAGGCGATGTCTCTTCCTCCACACAGGCCCTACGACTGTGCGATAAACATCCGCCAGGGGGCACCCTTACCCTCTGGGCGTCTCTACAGCCTGTCGGCGCCGGAGAAGGAGGCTATGAATTCCTACCTCAAGGAATCGCTGAGTGCTGGAATTATCTGTCCCTCGTCATCACCATTAGGCGCAGGATTCTTCTTTGTGGGCAAGAAGGACGGTTCCCTCCGTCCTTGTATCGACTACCGCGCCCTGAATGATATCACGGAGAAGGATCGCTACACCCTGCCACTAATGGACACCGCCTTCCACTCCCTCCAGGGGGCGACTTGGTTCACCAAGCTGGATTTACGCAGCGCATACCACCTCGTCCGGATCCGGGAGGGAGATGAGTGGAAGACAGCCTTCCGTACCCCGAACGGCCATTTCGAGTACCTGGTGATGCCGTTCGGGTTGACCAATGCTCCAGCCGTCTTTCAGCGCCTAATAAATGACATCCTCCGGGATTTCATCGGCCTATTTGTGTTCGTCTACCTGGATGACATCCTCATCTTCTCCAAATCCAGGGACGAGCACCGGGTCCATGTGAGACGGGTCCTCCAAAGGCTGCTGGAGAACCGGTTGTATGTGAAGGCAGAAAAGTGTGAATTCTACGCTAAGACTACGTCCTTCCTCGGGTTCGTCATCTCCCACGACCAGGTGCTCCCGGACCCAGTGAAGGTGAAGGCGGTGGTGGAATGGCCTACACCAACATCAAGGAAACAGGTGCAACAATTTATTGGGTTTGCCAACTTCTACTGCCGCTTCGTCCCGAATTTTGGCACCGTCGTCGGCCCTCTGACCCACCTCACGTCCCCTAAGGTCCCGTTCCGGTGGACCGAAGAGGCCGCAGCTGCCTTCCAGGCGCTGAAGGCGGAGTTCTCCTCCTCCCGGGTCCTTAGCCAAGTTGACCCGTCGCTGCAATGCATCGTGGAAGTGGATGCTTCGGACACGGGAGTGGGGGCGGTTCTATCTCAGCGGTCGCCAGATGACGGAGTCAAACGGCCCTGCGCTTTCTTCTCTCGGCGCTTGTCCCCGGCGGAACGGAACTACGACGTGGGGGACAGAGAGCTCCTCGCCATCAAGCTCGCGCTGCAGGAGTGGCGTCACTGGCTAGAGGGGGCGGACCTGCCATTCGTGGTCCTGACTGACCACAAGAACTTGGAATACTTAAGATCTGCCAAGCGTCTGAACGCCCGCCAGGCGCGTTGGTCCTTGTTCTTTGCCAGGTTCCGTTTTAACATCACCTTCAGGCCTGGCTCCAAGAACGGCCTGCCCGACGCCCTCTCTAGGCAATTTGCCCCTGAGGCGTCTGAGGACACGGTCCACACCATCCTGTCCAGGTCGTGCATCGTGGGAGCCGTCACTTGGGACATAGAAAGTAAGATCCGGAAGGCGCAGGAATTGGAACCTGACCCTGGCGGCGGACCGGAGGGGAGGCTTTTTGTGCCATCCACGGTTCGGAGGGAGGTCATCCACTGGCTGCACACATCTAAGCTCACCTGCCACCCTGGTTCCTCCCGGATGATCAACCTTCTTCAACGGTCCTTCTGGTGGCCGGGCCTGCGGAAGGACGCTACCTGCTACGCCCGGGCCTGCCCTGTATGTGCCACCAGTAAATCAGGTAATGCCCCTCCAGCGGGTTTACTCCAGCCTCTGCCCGTCCCTGGCAGGCCCTGGTCGCATATCGCCCTGGATTTCGTCACCGGACTCCCAGTCTCTAACACCTTTGACACTGTCCTGACCATCGTAGACCGTTTCTCCAAGGCGGCGCACTTCATCCCGCTACGAGGTCTTCCATCTGCCCTGGAGACGGCGGACCTCCTTGTCCAACACGTGGTCAGGCTGCACGGGGTTCCGGTGGACGTGGTCTCGGACCAGGGGCCCCAATTTTCCTCAGAGGTTTGGAGGTCCTTTTGCAACGCCCTGGGAGCCAAGGTAAGCCTCTCCTCCGGCCATCACCCCCAAACCAACGGGCAGTGTGAGCGGACCAACCAGGAGCTGGAGGCTGCGCTCCGCTGCGTCACTGCATCCAAGCCTGTGTCCTGGAGTAACCATCTCGCCTGGGTCGAGTACGCCCACAACACCGCCCGCTCTTCTGCCACAGGGATGTCTCCCTTTAAGGCGTCCCTGGGCTATGACCCCCCTCTTTTCCCAGCGCAGGAGAGTGAGGTAACTGTCCCCTCAGTTCGGGCGCACCTCAGGCAGTTCCGTTCCATCTGGGCGTCGCCGCGCAATGCGCTTTTACGCACGGCGGAGCGCAACAGATCCATGGCGGACCGGCACAGAAGACCTGCCCCAGCGTACCAGGTGGGTCAGCGTGTCTATGTGTCTACCCAGGACGTCATTTTAAAGGGTGAGAGGAGGAAGCTGGCACAGCGTTTTATGGGCCCATACCCCATCACCAGGATTATCAACCCGGTTGCTGTGCGTGTAGCTATTCCCCCCTCCCTCCGCATCCATTCCACCTTCCACGTTTCCAAGGTGAAGCCGGCAGTCTCCGATCCCCTTTGCCCTCCTCCTGCTGCGCAGCCCGCGCTCTGGATGATTGATGGCCATCCGGCCTGGCCTGTCTCCTCTATCCTGGACTCCCGGCGCCAGGGTCGCGGGTTGCAGTACTTGGTGGACTGGGAGGGTTATGGGCCTGAACATCGGCAATGGGTACCCTCGTCATTTGTGTTGGACCCGTCCCTCATTACTGAGTTCCACCGAGCGCACCCGGAGAAACCATCGCCAGGAGGCGCTGCTAGAGGGGGGAGTACTGTCACGCCTCGCCGCCCATCTGCGGCGCCAGCTGCACGCACACCTGCACCTCATCAGCGGCGAGGGATTTAAGCTGCCTCGCCCTGGGCTTCGGCCTGAAGCCGTCGGTCTTCACTCGCTACTCTTGCTGTAAGGAATCTCAACCGATCAGCAAAACATCCAAGTAAGAATCTCTTACCTCATTCTTCTCCTAGTCTGCTCCCCTGTGCACAGGTGGATTTCCCGGCGGCGGACCACTCCTCTCTGCCACCATTCCCTCGCTGCTGCACCGGGCACTCCAGGTTGCTGTCTTCTGGGCTTCACCCTTGCTGTGCCAGCCACCTGCCATTCCCAAGTAAGCCAGTCATCATTTTTATATCTCCTGTGTTGGTGTGGTGCCCGTTACCCTTCTCCCTCTGCTTCTCCCATAGGGTTGTCCGGCTGTACGGCCTCCTGCCTCTGTGCCCGACGCAGACGCCACCACCAACACATTCACATTCCGCAGACACACACTCATACACACTTGTTGTTAATAAAGCTATTAGATCTACCCTGAGCCTGCGTGTGTGTCTCCTGAGCCGTGCATCATGTCAGAGAGGTTGTGCAAAAACTAATTCAGCCGGGGAAGCATGCAAATCTTCCTTAGGTGCAGAACGCAACCCAATAAAACCCATGGAAGTTTGTCCACCCAATTTGTATCCGTCAGCGACGCTCTGAGGGCTGCTTTCAATGACCTGTGAAAGCGTTCGCATAAACCATTAGCCTGGGGGTTATACGCGGTGGTGCGATGAATCTTCACCCCCAAGCTGCGGGCCATCGATGACCATAGTTCGGAAATAAATTGGGGACCCCTGTCGGACGTTATGTCCGACGGTACACCGAAACGCGCAACCCACGCTGCTAAAAATGCTCGCGCAACTTCTTCCGCTGTGGTTGATGTCAGAGGAATCGCCTCTGGCCAATGCGTGGTGCGATCCACCATCGTCAAAAGATGTGTGTGCCTGTTTGATAATGGGAGCGGGCCCACCAAGTCAACATGCACGTGATCAAAACGCTTAGCGGGGATGTGAAAAGGTTCCAACGGGGCCTTAGTGTGTCTGTGTGTTTTGGCTACGCAGGCTGCCGCCCATTCCTTGACCTGTTTGCGCAACCCGGGCCAAACAAATTTTTCCCCCACCAACTTAATCGATGCGCGCACCCCCGGGTGCGCGAGAGAATGGACCAAGTCAAAAACGCGGCGACGCCACGCGGCTGGCACCACGGGGCGGGGCCGTCCCGTGGAGACATCGCAGATTAGTGGGGGCATACCACTTTGTTGCTCCCTGTGCTCCAGCCTTAACCCTGTTGGTCCAGACTGGAGCGCGCGCACGTCCGCGTCGTTAACCTGCTCCGCAGCCATAGCTGCATAATCTAACCCTACACAGACCGGGGCTGCGCGCGCTCCCGCGTCGCTGCCCAGGCCCGCGGCCACGGGTACAGAGTCTGCCCCCATGGGGCTTGGTGGTGCTACCATGCGCGAGAGACAGTCTGCCACAACATTGTGTTTACCCGCGACATGCTGAATATCAGTAGTGAACTCCGATATTGCGGCTAGTTACCTCCGCCAGGCCGAAAGGCCAGGAGGAGGTAATGTTTTTGCCGGGGTTTGTCTGTGTGTTTGTCTGTGTGTTTGTCTGTCTGTCTGTCTGTTTGTCTGTTGGTTAGCAAGATAACTCAAAAACTTTTGGACGGATTTCAATGAAACTTTCAGGCGTTGTTGGAAATGGTACAAGGAAGAACTGATTAAATTTTGGGGATGATCCGCATCACCGTCTGCATACAGGAATTTTTTAAAGCATTTTTCCACACTGTGACATACGGCCATTTTCAACATGTGCGCAGGCGCAATGGAGGGCGCTGGGCGTCGTGTCTGACCAACACAAACTCTGCCTTCTTCAACGTTTTAGCCACAAAAGCATGCGGAAAACACTGGTGGCCTGGGCCCGCCAGCGTGCCTGTGCCAGCCATAGGCGCTGCGCACATTGCGCTGGTCGTCGTGTATGACCAACACAAACTCCGCGTTCTTCAACGTTTTAGGCACAAAAGCACGCGGAAAACACTGCTGGCCTGGGCCCGCCAGCGTGCCTGTTTTTGCGCCACGCTGCAAAACCTGACACGGCCACCTGTCCGCCGCCCGATTATTTGCCACAAATTCCCCGCCCAGCTATAGGCGCTGCGTAAAAACGACCTCTCTGCCGGGGAAGATTCTAAATTCTGTTTTGCCACGGAGCGCAACCCCAATATAATATAAAACCCACGGCAACCTGTCTAACCAATCTGCATCCGTCAGTGGAGGAGATGGACACACCAACACTTCAGTTTATTACCTCCGCCAAGGAGGCAATGCTTTTACAACCGTAAAACGGGGCAATAAGGGACGGCGGGGTAATATGGGACACTTTTCTAAATGTAATTCTGCTTTTTTCATTTTGCTTCCGCCTAGATTTGATGAAGGATTCATGGATATTTGACAATAACAACACAACTCAGCGTCCTGCTCAAAATAAAAAAAGCAGAATTACATTTAAAACATTTCCCACAAAAGTGTCCCTTATTAACCCGCCGTCCCTTATAGCCCCGTTTTACACTACTGAACCACTAATCCTATCACTATCACATTGATTGTCATTCATTAATTGTCTGTTTATTGCACTGTCCATGTCAAATAAACAAATAATCATTGTGAATCCAATTGCTAGTCATATCTCTTCATGCTCAGGGAATCTGAAAACGTACACACAAACACTCTATGGGGGGGAACTGTGCCGCTTGGCGGAGGTCTGCGCTCTCCGAGTGCTTTTCTAGTTGCCTTTGTTGTCGGCCTGACCAGGGTTCTGAAATTTTGGCCATCGCAAACGTTAGCGGTTTATGATCCACAAACGCGGTGAAACGTCGCCCCTCTAACCAGAACTGAAAATGGCGGATGGCCAAGTGTAGGGCCAAAAGCTCCCTGTCAAACGCACTGTATTTACGCTCACTATCGCGCAAAGTCCTGCTGAAAAACACGAGGGGTTGCCAGGTACCTGCCACAAACTGTTCAACTACCGCCCCCACCGCTACATCGGAAGCGTCAGTGGTGAGCGCCATGCGGGCCGTTGGAACTGGGTGCGTTTGCCAGGGCTGATTTGACCTGGGGAAAAAGCGCGCTCCCGCTCTGGAGACCATTCAACTTTATTTGCGGGCTTTTGTTTTTTTAACGCGGTGTACAATGGCTGCATGAGCCGTGCTGCGCTTGGGAGGAACCGGTTGTAAAAATTAACCATCCCTAGAAACTCCTGAAGCGCCTTGACCGTTTGAGGTTGCGGAAAATCCGTTATGGCACGCACTTTATCTGGAAGAGGAACCGCTCCTTCTGCCGAAACGCGATGCCCCAAAAAATCAATCTGCGCCACCCCAAACTGGCACTTCGCTGGGTTAACTATTAACCCGTGCTCTGCCAGCCTCCGAAAAACTGCTGTGAGGTGTTTTTCGTGCTCGCCCTCGGATGCGCTGGCTACCAAAATATCGTCCAAATAAACGAACACGAAAGGGAGGTCGCGTAAAACTGCATCCATCATGCGTTGGAAAGTCTGCCCGGCCCCCTTGAGGCCAAAAGGCATGCGCAAAAACTCAAAAAGGCCGAAAGGAGTTATGACCGCTGTTTTGGGTACATCTTGTGCACGCACTGGAACCTGGTGGTAACCGCGCACCAAGTCTATTTTAGAAAAAATGCGCGCCCCCGCCAAATGAACAGAAAAATCCTGAATGTGCGGAATCGGGTAGCGGTCATGAGCTGAAACGTTGTTCAACCTGCGGAAATCGCCGCAAGGTCACCACGAGCCGTCAGCCTTTGGGACCATGTGTAGCGGCGAAGCCCAAGCTTTTGGAGCGTCTAACAATGCCCAGTTTTTCCAGATTAGTGAACTCCTCGTGCGCGATGGCCAGTTTAGCTGGGTCCAAGCGCTGAGCTTTTGCAAAAACGGGAGGGCCGGTGGTGGTGATAAAATGTTCCACCCCATGTTTAGCCACCATCGCCGAAAACGTGGAGACTGTGAGTGCTGGGAACTCAGCAAGCAATGTGTGAAACTTACCACCCGCAGCTGAGACGCTGGCATGTGCAGTCGGCGGGGCCACCCGAGCTGTGCAGGGAATAGAATGAAAGGACAGTGCATTAATCAGACGTCTATTAGCAAGGTCAACCAATAAACCATGTGAGCACAAAAAATCAGCCCCTAACATGTTGAAACTGACTGCTGCTACAATAAATGTCCACTCAAATGAACGGCCCTGTAAGGACAGAAGCATGGTCCTCTCACTGAACGTTTTAATCGCAGAGCCGTTCGCTGCTGACACTGACACCCAGGGAGCTTTAGAAGGCATCAGCCGTTCCGCGTAGGTGGGTGTGACAAAACTCAGCTGGGAGCCTGTGTCCACGAGGAACTGTTTCCCCGAGTGTGCATCCGTCAGGTAAAGCAGCTTGTTCTCGTCGCCGAGGGTCGCAGCTGCTACCGGCCCTCGGTCTTGGCGTTTCCCTGGCGCTTGAAGTTGCACGGCGGGACGCATCTGTGCGCTCTCTCTGCAAAACGGCGGTGGTAGAAACACCGGGCGTCCTCCGCTCCGCGTCGCCTGACCCCCATTGCCGCCGTCGTTGGTGCGTCTGGCGCCGCGGCCGCTGGACCTGCGCTGTCTCCGGACGCCGTTCCTGGGCTAGCTGCTGCGGCCGAAACCACGTTCCGCTTGTGGGCGTCGACAAGCCGCTGCGCCTCTTTGCTCAGCCCATGGTAGTCTCGCCTGGCCAATCGGGGCGACTCTGCCAGGGCCACTCTCACTGCTGGCGGCAGGGTCCGAAGGAAAAGGTGGGCAAAAATGAATTCGCCATCCTCAGAGTCTTTGAGCCTCAGCATCTTCACCATCAGGTCCGCAGGTCTCTCGTTCTCTGACTCCGTCAACGTCAGGAGCCCCTCTGCTCGCTGTTGGACCGAAGGGGTGAAATGGCTGATCAGCGCGTCCTTCAATGCGCTGTACTTGTCGCTGTCTGGTGGATGATTAACCAGATCCTCCACTCTCTGGACCGTGTTGCTGTCCAGCTTCGCTACCACATGGTAGAATTTTGTGTCGTCGTTGGAGATTCTCCGGAGGTTGAACTGCGCCTCGACTGCGCTAAACCATGAGCGCGGGCTGTGCAGCCAGAAATCGGGCAGCCGGATCGTGGAGGCGGCCATCAGGCTGGCTTCCGCCGAGCCCCGCTCGGGAGAATTCTGTCTGCTCATTCTTTGTCGTAGGTCACCAGTGTAGAGGATGTGCTTGAATGATGAGGCCGAGTTTAGTTCTTAAGTCAGCTTTATTGACAGAACACATCGTCTAGCATTCTCAAAGCAGGAAAGAGAAAGAATCATATCTCATCACCCTTTTATATGTTTCCAGCATCAGAATTCAAGTCACATGGTGTTTTCAGTAAACATACAGTCACAAAGCATCCCTTTGAACCTTCACCATTGTCTCTCATTTCTTGATGAACTGGAAATCCCTCCGGGGCATCTTCTGTGGGACAAAAAGACCAATCTCACACCTCCTCGTTATCTTCTGCAGATTCGAGTCCTTTGTCCTTCCAGACGTGACACCCCCAATACGCATGCAGTCATATCTCTGTGGAAATGTGAGCCCACAATGTGTGTCGCCCACAAATGCTTCATTGTCATCAGGTATATATCCAAAGTCCCTGAAAACGGCTGCTATTAGACCGCTTCTGAAAAAAAAATGAAAAAAAGCCTTGATCCACCTGTGATTAGCACTTATAGACCCATGTCAAATATTCCTTTTATTAGCAAAAATTATAGAGCGAATTGTTTTCAATCAACTTACCAGTCATGTTAGGAACTCTCAAACTACAGACCAATTTCACTATTACCGCAATTTTCCAAGATACTTGAAAAAATATTCTATGAGAGAATTGACAACTTCATACTGAAGAATGATTTATTGTGTGAGCAGCAATATGGGTTCAGACACAAAAGGACAACAGCATATGCCTTAATGGAATTTACAGAAAAAATATCAACAGCCATTGAAAATAAAGAGTATTCAGTTGGAGTATTCCTGGATCTTAAAAAAGCATTTGATACAGTAGATCACAATCTATTATTAAAGAAACTACAAAATTGTGGTATCAGAGGGGTAGCACTGTCCTGGTTAAGAAGTTACTTAAAGAATAGATATCAGTTTGTATGTGTTAACAACAAAAACTCAGAGCTACTGAAGGTCACCTGTGGAGTCCCACAGGGTTCAGTTTTGGGACCATTATTATTCAATATGTATATAAATGATATATGTAAAGTTTCAGAAAAAATGGACTTAATATTGTTTGCTGATGACACTAACCTGCTATGCAGTGGAAACAACTTGGAACAACTTCTGGATACACTCGGAAAGGAATTAGGAAAGCTGAAACTGTGGTTTGATTCAAACAAATTAACGCTCAATTTAAGCAAGACAAAATTTATAGTCTTTAACAACCATCACAACTACCCAGTACCCAAACTCAGTGTAAATGGTGTAGAGATTGAAAGGGTATCCGAAACTAAATTCCTTGGAGTAATAATTGATAACAAACTGTGTTGGAAGCCACATATTAATTATATAAAAGGTAAAGTATCCAAATCAATTGCAATATTACACAGAGTGAAAAATTTGCTGAATCAACCCACACTATACACCTTGTATCATTCATTAATACTCCCATACATGACATATTGTAATGAAGTATGGGGAAATACATATAAAACAAACATATATCCACTCTTTATGCTTCAAAAGAGAGCTATTAGAATAATCAACAAAGCAGCTTACAGGGAACCAACAAACCCACTTTTTCTTAAACAAAAAACTCTCAAGTTGAAAGATCTGATCGACTTTAAAACCGCAATAATAATGTTCAAAGTGAAGAATCTATCACTGCCCGCAAATATCCAAAAGTTGTTCCAAACAAGGGAGAAACGATATCACTTCAGAGGAACATGTATATTTCAAAAGCCTACAGTGAGAACAACTACCAAGCAACACTGTATTTCATTGCAAGGTGTCAGATTATGGAACGATTTTGGACCTGAATTAAAATCATGTACAAAGCTTGGACAATTTAAACAAAAACTAAAGGAAGAAATACTCCAAACATATTTACAAGACGACATGTAAACTCACATAAGGATTGACATTTCCAGCCTGTGTTGTGTTATAGCTTAGTTTTTCTTTTTTCTCTGTGACACTATGTCTTAGATTTGTTTTTGAATAGTAACCGCTTAACTTAGACTAGCTCAGTTTTCTTTTTCTCTCAGTCATATTTTGTCTTAGCCTTGTTTTAAATTGTAATCGCTCTTGTCTTGTTTTCTCTTTTTTCTCCTTTGAATTCTTGGATGGAATATGGGTGGGCAATATAAGCTGCGGCTTCAGCCATCACCCATTTCGGATAACTCACGTGGAATTGTATAGTAGAAGGAGTCTTTGTCTAATTTGACCTTGTTGTTATATTATACAGTTTCTTTTAACCTGTAATGTACTATCCGAAATAAATAAATAAATTCAATTCAATTCAATGTTAATGCAAACTCTTACCTAGACAAGTTTCAGTCAGGATTTTGGCCCCATCATAGCACAGAAACAACACTGATTAAAGTGTTAAAGGATATCTGATCAAACACAGATGCTAGCAAAGTATCAGTTTTTGGATCTTAGTGTGGCATTTGACACAGTAAATCACAATATACTGCTACATAGGCTGGAAAACTGGATTGGACTGACTGAAACTGTATTAAATTGGTCTAGATTATACTTAGATAGTAGGGAATATTTTATAAATATTGAAAGTTATAGGTCCAACCAAGTATCAATAACTTGTGGAGTCCCACGGGGATCTGTCCTTGGTCCTCTTCTTTTTAATATTTATTTGCTGCTATGAAGTCAAATTATTAAAGGCTATAACATTAACTACCATACATATGCAGATGACACCCAGATATATCTGGCTCTATCACCAGACCACCTCAGTCTAGTTGACAAATTAAATCAGTGTTTAGCCCAGATAAATAAATTGATGAACCTCAATTTTCTCCAGCTGAACAGACAAAAGTGAGATTATTGTTTTTTGGAAATAAAGAGAAAAGAGCTCAAATTTGCACATACTTGAATTCCCTTAATTAAGCAACAAAAAATATGTTAGAAACTTGGGTGTTATATTATATGAAGATCTTACCTTTACTAGTCATATAAAAGCAATTACCAAATCAACTTTTTTTAATTTAAAAAACATTGCTTGAATAAAAAAAACTATGTCGCCATCAAGGATAAAGAAAACCTTGTTCATGCTTTTATAACTAGTAGATTGGATTACTGTAATGGTCTTTTAACTGGACTACCCAAAAATAAAAGCACCAAGGTGCTGATGCCTCGGTGCCAGAGCCTTGGCGGAGGTATGCATTTCGGATCATCACCAAAATGTTATGAGTTTCTCTCTAGCCCAAGGACCACCTCTAGTAAAAATTTCATCCAAATCCATCCAGTAGTTTTGGAGTACAGGCATGCACAGTGAAAATAATCTGCAGTTCACATCCCCATACTGTCAGTGGCAGCCAAGAGCCACCAAATTGATTTGAACAGCTGCAATCCAAACACAAAAGAAGAGCACGGTGGCAGATGCTTTAAATGGCGGAAGTAATGGAGTTATTTGAATACAGTGACAATCAAGACAAACAGAAACTTTTGCTGTTTAGTGGCAGAGGTGTCATGAACTGGGTTGATGCCTCAACCTCATTTCATGATCTGTGGCTGTAGTCCTTGATTGATTAATTATTTCCAGCTGGCAGGTTTAAGCCTCTGAGCCTGGGCTCTCTGCCAGCCTACTGCCACACCTCTCCCTCTCTCGGCATCCACCAAGCTGTCTGTTGTCATTTTCATTTGTCCATGCACACCGTCTCATACATGCACACCTGCCTGCACTCACACATTCTTACACACGCTATCACACACACACACACACACACACACACACATGCACGCACTCTCATTACACACCGGTCTCCACTCACACTCTCACGCACGCACTTGCACATACACACACTCTCACACACACTGACACTCAACCACGCATCAGCGGCCGCCGTACAGCTGTCTCCACTTGTCACTCATTGGCACTCAGAGTATTTATGGGTGGCAGTGTGAACGGTTGTTGTGGCGGCGTAAGTCAATACTAGTCATACTCAATTGTCTAGTCTAACCTTTTCCTCGTCAAGTCTACACTCTGTTCACATTGATGTCCTGGAGCTGGTTGGTTTTCCTTGTTGTTTGGACTGTGCACGGTGTCGTTATTTCCAGAGCCGGTAGTGCTCCGACCCTGCTTGTAAGTCTTTCTCCATATCACTATTTACTGCCCTTCCTCCCGCTCCAGTCCCGTCTGGGAGTGCATGGAGCTACTCTTCCTCATCCTGCCAACTAGCTTGTTCATCCATGCCTTGTGTGTCAGACTGTATTCCATGGACATTTTTGTATGTTGTTTTCTGTTAAATAAACATGCTCATGTCACCTTCATGTTGGGCTCATACTAATTCATTTGTGTGCTGCGCCATTATGCAGCATACATGACAAGAGGAATAAAATAGACGGGCAAAAAACGGACATTTGCTCACCCAGTATTGGCAGACTGCTCAGTACTTGCCTCTGGCAGGAGTTTCCGGGTGCATATGCAGTTCACTGCAACTATTTGTGGGCGAGGAATGTTGGGACTTGTACTGCTGCCTCTAGTGGCCTGGCATAGTTATTACAATACCATTCCATTGACCGTAAAGGTGAGTTATTTTGTGTTTATTTCGAAAACAAAACCTTATCTCGAAATTCTGGCAAATTAAAAGTTGAGAAAATATGGCCGTTCAATGATACAAGCCTTTAGTGGCACTTAATTTTGACTGGGCGAGCTGAAAAGCTGGTAATAGACAGACAGATACAACCCCCCCCCCCACGCACACGCACACACACATTGACTGATTACCGTATGCCTCCGTTTTCACCGAGGCATAACTATTAAACAGTTGCATTCTATACAAAATACAGCTGCAAGACTTTTAACAGGATATAAAAGAATAGAACGGATTGCCCCAGTTTTTAAAGCTCTGCACTGGCCTCCAGTTTCCTACAGAATAGATTTTAAAATTTTATTATTAGTTTATAAATCATGACATGGGTTAGGCCCAGAATATATTTCTAAGATGTTGAAAAAATATGAGCCTAGTAGTGTACTGAGATTTACTAACCCATTCTAAATATGGTGAAGCAACATTTAGCATATATGCTGTTTTTTGCTGGAATAAACTACCAGCTGATCTTAAGTGTGCTCCAAATTTAAACATTTTCAAAGCTAAATTGAAAACATTTTTATTTTCTTGTGCATATGGTTGATTTTTTTAAAAAATATCTTTTACTGTGTGTGTTACAATGTCTTTTTAACCTGTATACTGACTTTTGTCATTTTATTCTTTTTACTTTGTAAAGCACATTGAGCTGCCTTGTGTATGAAATGTGCTATATAAATAAATTTACCATTACCATTACAATAACACACCTGTCTTTGCACTCCACACTTTCATGTATATTGACCCATCCGTGAAACCACTACTATGCATATTTTCCATAATCCTTGGGCCATTTTACTCAGCTGTGTGTTCAATTTTGTGTTCTGCACTCCGCACGCTTATGTACATAGTCCGATTTGTGAAGCTACTACTATACCTGTGTATATTTCCGTAATCCTGGGCTATTTTTATTTCAGTCGTGTGTTCTGTAACTGTGTTTTATCTAATCCTTCTCTCTTACTTTATTGTGCAGTAGCCTGGTTGAGCACCCACAATTTCGTTGTACTGTACTATGTACAATGACAATAAAGCATATTCTCTTCTCTTCTCTTCTTTTCTCTTCTCTTCTCTTCTCTTCTCTTCTCTTCTCTTCTGTTCTATTCTATTCTATTCTATTCCACCCATCCATCTTCTCCCACTTTTCCAAAGGTCCGGGTTGCAGAGGCAACAGTTTAAGCAGAGAAGCCCAGAATTCCCTCTCCTCAGCCACCTGCTCCAGTTCTTCAGAGAAGAAAAGCGTTCCCAGACCAACTGGGAGACATAGTCTCTCCAGCGAGTCAGGGGTCTGCCCCGGGGTCTCCTCCCAGTGGGACATGCCCAAAACACCTCAAATGGGAGGCGCCCAGGAGGCATCCTGATCAGATGCCCAAACCTACTATAAAACGAGTAAAGCTAGGGCCAACAAACATGGTATACAGGTTCACCTTGGGATCCTGCCCTCTGACTATGGGTTTGGGGTCAAAAGGTCAAAGGTCAAGGTCAACATTCCTTATGCCTTATTACTGTACAACAAGTAAAGTTAGGGTCACCAAACTTAGTACACAGGTTCACCTTGCAAGGCTGACACCAGACTGTGGGTTTGGGGTCAAAAGGTCAAAGGTCAAGGTTGACATTCCCTATACCTTATTACTGTACAATGAGCAAAGTTAGGCTCACCAAACTTGGTACACAGGTTCACCCTGTGACCCTGAAATGTGACTATGTTTTTGGGATCACAAGGTCAAAGGTCATCATCAAAATGGCTTATAAACTATATCTCAACAACAAAGAAAGCTACGGTCACCAAACTTGCTACACAGATTCACCTTGTGATCCTGCCCTCTGACTGTGGGGTTGGGGTCAAAAGGTCTATGGTCAAGGTTAGCATTTCTTATGCTTTATTACTGAACAATGAGTAAAGCTAAGGCCACCAAACCTGGTACAAAGGTTCACCTTCGAATCCTGACCTCTGACTATGGGTTTGGGGTCAAAAGGTCAAAGGTCAAGGTTAACATTCCTTATGCCTTATTACTGTACAACAAGTCACCCTGTGACCCTGAAGTGTGACTGTGGTTTAGGGATTGCAAGGTCAAAGGTCAACATCAAAATGCCTTATAAAGTATATCTCAACAACAAAGAAAGCTAGGGTCACCAAACCTGGTACACAGGTTCACTCTGACACTATAATCTCTGACTACAGGTTTTGGGTCAAAAGGTCAAAGGTCAAGGTTGGCACGCCCTATGATCTCTTACTATAGAACATGTAAAGCTGTCTAGGGTCACCATACTTGCTACATGGATTCACCTTGGGATCCTGACCTACAACTATGGGTTGTGTACTTTGTTGTATATTCGTGGATGATTGACTTATCATAATTGGGTTCTGCCACAGTAATTTTACTGAAAAGTTGAAAATTGCTCTCCATCAGTAAGCACTGGGATCTTCAGAGAAAATGGAGGCAGGGGATGTTGCACTTGCCTCAGAGTGCTCTTGTTCTTCATAACATACCTCTACCCTCTGGGAAGCACAGTGGTTAGCACTATTGCCTAACAGCTAGAAGGTTCCAGGTTCAAATCACCAGCTGGGCAGGAGAAGGAACCTGATAGAAAAATTCCATTTTATCTACATTATTATATTTGAGAAGCATCATGCCTTTCAAATGCCATGTTTAATGTTTATATGTGCATTCCATATAGGATAAGTTCATATATTCTTGGCATGTTTCTGTAAGCAATTATTGGCCTTCAGAGAATTCAGACTGAGGATCAGTACAGGATCAGTACATGCGTAAGGAATGATCTAAGCTACTTTGATAATCACTTTGACATGTCCTGTTTTCTTTTGGGTCACAGGAATGCACAGGAACTCCTCAGCCTGTATAGATCAGTTGTATAGATTAGTTGTATGGACATTCTGTTAGTTTTATGGACCTCATGTCTCCAGAGTGTCTGTGACATTTCCCTGGATAAGCTTTGTTTATCAGGACTGTCCCGTTCTGTTCCTCCTCTTATCCCTCTCCTCCTCCTCCTTTCTGTTGCCTATATATATCAAACTTAAATGAATGTGCTCCAGAGATTCTAGGTGTGCACTGAAGGTGTGCACTGAAGGTCATGCTTTGTAATCTCTCCCCCAAGAGAGTTGGGGGAGAGATTACAAAGAGATCGTGTTTCCGACACGATCATCAGTAGCACGGGGGCCCCCCAGGGAACGGTGCTGGCTCCCTTCCTGTTCACTCTTTATACTGCGGACTTCTCACACAACACAACACATTGCCATCTACAGAAGTTCTCTGATGACTCTGCGATCGTTGGTCTCATCTCCAGCGGAGATGAAGCTGAGTACAGAGGGCTTATCCAGGACTTTGTGGACTGGTGCCATCGGAACTGCCTCCAGATCAACGCGAGGAAAACTAAGGAGCTGGTGGTGGACTGCCGCAGGCATGGGCAGCCCCTCACAGCACCAGTAAATATACAGGGAACAGACATCGAGATGGTGACATCCTACAAGTACCTGGGTATTCATCTGAACAATAAACTAGACTGGTCACACAATACTGATGCACTCTACAAGAAGGGACAGCGCAGGCTGTTCCTGCTGAGGAGACTCAGGTCTTTTGGTGTACAAGGGGCGCTGCTGAAGTCATTCTATGACACGGTGGTGGCATCAGCCATCACTTTTGGAGTGGTCTGCTGGGGCAGTGGCATTACTGCAGCCGATAGGAAGAGACTGAACAAACTGATTAAGAAAGCTAGCTCTGTCCTGGGGCAACGCCTTGATCCGATGGAGGAGATAGGAGAGAGAAGGACGGTGGCTAAACTGTCATCTCTGCTGGAGTCCGAGTTCCACCCTATGCAGGACATACTGGATGCACTGAGGAGCTCATTTAGCAGCAGACTACATCATCCCAGGTGCACAACCGAGAGGTTTCGTAGGTCCTTCCTACCAACGGCTGTCAGACTGTACAACCTAAGCAGGGCTGCTCGCAGAGATAGCAAAAAGACGTAACAAACTAATAGTTTTTTTGAATGCAAAAGATGCAATAGACTTACACAATGGTCCTCTCCGGCATACAACTAGGAACATACCGGTCGCTATGGAGGGTGAGAATATGTATGGGCACATAATCATACCATGTAGGATAACTAAATAGACGGTTATGCTGTTTCATCCCACCTAGCAACAATGCTCTGCACTGTGTGTGTTTATATATTTACATATTTATTCCATCTAGCTACAATGCTCTGCACTGGGTGTGTTTATATTTATATATCTATATATTTATTCCATCTAGCTACAATGCTCTGCACTGGGTGTGTTTATATTTATATATCTATATATTTATTCCATCTAGCTACAATGCTCAGCACTGGGTGTGTTTATATTTATATATCTATATATTTATTCCATCTAGCTACAATGCTCCGCACTGTGTTTTTATATATCTACATATTATTCCATCTAGCTACATTGCTCCGCACTGTGTGTGTTTATATACTTGCATATTTATTCCACCTAGCTGCAATGCTCCGTACTGTGGGTGTTTATATATTTACATATTTATTCCATCTAGCTACAATGCTCTGCACTGTGTGTTCATATATTCATATATTTATTCCATCCAGCTACAATGCTCTGCACTGTGTGTCTGTGTGTCTGTGTGTGTGTGTATATATATATTTTATAGTAATATGTACATATGTATATTAGCTGCTCTTGCTTGCTTGTTTTTTTTTTTTTTTTCTTGCCTTCTGATTGTTGCTCTGAGTGTTGCTATCCCTGTGCTGTTGCAATCCTGGAATTTCCCCGTTGTGGGACTAATAAAGGCTTATCTTATCTTATCTTATCTTATCTTAAGATGGCCATTGGGGTAAATAAATGTACATATATTCCAATTTTCCGTCTGATCTTTGACTTTGAATAATTTAAACTCAGAATTATTCTAACATTGTGGCGCTCCGAACAGCGGATACACATATCTCTGTCTTTCTGGTGCCTCTGCCCGAGTTCAGCAAGTGCACAACTGATAAAAGACCTTCCCAGGCTGAGCACAAGGCTCAGTATTACTGCAGTGAAGGCATTTCGAACTGGGGCGCTGGAACTGACTGGGTGTCGGATCTGAGAATCCTACAGGCCTGCTTGGATGTAAGTACATTTGTTGTTGTTGTTTATGGACATTGGAGTGACATTGCCCGGAGTGGTTGACACCGCTAAGCCTGTTTAAATTCCTCATTGCACCCTAATCTCTAATTTCTCTGCTATGGTGAGCTCTATTGCAAGATACTGGGGGAGGAAATCTTAGATTTCCCCTGCTATGGTGAGCATTATTGCAAGATACCGGGGGAGGAAAGATTTTATTCAATTCAATTCAATTCAACTTTATTTATATAGCGCCATTTCACAACCACAGTCATCTCATAGCACTATCAACTGTAGGGGGAACCCCCACAGTAGCAGAAAGACCCCAGCAATCAGGCGATCCCCTGTGAGCAAGCACTTGGCAACGGTGGAGAGGAAAAACTCCCTTTTAACAGGAAGAAACCTCCAGCAGAACCAGGCTCAGGGAGGGGCAGTCATCTGCTGTGACTGACTGGGGGGTGAGGGGATAGAGAAGATGAAAAGAACAGACATGCAGAGAGCAAACAGCACGATGGGGACTCAATCTATGGGAGAGAACAAACAGATGTTAATGACCAGCAAAAAAAAAATATTTCATTGAGAGTGAAGAAAGGAGTGAGGCCCAGTGCATTATTGGAGGTCCCCCGGCTGACTAAACCTATTAGCAGCATAACTAAGGGAGGGTTCAGAAACACATGATCCCTCCTTAATTGTAGGCTATATCAAAAAGGTAGGTTTTAGCCCTATTCTTAAAAACAGAGATTGAATCTGACTCCCAAATCCAGATTGGCAGCTGGTTCCACAGGAGAGGAGCTTGATAACTGAAGGCTCTGCCTCCCATTGTACTTTTGGAGATTCTAGGTATTACAAGTAATTCTGCATTTTGGGAGCGTAGTGCTCTGTTAGGATAATACGGTAGTATCAGATCTTTTAAATAAAAAGGAGCTTGATTGTTTAGAGCTTTGTAAGTAAGAAGAAGGATTTTAAACTTAATTCTAAACTCTATGGGAAGCCAATGAAGGGAGGCCAGAACCGGAGAGATATGATCTCTCTTTCTAGTACCTGTTAAAACTCTTGCTGCAGCATTTTGGATCAGCTGAAGACTTTTTAAAGATGTTTTAGGACAGCCTGATAATAATTACAATAATCTAATCTCGAGCTAACAAAAGCGTGGATCAGTTTCTCAGCATCACTCTGAGACAAGATGCTCCTAATCTTGGCAATATTACGCAAATAATAGAAGGCAGTCTTAGAAACAAATTTAATATGTGAATTGAAGGACAGATCTTGATCAAAAATAATTCCAAGGTTCCTCACAGAGCTATTAAGAGAAAGAGTAACCACATCCAAACTGAAAGTTTGAATTGGAAAGGCATTTCTAAGGTTTTTTGGACCAACAAGAATGACTTCAGTCTTATCTGAATTTAATAGCAGGAAATTACAAGTCATCCAAGCTTTAATTTCCTTAAGACAGGCTTCTAACTTGGCTAATTGACTACTATCATCTGGCTTCATTGACAGGTATAATTGTGTGTCATCTGCATAACAATGAAAATGTATACAGTGCTTTCTAATAATGTTGCCTAACGGAAGCATATATATAAACTAAAAAGAGTAGGGCCTAGCACAGATCCCTGTGGAACTCCATGACTAAGCTTTGAGTTGAAAGAAAACTCATTATTTACATGAACAAACTGGAACCTATCAGATAAATAAGATCTAAACCACTGCAACAAAGTTCCATTAAGTCCAACATAGTGTTCTAATCTATCAAGTAGAATATTATGATCGATAGTATCAAAAGCTGCACTAAGGTCTAAAAGGACAAGTACAGAAACCAGTCCATTATCAGATGCGATGAGGAGGTCGTTAGTGACCTTCGCTAAGGCTGTTTCAGTACTATGATGGATTCTAAACCCAGATTGAAACTCTTCAAGTAAACCATTTCCCTGCAGGTGGTCAAAAAATTGTGTAGCAACAACTCTTTCTAAGATTTTTGAAATGAAAGGGAGATTAGAGATTGGTCTATAGTTAGCTAAAGCTCCTGGATCTAGCATTGGCTTTTTGAGTAAGGGTTTAATTACACCCATTTTAAAAGCCTGCGGTACATGGCCTAAAGTTAATGAAGAATTGATTATATGAAGAATAAAGCTACCAATAAGTGGGAAGACTTCTTTAAATAACCTGGTAGGAATAGGGTCTAAAAGACAAGTTGAAGGTTTGGATGAGAAAACTATTTTGTCTAACTCGCAAAGGTCGATTGGAGTAAACTCATCAAGACAGACATCAATTGAAGGAGTTGTAGTAGTTACAGTATTTAAGTTAACTGTGGGAAGAATCTGATTGATTTTATCTCTGATGGATGAAATTTTATTATTGAAAAAGTTCATAAAGTCCTGACTAGTAAGCTCTAAGGGAATGCTAGGATTGACAGAGTCCTGACTCTTTGTCAACCTGGCTACAGTGCTGAAAAGAAACCTGGGATTATTCTTGTTCTCTTCTATTAATGCAGAATAATAACTCGTTCTAGCTTTTCTAAGAATTTTTTTTTAGATTAAAAGATGATTTCTCCAAGCTAAATAGATTTCATCTAAATTAGTGGAGCGCCATTTTCTTTCTAATTGACGAGTCTTCTGTTTTAAGCTACGAGTTTCTGTGTTGAACCAAGGAGTTAGAAATCTCTGATTAGACTTTTTCTTTTTTAAGGGGGCCACCTAGTCTAGAGTCTGATGCAGAGAAGCTGTAACACTATCCACCATGCTATCAATTACAGAAGGAGCAAGCTGTCTATATCTTATTTCCGTTGTGTTGACACATGGCATAGAGGAAACAATCTGCATAAATTTGGTAACAGCATCATCTGAGAGGCATCTACTGTAATAATATTTTTCTTTAGGAGCCAAATAGTCAGAAATAGTAAAATCAAAGGTTAACAGACAATGGTCTGACAGTACAGGGTTATGAGGAGACACTACAAGATTTTCTATTTCTATGCCATATGTCAGAACAAGGTCCAATGTATGGTGGAGGTATTGAGTAGAATTTCCTACTTTCTGAGAAAACCCAATCGAGTCTAATATTGAATTAGATGCCACATTAAGGCAGTCACTATCTACATCCACATGTATATTAAAGTCCCCTACTATAATTATTCTATCAGATTTCAGCACCAAATCAGCTAAGAAATCAGCAAATTCGGATAAAAATTCTGAGTAGGTTGATGGGGGACGATAAACTATGGCAAATAAAATTGGGTTTAACCTAAAATTGCTAAAGTGCCCAATACTGAGGACCAGGCCCTCAAAGGAATTATAACATGTTTTTTGCTTTACATTAACTAGTAATTTGGAATGGTAAATTGTTGCTACTCCTCCTCCATGACCAGAACTTCTGGGATTTTGACAGTTTAAATAACCAGAGGGAGTTGATTCATTTAAACCAACATAATCCTCTTGCCCTAACCAAGTCTCTGTAAGGGATATTAAATCAATCTGATGATCAATTAACAGATCATGGACTAACAGAGACTTGGGAGTTAGAGGCCTAATATTTAATAAACCACATTTAATTTTTAATTAAAAATTTTATGTCAGTAAGGTGGAGGTTTCGGAAGTTGCATGCAAAAAAGGAAAGAGTCATGCCCTTTTAACCACGGATGTTTAATTGCCTAAATAACTAGGCTCTCAACATCTCGTGGAAGGGTTACGTGACCCTAAACAGTAGATTCTTAGGGAAAGAGTCGTACCTGTGGCTGTGACTGCTTATTGTCCAGGTGTCTGGACTCTCAGCATATCGTGGGAAGGTTACATGATCCTGGAGAATGGATTTTTTTTCACGGGAAGAGAAGTGCCTTTTACTGCATGTGCTTATTATCCGATTTTGGGACCCTAGGCACTGCGAGAGGTTACGTGACCACTGAAAATACTGGTAGATTTTTATTTTGAAAGTTTGTTGAAGTGCTGGATAAAAGTTACTGCAGTCTGGTTTGTTTTGTCTCTGTGTCACATGAAATCTGCTCCTGTGTGAAAGAGTGACAGAGTTCTCCGCGGAGGTGATCGGTGGATTAGAGCTGCGCCGGCGGAGTGCGACATAACTGACGGGGACGGGGCCCAGCGGAGGAGCCGCCTAGCCAGACGGCGACGAGTGGCTGTGATCGGTGGATTCCGGCTGCGCCGGCGATGCACGACATAACTGGCCAGGTAGACGGAGGCAGGCGCCGGCGATAGACGGCGGTGATCTGCGGAGCTGAGCAGCGTCACTCGGCGGAGAAGCTGCGCAGGAGCGGCGGGTCCAGTAGCGACCGAGCTAGTTGAGGCCTAGCCGGATTCTCTGCTTATTTCTATCCACAGGTCAGTAAAATGCCACCCAAAAAAGAGGAAATGGAAGAAATTAAAAAAACTCTGAACTTTGTGTTAGAAGAATTGGCCAAAGTGACTAGCCAGCAGGACAAAATATTAGACCTAATACAGGAGGTACAAGCCCTACATTCAATAATAAAAGAAAAAGACAAAAAAATTATGGACCTGGAGCAACATGGGCGTCTTTTGGAGCAACGCGTCGAGGATCTTGAACAAGCTTCTCGCATTGATGACATAGTTATAAGTGGACTAGACATCAGATATCAGTCGTACGCCCATGCCGCTACAGGACTGAGTGGTGAACATGCTTCCATAAGTGAATCAATGTCCTTAGAAAACCAAGTGCTTCAGTTCCTTAATGATAAAGACATTAAGGTAGAAGCCAATGCGATCTCAGCCTGTTATGCTTTACCGAAGAAAGATAACAAAACAAAGAAATCAATTGTGATGCGCTTTGTGAACAGGAGGGTGAAAAATGACATACTGAGGCAGGCCAAAAAACTAAAGGAAACTCAAGTTTACCTAAATGAACACCTGACAAAAAAAAACGCTGAATTAGCACGGCAGGCACGGATGCTAAAGAAACATAATAAGATACAGACAACCTGGACAAGAAATTGTACAATTTGGATTAAACTAAATGGAACACCTGAGCAAGCAAAAAGTATAATGATCAGAGATGCTACTGACTTAGATAAATACAGATGAACACTGACTATGAAACACAGAGTGAGGAAACTCAAACTCTAAAAATATGCCACTATGCTGAACATAAACCACAAGAGATGGAGAATGATATTGATCCTGATAACCACTTTTTCAATAATATTCATAACCACTGTGAATATTACACTGAAAAGCAATTCAAAAGTCAAGTGCAATTAGATGGTAAACTGTCAATAATACACTTCAATAGCAGAAGTCTTAACAAAAACTTCTCACAGATTCAGGACTATTTAAAACAGCTAAACAGAAAATTCACAGCTATAGCAGTCTCTGAAACCTGGCTTAATGCAGACCAGGCTCCCCTGATGGCAATAGAGGGATATCAGATGTTTAACATTAACAGATCTCAAAAAAAGGGTGGTGGTGTTGCACTGTATATTGATGACCTATATAGATGTAAGCTTGTAAATGAAATGTCCTCAGCACTACCAGGGCTTCTGGAATGTGTTACTGTTGAGATTGACCTAGACAAAACAAAAAATCTAATCATAAGCTGCATATACAGAACGCCGGGAACTTGCATTGAGACATTCAGAGATAAATTAGTCGAGCTGTACAATAATATTACTAGTAAGAAAATGGTAGCAATTTGTGGAGATTTCAATATTGATCTACTTAATCCACATCAACAAAATGTAGTTACAGAGTTCATGAACTCTATGTACAGCATGAGTCTATATCCCACAATAACACATCCCAGTAGAATCACAGCTCACTCTGCTACACTTATTGACAACCTGTTTGTCAATGTTCTCGACAAGAAAATAGAAAGTGGATTATTGATAAATGATATAAGCGACCACTTGCCAATCTTTGCACTTATCCATGGCCACACGGGGCCCAACCCAGAAAAAATCTCAAAATCGTTCAGACACAAATCACCAAACGCAATCAGTTCTTTTAAAGAGGACTTGCTGAAGCAAGACTGGACAGAAGTCTATGTATCAGATGTAAATGAAGCCTATGACACATTTACAAACATTGTAACCACTCTTTATGAAAAAAACTGCCCATTAGTTAAAAAAAAGCTTAAACACAAATTTACTGACAAACCATGGCTAACCAAAGGACTACAAAAGGCGTGTAAAAAGAAAAATTTATTATATAAAGCTTTCATAAAGAAAAGGACAAAAGAAGCAGAGCAGCGGTATAAAACATACAAAAATAAGTTAACATATATAATAAGATGTAGTAAAAGAGACTATTACAGTAAAGAACTGGAAAAAAACAAAGACAATATTAAAAATACATGGACAATAATCAACAGTATCCTTGGAAATAAAAGCAGAAATACCAGCTACCCAACTAACATTCCAAAAAATAATAAATCGACTCCGAATGTGAATATAGCTTCACCTGCAGATGAATTTAATAATTTTTTTGTTAACATTGGACCTAAACTGGCCCGAGAAATACCCACTACGGTGCCAACAGGTGATTCAATATGCAATAACACTGCTGTAAAAGACACCATCTTCATAAAGAACACAGACGAAAGAGAGGTCATTGAAATTGTTAAATCGTTCAAAAGTAAAACATCTACTGACTGCGATGGTATTGATATGCTACTAGTCAAAACTGTTATCGAATGCATAGTGAAACCACTGACGTATATCTGTAACCTGTCTCTCCAATCAGGTATATTTCCCAATGCAATGAAAATAGCTAAAGTAATTCCGATTTACAAGACAGGCGACAGAGGGGAACTCTCCAACTACAGACCAATTTCACTATTACCGCAATTTTCCAAGATACTTGAAAAAATATTCTATGAGAGAATTGACAACTTCATACTGAAGAATGATTTATTGTGTGAGCAGCAATATGGGTTCAGACACAAAAGGACAACAGCATATGCCTTAATGGAATTTACAGAAAAAATATCAACAGCCATTGAAAATAAAGAGTATTCAGTTGGAGTATTCCTGGATCTTAAAAAAGCATTTGATACAGTAGATCACAATCTATTATTAAAGAAACTACAAAATTGTGGTATCAGAGGGGTAGCACTGTCCTGGTTAAGAAGTTACTTAAAGAATAGATATCAGTTTGTATGTGTTAACAACAAAAACTCAGAGCTACTGAAGGTCACCTGTGGAGTCCCACAGGGTTCAGTTTTGGGACCATTATTATTCAATATGTATATAAATGATATATGTAAAGTTTCAGAAAAAATGGACTTAATATTGTTTGCTGATGACACTAACCTGCTATGCAGTGGAAACAATTTGGAACAACTTCTGGATACACTCGGAAAGGAATTAGGAAAGCTGAAACTGTGGTTTGATTCAAACAAATTAACGCTCAATTTAAGCAAGACAAAATTTATAGTCTTTAACAACCATCACAACTACCCAGTACCCAAACTCAGTGTAAATGGTGTAGAGATTGAAAGGGTATCCGAAACTAAATTCCTTGGAGTAATAATTGATAACAAACTGTGTTGGAAGCCACATATTAATTATATAAAAGGTAAAGTATCCAAATCAATTGCAATATTACACAGAGTGAAAAATTTGCTGAATCAACCCACACTATACACCTTGTATCATTCATTAATACTCCCATACATGACATATTGTAATGAAGTATGGGGAAATACATATAAAACAAACATATATTCACTCTTTATGCTTCAAAAGAGAGCTATTAGAATAATCAACAAAGCAGCTTACAGGGAACCAACAAACCCACTTTTTCTTAAACAAAAAACTCTCAAATTGAAAGATCTGATCGACTTTAAAACCGCAATAATAATGTTCAAAGTGAAGAATCTATCACTGCCCGCAAATATCCAAAAGTTGTTCCAAACAAGGGAGAAACGATATCACTTCAGAGGAACATGTATATTTCAAAAGCCTACAGTGAGAACAACTACCAAGCAACACTGTATTTCAGTGCAAGGTGTCAGATTATGGAACGATTTTGGACCTGAATTAAAATCATGTACAAAGCTTGGACAATTTAAACAAAAACTAAAGGAAGAAATACTCCAAACATATTTACAAGACGACATGTAAACTCACATAAGGATTGACATTTCCAGCCTGTGTTGTGTTATAGCTTAGTTTTTCTTTTTTCTCTGTGATACTATGTCTTAGATTTGTTTTTGAATAGTAACCGCTTAACTTAGACTAGCTCAGTTTTCTTTTCTCTCAGTCATATTTTGTCTTAGCCTTGTTTTAAATTGTAATCGCTCTTGTCTTGTTTTCTCCTTTTTCTCCTTTGAATTCTTGGATGGAATATGGGTGGGCAATATAAGCTGCGGCTTCAGCCATCACCCATTTCGGATAACTCACGTGGAATTGTATAGTAGAAGGAGTCTTTGTCTAATTTGACCTTGTTGTTATATTATACAGTTTCTTTTAACCTGTAATGTACTATCCGAAATAAATAAATTCATTCATTCATTCATTCATTCAGGTGAAAAGAGCAGGTTGTAAAATTGTTGTTTGTGATTTTTTTCTGGTATTTGTGGAGCATAAAAGAGTTGGTTAATTACTTCTTATCCTTTTGGGAAATGATTAAAATTGTGGACATTTACAAATTATACTTTTGGGGGAGAAATTCTATTGTGTTTTCTTTGCAGTAGGGAAAAAGTTGACATGAGAACACTGGGTTGCCAGATTTGTTTTTTCCAAGTATTTGGGGTTACCATTTCAAGCTTGTTTTAAGGCTGTTGTTCTGTTACTCTACGTAAACAGCTGCCCAAAAGTAACCTTGGGGAGAAAACAGAACTGTGTTGCGTGTGTGTATGTGTGAGCCCTTGTGTTTGAGTGAGAAGAAGAGAAAGAGGAGTGTAAGAAAAAAAAATCTATATATGGTTATTTTTGCAAAGCTTTGGGGTATTACTTTTTCAATCTAAATTTGTGGGTTTTAACTCTAACATTAAATATGTGCTAAACTATTTACATATTTTTTTAAAGCCAAGATTTTCATTTCCTCCAGTTTTTCTTTGGCAAATGAAAAACATTGAGCTACTTTTTTTCTCAATTTTTTTTTTTTTTTAAGTGTCACTGATTTTTATTGGCTCAATTGCCTTATTTCTCTGACTGAAGCATAACAGTGAACTTTACAGGGAAAAAGGACGCAGGACTAACAATCTCAAAGGGGTTTTTCCTTCCCTCTGTTTTCCACTCTCGCCAAACAACCAGCCTCTGGGACCCAGCCTCACCACTGTCCATGCCCCTCTCATCTCTCATCGACACCACAAGGTGGCTAAACCACTAAGTTAAGTACAATTGCTTGCATCTCAATCAATGCTACCAGTATGACAATGATGAAATTAACTGAATATTACAATATCATGCTGTCACTTAATAATGCCTAATCACTGAAGGCTTTGTGTACACATTATATTACATGATTTAAAGCATAGACGAGGTTGATGATTACTGTGTTTGTGCATGTGATTTGCCAGTCTGCTGACTATCAAACACAGGTTTTGGTAATTCTATATCATATTGTTTGCTTTGTTTCAACAACACTAAACTCACTTTTTAATAAATGACATATGTGTGAAAGAAAGAAAATATAGAAAAGGCTGTGTAGCAACTGATTTGTGTGAAAACTGAGAAAAAAAAACAACTCTTAAGCATGGGTTGCTGTTATAGCAAAGAAGGCAATGACTGATTCGCGGCAGATGGAAGCAGCCAAAAGGATCTGCGTCAGACTGACCTAGATAAGGTGACTGTTGATATAAATACTGATGTGCGGATGGAGGTAGCCTTAAGGCTTCCACCCAAAATTCTTTTTTACAGGATGACACTGGATTTGATCTTTGTGGGAGGTGTGAAACGGCCAGACAGTGTGTGTGACGGGTTCATTGGCTGGGGTGTGACAGCGGCGCGACGGTGGGAAGGACCTCTCAGTTGACAAGCTTTTTGAAGCTTAGTAGAACAAATGACATTGCAAATGACATAAAGCATATCAATTTAAATGACTGACTTTAAAAATGTAGTGTTTAAATGACTTTACACTGCAGGATACATCTGACACATTGCAATCTCACACCTTGCAATGATGCCACTCACCACATAATGGTGTGATTGTATCACATTTCAGAAATGTGACAGTAATAAGGAATACTTGTGTTGTATGACGATGACTGCTACAGACCTGGCCTGTGCTCCCGGTGCCTCAGGACTATAGTCCACACCATAATTTACCAAGGAATATAAAATAAGGTATTCCTTGTACAAAATTAAGCCAAATTCTAATTTAACTGGTTGAACTTGGGAGATTCCGCGGGCGGTCACGTCTGTGCATCTTAGTGCGTCTCAGTGCGCACTGAAAAAAAAAAGCTGTATTTCCGGTCTTCCAGTACACACACAGCTGTAAACAGAAAGCCAAAGGAGTGTTTGATTGGTTTAGAATGAGATTGACATGTCATTCGACCAACAAGAGCTTTGATTTGGGTTTTTAAACCTTGAATAACCAATGATCGTAAACCTAGCAAGAAGCATCTGCCCATCAACGACCGCAAATACAACGAGCCAGTTGAATCCGAGTAATCTGACGATGGACGTGTCGTTTAGCCAATCAATTTCTGACTTCAATGACATCCTACATGCCTAGTTCAGTGTTTATATTTCAGGTAAAATACCATGCGCTCTCGTGCGTAAAATCTTTTTTGACTCCGCTACTGTGTGACGCGCAGTCCTTTGTGATACTGTGCAGAAGGGTCAGGGTAAGATTAGCAATTATTTTACTTGTTTTGAAAAATGGTTCACAAAATAAACCAAAAGGACGTGCATGAAAACGCCGATGGCTTGACCGGGTCGGGTGACCTGGACGATGTAAATAACGGAGGTTTCCATTGATCAACGGAATAGCTGACGATCGTCACACGCCAGTGGACAATACCAGCGACCGTGCGGTTGTGGACAGGTAAGTCTTATAATCTAAATTATTCTTTATCGATAAAAATAGTAATAAAAACTTTTGACCAATCGTGGTAATTACAAGGGTCCCGCATGGTGACGTTTTTGTGTGCGCCGTGGGGGGGGGGGGGTATTTGTTACTGTGCATATTGCAGAAAAATTTAATAAATTTTAGTATAATTTTTATTTCACTGTAGGCTATTTTTTCCTGTAAAAAAAAGGAACTGTGCTGTGTACAGTATGTCTGGGTTATTATGCCTTTGTTTTACTGTGTAAACGTGATCTGGTGAAATGGAGCCCTGACCATGTGAGCACACTATTGTGAGCACCCCAGGTGGACACTGGTATTCAATCTGTACATTTTCAATCCAGTGATTTACAAAGTGATTCATAATTTTCTAAAGCCTCATTCAGAACATTATAGTCCCACAGACTGGTTTTCATCTGGGGCAGCATTTATAAATCACTGGATGAAGAATGCACCTGTACATGTACAGATTGGATTCTGTGGTCCACTTGGGGTGCGCACTTGGTCAGGGGTCCGCACTTGGTCAGGGGTCCAGTTGACCTGTATCTGTGTAAACTGGTGAGATAGTGAACTCTGGAAAAATTGGAGGGGGGAGAGGGTTGTTTTTGTGTATACTTTAGTGAAATGTATTAATTTTTTGCATAATTTTTCTTGCACTGTAGGCTATTTTTGCCTGTAAAAAAAAAAACAGGAACTGTGCTGTGTATGTCTGGGTTATTACCCCTTGGTTTTACTGTGCAAACTGCTGAGATAGTGAATTCTGGAACACAGTTTTCCAAACTGTGCCATTTTTTGGCACAGTTCAAGAATGCCTTGTTACAACCTGAGAAAAAAGCTGTGTAATATATTCATTTTTTGTGGTATTGTTACAAAATTTTGACCTGAGCTTGGAAACACTTGGTTCTACATTTCTGTTGTTTTCCAGCAAGTTTCACACAGCTGTATGTTATTTGCAAGCATTTGTATCTAAAAAAACACCCAGGCGAACTTTATTTTCTTCAAATTCAGTATGTTTAGATGATTGTTACTCAGTGGCAGGAGCACTTAGAGAGATTATGACTGTTTTGCCAAAAAAATTCAGAGTGTTTTCTTTTAAATGAGACCAACCCCATGAAGATGCTGCAAAGGGTTGAAGAACAGCTTTTGATTTACTTTGGGCATGTTATTTTTAGGCGTTTTTAGGGAAATTGACCAGAGTTCAACAGGTTAAGCAATATGTCCACCTTTCCACTGACTGAAGGAGTGTGACACAATCTTTCACAAGGATTCACTTACAAAAATTCAGCCTGTCTGTGTTCAACTGGACAAACGGATGTGATTTTACTGACTAGCTCAGAATGGTTGTTATAAATGCTAAATCATATCAGATCTGCACAGACAGCTATATTGCTTTGTCCTAAATGGAATTTGTAAATTAGGTCAAGAGATGACACAAAAGAAGCCATGATTATTGAAACCTCATTTTGAAGGCGCTATACTACTCACAAATTTTCATCTAAATTAACTGTGTGTAATACATAAAAAGTGGTAACATGCTTCCTTCTAGTAAATAGACACTACCCATCAAGCAAACATCCTGTAACTTTGATGCATGTGCGTCTCCATGCACCGGGCGGGGGGGGGGGGGACCAAAGAAATTAATTAGCAAAAAAAATCATTAGCAATCCTCATAAAAATAGATAATAGATAAAAATTATCAATAAATGATCAATAGTGTAGAGAAAATACAGATGAAACCACTTGGTAATGAAATCACAACATTCAATAGGAGAAGTTAAAATTTATATCAATAAATTTTCAGATATTTAAGAAAATATCTGCAGACTATTGTAAAAGAAATATCATGTTTATAAGAAACTAGGTAAACTGATAAGGAAGAAAATCGTTCAAATTTATGAGAAAAGTTCCAAATGTCTAAGAAAAGTCCAACTTGTGCTGAATTTATGTTTACTGTGGGACTTAATTTAGAATCTACTACAAAGACAATACAGATTCTTACTCAATTAAGGGAACAATGCTTTAGGGAGCTCAAAGAAAAATAACTTGATCTTCCCTGCATAAACTTAGTCTTTTCAAAACCTTTGCATGAATCTCATTGAGCTAAATAAGAGTGAAGGTAAAAAATGTTTAGAATTTTTTTTTTTTTTTGGACTTATTTTGTACCCGTAGGTAGATTTGGTCTGCAGTCTGGTGACAAGCCACCAGCTGCCAGTCGCTGTGTGCGCAAGCGCCCCTTAACCACTTGCACTCCGGGCAATTTTCCTAAAAATGCCCAAAAATAACGTGCCCAAAGTAAATCGAAAGCTGTTATTCAACCCTTTGCAGCATCTTCATGGGATTGGTCTCATTTAAAAGAAAACACTTTGAATTTTTTGGCAAAAAAAACATAGTCTCTCTACGTGCTCCGGCCACTGAGTTACAGTCATCTAAACATACTGAACTTGAAGAAAAAAAAATTGGACACAGTGTTTTTTTGGATCAAATGCTTGTAAATAACACACAGCTGTCCGATTCGTCTGGAAAATGCAACAGAAATGTAGAACCAAGTGTTATCCAGCTGAGATCCAAATTTGGTAACAATACCACCAAAAATGAATATTTTACACAGCTTTGTTCTCAGGCTGTTCCCAGGCATTTTGGAACTGTGCCAAATTGTGCCAAATGGCACAGTTTGGAAAAACGTCTGTAACTTTTGAATAATTCAATGTAGAATCTTCATTTTAGGCTCTAATGAAAGGTCACACTCAGGGCTGTGTCTGTGTGTGTGTGTGTGGGCGGGGGGTTGTTCCCCCCCCGCTACCAAGGACCAAATTCGGCCCTCGCTACATGACGGAATACACTCTTTTTTTTTTTCCTTGCATGTTTTCACAGCGGCTCCCCCCCCCCCCCCCCGCTACTGTGTGTGTGTGTGTGTGTGGGGAACCGTGAACGGACCGTGAAGGCCCCCCCCCCCCCTTGCTACAGAAGAGGGCCATCGCTACATGATGGAATAGACTGATATGCTTCCCCCCCGCGGACCGGGGAGCATTCGGACCGTGCCCCCCCCCCCCCGCTCCTCTTCTGCAGCGGGGTGGGGGGGGCGTTCACGGTCCGAACACGGCAAATGAACCGTTTATCGCGGCGCACACACTTCGTATTTCGTGCGCAGTACAGTCGTAATTTACCAATCGGTCAAAAGTCATTTTTGGATTACAGTTTTCAGGGATAAATAATAATTTAGCTTATAACACCTTACCTCTTCAAAGCAGCAGAGTCGTGGCGAACAGCTCTTCCCCCGCGTCAGACGAACGCGACGCTGCTCCGCTCGTGGATCCCGATCAATATAATTCCATTATTGCCGTTTTGGTGAATGATTTACGACTTTTGTCGTCGGCCTCCGTCTATTCTGCTGGAATGAGTGCAGGTCCCACTTGTGGGTGTTCTCCATGCTGCTGGGTGAGCCTGGGTCTGTAGGAGATTCGTACAGAGTCCTTCTGCAGCAGTAAATATCGCTTCACCCAGCCAGAATTTCTGTGCTTCAATTGGCTCCTGCGTTCACAGTAGGCGGGTCCTCCTTCCTAGATTTTCATTCATTGGTTCTTCAAGGTTTCAGAAACCCAATTCAAGGCTCTTATTAGTCGAATGAGAGGTCAATCAGATGAACTAATCTGTTCGCGGCTGTCTCTGCAGTTTTTTTTTGAGTGGCGCTTGGACGCTACTACATCACCATCACCACCATCATGCGTTATGCGCATGAGGGCGCACGAGCGCGCTCTTGCGCGCCCTCGTGCGTCATAGGACGCAGAGACTTGCCCGCCCGCGGAACAACGGAGCGCAAGTGGTTAACTCCCTAACCTGCATGTTTTTAGCATATAAGATAAGATAAGATAAGATAAGCCTTTATTAGTCCCACAACGGGGAAATTCCAGGATTGCAACAGCACAGGGATAGCAACACTCAGAGCAACAATCAGAAGGCAAGAAAAAAACAAGCAAGCAAGAGCAGCTAATATACATATGTACGTATTACTATAAAATATATATATATACACACACACACAGACACACAGTGCAGAGCATTGTAGCTGGATGGAATAAATATATGAATATATGAACACACAGTGCAGAGCATTGTAGCTAGATGGAATAAATATGTAAATATATAAACACCCACAGTACGGAGCATTGCAGCTAGGTGGAATAAATATGCAAGTATATAAACACACACAGTGCGGAGCAATGTAGCTAGATGGAATAATATGTAGATATATAAATATATAAACACACCCAGTGCTGAGCATTGTAGCTAGATGGAATAAATATGTAAATATATAAACACACACAGTGCAGAGCATTGTTGCTAGATGGAATGAAACAGCATAACCGTCTACTTAGTTATCCTACATGGTATGATTATGTGGCCATACATATTCTCACCCTCCATAGCGACCGGTATGTTCCTAGTTGTATGCCGGAGGGGACCATTGTGTAAGTCTATTGCATCTTTTGCATTCAAAAAAAAAAAAACTATTAGTTTGTTACGTCTTTTTGCTATCTCTGCGAGCAGCCCTGCTTAGGTTGTACAGTCTGACAGCCGTTGGTAGGAAGGACCTACGAAACCTCTCGGTTGTGCACCTGGGATGATGTAGTCTGCTGCTAAATGAGCTCCTCAGTGCATTCAGTATGTCCTGCATAGGGTGGAACTCGGACTCCAGCAGAGATGACAGTTTAGCCACCGTCCTTCTCTCTCCTATCTCCTCCATCGGATCAAGGCGCTGCCCCAGGACAGAGCTAGCTTTCTTAATCAGTTTGTTCAGTCTCTTCCTATCGGCTGCAGTAATGCCACTGCCCCAGCAGACCACTCCAAAAGTGATGGCTGATGCCACCACCGTGTCATAGAATGACTTCAGCAGCGCCCCTTGTACACCAAAAGACCTGAGTCTCCTCAGCAGGAACAGCCTGCGCTGTCCCTTCTTGTAGAGTGCATCAGTATTGTGTGACCAGTCTAGTTTATTGTTCAGATGAATACCCAGGTACTTATAGGATGTCACCATCTCGATGTCTGTTCCCTGTATATTTACTGGTACTGTGAGGGGCTGCCCATGCCTGCAGCAGTCCACCACCAGCTCCTTAGTTTTCCTCGCGTTGATCTGGAGGCAGTTCCGATGGCACCAGTCCACGAAGTCCTGGATAAGCCCTCTGTACTCAGCTTCATCTCCATTGGAGATGAGGCCGACGATCGCAGAGTCATCAGAGAACTTCTGTAGATGGCAGTGTGTTGTGTTGTGTGAGAAGTCCGCAGTATAAAGAGTGAACAGGAAGGGAGCCAGCACCGTTCCCTGGGGGGCCCCCGTGCTACTGATGATCGTGTCGGACACACAGTCCCGGGTTCTCACAAACTGAGGCCGGTTCGTGAGGTAGTCCAGGATCCATGATGACAGGTGCTGGTCCACCCCTGCGCGCAGCAGCTTGTCCTTCAGGATCATCGGTTGGATGGTGTTGAAAGCACTGGAGAAGTCAAAGAACATGATCCTCACCATATTCCCGGGCTTCTCCAGGTGGGACAGAGAACGGTGAAGGAGGAAGATCACCGCATCCTCCACCCCAATGCCATGCTGGTAGGCGAACTGGAGTGGATCCATCGCTGGTTCCACCAGGGGGCGGAGGTGAGCAAGGAGCAGTCTCTCCAGGGTCTTCATCAAGTGGGACGTCAAGGCCACCGGTCTGTAGCTGTTCAGGTCTTTGGGGTGGGAAGTTTTTGGTACAGGTACCACACAAGATGTTTTCCACAGCTGTGGTACCCTCCCCAGTTTCAGGCTCATGTTGAAGATATACGTCACAATCCCACACAGCTGGTCTGCACAGGACTTGAGGAGCTTTGCGCTGATGCCGTCCGGTCCCGGCGCCTTCCTCGCCTTGATCTTCCTCAGCTCCGTCCTCACCTGGGTCCTGGTCAGGGTCAGGATGGGGGGCTGTGTGTTGGGAGTGGGGGGGTGTTGGTGGAGTGGGGAGTGGGCAGCAGGACTTGATTTCTTTAGAGGCAGCAGTGGTTGTTGTGCAGTCAGGGGGGAGGGCGGTTGGTCAAATCTATTGAAAAACAGATTCAGGTTGTTCGCCCACTCCCTGCCCCCTGTGGCCTGGGGGGAGGTATTCTGGAGCCCCGAGATGGTTTTGAGGTTTCTCCAGACCCCGCTGATGTCGCTCTGTTGCAGCTTGTCCTCCATCTTCTTCCTGAAGCTGTCCTTGCCTTCTCTGATCTTTCTCCTCAGCTCCCTCTGTACGGACTTCAGCATCTCCCTGTTCCCTGACCTGAAGATCCTCTTCTTCTCTCTCAGAAGTGTTTTTATCTCAGGCTTGATCCAGGGTTTGTTGTTTGAGTGACGCCGTATGGTCTTGGTGGGAACGGATTTGTCCACACAGAAGCTGAGGTAGCCCGTGAAGGTGTGAATGAGGCCATCGATGTCCTCACCATGTGGATCGCAGAGCTGCTTCCAGGCGGTGGCTTCAAAACAGCCCTTTAGGGTGTCCATTGTCTCCTCAGACCATAACTCCACAGTGTGCATGGCCGGAGGTTGTCTGTGCACTAGGGGTTTGTACACCGGCCGGAGATGAACCAAGTTGTGATCCGATCTCCCGAGTGGGGGGAGTTGTGATGAGGTGTACGCCTCCTTAGTGTTTGCGTAGAATAAATCCAGTGTTTTATTGTCTCTAGTGTGGCATGTGACATACTGGGTGAACGTGGGTAGAATGGGAGACAGTGAAACATGGTTGAAATCGCCTGAGATGAGGAGAAGAGCATATGGGAGGAAACCGGAGAAATCCTGGAGTAAACCCACGCAAACACGGGGAGAACATGCAAACTCCACACAGATCACTGTTTACACACTTATTGAATATACAAAGGCTTTCCCCTACACTAATCTAAATACTGCTATGGTGACACTGAAACCCTTAACTGAAACAATATCAAGATTTAAAATAGCTGAAATGATTTACTTAGATATTGGACAACATTTAATGGAATACACTTTGTAAATCATCTCATGTCACATTTAGGTACAGTACCCGAATTATTAGTACCAAAACATTTACCTAGGAAACCATTTAGCCTACCATCAACAATCTACAGGATTAGTATAATACACAAATAAGAAAAATCAGGAAATTGTGAATGGCAAACCCTATTATTGAAGTCATTTAACTTAGGTGATGAGGAAGGGTTTCTGGGTGATTATATGCAAAGAATGGCAACTGACAGCGATGTTATCCATACTACCCTTCCCAGGAGGGACCATGTGATGAAGGAACCGTGTGAGGTGCACCCATCTCTTGGGCGAACCAGGGGATCTGGTCATCACAGGAAACTGGATCAAAACTCCCTGGCAAGGACAGCACAAAGGTTATCCTGCTGACCTAAACAGCCGCG
Source organism: Pholidichthys leucotaenia (assembly GCA_020510985.1). Taxonomy (NCBI): domain Eukaryota; kingdom Metazoa; phylum Chordata; class Actinopteri; order Cichliformes; family Pholidichthyidae; genus Pholidichthys; species Pholidichthys leucotaenia. The sequence goes on from CM035848.1 coordinate 153,510,703, forward strand.
GAAAATGAAGGACATGACGCTTGGGTGCATCTAACGTTTAGATGTTTTTTCAGCAAGACAATGCCAAGCCACATTCTGCACATTACAACAGTGTGGCTTCGTAGTAAAGAGTATGGGTAATAGACTGCCCTGCCTGCAGTTCAGACCTGTCCCATTGAAAATGTTTGGTATATTATGAAGTGCAAAATACAATAACAGAGAACCTGGACTGCTGAGCAACTGAAATTGTACATCAAGCAAGAATGGAAAAATTCCACCTACAAAGTTTCAGCAGTTAGTGTCCTTAGTTCCTTAATGTTTATTGAGTGCCGTTAAAAGGAAAGGTGATGTAGCACAGTGATAAACATGCCCCTGTCCCTGATTTTTCTGGAACATGTTGCAGGCAGCAAATTCAAAATGAGTGAATATTTGAAAAAAAAAAAAAAAAACCTCCCAAAACAATAAAGTTTATCAGTTTGAACATTAAATATTTTGCCTTTGTAGTTTATTCAATTGAATATAGGTTAAAAAGGATTTGCAAATCATTGTATTCTGTTTTTATTTAGGTTTTACACAATGTCCCAACTTCACTGGAATTGGGGTTTGTAATATACACAGAAAAACCCACTTTAATTACACATTTTCAAAGGGGCAAAGGTGCACCTTATATGTACTTTTGTGAGCTGGGTGGTATTTTGGTACATTGCAATGTCAGAGTCTGGGCATGGTCTTAGGACCATGCTCGTGTTTTGAGTTTGTTTCTGTGTGATTATCTGTGTTCATTATTATTATTACTACTAGTGCATGCCCGTAGAAAGCAAATATTCCTGTGTGAAACAGGTAGCCCAGTCAGGCTTTGCAGGCCCAAACATAGGCTGTTTGAAAGTGGAATACAGAGGTGTAGCCTATATGTAGGCAATCACACATGCTAGACTTCGACAAATATGAAAGGGACTGAACTGAGATTGATTGTGCAAAAATTTAATTACAAAATAATTGAAAATAAATGGGACATCCAATATTAGCCACTGTTTAAGAACGGCTTGTTTATTTTTTGTCAGATCACTTATTTGTGTGATCTTTTATGAGTTATATTCATAAATGTTGTATCTTGCACTGTGGGGAATGGGAGTTGTTCAGTCATCATTATAATTTAGTTTATATGTGTAGTTTATAGTCTATCATCAATAAAGTAATGCAGTACTATAACAGGACACGTTTACAAATATTTGAGATCAACTGTAGTGCATCCTTTTATATTTTAGCAATATTATAAGTACAAAACACCGAACATTATTATTATTATTATTATTATTATTATTATTATTATTATTATTATTATATATTTGTATCTTGTATACTTTATTGATCCCCAGAGGGAAATTCAGGACATCCACGTACAGCACCGATCCCTTCACCAGTCTCTCTCTCTCTCTCTCTTTTGCTCTCTCTCTCTCTCACACACACACACACACACACACACACGCACGCGCGCGCACACGCACACACACACGCACACACACGCACACACACACACACACACACACACACACACACACACACACAGCAGAATGAGCCATTTGGCTGCAACTTTTGCATCAGTGTTACTCATTTGTCTGTAAATATTTAAATAAAAATGATTTATTTCGTTATTTGGACATTTTTGCATCATGTTGTCCTTTAGTCAAAGCATGTGTCCGCATGTAATATGCAGTTGATCTGGTCATTCTGCTCCACAATAAAGCAGCAGTCGGGACTTTTGTCTACCACTGACCAGGCAGGCTGAGCGTGCCTCCCCCTGAACGTTTGTGGAGTGCCCGGTGGGACGGGAGTGTCAGCTGCTGTTTTACCTGTGTGCCAGTGATGTCATGTGAAGCGCCCAGTGGGTCGGGATGGGAGTCTCGGCTGCTGCTTTACCCGTGTGCCAGTGATGTCATTTGCGGCACCACGAGACCCCGTCAGCAGCCCTCCCCCCGCACCTCGCGTTGTCTATTCTGAGCCCCCCGCACCTTGTGTTCTCTATGCCAAATATATCCATTAGACCTACGCAATCACAGCAGCTTTATGGTCTATATTTTGACTGAGCCGCTCCATACTTGTGGATGCACACCTCAGCAACAAAGCACTTCTAAAATCTTTGTTTGCAAAGCGTTGTGGTGACTGACAAGTCGTGACGCTGTGTTATCTAATCAGCATGGTCGTGATGCCGCATATTGTCCAATCAGCATGGCTGTGATTGCGGCATATTCTCCAATGAGCATGGAGTCAATCCGAAACCCCGCCCACACTTCTTGAAACCAGGGGATGAAGACAGAGCAATCACACAGCGGTGGTTAAACTTTTATTGATAAAAATTACATATTTTGACTGAGTGAGTCCATATTCGGGGATGTACACCCTCATAGCTTCAGCAAAGCAAATTTAAAATCTTAGGTCAGTGTGATGAATGTTTTGAGAGATAACTGAGGAACACACACACACACACAGATACACAAACAGACAGAGATGTCTTGAATTTATAGATAGATTATTATTATTATTATTATTATTATTTGATATTGTGGAGGAAGAATAAGTTCAGGCAAGATGCGGCGAGCTGGAAGGTGGCAGGATTTTATTCTCCTCCAACATCATGAGACACACTGTAGCGCTGTGCGCCGTGTTGTGCTGTGTGTGCTATTGAGGCATGTATAGCAAGCTCTTTTGTACATGTTATACAAAGAGAGAGAGTGCATGGCACATTTGCATATTGATATACATATCAGTCAATACACATCAATTGCATGACCAACTGGCACCCGGACTCCCTCTCCTTAATCCGGGGATAACAATAGTCCATTGTTCTGATTGTCTCCTAGGGGCTCTCTATCCGTATGCGAATTGTCCCCTGCTTAGTGCAGGCTGGCTGAGTGTGAGGATTGAATGTCCATGTAGATTGTGGTGGGTCACCACAGGGCTCCCTCCAGAACACTCAGCAGGGGTTGTGCCTCCCCCCCCACCGTCATTTGGCTCCAGCTCCGGTAGAACTGTTAGAGGGCATGTCAGTCCATGAGGGGGACGGGGAAGGGGTGGAAAAAAGCAGTGTGCTCCGCTCCAGGTTCCAGCACGCTGAACGGCCGTGGATCGTGGGCGCACAGGCCAGTGTGTTTCGTGTGTAATGGAACAAGACAGCAATCGGCCGGCTTTAGGGAGTGAGGTGCGGGAAAAGCGCTGTGCAGGAGGAGGGAGAGGGGGTGGGAGTAAGTGAGTGCCGGCCCAGGACGTCAAAGGTGTCTGGGCTGCGCAAAAATTGTGTGTGGATCCGCGATGGTGAGGGACTTTCCCGGTAAACCTGGTGGAGATCCACAGCGGCTGTGAAAAAAAAATAATTATGTCTCTCGACTCCTCTCACAGCTCGATCCAGCGAGGATGTGGTGAAGGCGAGCGGCCAAATTCCCCGAGGATGCGTAGCGGCTGTGAAACAACTGCAGCTGTGTGAGGGACTTGGCGGTTTGGCTTTTAGGTGCGGGAAACAGCCCTAAAGTCATTGGGGAAAGCAATCGGCTAAATTCCCGTTGTGCGCCGTGGCTGAGAAACCCATACAAAGTCCTGTGTGCGGGCTGCATGTCTGCTTCAGGTACGTGAGCAGCCCTGAAGGTTCCGAGGGTGGCGATCGGCTGTGTTTCTCGGGCATGTGCAGCGGCGGAGCACGATGTAACAGTCTGTAGAGCCGGTTTGGCTCTGTGCGTGGGGCGCGCTTGGCTCCGTGACCACATGGTGGGTCACCACAATATCATGATTTCTGTTTCTGCCTTGTCTCTTGTTGTGTAGTGTGGTCAGTGTCATGTGTAGTCTCCCCTGGTCCCGTGTTCATGTCTCATATGTGTTAGGATTGCCCCGCTGGGGCAAGGAAGGAAAGCAGTACCCAGACGCAGGTGAATCTGGTAAACCATTATTTATTCACAAACAAAAAATAGAAATCAAAACTGCTCATGTGCAGAAACAGAAACAAACTCTGGCTTGGCAGAATAGAAATATACGAGGCTACAAAACAGACTTGGTAGGAGCATGTGTTAAACGCCGACATTAAGCCAGGACACTGTGCAGGATTCAGACTGAAACACGCATATATAGACAGGAGGGATAATCATGGCAACAAGGAACAGGTGAGCACAATCAGGAGCAAATGGAAACCAATAATTACTGACAGCTGACACATGAAGACACACACCTCACCTTGCAACCAGTTACAAGATATAGAGTGATGATAGTCAAGTCAGTGGTGGTAATGCACCTGTAAGCTGGTTGCCAACTGCCAATCAAATCTTAAAGAAGAAGAAGAAGAAAAAGACAGCTGACACATGAGGAAGACAGAGGTGACAGGAGAGGCGGGGCTGCACAGACAAACACCAGCAGGAGAGACATGGAACATGAACAGGAGACCAGGGACAACATGACCATGACAAATAATGATAATAATGGCAAACAGAGAATCATACAAAACTAAACTCAGGCTCAAAACTAGAATGATGAACATAAGATAACTATGATGATGAATAATACTAATAAACTAGACTAAAACGAACCCCAACAAAGACATAAACACACAAGACAGAATAATCATAATGACAACCCAGAAAATTAATGAGAATGATAAACACAGCAAATAAGAATGAACTTAAAGCGTGAGCATGGTCCTCTGCCCATGCACAGATTCTAACATATCCTCCCCCTTTAAGGGGTGGATCCCAGATACCCCAAAACAACACCAAAAACAGAAAAAAATCACCCTCTCAGGGTGGGCGGTGGGGGTATAAGGCCAGGTGGGCAGAAAACAAGTCCCCCTCCACCCACAAAGTCAAAAACAAAACAAAAAAAAAGCACAGTTCATGGGGGAGAATCAAAGTCCCAGGCCCCAAACCAAAAACAAGGTAGGTCGGGTGGCCTACCGAAGTTCCAGCGCCACCGGGCCAAGGGCAAGGCAGTTCAGGTGGTCTTCCGTTGTCCCAGAGCCATCAGACTGGAGAATAAGATGGGTCAGGGGGCCTACCAAAATCCTTAGACCACCAGATTACAAGGCAAGGAAGATCAGGGACGCTGAGCTTGGGGCGCAGCAACAAAGGAGTTTTAAGTTCTCGAAACAAAAATACTGGGGCTCTTAGTCCAGGAGACAATAATGCTGGGACGTTCAGTTCAGGAAGCAATAATACCTGGGCTTTTGGTTTAGAGACAGGCAACAGTGGCACCCTGACCTTGAAAACAACAGGTAAGCCCCCCCCCCCTCCGGTCTCGGAAACAGCAGGTGGAGACCCCTAGCCTCTGCAATGGCTGGTAGAGAGCCCGCAACCTCTGGCGCATTGGGTGGAGGTCCACCGAGCTCTGGCACGTCGGGTGGAGGTCCACTGACCTCTGGTGCTTCGGGTGGAAGTCCACGACCTCTGGTTTGTCAGGTGAAGGTCCACTGACATTTGGCTTGACAGTTGGAGCGTGGTCCTCCTGCAGCTCCATCCTTAGCACAGCCACCTCGGACGAGGGAGGAAAACAAGTGGTCAATGAGGTGACACCACAGTCATTAGCAGCAGAGACTGGTGGGGAGGGCCTAAGATCTTTTTGCTCAGCAGTGGTTTTCATCTTGGAACTCTGCCATGAAGGCTCTTTTTGCCCAGTCTCTTTCTTATGGTGGAGTGATGTTAAATGTTTCAAATCATCATGATGTTGATTTGAAACATTTAAGTGTGACAAATATACAAAAAAATGAGAAATCAGGAAGGGGGCAAACACTTTTTCACACCACTGTGGGTGAGCCCATGCTCCAGTTTGTCACTGATTTGAGACAGCTAGCTAGCGAGTGCATAACATAACTATGATGATGAATAATACTAATAAACTAGACTAAAACGAACCCCAACAAAGACATAAACACACAAGACAGAATAATCATAATGATTAGCTAGGCCAGCCTCTTTGGCCACCTCTTTGGCCAGCTGGAAGATGAAATGGTATGCCACCAGCTAGCGGAGCACACGTGTAGCGCTGCATTGCCAGCTAGGCTACTTACGGTGCCCAGTGACTTAACATTAGCCATAGCTGTCGAACTTGCTCTCCAGTTGGAGGCCGCAGACAAGCTAGCTTCGGAGCTAACCTGGCGCCAGTCGCAGAGGCTGCCTGAGCTTCATATCTTCATCCAAGCTATCTTCACTTGGGAAGTGAAGATAGCTTGGATGATGACGTTACGGAAGCCAATGCTGCCAGCCGAAGGTCTACCCCAGGAAAACCCCTGTGCAAGGGTTGTGGGTCTGCAATGCACTGCAATAAGGCAGAGGAATGCCTGGCAACAGGAAAATGTTGTGACAGATGTGGACGTTTGAACCATTATGCTAGAGTGTGCCACTTATCTGAGCTGGAGAGCCCACGGAAGAGTCCACCCCGCCCACCCCCGACAACCATCCATATGGTGATCTCCAGCACTAACAGGTACATGTATTGCTCAGTGGAGTTAGACAAAGTGGAAATTCTGCTGTTGCTCGACATGGTGGAGGTGCGGTCAATGCGGAATTGGGCCACAGTGAAGAAGTTCTTCCCCCACTACAGGATTAAAGGTAACCTGGCACTGTTATATGGCTATGGAGGCAGCAGGCTGTGCACGGTTGGGACTTTGGAGTTAAAGGTTTGTTACAAATCTGCGAAGATGGTTGACTTCACGTTCCTGATGGCAGCGCGCAGCGATAACATCATGGGCTGTGACCTATTTTACGGACTGGGTTTCACCATTAAAGACGGTGCTGGGAATGAATGGTTGGGCTGTGGCCGCTGGAACCCTCCGGTTCCGGTGGCTGTGGAGGACGTTGTGTGGGACGAAGAGCTACCAGGCACTCCAGTGGTCAAGCAGGACCAGTTTCACTCAGGTTCGGCACAGGAAAGTCTCAGTGCCGGCGCTTGGGACATGGCGGGGGGGGGGGGGTGGTATCGAGCGTGGCAGTGGGCCACCTGCGTTGGCGAGTGACACCACGCTAGTCCCAGATGCCTCCGGAGCTTGGCTGCAGGGGGATGGAGGGTCTGCAGCTACGACGGTGACCGCTATGACGTTTTTGAAGAGGACGGGGCCAGACCGACGAGCATGGAGTTTCCGCATGCTCAGCAGCAGCACACCAGGCCAATTAGGGCCGCACTTAGGGTTTTGGACTTGGTTCGGGTTCTGGGTGATGAACGACCATGGTGAAGATGGGCCAAACGACAGCCAGCAAAACACTGAGTATGTACGCAGATAGTGGCGAAGCTGGGCGCAGCATACTTCCAGTTGTTTGACGGCTCATCGAGGCATGCCAATCAGCTTTGGCGTGTCCAGGAGGATGCTCTAGGTGACGAGGTTGGACGGGAGTCGGTGTTGGAGGTGTGGGAACTGGACTCCATCGTCTGGAAGATCAGCCATTGTCCTAGGGGTTTGCTGCTTCAGGGGCGCGCTTGCTGAGGGACTGCCCTGGGCCCCCCCATGCCAGTTCCACCTTTCCCACCCAAGTGACTGTGCTACAGCAGTGTTGTTTATAGTTCATATGCATGTTATGTTATGATATAGGGTTATGTGTTTTACTGTCTTTGTATAGGAGCATGGCAGATAATTTTAGTTTAATAGAGGACATTTTTAGTTTATCCAGTGGCAGAATAATCCACCGTGCCATGCGGGTTGTGTGGCAGTCCACCCACCAACTCTATTTTAGGTTGTTTTGTGCAAATGTGTTAGGCCATTTAAGTACATTTGTTCTCGTTATTTTAGTGTGTGATTCGGGTTCCATATTGGGGTGGGTTTGAATTGTGTGAGTGGTTTTGGACTTTCTAAAGGGGGGAGAGAATGTGGTGATGCACCTTTATTGTGAAGTGCAGTGTGGTGACGTTGACTTCCTGTCACATCACCACACTGCCCTATATAGTGGGGCGAGCCGCCATGACACGGTCTCTTGCGCTGGATGCCCACGCCAGGTGCCAGTCGTGTAACCGCAGTTCCAACATCAATAAAGCTGTGTTCGACGCTACCCTCATCTTGCCTCATTCATCATCAGGTTTTACATACAGTACATAACACACGGGGTGTTCCGGGCTGCAATTTACCCGGATTTCCAGGGACCCTTAACGGATTCCCCCTGACATTTTGGCCTCCTCGGACCTCGGGAAGTGCGTCGGGGGAAACCATTATAACACCTGTTGTCTTTGAGTCATTTTGACCTGAAGACAACAGGAGGATCCCCAGCGCAATACGTGCTGTACCTTGGAGGCTACAATTTGGAAATGTTACAGGTCCCAAGGCTGCGACCATGTAAACAGCTATATTTGAATATCATCTCTGACTCTGGAAACTGGAAAATAGCAGAAACAAGAATGAGGCAGAGACGTGGCTTGTGTTTTCCTTCAGTTCTCTGAATGCAATGTTTATTAAACATATTTCTCCCAGATGACCTGTTATTTATTTGCATTATTATGCTGTATGACAAATATCCATTTGACATGAATATAGAAACAGTCTTCTCAATACATTCACATGAATTACTGTATCAATCCACTTCACACTTAAAATGAGCTCTTAGTGTCACCAGTTTTAACTACACACTCTTTCACTTTAAACTGTGACCAATAAGAATTTCTTTTTAGAAAACCTTTTCTTGTCATAACCTTGTTGGTTAGTTTCTAATAGGCACTAGAGAAAGAAATAAACATGGACTGAACAACAAATGAAGTTTCTACTATAGGGTGTGTGTGTGTGGGGGGGCACTGTGGCAGGGATGTCAGCTGACTATATGAAAGCATTGTTCGTGGCTGTTGTGTTGTGTGCACATTGGTGCAGCTGTAGCTACATTCACAAATCGACATATTGGTAATCCATTTCATGTTCTCTGCTCATGGTGCTCTGATATGTGACAGTGGAAGTTTCCATGCACTGGCTGTGTTGTCCCAAACACAGAGAGAGAGAGAGAGAGAGAGAGAGAGAGAGAGAGAGGAAAAAACCTTGCACAATGCTACCTCTCTTGAAAATCTTTTATTTTCTTTACATAACATATAGCATAAAGTCAAAATTAAATTAAATCTAAAAAGATGCCCATTCATCTAATTTCAAATGACATATTCTTTGAATATGATTATCTTTTCAATTACAAGATAATTTTACATCTTAAAACGATGTGAGAATCATATAAACACAGTAAAGAAAAGATTTTTTGTCTCCATAAAAATACAGTCAGGAGAACCTTGATGGAACTAGAAAAGCACTCGGAGAGCACAGACCTCCACCAAGCGCCACAGTTCCCCCATACAGCGTTTGTGTGTACGTTTTCAGATTCCTTGACCATGAAAACATATGACTAGCAATTGGATTCACAATGATAGGATTAGTGGTTCAGTAGTTATTGACGAAAATGGCATTTTCCGTAATGGCGGTTTTCTTCTGGACGGTGATCCGGATCACCACCAAAATCTAATCATCTGTAGGATACCCCATTTCTGACAATCTGTGAAAATTTCATGAAAATCCGTCCATAAGTTTTTGAGTTATCTTGCTAACAAACAGACAGACAGACAGACAAACCAACGCCGATGAAAACATAACCTCCTTGGCGGAGGTAAATATGGAAAATGTAGGCAGCTTTGTGTCTTTGTGGTTAAAATTTAGTGTTTTTCTTTGGTTTGGCAAGCTTTTACACACAGGGTATCACCTGGCTGTTTCACATATATTAAGGTCTTTACCATACATTTTAATATACATTTACCAATGTTGTAAACTGGAGCAATATGAATAAAGTTTAAATAAAATTAATTTGCTGTAATTTTTCCTTTAGATAAAAAAAAATACAAATTTGTTGCTGATGATAAACTAGAATGTTGATCTTTGGCAGAGGACAACAGCAAGCAGTTAAATTTACTTAAGTGCATGTTCTCAAGTAACTTTTTCACAAAACTGTACTTTATTGAGGGGTTTTATTAAGAGATATCTGTTACTCTTGAATACATTTTGAAGAAAAAAATGTACTTTTGGTCACTCCTTTGAGACAAGTTTTTCTACTCATCAGATTTAAAATAATTGTTCCTCTATTCTGCCTCAGCAAATATTCAGTTTATTACTGTTTACTGTTCTTTATTTGATATGGATTAGAGTAGAGGGAACATTTTAATTTTAAAAAGTTTATATTTTAAATTCCTCAGACCAGCACCTCTAAGAGGGGAAAAAAAAAACTCAGACACTATTATGAGCATAAAAATTTACAAGAAAACAGTTGCCCATTTATGAGTAAAAAGTTATAGATTTTTTTTTTTGGGGGGGGGTCAAATCTATTGCAAGGGTTACAGACTTATAAGAAAAAGGTATTAAATTTATTTAAAAATCTAGAAAAGCACTCATAGAGCGCATACTTCCGCCAAGGCTCCTTCCGTTTCTCATGGATCACCTCCAAAATGTAATGGGTTTGTGTGTGGGCCTATAGCCACCTGTGGTGAAAATTGCATCAAAGTCTGTCCATCAGTTTTGGAGTATTGTTGCTAACACACTGTGAGAAATAAGAGCCTTGGCTGAGGTATCCGTTCTCACATCATCACCAAAATATAATGGGTTCCTCTCTAGCCCAAGAACCACCTCTGGTGAAAATTTCATCCAAATCCATCCAGTAGTTTTTGTGTAATCCTGCTGCACAAATACAAACAAAGGCCTTGGTGGAGGTATGCACTCTCAGATCATCACCAAAGTGTAATCATCTGTTTCCCATGCCATTACACACCTTTCCTGAAAATGTCATCAAAATCCGTTCATAACTTTTGGAGTATTGTTGCTAACACACTGTGAGAAGATAAGAGCCTTGGCTGAGGTATGCATTCTCAAATCATCACCAATATATAATGGGTTCCTCTGTAGCCCAAGAACCACCTCTGGTGAAAATTTCATCCAAATCCATCCAGTAGTTTTTGTGTAATCCTGTTGCATAAATACAAACAAAGCCCTTGGTGGAGGTATGCACTCTCAGATCATCACCAAAATCTAATCATCTGTTCCCCGTGCCATTAGACACCTTTTCTGAAAATTTTGTCAATATCCGTTCATAAGTTTTTGAGTTATGTTGGTAACAGACAAACAGACAGACAGACAAACCCCGGTAAAAACATTACCTCCTTGGCGGAGGTAATGACACAGATTTATGAAAAAAGTATGAGACCAAAAGCAATAAATCTATAGGGAAAAAAATAACAAATTTGTGTAAAAAATGGAAATTTATTTATAATCCTTTATTAGTCCCACAATGGAGAAATTACAGGGCATTCACCTAGATGGATGAGGCAGCCAAGGTACGGTGCCAATCCCTTCACCATTCACACCTAGGGCCACTTTAGAGTCTCCAATTAACCTAACTTGCATGTTTTATGTGGGGAAAATCTCACAAACTGGTAAGAGTAAAGTAGCTTTTTAGTAGCTGCTTTACTCAAGTAATAACATTGATGACTATTATTAATACCACAATGTGTTTACTCAGGTACAATTTCCCTACCCACTGCTGATCACTGGTCTTTCTATTGGCCTTGTTCCTGATGACAGTGGGCACAGAATGAAATCCTTGTTCTTTAAATGTCATTTCAGTTAATTTCTGCAGAGCCAGGACAGCTTATTGCTGTAATTTACATTTTTGTATGAAAATTAAAAATCCTAGTATAGCAGTTTCACAAAAATACCCACAAACAGAATTACCTCAAAGTATACTTTGCATTATTCACTCCCAAAAAGCCATAAAAAAAAATTAAAGTCTGGTAATTTTAAGAATTGTTAGCTCTATCTGTATCTCATCTTGTACTTCATTTTCTACACTCATCACTGGGTTATTATACACACCCGTGTGTTCTTTCTCTGATTCTTGTTCTTTGTGTTCTTGTTTGTCTGCTGCAACTTGGCAGGATTTGCAGCAGCAACAACATTTGGCAGTAATCATGCCAACCACTTTGTCCCAGGGCTCCAGGGAGTGTGCCCACAGAGGAAGGAACTCCCAGGATCGCAGCACTGCAGGCAGCCATCCAGGTTTCCTTTTCTGCAGAGTGTTGATGACAATAATGATGATCAGCATGATGAGGAGAGGTGCGCCTACACCCACCAGCACCTGCCAGCCAGCCACTGACAGGCCAAATACAAAGAGTGGTAGAAGGAAGAAGCAGCAGATGATGTATACCGCAGCAAACCAGCGGTAGTTAGCCGTGATGTTGCCCAGACTTTTGGCCAGCCGGATTGGGATGCGGGTGAAGGGGACTGGATACCACAGAATGATGCCGGAGATGTTGAATAGGAAGTGCACAAGGGCAATCTGGAACAATTGTTTGGAAACTTTCAAAAGTGTCCAGCGGAATTTGAAATATTGCAGTGACATTTTAAACTGTCAGGAAACTGTATTTATCATTAAGTATATAAAGTACTAAATCGAAAGAATCTATCTGATAACAATCTATAATTTTTTTTAAATAATGGAAAAAAGTCAACCCACACATTGAAAAAATATTAAGCCCAGGATTAAGAAGATCCATTGAAACATACTATTTAGATGCCTTCTTTAAGGAGACTGACATTTGTCCCAAGATGTATTGCTACTTTTAGAAAGCATGCTCAACTGCTGAATAATAATAATAATAATAATAATAATAATAATAATAATAATAACTTGGGTTGTGCCAAGTATTATTATTATTATTATTAAGTTCCAGTAAATATCCAACAAATCAATACATACAATATATGATGCATATGTGTGTGTGTGTGTGTGTGTGTGTGTGTGTGTATATCTATCTATCTATCTATATATACTGTATATGTGTGTGTGTGTGTGTGTGTGTGTGTGTGTGTAGAGAGAGAGAGTGGTATGCAAATGTTTGGCAAACCCTTGACAAACAATATAATTGTATTTATTTATTTTCCATTTATGAAATAAGTAACTATGATTTAATGTTTGTTGATATAATTGAAAGAGACCATGTTTACATCATTCAGTTGAAAAATATGCTATTTGTCGAGGGGTGCCAAATTTATGGATATTCTATGGGGAATTTGATAGTCTTTGAAAATGTAACATTAAAATTTGGAAGTTCTACATAAAAAATATGTTGAATAATAAAGCTTATATTTAATTATAGCTCTTTATTGGCAAGACATCCTATTAACATAATATAATAACCCTGTTAAGATACATAAATAATATCACCACATATAATACCAACTATAATTTGATGTCCAACTAACCTGTAGAGCATTAGCCAGCATGTCTCCAGGGCTTGCCATAGCTGCCAGAATGGATGTGGTGGTGGTGCCGATATTTGAGCCTAGAGACAGTGGGTACGCTCTCTCTATGCTGATGACTCCAATACCTGTCAGAACAACAGAGACTGGTTGACTTATATATTTTCACAACTTCTGCTATTCTGCCTATCTTTAGATCCCTCATGGAGCCTATGCTTCCAATCTGTTTGTGTGTTCTACCATTTGCAGGACAGCACAAAAACAATGGATGCATTTGCATGATAATTTTATCAGTTGTACAGATTGTTCCAATTTAAAAGGAACTCCGGTTATATTGGCATGTTAGCTCTATATGTTTTATTTTTATGTTAGTAACATAACTATAATATAATTTTTTTGAAAATAATTCCCAGTTTTATATATTTTTAAAAAACTTTATTACTATGTAAATCACCATTTTTGTTTACGTCGCAAGGCATTCTGGGTAGTGACGTAGAATGGTTGCAGCCGTTTTTTCTGTCTTATACAAGCCAAGAAGCGAAGCTACGAACTACTGCCATTTGTCAGTGAAAATGCCACATTGCGAGGCTTTGGATGTAATTTCCAATCAAAGGGAAATAAAGAGAGCAGGGTGAGCCTCCATAGCTTTCCTAAAGAGGGAAAGTGGAGGAAAAAGTGGGGCGGCAGCGGCTCAGCAGGTAGAGCAGGTCGTCTAATAACCCCATGGTTGGCGGTTCGCATCACGCTCTCCCCAGATATCCTGCCGTTGTGTCCCTGGGCAAGACACTTCACCCGCATTGCCTCCAGTGCCCATAACACTGGGTATGAATGTGTAAAAATGTTTAAATGCTCGGTGGTGGCCGGAGAGGCCGTTGGCGTGGATTGGCAGCCACATTTCCATCACTCTGAGTGTCTGTGATCACGCGCTATAGCGCATGCCTGATAAAGCTGACATACGTATTAATCACGCTATGATAAAGCACAATATCGCTCAAAGCGCACGCATGAGACATGTCTGTGATCGCACGCTTGTGTTGACCGTTCCTGCCTTTCGTCTCCTAACCGTGGTTTTGGGACGCAGGGGAGATCTATCTTCCTCCGCGGTCAATTCCCGAGTGGTACACAGAAGCACAGGCCGTTTTGCTGAAGCGTTGGGGCTTTATTTATATACCGCACTGTTGTCAGCAACAAATTCTACCTGCTCCGGTCGCCTCGCTCTTTTTACTCATCTGCACCAAATCACACACCATTCGCTCTGGAGATCATTCCACACACACCGGGGATGGGGGGGGGCGCGCCTCGGCTGCGCAAACGCTCCCACTCACTCACGTCCACGCACCGAGCTGCCCCATCCAAACACACGCACCAGACACATCCCACAACACTTGATAAAGCTGACATATGTATTAATCACGCTGTGATATCGCTCAAAGCGCGCACTTGGCTTGACATGTCGAAGATCTGGCTGGCAACAGTCAGAAAAAAAAAAAAAGTCTGGAACGACTGTGGAGCACTGCTTATGGACGTTCAACGTGATTAATACATATGTCAGCTTTATCAGGCATGCGCTATAGCGCGTGATCACAGACACTCAGAGTGACGGAAATGTGGCTGCCAATACACGCCAACGGCCTCTCCGACCACCACCGAGCATTTAAACATTTTTACACATTCATACCCAGTGTTATGGGCACTGGAGGCAATGCGGGTGAAGTGTCTTGCCCAGGGACACAACGGCAGGATATCTGGGGAGAGCGTGATGCGAACCGCCAACCATGGGGTTATTAGACGACCTGCTCTACCTGCTGAGCCGCTGCCGCCCCACTTTTTCCTCCACTTTCCCTCTTTAGGAAAGCTATGGAGGCTCACCCCACTCTTTATTTCCCTTTGATTGGAAATTACATCCAAAAGCCGCGCAATGTGGCATTTTCACTGACAAATGGCAGTAGTTCGTAGCTTCGCTTCTTGGCTTGTATAAGACAGAAAAAACGGCTGCAACCATTCTACCTCACTACCCAGAATGCATTGCGACGTAAACAAAAATGGCGATTTACATCGTAATAAATTTTTTAAAAAATATATAAAACTGGGAATTATTTTCAAAAAAAATATATTATAGTTATGTTACTAACATAAAAATAAAGCATAAAGAGCTAACATGCCAATATAATCAGAGTTCCTTTTAAGCTACATTCACATTACAAGCCATATTTTTCAATTACATTGTTTTTTGTCAGATTTGATTTGCCTGTCAAGACAGTTCAAATTCACAATTAAAGCTGACTTTTAATTCGACTCTAATGAAAATAGCTCTGAAACTATGCATGTACACATCAATACATCAATACTTCATCAACAACGAAAGATGGCATATTTGTGCAACCACTCATTTGCTTTAAACTGAGAAAAAGTATGATTTTTTTGTGAAGATACTAGTACATCTAAAAATAGAATACCATGAGTTTTTTAAACATTTATTTTTCATAATCAGATTTCAAAGGTAAACTTGAATATGTTTTATATTCCATAAAAATAAAGGGGAATAATTCAAGCTTTTTTTATTTGTTTTATTTTAATGATTAGGATTTGTAGATTATGATAATCAGAAGTCTGGTATCTCAGATTAATACAATATTCATTTTGAGTTTGAGTAAATTACGATCCAAACAGTATAAATACAGTGTATCTCCCTGACCAGTTCAGTACAACCACAATCATGGGAAAAACTACTGACACAGTCCACAAAGAGGGTAAACCACAGAAGGCCAGTGTTGAAAAGGCTGGCTTTTCACACAGTGCTGTGTCAAAGCATATTCAGGAAACACTGACTGGATGTAAAAAGTGTGGCAGAAAAATGTGCATAAGCAAAAGGAATGACTGTAACCTAGAGAATATTCTCAAAAAAAGTCCATTCAAGAACTTTAGGGAGCTTCACAAGAAGAGGACTGAGTGTCATTGCATCAAGAACCACAATCCACAAACGTCTTTAGGTTCCTGATGCAAAGCCACTACTGAACCAGAGATGCTAGAAGTGTCTTAACTGGGATAAAGAGAAAAAGAACTGGACTGTTGCTCACTGGTACAAAGTCTTCCTTTCTGATAAAAACAAATTTTACATTTCATTTTGAAATTATGATCCTAGAATTTGGAGGAAGAATGCTGAAGGACAGAATCCAAGATGTTTTAGTCCAATGCAGTGGCAGCTTGTAGGAGGAGGCAAGGGAGGTGGAGCTTCCTCAGAAATTTGAGAAGCAAAAGAGAAGAAATGATTCATACATTGTAATACTAAATGTATTTTATATGTATATTAATGTGTAACATTATTATGTATGGAAGTACCTAGGTGAAGGATGAGGCACGATGATGGTTGGCGAACACGGCTTTATTATCTGAACTATGCACAAGCAGTGACACGGTATGCACCAGCAGGATCATATGGCAAAGAGGCCGTAAGATGGTGCCCTTGTCTTATATATGGGCAGTGCGATGATGTGACAGGAAGTGCACGTCATCACACTGCACTTCACAATAAGGGTGCCAAATACATATCTCACATCTTCCCCCTTTAGAAAAGTCCCAAACCATACACACAATTGAAATACCCCCAAAATTTGGGACCTGAATCACACATTATAATAACGAAAAACCATGTACTAAATTGGCCTAACACACTCACTCAAAACAACCTAAAAATAGGGCTGACAGGTGGACTACCATACAGCCCACATGGTGGGGTAGATTATCCTGCCACCCATAAACTAAAAAGAATCTTTATTTCAAACTAAAAATATCAGTCGTGCTCCTAAACTAAAACACAAACGCATAAAATAACCCCCATACCATAATATGCATGTAAAAACACCAAAGAACTATAAATAAAGTGCTACCGCACAGTCATTTGGGTAGAAAAACTGGAACCTGCATGGGGGAGTGCAGGGCAGCCCCTCAGCAGGCGCGCCCCTTGAGACCACAGACCCCCGGAGCGATGGCCGATCTTCTGAATGGCGGAGCCTGGATCCCACATTGTCATCACCAACTCCCATCGAGCCTCGCCACCTGGAGCGTCTTCCCAGACACGCTGAAGCTGATTGGCATGCCTCGACGAGCTGTCGGACAACCTGAAGCACGCTGCGCCCAGCTTAGCCACAATGCTGCTGCACGGTGGCGCAGTGGTTTAGCACTGTGGCAGCACAGTTTTACCCTTGGCCGGGGGATCGCGGGGATCATGAGATCGTGGGTTCGATTCCAGCCCCCGACCAACAGTGAGCTGTGTGGAGTTTGCATGTTCTCCCCGTGTTGCGTGGGTTTACTCCGGGATTTCTCCGGTTTCCTCCCGCATACCAAAAAAAAAAAAAAAACATGTAGGTTTAGGGCGCTCGCGCACGCAGCGACCAGCAGCCGGTGGCTTGTCACCAGACTGCAAACCAAATCTACCTACGGGTACAAATAAGTAACAAAAAAAAAAAAAAAAAAAAATGCGCAGACACCCTCGATGTTTTGCTGACTGTCGTTTGACCCATCTTTGGCGTGGACGTCCTTCACTCCGAACCCCAACCAAGTCCATAACCCGGAGTGGAATTTCACTTGGCCCGATGTGTTGCTGCTGAGTATGCAATAACTCCATGCCCGTCAGTCTGGCCCCGTCCTCTTCTATAAAGGTTGCAGTGCTCATCGTTGTACCCACAGATCCCCCACCAAACTGTGGCCAAGAACCGGAGGCATCTGGGGCTAGCATAATGTCGCTCATTGGCATGGGTACTGACCCTGAGTGAGAACTGGTCAACTTCAAAGCAAGGGCGTTCGTTAGCTCGTCGTACCATTTGCTCCCAGTGTCTGTCGGGGGCGAGCGGAGTGATTTCTTCCTTGGGTTCCCCAGGTAAGACAAATGGCACACCCTGGCATAATAATTCAAGAGTCCACATTTACCACAAAGTTTTCTCTCTAGCCAGGCATTTCTTAGCTTTATGGCAGTGCATCACGGACCCACAACCGCTGCAACGGGAGTTTCCCAGGGTAGACCTTCAGCTGGCAGCATTGACTTCCCAAAAATCTTCGTTCGGGCTATCCTCGCTATCAGGGTCCGCAACATTAGCTGAGGCAAGCGGCTCCGGCGTCTTCTGTGGCTGGTGCCAATTTAGCTCCACAGCTAGCTTATCAATGGCTTCCCATTGGAGAGTAAGCTCCATTGCTTTAGCTAACATTAAGTCATTAGGCACCATTAATATCCTAGCACGCAGCTCAGCGTTACACATGTTCTACTAGTTGGTCGCATACCATTTCATCTTCAAGCGGTCCAAAACAACACTCGCTGGTTAGCTGCTTCAAGCTAGCAGCTCCACAACTTCCTCGTATGAATCCACCGTGCCAAGCATCCACAGGACCCTGCGGCCCTCAATACCCAGGTTGTGAATGAGAAACGCTTGCGCTCTCTCCCCATCGAGCTTCCTGTGGCCCAGCACTGTAATATATGTCTGATAGGCCTCCAGCCAATGCAGCCATAAATCTGGTGGTTTGCCCGGGAGCTTGAGAAAGGGATGAAGCGGTGTAATCCATGCCTCCATGAGTTAATCATCGATCACCAAATGTTATGTATGGAAATACCTGGGTGAAGGATGAGACACGATGATGGCTGGCGAACACAACTTTATTATCTGAACTATGTACAAGCAGTGACACGGTACGCACCAGCAGGATCATCCGGCAAAGAGGCCATAAGATGATGACGTGATGGGAAGTGCACGTCATCACACTGCACTTCACAGTAAGGGTGCCAAATGCATATCTCACAAACATGTCTTCAGAATCCTGTCAGAAGTCCACAGGAGAAAAAAAAAAACGAGCTTGCCACTGTGGGAACATTAAACAGCCAATCAGAAACGAGTTCATTTTTGTTCCTATGTAAAATGTAAGGAGGAAAGCGTCCTTTCTGAAATTATTTAGCCAATCAGAAATCGGTTTATATTTGTTGTTACGGAATATTCCTTTGATCCCTATCAGACTAGTCATTATGCCTCCGAAAAAGAATCAGACAAATGGAGAGGAGCTGGAGGAGATCAAACTCTCACTAAATTTTATGTCTGAAGAAATACCTAAGATAGCAGAACAACAAACTCTGCTTATTGGTATTATGGAACAAGTGCGTGAATTAAAGGCTGAAATTATGGAAAAAGACAAGAAAATTAATTTCATAGAAAGACGTGTGGATGAATTAGAACAATATACAAGAATGGATGATGTCATTGTGAGCAGTCTTAACATCAGACACCGCTGCTATGCACATGTGACAGCTGGAGTTGATAACCAGGATGGGGAGGATGAGACACTGGGAGAATCACACACTCTTGAGCAGCAGGTGTTAACTTTTTTCAACTCTAAAAACGTTGTGGACAATAAGACTATTTTGGCTTGGCACACATTACCTAGAAAAGACATTAAAGGAAAACCAGTGATTATCATCCGATTTGTCAACAGGAAAGCAAAAACTGATCTAAACGGCTGTCTATGTAAATGAACATTTAACAAAAAAGAACTCTGAAATACCTAGATAAGCCAGGGCTCTCAGAAAACAGGGACAAATACAATCGACATGGACAAAGAACTGTAAGGTGTGGATAAAACTGTTTGGCACTCCAGAAGAAGCTAAAGTAATAATGATTAGAAATATGGAGGAATTAGACAAATTTAAACCTTAGCTCTTATGCACGAATAATAGCGCAGTAAGATTATGAGTGGAAATTTGTGTTCTTTTTTCTTTTTTCTTTTGGTGTACACTGTTGACACAACTTATGATCAGAACTTTAACCAATCATCCTTCCTCATTTAATAATGGAAGTGTATTAGGTCAAATTGAAGCTGAAACCTTTGTCAATACTGAACAGCAACCACAAGATATTTTAGGTGATATTGACCCAGATAACAACTACTTTAATCATATTAACAATAAGTGCACTTATTATGATGAACAACAATTAAATGGAATTATGAACTTGGATCAGACATTGACAATAATACATATTAATAGTAGGAGTCTCTATGCCAACTTTGATAGTATTAAGGAGTTTTTAAATCAATTTAAGACCCCATTTAGGATAATAGCAATAATTGAAACATGGCTTAATGAAGAAAAAGATGTAAATTTTGAATTACACCGATATGAGATGTATACATAAAATAGGAAATGTAAAAATGGTGGTGGGGGTAGCACTGTATGTTGATAAAAATTTAAAAAGTAAAAAAAGTGGACAGCACGACATCAACAGTGAATGGAATTATGGAATGTTTAACAACTGAAATTGCAGTGGAAAATAGAAAAAATCATAATAGTAAGTTGTATATATAGAGCACCAGGATCTGATATGGAAAAATTTAGAAATGGTATGGAAAAGATGTATACAAAAATAAGACAAAAAGATATCTTTATTTGCGGTGACTTTAATATAGATTTAATGAAAACGAAACAACATAAACCAACTGAAGATTTCTTAGATACAATGTATAGCTTAACCTTATTTTCCAAAGATTACAAAACCTATGAGAATAACGACACACTGTGCTACCTTGATAGACAACATTTTTACCAATGTTATTGAATATAATATGGTCAGTGGTCACTAATAAATGACATTAGTGACCACCTGCCTGTATTTGTTTCTTTAGATGTTAATTATGGGGTTAATGAGAGTAAGAATAATAATAAACCATGTAAAAAGATTATTTATAAAAGAATATGAACAGAAGATACAATCAGTGCTTTAAAAGATGACTTAATGTTACAGAATTGGGATGTTGTCTATAGAAAGAAAGAAGTGGACTTGGCATACGATAAATTTATTAATACAGTGATCCCTCGCTACTTCGCGCTTCACCTTTCGCGCCCTCAGTGCATCGTGGATTTTTCAAAAATATTCATCAAAAATTCAAAGTTGAGAAAAAATGGGCGGGCGCTAGCAGAAGGCAGGGAGACTACATTAGAACATCAGGTATCAACACTGAGAGCCCGCACAACTCAAAATCCACCTCTGTTCGCTGTTCTCGTGTTGGCTCGGCTCGGGAATCTCGCAAGCTGATTGGCCGAGACGTTTCACCCCGCAAGCTGATTGGCCGAGACGTTTTTTTTTCCCCCAAAACTTTATTGAGAACAAAGTGAAAGTACAGAATTATGACATAGAAAGCGCCCATACCCAGCGAAGGAAGACCGCATTCATTGTTCTTTATCGATCGTGTTGCTTAGTCTCGCCGCGTGGAACTTTTCGCTGTTCTCTTGTGCCTTTTTGTGCGAAATAGTCTTCCCGTCGAGCCACTACGCCGCCTCCTGCAGCTTCTCCAGCTGCCCTCGACGATCCTGCGCCTCTAGCACCTGACGATGAGGCGTCACCTGAGGAGCAGTAAAGCTCTCATTAACCTGTGCAGTAAATCATCTTCATCTTGAGTTACGTATCTTGTTATAAGAATAAAAGAGTTCTAAAAACATATTTATGTACACTTTATTTACATCTACGTATGTATGTACACTTACAAACACACACACGTATCATATGAGAGAGAGAGTGAGAGAATGAACGTACGTATTATTTATGGGTGACGTCATTAGGGGTGACGCTACTTCGCGGTTTTTCACTTTTCGCGGTCGGTTCTGGAACCCATTAACCGCGATAAGTGAGGGATCACTGTATACTTATATCATTATATGATAAAAACTGTCCAATTAAAGAAATTAATAAAAAAACATAAATACAAAAATTGCCCATGGTTAACCAGAGCTACAAAATGCTTGTAAAAAGAAAAATTATCTCTATAAAAATTTCATTAAATTAAGAACTAAAGAATCTGAAAAAAGATATAAAACATATAAAAATAAATAAACTGAAATAATACAAACTAGTAAAAAATTATACTATAGGAAAATGTTAAATGAAAATAAAAGTAATATAAAAGGACTCTGGGATACATTAAATAAATTAAGGAAAAATGGAACTATGAAAACGATATATCCAGAGTATTTTACTGATAATTGTGGTGATAATTATGATAAGAACATGGCTGTAAATAAAAAATTTTTTGTAAATGTTGGACCAGAGTTGGCAGTAAAAATTACAAACCAAGGAAGAGACACCGTGAGTGAGACATTGATTGGAAGTAACCCTCGGTCAGTCTTTCTCTCAGCGGTGGATGAACTAGAGGTAAAATCTGTTGTTGAAAAGGGTAAAAATAAATTATCTACTGATTGTGATGGTATTGATATGGCACTAGTAAAAAGAACTGTTGATGGCATATTAAAACCATTTACATATATTTGTAATCTATCATTTTAAACTGACTCATTCCCGCAGAAAATGAAAATAGCAAAAGTAATACCATTATTCAAGCAAGAAAATAAACACCACAACACAAACTACAGACCAGTATCATTCCTCCCACAATTTTCAAAGATTCTGGAAACACTTTTCAACAACAGATTAGAGGACTTTTTAAATAAACATGATCTGCTTAATCAGAATCAATATGGATTTAGAACAAAGAGTATTACATCATTGGCAATAATGGAAGCAACAGAAGAAATAATAAATGCATTAGATCAAGGAAAATATGCAATTGGTGTATTGATAGATTTTAGAAAAGCATTTGATACAATAAATCATTCAATACTTCTTGATAAACTGCAAATGTATGGTATTAGGGGAATGGCACTGAATTGGGTTACAAGTTATTTATCTGAAAGACAACAGTTTGTCTCTTTGTAAAACAGTTTGTTTTACCCTGCCTCTCGCCCAAAGATGCTGGAATAGGCTCCAGCCCCCCCCCCCCCAAAAAGGATTAAGCGAAAGATGATGAATGAATGAATGAATGAATGAATGAACAAATGAATGAATGAACAACAGTTTGTGAAGATGGGAGAATATCTGTCTGGATGTATGGGAATTGCCTGTGGGGTCCCCCAGGGGTCAGTATTGGGCCCCAAATTATTTAACATATATATAAATGATATATTCCAATTTTCTAAATTATTAAAAATAATATTATTTGCTGATGATACTAATATATTTTATTCTGGAAATAATTATAATCAACTAATTCATACTCTAAATAATGAATTAAATAAGCCTAAAAAATGGAGGGATAGTAATAAACTATCACTAAATATAGATAAAACTAAGGTAATAATATTTGGTATTTGTAAAAATAAAGAAGATATTGTAGCCGCACATGGGGAAAACATAATGAGTAGCATCTTAGATAGAACAAAGAGCAGAGTTTCCTTGGAGATAACGGGAAGTTGTGAAAGTGTTATCTTTTGTGTGTCAGAGACTGCGAGGGGGATGTTAAAGGATTAAGGAAGTGAATGCAATGTGACCTTTGATGTGAATGCAATGTGACTTTTGATATGTAGAAGTGGCCGTAGGAAGACCTGAGTATTTAAGAGAAGAGTTTTGTCTGAGATGCTCTCTTTTTCTACTATGCACATGTGTGAGATGTGTAATAAACTGCCTGAGACAAACCTGCCTCGTCATTTACACACTCCACACTGGTGACCCAAGACGAAGCATGCAACACGAAGAGAGTTCCCCGGAGCCAGCCTCGTTGGGAGCCCCCAGCCAAGCGTATGCTTTTACAATCCAGCTACCGGATTTTTGGCACCACAATCCGTGCTCCTGGTTCCACCTGGTTGAGGCGCAGTTCGTCCTCCGGGAGATGTCGGTGGATGACACAAAATTCTACCATGTGGTCGCAAAGCTCGACACCCACACGGCTCAGCACGTGGAGAGCCTGCTGGATCAGCCACCAACCAGCGACAAATATGGCGCGTTGAAGGCCGCACTCATCCAGCACTACACACTTTCGGTTGAGGAGAGAGCAGAGAGACTCCTGACGCGGACCGGGTTAGGAGATTGCACGGCTATTGACCTGATGGAGAGGACGCTGAGATTGAAGGGCTCGGACGACCACCACTTCATTTTTACCCACCTCTTCCTCCGGAACCTTCCGTCAGCGACGAGAGCGGCCCTGGCCAATTCGCCGTTGCTGGCCAAGCGGGACTACCGTGCGCTGGCCCGGGAAGCACACCGGATCATCATGGCCAGCAGAGAGCTCACGACCACAGCGGCAGCGATGGAGCTTGGCGCGACGGCCGGAAAGGGCGAGGAGCCATTGACGGCGGTAGCAGAACCACCGACAGCAGCGGCGGCGGGGGCCAAGGAACGCGGAGGAGACATCCTTTGTTTCTGCCACCACCGCTTTGCAGAGAAGGCACGCAAATGTATACCACCGTGCCAGTTCAAGCGCTCAGGAAACACCAAGACCGGGGGTCGGTAGCAGCTGCGGCCCTCGGGGAGGAGAACAAGCTGCTCTACTTGACGGACGCACGATCGGGGAGACATTTCCTCGTGGACACCGGCGCCCAGTTGAGTTTCATCATGCCGTCCTACGCCGACCGGCTGGCAGGTTCCGGTGGCCCCGAGATGGCAGCAGCAAACGGCTCGGAGATTAAGACCTTTGGTGAGAGGACTCTACTTCTGTCGCTACACGGCCGTACAGTTGAGTGGACTTTTGTCATAGCAGCATTGAATTTCAATATATTGGGGGCTGATTTTTTGTGCTCACATGGTTTGTTGGTTGATGTCGCTAACAGGCGCCTGGTTAATGCACTGTCCTTTGATTCTATCCCCTGTACAGCTCGAGCGTCCCGGCCAACAGCACAAGCCAACATCACAGCTGCAAGCAGTAAGTTCCACACACTGCTCACTCAGTTCCCAGCACTCACGGTCCCGACATTTTCGGCAGCCGTCGCTAAACACGGGGTGGAACATTTTATTACCACCACCGGGCCGCCCGTTTTTGCAAAACCTCAGCGCTTGGACGCAGCTAAACTGGCCATAGCGCGCGAGGAGTTCGCCAACCTGGAGAGGTTGGGCATCATCAGGCGTTCAAACAGCCCATGGGCTTCCCCGCTACACATGGTCCCTAAAGCTGACGGTTCGTGGCGACCTTGTGGGGATTTCCGCAGGTTGAACAACGCCACAGTGCACGACTGCTACCCAATTCCTCACATCCAGGATTTTTCCGTTCACTTGGCAGGAGCATGCGTTTTTTTCTAAAATAGACTTGGTCCGCGGTTACCACTAAGTCCCAGTGCGCGCTGAGGACATACCCAAAACAGCGGTGATAACTCTGTTTGGTCTATTCGAGTTTTTGCGCATGCCATTTGGGCTTAAAGGGGCTGCACAGACATTCCAACGCATGACTGTTGCGGTGCTGCACGATCTCCCTTTCGTATTCGTCTACCTGGACGATATCTTGGTAGCCAGCGCGTCCGAAGACGAACACGAAACCCACCTCACGGCGGTTTTCCAGAGGTTGGGAGAGCACGGTTTAATAATCAACCCAGCGAAGTGTCAGTTCGGGGTGACGCAGATTGATTTTTTGGGGCACCGCGTCTCTCCCGAAGGGGTGGTTCCGCTGCCTGACAAAGTGCACGCGGTAGCAGATTTTCCCCGACCGCAAACAGTCAGGGCATTACAGGAGTTTTTGGGAATGGTGAATTTTTATAACCGTTTCCTCCACCGCGCAGCGCAGCTCATGCAACCACTGTACGCCGCGCTCAAAAAACAGAAACCCGCGGAATAAGATCGAATGGTCCCCGGAGCGAGAGCGGGGCGTTCTCGGAAGTCAAGGCAGCCCTGGCAAACGCTGCGTTGTTGGCACATCCAGACCCAACGGCCCGCATAGCGCTCACTACTGATGCGTCAGATGTGGCCATAGGGGCGGTCGTGGAGCAGCGTGTAGCCGGGGCTTGGCAGCCGCTCGCCTTTTTCAGCAGGACTTTGCGCGATAGTGAACGTAAATACAGGACGGTTCGACAGGGAGTTGCTGGCTCTCCACCTGGTCATTCGCCATTTCCAGTTCTGGCTGGAAGGACGCTGTTTCACCCGCGTTCGTTGACCACAAGCCATCAACATTCGCGATGGCCAAGGTTTCAGAAACCGTGGTCGGGCCGTCAGCAGAGACAGCTGGCCCGCGATCTCAGAGTTTACTACCGATATTCAGCATGTGGTCGGGTAAACTGAATGTAGTGGCAGACTGCCTCTCACGTGCCATGGCGGCCCCGGTCCGCATGGGGATAGATTACACAGCCATGGCCGCGGAGCAGGTGAGTGACGCGGATGTGCGCGCGCTCCAGTCTGGACCAACAGGGTTAAGGCTGGAGAGCAGGGTGCGGCAAGACGGTATGCCCCCCCCCCCGATCTGCGATGTCTCCACTGGGCGACCGCGTCCCGTGGTACCGGCCGCGTGGCCCCGCCGCGTTTTTGACTCGATTCATTCTTTAGCGCACCCGGGAGTGCGCGCGTTGGTCAAGATGGTAGGAGAGAAATTTGGTGTGGCCGAGCCGTCGCAAACAAGTGAAACAATGGGCAGCAGCCTGCATGGCGTGCCAATGAGCCAAAGTACACAGACACACGAGAGCTCCCTTGGAGCCGTTTTCACACTCCCGGCTAAGAGATTCGACCATGTTCACGTGGACCTAGTGGGCCCCCTCCCGCCTTCACAGGGGTGCACGCACCTTTTGACAATGGTGGACCGCACCACGCGCTGGCCTGAGGTGGTTCCACTGGCGTCAACCACAGCCGAGGAGGTGGCGCGCGCATTTTTAACAGCATGGGTGCCGCGTTTTGGAGTTCCGTCAGACATTACGTCCGACAGAGGGCCTCAATTTGTTTCCGAACTTTGGTCGACAATGGCCCGCAGCCTGGGTGTCACAGTTCACCCGCACACCGTGTACAATCCACAGCGGCTAATGGGTTATGCAAATGTTTTTCATAGGTCATTGAAAGCGGCTCTCAGGACGTCACTGACGGATGCAAATTGGGTGGACAAGCTACCGTGGGTTTTATTGGGGTTACGTTCTGCGCCTAAAGAGGACTTGGAAGCTTCCCCAGCTGAACTCGTTTTTGCGCAGCCACTTCGGCTGCCCGGGGAGTTTCTCCCAGATAATCCTGTGCCGGGCAGCTCCCCGTCTCAGCTGTTGCAGCATAGGATTGACACAGGCACGCTGCCGGGCCCTGTTCACCACAGTTTTCCGCGCGTTTTTGTGCCTAAAACTTTGAAAAACGCGGAGTTTGTTTTTGTCAGACACGATGCACATCGCTTCCCACTGCGCCCCACCTTATGATGGACTGTTCAGAGTGCTGGAGAACAGGGGGACAAGCATTTTTTGCTAGATTTGGGGGTAGGAGGGAAAAGGCTGGCATAAACAGACTCAAACCCGCTTTTGTGGTGGCGGACGAGCAAGTGCTGTTGGCAAGGGCCCCTCGGCGTGGAAGACCCCCACGGGGAGCTTCCCAGAGTAAAATTTCCCCAGAACACCCGCACGGACAGACAAAAGGTTTTCACCCCCAAACAGCAGCTCCCCAGCATGACAGCGCTGCGGAGGCGGTGAATCCTGGTTACAGCAGATACGGGAGAAGACGGAAGCCCAAGCAGCATGTCAGAATCAGAATCAGAATCAGATTTATTGCCATTGTTCATGTAGTACACAAACTAGGAATTTGTCTCGGTGCAATGCTGCAACATTAAACATGATAAAAATAAAAGATAGAAATAAAAAAAAACTATACATGCAATAAAATGTAGAATATGAATGAGTATTACTAGTCAAAGCAATTTTTAAATATATTAGAAAGCAGCAGATATTGTGGAGTACCACATAGTGCAGTCGGTAATGCAAAAAGAAAACAGTGATAATTGACATGAGTCTGGTTGAGCTGCTGTACATAGTGCACGAGAGTCTAATAAGTCACTTAGTGTTCAGCAGTCTGATGGCAGAGGGGAAGAAGCTGTTCATGTGACGGGAGGTTTTAGTCTGAATGGACCGAAGTCTTCTACCTGAGGGGAGGGGGGCAAACAGTACGTGACCAGGGTGTGAGGGATCGGCTATGATCCGGCCTGCACGCCTCCGGGTCCTGGAGATGTACAGGTCCTGGAGGGATGGGAGCTTGCAGCCGATCACCTTCTCAGCAGTGCGCACGACGCGCTGCAGCCTTAGTCTGTCCCTGGCAGTGGCTCCTGCGTACCACACGGTTATGGAGGTGATGAGGATGGACTCGATGATGGCTGTGTAGAACTGCACCAACATCTTGGTGGGTAGTTTGAGCTTCCTCAGCTGCCGCAGGAAGAATATCCTCTGCTGGGCCTTTTTGATGAGGGAGCTGATGGTCGGCTCCCACTTGAGGTCCCGGGTGATGGTGGTGCCCAGGAAGCGGAAGGAATCTGCAGTGGTGATGGGAGATCCTGTGAGGGTAAGGGGGGGGGGGCAGAGGGGTTGTGACTTTCCTGAAGTCCACGATCATCTCCACTGTCTTCAGAGCGTTCAGCTGCAGGTTGTTGTGGCTGCACCAGGACGCCAGCTGGGCCACCTCACTCCTGTAGACGGACTCGTCGCCGTTGGAGATGAGCCCGATGAGGGTGGTGTCGTCCGCAAACTTGATCAGCTTGACAGACTGGTGGCTGGAGGTGCAGGAGTTGGTATACAGGGAGAAGAGTAGGGGGGAAAGTACACAGCCCTGGGGTGATCCGGTGCTGATGCTAACAGAGTCTGAGACAGTCTTACCCAGCCGCACATGCTGCCTCTGGTCCGTCAGGAAGTCGGTGATCCACCTGCAGAGGGAGTCAGGCACGTTGAGCAGGGACAGCTTGTCCTGGAGCAGAGCGGGGCGGATGGTGTTGAATGCAGAGCTGAAGTCCACAAACAGGATCCTGGCGTAGGTTCCCGGGGAGTCCAGGTGCTGCAGGATGGAGTGGAGGGCCAGGTTGACTGCGTCGTCCACAGACCTGTTGGCTCGGTAGGCAAACTGCAGCGGGTCCAGGAGGGGAGTGGTGATGGTCTTGAGGTGGGGGCAGGACCAGGCGCTCAAAGGACTTCATGACTACAGAGGTGAGCGCTACAGGTCTGTAGTCGTTAAGTCCAGTGATCCGTGGCTTCTTGGGGACAGGGATGATGGTGGAGGTTTTGAGGCAGGTCGGCACGTGGCATAACTTCAGGGAGGTGTTAAAAATGTCTGTGAAGACAGGAGTCAGCTCTTTCACACAGTGTCTCAGGGTGGAGGGAGACACACCGTCCGGCCCGGGGGCCTTGCGCGAGTTCAGTCTGGAGAACTGTCTGTGCACGTCCTGCTCACTGATGACAAGGGCAGGGGGGAGGAGGGGGGCGCCTTTGATGAAGTGGGGACCGTGGAGGCAGTGGCGCTGGGGGGAGGGGGGAGATGGACACAGCTGACGAGGTGTCAAAAACGGGCATAATGTTGGGACAGTCTTTGACAAAGGGCTTTATCATCCTGACCCTTTAGAAGCCTGAGGGCCGTTAGTTGGTGATTTGCTCAGTCTCTCCACACAGAAGCAGAGTAGTTAGCAGTGAACTGATGCTGGAGTCTCTCAGAATACACAGGATTTAGCTCTCATCAGCTCTCTGCTAAAACCGATATTTGACCTCCCTGTAGCAGTCCCTGTCTCCACTTTCAACGCTGCTTCCTTCTCCTTCCTGATCTGTCTGAGCTTAGCAGTGAACCATGGGCTTGTCACTTGGAGTACCTCACCCTGGTGCGCGATGGAAGAATGCTCTCTTCACAAAAGTGAAAAGTGAAAGACTCATCCAGATCATGCGTGGCTCCTTTAAACATGCCCAGTCAGTTATTTCCATGCACGTGCTCATCTTCTCCCCAGCTTCACTGGTCCATTCCCTCGTAGTGCTCACAACAGGTTTAGTTGAGTTTCAGTCTCTGTCTGTATGTGGGAATCAGGGTGGACATCATGTGATCAGATAGTCCGAGCGCAGCGCGGGAACAGCGCGATACGCGTCCTTCCTGTAGTGTAACAGTGATCCAGCGTGTTTCTTTCCTCTGGTGGGGTATTAATAAACTGTTTGTATCGGGGAGATCGTGGCTCAGGTTGCTCTGGTTAAAGTCGCCAACCACAATAACCAGAGAGTCCGGGAAAGACCGCTCCGTATGTTAAATGTGATCCGCGAGCGCGCGCTGAGCCTCACGCGCGTCCGCGTCGGCCAGGATGAATGAAGCGAACTCACGCGGGGAATAAAAAGGCTTGCAGTTAATGAATAAATATTCCAGAGCGGGAGAACAGTGTTGGGAGATCACCGTTACATCAGAGCACCAGCTGCTGTTGATGTAAAAGCAGAGCTCCCTCCTCCTGTAGACTTACCAGAGAGCTCTGTGTCTCGATCAGCACGAAACAGCTGAAAATCCCTCGAGGAGGAGCGTGCTGTCCAGAGTCACTTCCTTAAGCCAGGGTCCTCAGTAAGCAGAGGACACACGAGGTAGAGAGGTCCTTAAATCGCATCAGCAGTCTCAGTTCATCTACCTTGTTAAAGAGAGAATTGACATTGGACAGAAATATGCCAGGCAAAGCCGTGCGCGTGCCTCTCCTGCGAAGCTGCACGAGAGCACCCGCTCGCCTTCCTCTCTTTCGCCGTCTCACTTTTTGGGCTAAAAAGTGAACCAGATCGGCGGCAGGAGCCAAAAAAACTGGGAGTAGGTCCGTGGGAGTGAAAGTCCTGATATTTAGTAGCTCTTCACGGGTGTAAGAGCAGGCAAGACACACAATTGACGAACAAAAACATACAAAGAAAAGCGCAGCGAAGCACCGTGGCGACCACTGTGGGCGCCATCTTGGATCTTCAATGTGGATCAGCATGTGGATTGATGTTTAATGATTCTATCACAGCATACGTACCTGTTTATCTTTTTGTTCGATCCAATATGCTCGGTGGGGTGGTGTAGCCGCACATTGGGGAAAACATAATGAGTAGCATCTTACACCGCTGCACAGCTGCACGGTGGCGGAAGTGGTTTAGCACTGTGGCAGCACAGTTTTAACCCTCGGCCGGGAGGGATCGCGGGATCATGAGATCGTGGGTTCGATCCCAGCCCCCGACCAACAGTGAGCTGTGTGGAGTTTGCATGTTCTCCCCGTGTTGCGCGGGTTTACTCCGGGATTTCTCCGGTTTCCTCCCGCATACCAAAAACATGTAGGTTTAGGGCGCTCGCGCACGCAGCGACAGCAGCCGGGGCTGTCACCAGACTGCAAACCAAGTCTACCTACGGGTACAAATAAGTAACAAAAAAAAAAAAAAAAAAAAAAATCTTAGATAGAACAAAGAGCAGAGTTTCCTTGGAGATAACGGAAAGTTGTGAAAGTGTGATCTTTTGTGTGTCAGAGACTGCTAGGAGGATCCTTTGTGTGTCAGAGACTGCGAGGGGGATGTTAAAGGATTAAGGAAGTGAATGCAATGTGACCTTTGATGTGAATGCAATGTGACTTTTGATATGTAGAAGTGGCTGTAGGAAGACTTGAGTATTTAAGAGAAGAGTTTTGTCTGAGATGCTCTCTTTTTCTATTATGCACATGTGTGAGATGTGTAATAAACTGCCTGAGACAAACCTGCCTCGTCATTTACACACTCCACAATATACATATTCATATAGATAATGTAATTATAGAAAATATTAAGGAGATCAAATTTTTGGGTGTAATACTAGATAATAAAATTAGTTGGAAACCACACGTCAGATACATACAAAACAAAGTCGCAAAAAATATTGCAATTATAAATAAAATTAAGCAAGTCCTAGATTACAAAGCGCTTCATATCTTGTATTGCTCATTAGTACTTCCATACTTGACCTATTGTATAGAGGTCTGGGGTAACAATTATAAAAGTACACTTAATTCATTGCTAATATTACAAAAAAAAAGGGCAGTCCATGTTATACACAAAATTGGGTATCTTGAACATACTAATTTATTGTTTTTACATTCAAAGTTATTGAAATTATGGGATCTGGTTGATTATTATACAGCACATGTTAATGTTAAGTCAGTACAAACTTTTTGCCAGACAATATACAAATGTTTTCAGTGAGAGAGAAGGGAAATACAATTTTACGGGGGAATACAAAATTCAAAATGCACCTGGTAAGATCTACTAGGAAGGGTTTTTGTGTGTCTGTGTGTGGGGTAAAATTGCGAATGGGTTGGGGGAGAAACACAGGCAATGTCTAAACATCTGTATATTTAAATCAACATATAAAGAAATGATTTTTTGAGCAATATAAAAATAAAGGACAGTAATTATTGCAATGTATCTAATGAAGAAGGCTGTTATTGTTGACTATGCTGAGTACTATTATTATTGATATTATGGTGCATATTTAAGGCACATATATGGCATGCTTGTATGGTACGCATTCTCCCCCACATGCATCCAGTAGGCATGACGGTGCAGACCCTACAGAGCAAACGTCCAAAGGGAACAATGCCCCAGCAGGGACCTGGCTGCTAGGAGGTGGGAAGCTGGGGAAGACGGAATCACGAGACAATGTCCCAACGGAGCCCCGATGTGGAGAAGGGAACAGAGGCGCCAGCAAGTCTCGGAGGCTATATGTGACTGTGGGTTCATGTGTTTACTGAGCTTCTGTGGGGTGAAGGTGTGAGATACTTGATGTGGGGGTTTAGTATCTCTGGTGTATAAAAGCTGTGAGGAAAGTTGGTTCTGTCTCTTTTCTGCTGAGAACTTTGATGATAGAAGATGTGACTTCCAATAAAGCTTTCCTGAGAAATAAACTCAGTCTCGTTTGTAAGGCATCTTCTACAATATCATTATTACTAGAATATTACAACAGCATTATAGTATTATGATTGTTGTTAGGATGGAATTATTTGAAGTATTATATAGGCCAGGTGGTATTATCATTATTATTATTATTATTAAGATAAGATAAGCCTTTATTAGTCCCACAATGGGGAAATTCCAGGATTGCAACAGCACAGGGAAAGCAACACTCAGAGCAACAATCGAAGCAAGAGAAAAAAACAAGAGCAGCAAGTATGCATATGTACATTATCAAATATATATATATATATATATATAGTAATATATATATATAGTATATATATATATATTATATATACTATATATATATATATATAAACACACAACACACACACATATATACACACACAGTGCGGAGCATTGTAGCTAGATGGGATAGATATATAAATATATAAACACAATGCGGAGCATTGTAGCTGGATGGAATGAATATACAGTATGAGTAATAAACCACACAGTGCGGAGCATTGTAGCTATATGGAATAAATATGTAGATATATTAAAACACACCCAGTACGGAGCATTGTAGCTAGATGGAATAATATGTAGATTTATAAACACACAGTGCGGAGCATTGTAGCTAGATGGAATAGATATATGAATATATAAACACAGTGCGGAGCATTGTAGCTAGATGGAATAAATATGTAGATATATAAACACACACAGAGAGGAGCATTGTAGCTAGATGGAATAAATATGTAAGTATATAAACACACACAGTGTGGAGCATTGTTGCTAGATAGAGTAAATATATAAATATATATATAAACACACACAGTGCTGAGCATTGTAGCTAGATGGAATAAATATGTAAATATATAAACACACACAGTGCGGAGCATTGTAGCTAGATGGAATGAAACAGCACAACCGTCTACTTAGTTATCCTACATGGTATGATTATGTGCCCATACATATTCTCACCCTCCATAGCAACCAGTATTTTCCTAGTTGTATACCGGAGGGGACCATTGTGTAAGTCTATTGCGTCTTTTGCACTCAAAACTATTAGGTTTTCATGTCTTTTTGCTATCTCTGCGAGCAGCCCTGCTTAGGTTGTACAGTCTGACAGCAGTTGGTAGGAAGGACCTGCGAAACCTCTCGGTTGTGCACCTAGGATGATGTAGTCTGCTGCTAAATGAGCTCCTCAGTGCATTCAGTATGTCCTGCATAGGGTGGAACTTGGACTCCAACAGAGATGACAGTTTAGCCACCATCCTTCTCTCTCCTATCTCTTCCACTGGGTCAAGGCGCTTCCCCAGGACAGAGCTAGCTTTCTTGATCAGTTTGTTCAGTCTCTTCCTATCGGCTGCTGTAATGCCACTGCCCCAGCAGACCACTCCAAAAGTGATGGCTGATGCCACCACCGTGTCATAGAATGTCTTCAGCAGCGCCCCTTGTACACCAAAAGACCTGAGTCTCCTCAGTAGGAACAGCCTGCGCTGTCCCTTCTTGTAGAGTGCGTCAGTATTGTGTGACCAGTCTAGTTTATTGTTCAGATGAACACCCAGGTACTTATAGGATGTCACCATCTCGATGTCTGTTCCCTGTATATTTACTGGTGCTGTGAGGGGTTGTCCTTGCCTGCGGCAGTCCACCACCAGCTCCTTAGTTTTCCTCGCGTTGATCTGGAGGCAGTTCCGATGGCACCAGTCCACGAAGTCCTGGATAAGCCCTCTGTACTCAGCTTCATCTCCGTTGGAGATGAGGCCAACGATCGCAGAGTCATCAGAGAACTTCTGTAGATGGCAGTGTGTTGTGTTGTGTGAGAAGTCCGCAGTATAAAGGGTGAACAGGAAGGGAGCCAAAACCGTTCCCTGGGGGGCCCTCGTGCTATCGATGATCGTGTCGGACACACAGTCCCGGGTTCTCACAAACTGGCAGTCCAGGATCCATGATGACAGGTGCTGGTCCACCCCTGCGCACAGCAGCTTGTCCTTCAGGATCATCGGTTGGATGGTGTTGAAAGCACTGGAGAAGTCAAAGAACATGATCCTCACCGCATTCCCGGGCTTCTCCAGGTGGGACAGAGAACGGTGAAGGAGGAAGATCACTGCATCCTCCACCCCAATGCCATGCTGGTAGGCGAACTGGAGTGGATCCATCGCTGGTCCCACCAGGGCACGGAGGTGAGCAAGGAGCAGTCCTCTCCGGGTCTTCATCATGTGTGACGTCAAGGCCACTGGTCTGTAGCTGTTCAGATCTTTGGGGTGGGAAGTCTTTGGTACAGGTACCACACAAGATGTTTTCCACAACTGTGGTACCCTCCCCAGCTTCAGGCTCAGATTGAAGATGTACTCCACAATCCCACACAGCTGGTCTGCACAGGACTTGAGGAGCTTTGAGCTGATGCCGTCCGGTCCCGATGCCTTCCTCGCCTTGATCTTCCTCAGCTCTGTTCTCACCTGGGTCTTAGTGAGGGTCAGGTTGGGGGGCTGTGTGTTGGGAGCGGGGGGGGTGTTGGTGGAGTGGGCAGCAGGACTTGATGTCTTTAGAGGCAGCAGTGGTTGTTGTGCAGTCAGGGGGGAGGGCGGTTGGTCAAACCTATTGAAAAACAGATTCAGATTGTTCGCCCACTCCCTGCCCCCTGTGGCCTGGGGCGAGGTATTCTGGAGCCCAGAGATGGTTTTAAGGTTTTTCCAGACCCCGCTGATGTCGCTCTGTTGCAGCTTGTCCTCCATCTTCTTCCTGAAGCTGTCCTTGCCTTCTCTGATCTTTCTCCTCAGCTCCCTCTCTACGGACTTCAGCATCTCCCTGTTCCCCGACCTGAAGATCCTCTTCTTCTCTCTCAGAAGTGTTTTTATCTCAGGGTTGATCCAGGGTTTGTTGTTTGAGCAACACCGTATGGTCTTGGTGGGAACGGTGTTGTCCACACAGAAGCTGATGTAGTCCGTGATGGTGTGAGTGAGGCCATCGATGTCCTCACCATGTGGATCGCAGAGCTGCTCCCAGGCGGTGGTTTCAAAACAGCCCTTTAGAGTGTCCATTGCCTCCTCAGACCATAACTTCACTGTGCGCATGACCGGAGGTTGTCTGTGCACTAGGGGTTTGTACACCGGACGGAGATGAACCAAGTTGTGATCCGATCTCCCGAGTGGGGGGAGTTGTGATGAGGTGTACGCCTCCTTAGCGTTTGTGTAGAATAAGTCCAGTGTTTTATTGTCTCTAGTATAGCATGTGACATACTGGGTAAATGTGGGTAGAATGGGAGACAGTGAAACATGGTTGAAATTGCCTGAGATGAGGAGAAGCACATCTGGGTGTTCTGTCTGCAGCCTGCCAGTTACTGAATGGATGACGTCACGCGCTGTCCCAGCGTTCGCCGTCGGATTTGCATAAACAACAATGCAGATCACGTGTGAGTATTCCCTCGGGAGATATGTAGGCCGCATGCTAACAGCTAGCAACTCAATGTCTTTGCTGCAGTGTCGTTGTTTAACAGTGATATGTCCCGGTCTGCACCAGTTGCTGTTAACATACATTATCACTCCCTTGCTTTGCCACTGTCTGATGTTCGGTCTGCCCGTATCGCGTGGAAACCCTCCAGTTCAATGGTAGCATCTGCTGCTAATTCGGTTAGCCAAGTCTCTGTGAATAGATACAGACTACACTCCCGGTATATGCTATCATAGCGGGAGATAGCCGCTAGCTCATCTACCTTTCCCAGTAACGATCGTACCTTCCCCATCACAACGGATGGAAGGGTGGGTCTGTACCTTATATTTCTTGCCCGCCGCCTTACTCCAGCCCGGCACCCACGGCGTTTTCACCTCAGTTCTCCCGGTATGTCGAGTTTTTCCGTTAGCACCGGGTGGCGGTTGAGTGCTAGCAGGTTTTCCCTGCTGTACCGTCTCCTGCTATAAACAGTGGCTCCGTCCACCGGCTCGGGAGACATTTGGGGCGATCTGTGTGTCCGTGATATAAATGGAGTGAAAGGTGTGCTGGATCAGAGAGTTGTCACCGGATCAAAAGAGAGAGGAAGGAAAAAAAAGACTCAGAATTGAGCCGCTGTTGCAAAAGGCAGCCGACTCGTGTGGTGCCGGAAGTAGGAAAAAAAAAATTATTATTATTATTATTATGATTATTATTATTGTTACTGTAACTACTGTATGGCTACCTATTATTATGGTGATTATTATTATTATTATATGGCTACTTATTGCGCCTAGGTATTGTAAGCCATGTGGGGGTATATGGTGGTATATATTTATTTATTTATTTGTTTATTTGTCAGGGACAGTGCAATAAACATAGACAAAAAAAAATCTGATGTGTCGCACAAAGAGTGTATTGCATTAAGCTAATTTGCAACTCTTGTCCCTGGATGGGCTTTAGAGAAAAGAAACAGGTAAAAAGAGAGAAAGATGAGGAAAAAACAAAATGAAAACAGTATAAACTAGAAAAGCACTCGGAGAGCGCAGACCTCCGCCAAGCGCCACAATTCCCCCCATACAGTGTTTGTGTGTACGTTTTCACATTCCTTGAGCATGTAAACATATGACTAGCAATTGGATTCACAATGGTTATTTTTTTATTTGACAGGGACAGTGCAATAAACACACAATTAATCAATGACAATCAATCTGATAGTGATAGGATTAGTGGTTCAGTAGTAAAAGCATTGCCTCCTTGGCGGAGGTAATAAACTGAAGTGTTGCTGTTGTGTCCATCTCCTCCACTGACGGATGCAAATTGGGTAGACAGGTTGCCGTGGGTTTTATATTATATTGTAACGTGCTGCTCGACATGGCGACGTCCCACCGAGAGGTTCGAACTCACGCCTCCCGCTCCGGAGTCCTGCACTCTACCTGTGTCGCCAATAGGGTCAACCCACTTGGCAAGCCAAATAGGGTGCTCATATTGAGTTCGCTACAATATTATTGTTTTGGGGGTTGCGCTCTGCGGCAAACGACAATTTAGAAGCTTCGCTGGCAGAGAGCTTGTTTTTGCGCAGCGCCTATGGCTGGCCGGTGAATTTCTGCCAAATGCGCAGCTCCTATGGCTGGCCGGGGAATTTCTGGCAAAGAATCCGTCGGCGGACAGCTGCCCGTGTGAGGTTTTGCAGTTGCACGCTGGCGGGCCCAGGCCAGCAGTGTTTTCCGCGTCCTTTTGTGCCTAAAACGTTGAAGAACGCAGAGTTTGTGTTGCAGACACGACGACCAGCGCCCTCCATTGCGCCTGCGCACATGTTGAAAATGGCTGTATGTCACAGTGTTGAATGAAAAATGCTTTAAAAAATTCCTGTATCCAGACGGTGAACCGGATCACCCCCAAAATTTAATCAGTTCTTCCTTGTACCATTTCCAACAACGCCTGAAAGTTTCATGGAAATCCGTCCAAGATTTTTTGAGTTATCTTGCTAACCAACAGACAGACAGACAGACAGACAAACAGACAAACCCCGGCAAAAACATAACCTCCTCCTGGCCTTTCGGCCTGGCGGAGGTAACAATATCCACATACATCAATGCAAACAAAATTATAAATACACAATATAAAAACCTGATTCACATTTGCCTGTTACAGGCCTCCCTCCCTCAGTCACTCACTATAATCAAACACATTCATTCCTTCCCTTCATTCACTCACACCCTGCAGACAATCATTTCATACATGGGTACATTCTTGTTTATTTTTCAGCCAGTTTTTAACCTTTGTAGTAAATGTTTTAAAATCCATTATTATTTTGATTTCATTTGGCATTGTACCCTTTATAGAGAAAGCTGTTTGTCCAAATGTGGTTCTGCGGTGGGATGTTTTACAGTTATTGTTAACAGAACTCCTGGTGGCTCTGCTGCTGTCCTGTCTTTGGATGAATCCAACAAGTGGCTCTAGCGCTGATTTATGGAAACATTTGAAAATTAATTTCAGAAAACAGAGGTCAATGAAACTCTCAAAATTCAATAAATTATATATTTTTTTAGAATATAACAGTGATGCCACCTAATAGGCTTTTTATCCAAAATTTTTAAAGTTTGATTATATAATGAACCTATATGTTTTATTGGAGAAGGAGCTGCTTGAGCCCAGACTGTCAGACAGTATGA
Source organism: Pholidichthys leucotaenia (assembly GCA_020510985.1). NCBI lineage: Eukaryota > Metazoa > Chordata > Actinopteri > Cichliformes > Pholidichthyidae > Pholidichthys > Pholidichthys leucotaenia. Next base: position 153,549,626 of record CM035848.1, read on the forward strand.
TATATGAGAAAAAACCATAGAATGCATATACAGTACTGCTGCTTGGTATGGTATGTAATATCTAATTAATTTAAAGCAGTATTAAAAGCATATGGTGATTATGATGATGATAATATTGTCTATAATTATATTAAACATACCAGAAGTATTTATTTACTATTATTACAATTATTATTAGATGTTGGTATTATTGTCAATATAAACTATCATTGTTGTATCATTTCTATTGCATAATTTAATTTAATAATTTACCGGAGTGGTGGCTCAGTTGGTAGAGCATCCGCCCCACACCCGGGAGGCAGGGGTTCAAATCCCGGCCGGGTCATGCCGAAGACCATATAAAAGTGGAACTTCCTGCCGTCCAGCTTGGTGCTCAGCAATAATGGAATGGAGGAGGGAAATTTGTGGCGGCGCCTTGCATGGCAGCGGCCCTCTGATTCTGCACTTGGGGTGTGTGTGATTAACACTGTAGATAGGTAAAACACAATCTTGTTCTACTGTACATGATTGGTTGTACAGTTGAATGACAATAAGGGTAATTTAATTTAATTATAAGATGTATTATATATTATGGTATTGTATAATGAATGCAGTTGTGGGATGAATAATGACTAGAATGATATTATAATTTATTGGGTATGGAGAAGGGGTGGGACCATATACAGTATGCGTTGGCTTCTTCCCACTCCTTTTGAACAAGGCTTTTTGTTGGTTTTTATTTTTGTTTTAAACATTTTTTTTTTGTCTGGATGTTCAAATAAAAAAATCAATCAATCAATCAGTCACTATCTCCTTGCACTAAAGAAGGAAAAATGAAGGAGACGAGCCTCTAACCAATCACAGTCAGTCTTTTGACAACATCACCGTATCGACCATTTCAATGGCGCTGATTACGACTGGTGAGCATGGAGGGGATATTCTGCAGTATTTACTTGCTAGCAAGTTCTGGGAACTACAATTTGCAAACCACCTTCAGATAAAAAGCAGTCCAAGGTCTTCCCCTAGACTGGGCATTATAAAGAAGTCAGGATGCAGCAGGACGGCGCTCATGATACCTGGATGAGTGGCATGGCAAGCCTGCTGAGAAACTTAGCCTTGGTCTTGCATTTTGCAACCATTACAATTGGATTTGATGACATGAAGAATTTATCCAGATCCATGTCAAGACACAGTAACCAGCAGTGTTGGGCAAGTTACTAAAAAATAGTAACTAGTTACAGTTACTAGTTACTTCTTTTCAAAAGTAACTGAGCTACTTTTGAGTTACTGCGTGATCAAAGTAACTAGTTACTTGGAAAAGTAACTTTCACGATACTTTTAAATGCATACTTAAATCATCTTGCACACACAGCAAGATCAAGGGCCCCTTGTCCTCATCAGAAAAAAGAAGAAAAAGAAAACTGATGAAAAAAAGTCTCATCTTGCAGAGAAAAAATGTCTCAGATTTTCACAAACTATTGTAATCAGTAGAAAGTCAGAAATTTATTAGAAATAAAGCTGTGAATTCACAAGAGAAAATTTTGGACCCCCTGGTGGGCCGTTTTTGGCCCACGAGCCATATGTTTGACACCCCTGGACCAGTCAATGAAAATGCATATTTAGAGGATTTACTTCCATGAAATAGTTGCATATCACAATAGTATGTAAATGAATAAGATAAAGTAAAATAGAAAGCACAGATAAATGAAAGGTCACCGCTTAGAAGAAGCTGTTCTTTACTGCAACAAATCACAGTCACTTTTTCTCTGTGCCTAAGAAAACTTTAAATGCATTTAATGTGGGCATTAAATGCAAGCTTCTTGCTCAAAAAATACTCATGTTTAACCACAGAGGCAAGAGCTGTTAGAGGCTACTTACCACTCGGACAAGAGGTGATCAGGGCTTGATATAACAAGTTACCACCGCCACGGCATTTCTTCCCACAGGGTTGTGATGTGAACTGGGGCAGGACAGGAAACGGACCCGCGGAGGAGACTGTGTGATGGCTGCGTCAGTTACGGTAGGGTTGTGGTGGTACAGGTGGGGGATTCTCCACCCAAAGAAGGCAGTTGGGATAAGGGGGAACAATGGACAGGAGGAGGAAGTGCCACTGGGGGGTCTCAAACGGGACAGTATGGACTATGCACCCCTCGGGGAGAGGAGGAACCGCCGGAGCTGCTGGAAGAGAGAAGGGTGTGAGCAGCGGGACCGGCGTTATGTTATGTTAATGTGTCACACAGGTCTTGGTCTATAGTTGGAAGTTCCGGGTCTCAATGTATGGAATTAAAGGTATAAAAGAGGAATGCACAGAGATCCAGGAGCTCTTTTTACTGACTGTATGTTGGAGATGGAATAAAGTTCATGTGTCCTCCGGCTCGTTGCCTTGCCTGCTTCCTTTCGCCACATCGGTGACCCTAAGACGTGCCATGGAAAACGAACCGAGCACCGCCCTGGAGATTACCTGGAGGGACAGCACGTTCAGAATTCAGTTGCAGCTGCAACTGATGGTGACAGGAACAGACTGCTTTATGTCATGGACACACGCTCCGGGAGACGGTTTTTCCGGCTCCCAGAAGAGCCTCATCCTGCCGGTCAACGCAGACAGGGCGGCAGGAGGCAGCAGTCCTGAGCTCATGGCTGCCAACGGATCCACCATCAGGGCATTTGGTGAATGGACACTGACGATATGCTTACACGGACGCAACTTTCAGTGGGGCTTTGTGGTAGCTGCATGTTCTGCCCCTATTTTAGGCGCAGATTTTTTATGTGCTTATGGGTTGTTAGTTGATGTTGCTAATAGGAGATTAGTGGATGCTGTCTCTTTTACCTCACTGCCCTATACAGCTCGGGGAGCTGGGTTGACAACACTGGCTAATGTTGGACTGACATTTACAAGACAAAGGAAGAAAAAAAAAAGTCTGACAAGAGTGAGATAGAGAAAAGTCATGAGAGAGTGGAAAAACTTGCCAGAGCGAGAAAAAGTCAGTAAGAACGTGGACATTGATGAGAGATAGAAAATTTGGGACTTTTGAGGGCATGCGGGGGAGGAAAAAAAAGTTGTGACTTCTGAGAGGAAAGAAGTGGATTTTTGAGGTAAGTACCAACATTTGCTCACACAGTTCCCAGCACTCACGGTCCCGACTTTTTCAGCTACAGTAACGAAACACGGGGTCGAACACTTCATAATGACAAAAGGCCCGCCAGTGTTCATGCAACCTCAGCACTTGGATGCAACTAAACCGGCCAGCACGCAAGAGGAGTTTGCCAACTTAGACCAGTTGGGCATCGTCAGGTGCTCCAACAGCCTGTGGGAATCCCTGCTACACATGCTGCCTAAAGGCGACAGGTTGTGGCGACCGTGTGGTGATTTCCGGCGCTTGAATAACACCATGGAGTACGAGTGCTATCCCATTCCTCACATCCAGCATTTTTCCATGCACCTGGCCGGGGCGTGTGTTTTTTCGAAAGTGGCTCTGGTCCGCGGATACCATCAGGTCCCAGTGCATGCGGAAGACGTTCCGAAAACAGCAGTAATAATGCCTTTCGGCCTTTTTGAGTTTTTACGCATGCCTTTCAGATTAAAAGGCACGGTGCAGACCTTCCAGAGGATGATGGACGCAGTGCTTCGTGACTTGTCCTTCGTTTTTGTCTACTTAGATGACATTCTGGTAGTTAACGCGTCCGAGGAGGAGCACATCGCCCATCTCAAGATGGTTTTCCAGAGGTTGGAAGCACACAGGCTTATAGTGAACTCGGCGAAGCGCCAGTTCAGTGTGCCTGTGATTGATTTTTTTGGGCCACCGCATTTCGCTGGAGGGCATGATTCTGCTACCGGATAAGGTACACGTGTGACTTTCTGCATCCGCAGACCGTGACGGCCCTGCAGGAGTTTTTGGGGATGGTCAGTTTTTATAACTGTTTCCTTCCCCGGGCAGCCCAGCTGATGCAGCCGTTGTATGCCGCGCTGAAAAAGAAGAAGCCAGTGGAAAACATCAACTGAGACTCCCGAGCGAGTCCAGGCTTTCATGAACACCAAAACAGCCCTTATGGATGCCACGTTGCTAGCACATCCGGATCCATTGGCATGGATAGCACTCACTACGGACGCGTCTGATGTTGCCATAAGAGCAGTGGTAGAGCAGTACATCTCCGGTTCTTGGTAGCCGCTTGCATTTTTCAGTCGGACTTTGTGCGACAGCGAACGCAAATACAGCACATTCGACAGAGAGTTGTTGGCTCTACACCTGGCGATATGCCATTTCCAGTTTTGGCTAGAAGGGCGGGAGTTCACTGCGTTCGTGGACCATAAGCCACTGACGTATGCGATGTTCGAGGTCTTGGAACCGTGGCCGGCCCGGCAGCAATGGCATTTGGCTGTGATCTCGGAGTTTACAACCAACATTCAACACGTCGCCGGTCAGCTCAACATCGTGGCCGATTGTCTGTAGCACGAGTTAGTCTCCCCAGTCTACATGGGAATAGATTTCCCTGCGATGGCCGTGGAGCAAGCCATGGACACAGACATTTGCACCCTCCAGTCTGCACCTACTGGGTTAAGGCTGGAGAGTAGGGTGGTGCAAGAAGGGTACCCTCCCTCGCTCTGCAACGTCTCCACCGGCCGCTTGCGCCCGGTGGTTCTGAGCACTTGGCGCCGTCGTGTTTTTGAGTCAGTCCACTCCCTTTTGCATCCGGGAGTACACGCTTTGGTGAAGCTAGTGGGGGCAAAATTCGTCTGGCTGCACTTGTGCAAGGACATGAAGGAGTGGGTTGCGGCCTGTGTTGCGTGCCAACAGGCCAAAGTACACAAGCACACCAGAGCTCCCCTCGAGCCATTCCAAATCTCAGCCAGGAGGTTCGACCACGTCCAAGTGGATTTGGTGGGACTCCTCCCGCCATCGCAAGGTTTCACGTACCTTCTAACAATCATGGACTGCACCACGCACTGGCCTGAAGTGGTCCCGCTAGCTTCCACCACGTCCGCAGAAGTGGCTTGTGCTTTTTTGTTGGCTTGGGTTGCACGGTTCGGATCCCCATCAGACATCACTTCCGACATGCCTACAATTTATTTTGGAGCTCTGGTCCGCAATGGCCCAGAGCCTGGGAGTCAAAATTCACCGCATTACCACAATACAACCCCCAAGCTAACGGGTTATGAGAGTGTTTTCAAGGTCGCTTAAAGCAGCACTCACAGCTTCGCTCACGGACACAAATTGGGTCGACTGCCTGCCCTGGGTCCTTTTAGGGTTGCGCTCCGCACCTAAGGAGGATTTGGCAGCCTCCCCAGCAGAACTCGTTTTTCTCAGCTGCTGCGGATCCCCGGAGAGTTTGTACCAGAAAACCCCACACCCGAGGCTGATCTTCATTCATTCATTCATTTTCTTCCGCTTAATCCTTTTCGGGTCGCGGGGGGGCTGGAGCCTATCCCAGCATCTTTGGGCGAGAGGCAGGGTACACCCTGGACAGATCACCAGTCCATCGCAGGGCCAACACAGAGAGACAGACAACCTTTCACTCTCACAATCAGACCTAAGGACAATTTAGAATCCCCAGTTTTGATGCCAATTAACCTAACTTGCATGTTTTTGGCAACTTAAATGACCAAATATGCAGTTACTTCTGTTATAATATTTTTATATATTTATAGTTTTTTAGAAATCTCCTCACCAACCAGACAGCAAGAAAAACCTCCCGTGCAATTTTTGCACAGTACGGAGGCTTTTAACGTACCGGGCCCGATCCACCATTGTTTTCCCCGCACTTTTGTCCCGAAGAGTTTACAGAATGCCAGCTTTGTTTTTGTCAGGCATGATGCGCACTGGACCCCACTGTGCCCACCATACAATGGGCCGTTCAGGGTGTTGGAACCTGGGGTGAAACATTTTGTGTTAGACTTGGGGGAGCGTAGGGAGACTGTCTGCATCGACAGGCTGAAGCCCGCTTTTGTGTTGGCAGACGAGCAGGTGGTGTTGGCCCAAGCTCCCCGGCACAGACGTCCACCGTTGGTGGCTCTGCAAGTTGGTGTTCCCTCGGTAGGGACCTGTGCATGTGAAGTTGATATGTTTTCCCTCCACAGACTGACGTGCCCTCCTGTACACCTCGCCAGCAGGGTGCTCCGACTGGATCGGCAACCCTCCGCTACAGCTGCTATGGGCGCCGGCTCAAGCCCAAAGGACGGGAGGGTTAGTGCCCCTTCTGAGTGTTTGGGGGGCTGTGTGGAGGCACGAGTGGGGGATTCTCCACCCAGAGAAGGAAGCTGGAATAAGGGGGAACAATGGACCAAAGGAGGAAGTGCCACGGGGGGTCTCAAATGGGACAGTGTAGACTATGCATGCCCCGGGGAGAGGAGGAACCGCCGGAGCCGCTGGAAGAGAGAAGGGTGTGAGCAGCGGGGCTGGCGTTATGTTTTGTTAATGTGCCACACAGGTCTTTGTTCCAAACAGTGTATTATGGTCAGAAGTTCTGGGTCTCAATGTATGGAATTAAAGGTATAAAAGAGGAATGTACAGAGAACTGGGAGCTCTTTTTACTGACTGTGTGTTGGCGATAGACTAAAGTTCATGTGTCGTTCAGCTCATTGCCTCACCTGCTTCCTTTCTCTGCACAGGGTCAATATATATTTATTTGTTTATTTGTTTGCTTGCTTTTGCTTTTGCCATGACAACCTCCAGTGGCTTGAGGCCGCTGGGGATAGCAGTTGTCCCGCCAATAGCCACCAAAACTGTATTCATCCCCAGTTGGGAGCTGATGAGGAGAGTGTCTAGCAACTGCAAGTTGTATGATCGTCTGTTTGCACTAAAATATCTATCCATATTAATAAAACAAGAACACATCGGATCAAATTTCAGTAACTGTAATGCATTACTGAATTTTTAAATAGTAATTTCGTTACACAGCACGTTACTGCAAAAGTAGTGGCGTTACAGCATCCCAGCACTGGTAACCAGTGAGGTAAAAGCTATTTCTCTCATGTAAGTGTCTATGTCTGTATGCTGTTTTATTTTCATCTCTTTATATGATTGTGGAAAATATTTTTCATCCTTTCTCAGTTTGACTCAATAATGAACAGCACCAAATGGGACCAAACGGGACACCAAACTCCCAAATAATTAATGAAATCGTTTTATGGGACATCAAAAGCCCACCAAGTGCCCCCCCCCCGAAAAAAAAAGTTAAATTATTTTTATGTTTATATTTAACGATAAATGGTCATTCTAGTAGTTATTGAGACACACAACTCCTAAATAGCACATTAAATCATATCTAAGATGAGGAAGTGACATCAAGTCAACAAACGGGACACTTTTACAAATACTTGTAACCCGCTGAAATGCATTCATTTAAATTTTATTTAAATATTTTGGTGTTTTTGTGTCTCGTTTGGTCCCATTCATTGTTGATGCTGGAGTTAGGCTGTGTCAACTTTTCTTGGTCAGATTTTATCATGCTGAGTGAGGCTGGTGTAGTGTCGTAATGAATAGTGTGTTGGTCTGCATAGTGATGTTTTCTTGGGGCTTTGCAAGAGCTGCATTTAATGTCTGTGGTGCTAAAGGCTTGGGGCCCTCACAAGTATAGGAGTGTGTCTGTTCATGAGTAATTTGCCTCCTCAGTGGGTTCACCCATGAACCGCTACTGGTCCAATGTTAAGTATCCACAGTCTGTGATAATTTGGGGTGCCATGTCATTTACTGGTGATGGTCCGCTGTTTTAACAAGTCCAAAGTCAATACTGCTGTCTACTAGGAAATTTTAGAGCCCTTCCTGCTTTCATCTGCTGAGAAGCTTTATGGAGATGCCGATTTTGACATATTATTCGGCCCAGGAAACACGCACGCAGGCTCAGACAGATTTGAAGGCTTTATTAAGCAACAGTGTTTGTGTGTGGATGCGTGTATGTAAGATATGAGTGTGATGTGGGTGGAAGATGTAGTCAGGACAGAGCAGTTCGCCGTTCAGCCAGGCAACCCTATAAAAGAGGAGAGCAGGGATTAGCTGGGCAACCACACGGGAGAGTGAAGATGTTACTGTGCTTACTTGTAGCGGCACGGTGGCTGGCGTGGCAAGTCCCAAGCCTGGGAGACAGCATCCTGCTGTGCGTTCAGGATGATGCAGCAAGTGGAGGAGCAGCGTGACGAGGGAGGGTGAGTCCGCCGCCAAGGGATCCACCTGTGCACAGGGGAAGTCTGAACGGGAAAGGTAAGGCAGTAATGACAGCTTACGTGTCAGATGAGTAGACAGCTGGCCCGATGAGAGGGAAGTTGCTGTGTAGATAATGCAGGGAGACAGACGGCTCCAGGCCGCAGCTCAGGGCAGGATGGAATAAATAGCTGAGCCTAACGAGGAGCAGGTGTGTGCGCAGCTGAGGTGGAAGCCCGTGAACTGCGGGTGATGACAGTACTCCCCCCCCTACTAGCGCCTCCTGGCGCTGGCTTACCTGGGTGTGTCCGGTGGAACTCCGCGATGAGGTCAGGATCCAACACCCACGAAGAGCGCACCCAGGATCTCCACTCCGGACCATAACCTTCCCAATCCACCAGGTATTGCAGCCCACGACCCCGACGCCGGGAGTCCAAGATGGCGGTAACACCCCACGCCGGGTCACCGTCGATCATCCTAGGCGCAGGAGGAGACCTAGGAGGAGGGCAGAGTGAATTGGAAAGCACAGGTTTGATTTTAGAGATGTGGAAGGTGGGACACACACGAAGGGAGGGGGGGAGGGCCAAACGCACAACCACCGGGTTGATAATCCTGGATATGGTGAAGGGGCCAAGGAACCTTGGTGCCAGCTACTTCTTCTCACCCTTAAGGCTGATGTCCTGGGAGGACAGCCAAACCCGCTGACCCACCTGGTAGACAGGGGCCGGCCTTCTGTGGCGATTGGCGGTAGAGCTGTTGCGCGCCGCCGTGCGTAAAAGCGTGTCTCTGGTCTTGGTCCACATGCTCCGGCAGTGCCTGATGTGCGCCTGGATCGAAGGAACGGCCAGTTCACCCTCCTGCTCCGGGAAAACAGGGGGGTCGTACCCCAAGGACGCTCGAAAAGGTGACACCCCAGTAGTAGTGGACCGGGCCGGGCTATGGGCCTACTCCACCCAGGTCAGGTAGGAGCTCCAAGACGAAGGGTTGGACAATGTCACGCAGCGCAGGGCGGCCTCCAACTCCTGGTTCGTGCGCTCACACTGCCCGTTGGACTGGGGGTGATAACCAGAAGAGAGATTGACTGTGGCCCCCAAGGTCCTGCAGAAGCTCCTCCAAACCTGGGAGACAAACTGCGGACCATGGTCCGAGACCACGTCCAGCGGAATCCCATGCAGCCTGACGGCATGCTGGACCAGGAGATCGGCCGTCTCACGTGCCGAAGGAAGACCCTGAAGAGGCACAAAATGGGCGGCCTTGGAGAACCTGTCCATGATGGTCAGAACTGTGTCATAGTTGTTAGAGACAGGGAGTCCGGTGACAAAGTCAAGGGCGATGTGTGACCAGGGCCTGCCCGGAACCGGCAGGGGCTGGAGTAGGCCCGCAGGTGGAGAGTTCGGGGACTTGCCGGTGGCGCACTGGGGACAGGCCCAGACATAGTTGGTAACGTCCCTCTGAAGACCCAGCCACCAAAACGAGCGTTGCAGCCAACTCACCAAGCGGGTGATGCCTGGGTGACAGGACAGTTTGGAGGTGTGGGCCCAGTGGATTACTTCACCCCGAACCACCGAAAGAACATACAGTCTCTTCTCTGGCCCCCCGCCGGGATCCGGCTCCGCCTCCTGAGCCTTCAGAATCTTGTCCTTGATGGCCCATGCAATCGCCCCCACGACGCACGAATCGGGCAGGATGGTATGCTCGGACTCTTCTGGACCCTCTGGGGTGAATTGTCTGGACAGGGCGTCGGACAACCCATTCTTCGAGCCTGGACGGTACGTGATGGTAAAATTGAAACGAGTAAAGAATAGAGACCAGCGCGCCTGGCGGGCATTCAGGCGCCTCGCTGACCTCAGGTACTCGAGGTTCTTATGGTCCGTCCAGACCACAAAAGGCTGGACTGCCCCCTCTAACCAGTGACGCCACTCCTGTAGCGCGAGCTTGACGGCGAGGAGCTCCTTGTCGCTGACGTCGTAATTCCGCTCTGCCGCCGATAGCTTTCTGGAGAAGAAGGCTCAGGGCCGCTTAACACCATCCACCGGTGATCTCTGGGACAGCACCGCTCCCACCCCCGTGTCGGACGCGTCGACCTCCACCAGACACTGAAGAGCGGGATCAACCTGGGTCAGGACCCGGGAGGACAAGAACTCCACCTGGAGAGTCTTAAAGGCGGTAGCTGCTTCCTCAGACCACTGAAAAGGCACCTTCGATGATGTGAGGCGGGTCAGGGGGGATACGATGGCGCTGTAGTTGGGGACAAAGCGCCGGTAGAAATTAGCGAACCCGATGAATTGCTGCACCTGCTTCCTTGAGGTCGGCGTGGGCCACTCGACCACCTCTTTGACCTTAGCGGGGTCGGGGAGGATCTGATTGTGGGAAATCACGAACCCCAGGAAGGAGGTGGTCTGGACGTAGAACTCACACTTCTCTGCCTTAATGAACAAACAATTCTCCAGCAGACGTTGCAGGACCCGCCTCACATGGGCCTGGTGCTCCTCGCGTGATCTGGAGAAGATGAGTATATCGTCGAGATAGACAAAGACGAAAACTCCCAAGAAATCCCGCAGAACGTCATTTATAAGGTGCTGGAAGACGGCAGGTGCGTTGGTGAGCCCGAACGGCATCACGAGATACTCGAAGTGGCCGCTGGGTGTCCTAAAGGCCGTCTTCCACTCGTCTCCCTCCCGGATCCTAACGAGATGGTAGGCGCTGCGGAGGTCAAGCTTGGTGAACCAGATCGCCCCCTGGAGGGAGTGGAAAGCGGTGTCCGTAAGCGGCAGGGTGTAGCGGTCCTTAATCGTGATGTCATTCAAAGCTCTGAAGTCAATACAGGGACGTAAGGATCCATCCTTCTTGCCCACAAAAAAGAAACCCGCGCCGAGCGGGGACAAGGAGGGGCGGATGATTCCAGCGCTGAGTGACTCCTTTATGTATGTGTCCATCGCCTCGCGCTCCGGTGCAGAGAGACTGTAAAGGCGGACAGATGGCAGGGGCACCCCCGGGCGGATGTTGATTGCACAGTCGTAGGGTCGATGCGGTGGAAGGGACAAGGCTCTGGATTCACTGAATGCTGCCCCCAAGTCGTGGAACTCCTGCGGCACCAGGGTCAGGTCCGGGGGCTCAGAGACTGGGGCCGACAGAGGGGCAGATGGAGCGCAAGCTGCCGACTGGAGGCAGGTACCCAGGCAGAAGGTGCTCCAGGAAAGGACGCTGCCGGTTCTCCAATCCAGGACAGGGTTATGCAGCCGCAGCCAGGGGTAACCCAGAATGACACGGTCCGACAAGGAGGGCAGGATGTAGAGGGTCAGGTCCTCCCGGTGGTTGCCGGAGACGATGATGGGAACTGGCTTGGTGCGGTGAGTGACTGTGCCCAGAGAAGAACGTGAGAGTGTTACCAAGTTCAGGGGGTTAGGCAGCGGTTGACTGGGTATGCCCAAACGGGTTGCCAGGCTCTTAGAAATAAAATTCTGCTCTGCCCCAGAATCCACCAGTGCGTGAGTGGAATGTCCAGTGGAGTTGTGGCAGAAACGTATTGGCAATGTGCAAGAAGATAGGGGATTAGATCGGTTGGAGTCCGCGAGGCCCCCTATTGTGACTCGCAGACCTCCCCGTTTGGCTTCACCGGGCACAGCTCCACGGGATGCCGGTCATCTCCGCAGTACATGCAGAGACCCCGTTCCCGCCGGCGTTGTCTCTCCGCTAGAGGGAGCCTAGTGTGCCCGATGGCCATGTCCTCTGGTTCATCGGCGGACTCCGGGGCTGGTAACGCCAGGGGGCGCGACTGAACTGGGCGGAGGGAAGCTCCGCGTGAGCGGCTAACAGACTTCCGCTCCGCAGCCCGCTCATGCAGCCTGTTGTCCAGGCTAATCGTGAGCGAGATCAGCTCAGAGAGTCACCCTGGGAGATCCCGACCAGCTAGTTCATCCCTCAGACCTGAGTTAAGGCTACGGAGGAAAATGCTGCAGAGAGATGCCTCTCCCCAGCCCACCTCCTCCGCAGCCACCCGGAAGTCGACCGCGTATTCCGCCGCAGACCGGGCTCCCTGTTGGAGACTGAGGAGCCGGTCCGCGAGGACGCTGTCGAGTCGGGAATGATCAAAGACTTCTAGAAAGTCCCGCACGAACCGGTCATACGAGAGGTTTGCGTAGCTAGGCTTCGTCATAACAGCGTAAGCCCAGGCTAACGCTCGCCCCTTGAGGAGGTTAGCCATGTACTCGATTCGGCTATGGTCTGAGGGAAAATCCCCGGGAACGCGCAGAAACACCGACTCACACTGCAGGATAAACCCCTTTGCTCCACCGAGTTTCCCGCTGCAGTGAGCGGGGGTTGGGATAGGTGTGAGGCGGGCAGGCGCTCCCGAGCTAGGCTGGCTGGCTGTGGAATCACCCATAGCCGCGCCGCCAGGAGGACCCGGAGGGAAAGGCTGCGGTGGGTCCAGGCGGTCCAACCGATTAGTAATTGAGGTTAGTTGGTTCAAAATTACCTGTTGCTGATGAGCTATCAAATCTACCCGAGCCTCGAGAGTGGTAAAACGGCGCGCGAGCCCGCTGTCCGCTGGCCCGCTTTGCTGGAGCCGTACTGACATATTATTTGGCCCAGGAAACACGCACGCAGGCTCAGACAGATTTGAAGGCTTTATTAAGCAACAGTGTTTGTGTGTGGATGCGTGTATGTAAGATATGAGTGTGATGTGGGTGGAGGATGTAGTCAGGACAGAGCAGTTCGCCGTTCAGCCAGGCAACCCTATAAAAGAGGAGAGCAGGGATTAGCTGGGCAACCACACGGGAGAGTGAAGATGTTACTGTGCTTACTTGTAGCGGCACGGTGGCTGGCTTGGCAAGTCCCAAGCCTGGGAGACAGCGTCCTGCTGTGCGTCCAGGATGATGCAGCAAGTGGAGGAGCAGCGTGACGAGGGAGAGTGAGTCCGCCTCCAAGGGATCCACCTGTGCACAGGGGAAGTCTGAACTGGAAAGGTAAGGCAGTAATGACAGCTTACGTGTCAGACGAGTAGACAGCTGGCCCGATGAGAGGGAAGTTGCTGTGTAGATAACGCAGGGAGACAGACGGCTCCAGGCCGCAGCTCAGGGCAGGATGGAATAAATAGCTGAGCCTAACGATTAGCAGGTGTGTGCGCAGCTGAGGTGGAAGCCTGTGAGCTGCGGGTGATGACAGATTTCTTTGTCCAGCAAACTTAGCACAAACCCTCAATGCCAAAATTACTACGAAATGGTTCGCTGACCATAATATTGCTGGACTTGACAATGTCACATTAGGGTAAAAAAATTGGATTTAATTCACTTCAATATGGTAATGAAAATATAGCCTTAGACTGATTAAAGCTGTGTGTCCACGAGTGTGTAAAAATGCTCTAGACTTGTTTTTATGGGCGCTTCACAGGCTATCTTAAAAAAAGGTCTTGTATCCTAGCAGCCACTTGATCTGTCACTCAAAGCTTGTCATTGGGGTTTCACACATTTTGTTCTGAAGCTTTCTACTAACTGCACTAAACTGCACCAAACTGGTAAGAAAGCATATATCCCTCCAAGCTTTTTCTGTTAAATATTGATCATGGTACTTCCGGTTCCGGCGCCACATGAGTTGGCTGCCTTTTGCAACAGCGGCTCAATTCTGAGTCTTTTTATCTTCCTTCTTCTTTCTGATCCGGTGATAACTTTCTGATTCGGCACACCTTTCACTCTATATATATTACGGACACACAGATCGCCCCAAAGGTCTCCCGAGTCGGCGGACGGAGCCTCTGTTTACAGCAGGAGACGATACAGCAGGGAAGAGCTAGCTAGCACTCAACCGCCACCCTGTGCTAACGGAGAAACTCGACATACCGGGGAACTGAAGCGAAAATGACGCGGGTGCCGGACTGGAGTTTAGGCGGCGTGCAAGAAATATAAGACAGAATAATAAAGGGCGATGGCAAGAACCAAGCAGACCGCCCGTAAATCTACTGGAGGAAAAGCCCCCCAGGAAGCAGCTGGCCACCAAGGCTGCTCGGAAAAGCGCCCCGACCACCGGCGGAGTGAAGAAGCCTCACCGTTACAGGCCCGGTACCGTGGCTCTGAGAGAGATCCGCCGCTGCCAGAAATCCACGGAGCTGCTCATCCGTAAGCTGCCCTTCCAGCGCCTGGTGAGGGAGATCGCTCAGGACTTCAAGAATGACCTGCGCTTCAAGAACGACCTGCGCTTCCAGAGCTCCGCCGTCATGGCTCTGCAGGAGGCCAGCGAGGCCTACCTGGTGGGTCTCTTCGAGGACACCAACCTGTGCGTCATCCACGCTAAGAGGGTCACCATCATGCCCAAAGACATCCAGCTGGCCCGCCGCGCCAGCGGAGAGAGAGCTTAGACTTTCTGCTGCACATCCACCAACCACAATGCTCTGCACTGTGTGTCTATATATATATATATGTGCTGTTGCAATCCTGGAATTTCCCCATTGTGGGACTAATAAAGGCTTATCTTATCTTATCTTATGGTACACTTTGAGCCTGATTCTGATCAGCTGGTTACAGAGATGTGTCACTGATGAGCAGTGTTGGGAGTGACTAATGCCACTACTTTTGCAGTAGCGTGCTGTGTAATGAAATTGCAGTTTAAAAATCCAATAATGTGTTACAGTTAATGAAATTTGATCAGATGCATTACTCTTTACTTGTTTTATTAATATGGATAGATATATTTAGCGCAAATAAGTGAATATACAAACTGACCCTACCGTAGCTGAGGCATAACCGTCAGTTGACGTAACCTGTTGCAGAGAGCCTGAGTCTTCATTACTGAGCGGAGGAAAAGATGAAGCTACTTTGTTTCTGTGGAAATAGACCGATTATTTTTACTTTTTCACGGTTAAGGACAAAAGCATATTAGTGGGTTGCAAGCTAAGTGCTGGTTGATACCTACTGCAATCTTTTAATCTTTTAATTAAACTGACTGATTGCCAGATACGTTGTTACAGACTGAAGATGTGACATCAATAGTCACTTTCCATCAGATAGCTGAGACTGTGATCCACTGAAGTTAAAACATTTACTTGCTACCTGGATAAAAATTATTCAAAAATGGATTTTGATCTCCAAAAGGCATTTGAGGGACTGGATTATATCGCTGTCACAACAGATGTTTGGATCACTGCACATCGGATTATCCATAATATAAAGGCAAGTTAAACATTGACAGATTTATGCACTGTTGCCAACTCACTGTTTTGGAGTGATTCTCAGTCTTTTCCCCCTCTCCTTCACTCCACAAACCCTATTTCTCACTCCAAAATGAGGAAATTACTGGCAATATGGTGTTGATTTTTTTCAGATTTTTCCCCACAATAAGAGCTCTCAAGGCAGGACAAAGCAGACATAACATGTTCTAAAATTTATTCTGAGGTAAGGAAGTGTATGTCTTGAAAAAAATAACTTTATGGGTGTTGTACACCTGCATGCTCACTCCACCCCTATGCTCCAGTTTCCCCCTTGCACAATTCCCGTTAAATCTCACTCCAACCTTTTCTGAAAAGTTGGCAGCTCTACTTTATGTCCCACATAATAACACGTGCAGCAACACCAACATTAAAAAACTGTCTCTGAAGCACCATCTGAAACAATCTGTTTTCAGCCTGACATTAATAAACCTGTAATGCAATCCATTGATTAAGAAATGTTCACATATCTATGTCTAACCTTGTTTTTGTTTATATTTGCATTTGCATTTTATAACATTTATTTTAGCCATTTTAAGTGGGAATGAATGTGGGGGTGTCCTAAAAAAGATGGGGAGTGTCCTAATTTATTCCTAACTATTTGTTTAGAATTACATTTTACAGAAAATTTGAAAAAAAGTCTTTAGTTAATTTTTAATTGTAGAGTTGTATTACATGAATCTCCCAGTATTTTTAACATTGATATTAAATATCCATATGTCCGAATATGTTAAAAAAAAACACAGGCTTATACAAGGTGTCCTAATTTCACATGACTGTAACTAATTACTTTAGTCATGCAATAATTAGTTAAGTAACTCAATCACTTTTGAAAAGAAGTAACTGGTTGTTGTGTTGTTCTTAGGACATATTCTAGTGTAACACGGGTGGTGACGTCACCCGGAGTATAAGAAGACTGTGTGGTAGAGGGGCGGTTTCTTTGACCACCTCTCAGCCTAGTGGGAGCATCTCTGTATCTATAGTGAATCTATAATAAAGTCCTGTGTATTTCACCATCCGCCTCATCATAGTTCCACATTTAATAGACATAACATTTGGCGACGAGGATAAAGTTATGGATGCTGGCTTGTCTTCATTTCGGCCATTTTTGGAGTCTCCGGGAAAGCCTCCGGTTCCTTGGGAGAGATGGTTTGCCGCATTTCAAAATTACTTGGTGGCACTAAACCTTGGTGAACTGAAGAAGGTACGGGCACGGGCAATTCTGGTCCACAGTTTAGGTATGGAAGGACAGCGTATCCTTGCTACCTTGGGTGTTAGCCATAGCTTTGACGACGTGATTGAGCTAATACTGTGATATTTTCGAGCGCCTGCAAACGTCATCGTCCGGAGGGTCCAGTTTTGGCAGCGCCACCAGTGGATCAGCGAGTCAGTACAACATTATGTTGCGGACCTGTGGCAGATGGCCGGAGACTGCCAGTTAGGTGAATTAGAGGAAGAGATGGTCCGCGACCAGTTGGTGGAGCACATGTTTTGCTCGTCAACACGGTTGAGACTCCTCACGTACTCCAGCAAACTGACATTAGCCACGGCTGTAGAGATAGCTCAACAATGTGAAGCAGCGGACAAATTATCATGCGACCTCAGTGAGAGAGCTCCGCTACACCACTCTGAATCACAATCAGCAACGCAGGCTGTTGACCCGGACTGCCAAGAAAGCGAACAAGAGGAATGCTCTACAGCTGTGAAGATGAGGTCCGCCCCGGGATCGCCCAGGTGTTTGGGTTGTGGGTCCACCAACCACCGTTATAAGGCTAGAGAGTGTTCGGCAAGAAGGAAATGCAGTGGCACGTGTGGATTCTTGCATCATTTCACCAGGGCATGCTACAGGTTCGAGCAAGGGGATCCGAGACACATAGAGGATTTCCCCTTTTCGCCTCCCCCAGTTGCTTGCAGTGTATCTCCAAGTGGCAGCGGCTGTTCGTTCTGTATGGTGGACTTGGACAGAGTGACAGTGCCGTTGCTGGTTGACAGGAGCGGTGAGATCGATGTTGGATTGGGAAACTGTGTGGAGTTCCTTCTCACAATCTCAGGTTGGAGAAGAGCGGATGGGCTACAGTCTGTGGGACTGGCTGGTTCCGTGAACAATGGACAGAGCTGTGTGGGACAAACTTTTGCCTAGTAATCTGGACAATGAGCAGGACCAATTCCATTCAGGGCCGTCGCGGAAGGGTTCCAGTGTCAGCGCCCAAGTAACCCTAGTTGAGGGAATTGGGCGACGCGGTGGGACGCCCATGACGGTGGATGGAGCTGAGTGGCTGACCCATTCTGCTTCCGGAGTTTGGCTGGGAGGTATCGAGAAGCAAGGGGTCACAACGGCTTTGCCAGCATCTGAAATGAAAGTGAGCGGGGCAGGACCGGCTGGCACGGTAAAACGATGTGCCACACAGAAACACTGGAAGCTGAGTCAGGTTCCTTTAGGGGTCACTGATGGGGTCCGACCCAGAGGGGAGGCCCAGTCGAGAGAGGTTTGTAAGAAGCACAAACGACAGGAGGACCAGGGGCGGCTGCGAATGGTGGCCGTTCGGGAGGACGGTTACCTTCAGCTGCCTGACGACTCATGGGGACATCCCAAAAAGCTGCAGCACACCAATGATGAGAAGGAGGTGTCTGGGCTTTGGTGTGGGTCATCTCCAGGTGCGAGGACAAGAAGATGCTCTGGACGGGACCCGCCTGACGGGTTTCCGGGGGGGTGGTCGCTCCACGGGGTCTGACTGGTAATTTGGGGGGCAATGTATTCAATGGGGGTATGTATATTGCCTGAGTTATGATATGTTTATTGCATGGTGTTGATATGGGTAATGATTGATTATTGGGGTTTAGTGTTTTAAAGGAAAATAACCTGTTTGTATATACAGTATGTTCTGTGAAGGGGATTGTTTTGGATAATTTATTTTTTAGGAGCATTGCTATTTTATGTTTGATGAACTGTATTTTAACAGAGATGGCAGAATAATCCATCTGGCCATGTGGGGGTGGAACAGGAGTCCACCTGATTCCCCCTAGCCTTAGTTGGTTTGTGCGAATGTTGTAGGCCCTGATATATTTCTGTTTACTGTTAGTGTGTGATTTGGGTTGTAAATTGGGGAGGGTCTTGCTTGTATGTGTGTTTTGGACCTTCCTGAAGGGGGGAAAATGTTGTGTTGTCCTTAGTGTAATACTTAGATTATAGTGTAATACGGGTGGTGACATCACCCGGAGTATAAGAGGACTGTGCGGTAGAGGGGCGATCTCTTTGACTACCTCTCAGCCTAGCGGGAGCGTCTCTGTATCTAGTGAGTCTATAATAAAGTCCTGTGTAGTTCACCATCTGCCTCATCATCGTTCCACATTTTATAAACATAACACCAGTAACTGTAATTAGTTGCTGTTTTTTAGTACTTGCCCAACACTGCTGGTGAGTACTGCAGCGCTCCAAGAGTTGAACTTTTTTAAGCATCATGAGCGCAGCGACAAAAAATGCTCACCACTGAGTGCGCTTTTTCACTGAGGGCAGTGAGCCCATTAAAATAGAAAATAGATGCTCCGAGCGGAAAAAACATGCTCGGTGGACACGCAGCCTAAATGTGTTGAGTATACTGTGGATCCAGATATTGATCAGGATCTTGTGTGGATCCAGACATTGTGGAACAGTTTGAAAATGGTTAGAGCACCAAAGTGTTGGCAGAGACAAATAAAAGCGCTGTCTTAGCATTTTCAAGTTTTTTAAACAAGTGAGGTGCTCTTAAACTATTTGTAGTATTTATCGGCTAAAGTGCCATATAGAAAAGTAACACACGACGCATGGGGGAACATTTAGAAAAACAATTACGCAGTGATAACAAGTGCAGAGATGATGGATGGATGGTGTGAATGGATGATTGGCCTCACCAACAAGTGGGGTAATCACAGAAGTGAACACTGAACTGCTCTGGACAATGAAGGTCATTCCAGCTCCAACTAGAATTGCAATGTATCCTGTGACCCAGCCAAATGGAAACGGGAAATCTGTGCACAAAGAAAAGCAATAATTTACAGCATAATTGATCAAATATGGTGTGTGTGTGTGTGTGTGTGTGTGTGTGTGTGTGTGTGTGTGTGTGTAGTGCTGTGCACCTGTGTTAATGATTTTCTTGATGACTGCAGCCACCTGTCCCTTCAGCATGGAGTTGAGCAGCTTCACAATGAGCAACAGGCAGGAGCAGAGTACCAACAGGGATAGAGACAGCAGGATCAGACCCACTGCCAGGTCAGGAAGGTTCACATTTGCAAAGAGATGCTTACCTGACAACACAGAAACCTTGACTTAACTACAAGATATCAGTATCATATACATCACTATGTATATGACAATTTAATATGGATAAGGATCTTCTGAATGTGGAGAGAATATTCATCTTACAGGGATTCGGGGCTTACATTTCTGTATGTTGTATGTCTCGGAAATGTTCTTCATTGTGAAAGTGTAGTTTCCATCATCCCAGCACAGAGATGGAGAGGTACAGTTCTCTGGACTAGGAACTGTGACGTTCATTAAGGTCTAAAACAAATCGGCAGTTTGACCATGAAGATGGATGCTTAAAGTATAAATAGAGAGTGTCTTCTATGTGTTTGGGGTGTTTTAGTCTTACATAGTTAGTGAAGGTTTGGCACCATCTCTTTATTAGACTCTTATTTCTGACCTCTGGATCTCCAGTGGCAATCCCATTAATAACAGACTGATCCAGCTGAGTCAGAGAGAAAAAGAATAACTGTGTAGAAATGTGCAACCATGACAAAGATAACAGCTTTATTTGGGGGTATCTTATCTATCTGATATGAGGTGGAAAACAACCCAATTTTAATGACTGCATGCACTGTTGTCAATATCTATCTTTCCGGAAATGTTTTATTATAAAGAACTGGCAATAAATGATTTTTACTGCTGCAAAGGAGGTATTGATTTAATGTTGGTTTGTTTGTCTGTCTGTTTGTGTGCTGGATTGCACAAAAACTACTGGACAGATTCTGATGAAATTTTCACCAGAGGTAGCCCTTGGACTATGCATGATCTCATTACATTTTGGAGGTGATCTGGGTCAAGATGTGCATTATGGATCACTTTTTCACTAAATAAACAGCCTTGGCATTGGTATGTGCTCTCTGAGTGCTCTCTCCTTAACTATAAATTCCCCCTACAAGAATTCTGAACTGCTATTAGCAGTAAGCATATCATGATATTAACCAAACTTCCACCAGCGGTACATTTTAAAACACTATGTTGCTTTCATTTTTTTCTTATTTGATAACATCTTACCTGTATAATTTCTTCGGTGACTAAATCTGTGATGACATTTAACAGGTCTGGGGCCTCTCCACTTTCGATTTTAAAGGAGTCGATCATGAGCTTGGTGACTTCATACAGGTAACCACTGGCCGCCTCCAGGGGCAGCAGGACCAGCACAGAGAGCCAGTTAAAAAAATCATGCACTGTGGCCCCTGCAAAAGCCCTGCATGGGTTGTGAACCAATAATTCAAGATAAAAGTGACCTTTGATTTTTCTAATCACATCATATCATTTTTTCCCCAAGGAAGGACTTCTAGGAAACATGCAGATATAGCTAGTCTTTCGTGTAGGGTTGTCACATATTCATGTAGATCATTACTGTGAAATAGTTTATCATTAATACGGGGCTGGTTTTGTAACCACCTGGGGCAAACAAAACCCTGCTTTAACAAGGTTGTTTTCTTAATTCAAAAGTTGCCATTTTGAAAATTCAGTATTTATGTATTAACATTATTTACATAGTAAATAGATAAGTATACCTTGTACATAGTACTGTAATCAAATTAATGACTGTGCTTCTGTGGATAACATTTCAGAAACAAACTTGAAACTTTCATGAAACCGAAAACTCCCTACCTGCGAAAGGTGTTGCGATCTCCAGCCTGTGTCATGGCAACTAGTGTGTTGGTGACTGAGGTGCCAATGTTGGTTCCCATGATGATAGGAACAGCCATCTGGACTGTTAGCACTGTGGAAGCACACAGATGCTGTTTTGCTTATTTATTTTTTTTCCACTCCACACCAGCATGGTTTTGAGTCTGTGTGCTCTAACAGCCTCATACTCACATCTAGAAGAGACCATGCTGACAACTATAGACGAGGAAGTGGACGAGCTCTGGACCAGCAGAGTGACCAAAACTCCAATCACCAGACCAGCAAGAGGATTGGACAAAACTTTGTTGTCCTGAAAGATGTCACCTGCTGCTTTACCTGATTAGGGTAAACATTTTCACATGTCAATCACAAGTAATGGAGCAGAACTTGTTGGAATATGATGTGATGTTACACGTGAAGGCAGTCTGAATAAGAGTTTAACTAAAAACTCATGGGAGACCACAAACACAAAGAAAAAAGATGTTTATAAAGCTGGTTGCTGGATTGCATTGAGTTGTTCCAGTAATTATAATTTGTGCCAACACCCTAGAAAACAAATTGCTTCTGTGTCCAACATTACATGGTTTTTGACATGTATTATTGTGTGTTACCTCCAACAAGCTGGAAGGCTGAACTGAGGATGCCAAGTGAACAGATGAACATGTAGAGGAAACCCACCAGTAAAATCAACTTCCCCACTGACACCACCACTCTCAGCACCTTCCCCTTGGTGTCCAGAGCTGAAAAAGGCAAAGACAACGACATGACATCAAACACAAGTTGCTGATTATTTTTCTAGAGCTAGCAAAAATTAATAAAAGGAAACTGATGTTGTTTTAATTATTTTTTAGTTATTTTCATTAATTTTCTTACATGTATAATATTTTTAAGAAAGAATGTCAATATCATGTCTGAATTCACGAGGCATTTACAAAAGACATTTAATAGAAATTTTTCTATTCAAGATGGCAGCGCGCGGTTGTGCAGCGGCTCTTTGCTCCCTATTTTTGTGTGTATGTATGCTGTTTTTGGATATTGGACCGTGTGAAGCTGGATTTGTGTACAGTCGTACTGAGCTGATAAACATTGGACTTCAACAAAAGTCTGCTGTTACAGCAGTTTTCAAGAACACACAAAATATACCGGAGGCTATCTGTAGACCAGCGGGATCACCATGGATTGTTGTCGGTCCTGGGAAGCAACGCAGACGGAGGAGGGAGAGAAAGAAAAAGCGGGGATGCCGGTCGGGCCTGCTAGCGAGGCTAAAGAGACAGCCGCATAGACCGCCGCTACCGAGCATTTTTCTCTCCAACGCCAGAAGCATCGTCCACAAGATGGATGATCTAGAGCTACAGCTGGCAACTAATAAAACTGTGAGAGACTGCTGTGTGCTGTTGTTAACGGAAAGCTGGCTCCACCCGCTGATCACCGATGCTGCTGTACAGCTGCCGGGGCGCACACTTCACAGATTGGACCGAATAGCAGAATCCGGTAAAAAAAGAGGAGGCGGTCTCTGCATTTTTCTTCACAACACTTGGACTAATCACAGCAGTATTATTAACACTTACTGTTCTCCTGATCTAGAGACAATGTCAGTCTTATGTCAGCCTTTTTATCTTCTAAGAGAGCTGAGCGTGATCATTTTAACAGCCGTCTATATTCCCCCTGATGCAAATACTAAAGCGGCCCTTAGTCATTTGTACAGTGTAATAAATAAACAGCAGCAGGCCTATGCCGAGGGTGTTCACATTATAGCTGGTCATTTTAATCAAGCATGCTTGATAACTGTGCTGCCTAATTTCACACAGTATGTGAAATGTGCCACTAGGGGAAAGAATTGTCTTGGTCGGGTGTATTTGAACCTGAAGCATGCTTACAGAGCTGTGCCGTGTCCACATCTTGGCTTGTCAGACCATCTATCATTGTTCCTCATCCCAGCATACACCCCACTCAGGAGAACTGCTAGACCTACTATAAAGAACATCACAACATGGCCTGAGGGAGCTCTTTCTCAGCTGCAGGACTGTTTTTCAAACACTCTATTGGATTTATTCAAGAATGAGGATCTGGAAATGTACACACAGACTGTATTACACTACATTATCTTCTGTATCAATCAGGTGACTGTGGAAAAATGCATCAGGGTTTTTCCTAACCAGAAGCCTTGGATGACAAAAGAAGTCCAGGCACTCCTCAGAGCTCGTGATACAGCCTTCAGGTCAGGGGATACAGATCTGTATAGCACCGCCCGGGCTAATCTGAAGAAAGGCATTAAGGAGGCTAAACAGACCTATAAGAAGAAAGTCGAGGACCATTTTTCTGATAATGATTTGAGACGAGTATGGCAAGGCTTTAACCATATCACAAACTATAAGGGCAGCAGCATCATTTCCAGTGACATCAGCACCTCACTGGCAGAAGAACTGAACTGCTTTTTCGCACGGTTTGAGGTAAATACACCTCGCCCGGACCCACAGATGTTATTGAATGCCTGCTCTGATGTGATTATCCTGCAGGATCATGAGGTGAGACAGACACTGAGAGCAGTTCACCCGAGAAAGGCTACTGGTTCCAATGGAGTGCCAGGAAAGGTGCTCAGAGCATGTGCAGATCAGCTATGCTCTGTTTTGACTGACATTTTTAACTTGTCTCTCAAGGCAGCCATTGTTCCACAGTGTTTAAAATCTGCAGTCATTATTCCTGTACCAAAAAAAACATACTATTAGCAGTCTGAATGACTATCGACCAGTAGCATTAACACCCATTGTTATGAAGTGCTTTGAGAAAATGGTATTGAAACATCTTTTGCCCAGTCTCCCCCCAGACTTTGATCGGTACCAGTTTGCCTACAGGCGGAGCAGATCCACTGAAGATGCTATTGCTATAGCTCTCCACTCGGCATTCAGCCATTTAGAAGACAAGGGGAGCTATGTAAGAATGTTGTTTGTTGACTATAGCTCGGCATTTAATACAATTATTCCCAACATTCTCATCACCAAATTGCTTCAGCTTGGTCTGCCTACTCATACTTGCAGCTGGATTAAGGACTTCCTAACAAACAGAACACAGACTGTTAGACTCGGACCCCATTCTTCCTCTACAGTCATGCTTAACACAGGCTCGCCACAGGGCTGTGTGTTGAGCCCCACTTTGTATTCATTGTACACATATGACTGCATACCTGTTCATCCCACAAACATTATAGTGAAGTTTGCAGATGACACAACAGTAGTGTGGCTCATATCAGGAGGAGATGAGTCCACATACAGAGATGAGGTCCAGAAACTGGTGAGATGGTGCTCAGATAATAATCTGCTATTGAATACAAAAAAAACCAAAAGAACTCATTATTGATTTTAGGAAGCATAGCAGTGAGCCACCTCCTCTCTATATAGGCAAGGAGCGTGTGGAGAGGGTGGAGGCTTTTAAGTTTTTGGGTGTTCATATTTCTCACAACCTTACCTGGGCAGTTAACACCATAGCTACGATAAAAAAGGCTCAACAACGTCTACACTTTCTGAGGCTCCTCAAGAAGAATGGCCTGAATGCACAGTTTCTGGTTTTATTTTATCGCTCTGCTATTGAGAGCATTCTGTCATATGACATCACGGTTTGGTATGAGGGCTGTTCAGCTGCAGACCGCAAAGCCTTCCAGAGAGTGATCGAGACTGCGCAAAAAATCACTGGCTGTTCTCTCCCTTCTCTGGAAGAGATTTCCAGGTCTCGGTACCTCAACAGAGCTACTGCCATCATTAAAGACTGTGCTCATCCAGGCCATGACTTCTTTCACATGCTCCCCTCGGGAAAGCGGTACAGATCCCATAAAACCCGGACTACCAGGTTTAATCATAGTCTTTTCCCAGCAGCAGTACGTATTTTGAACGGATTTATGTAACACGCACAGACTGCTGATATTTTTTGTTATTTTAGGTTATTTTGTAGCATCAACCCTGTGTGCATAAGCTGGTCTTTTGTATTTATCGCTCAGTATGTTTTTCATTATTGCTACGTACATATTGTATTCAACTTTTAGGTAATTTTGTTTCAAGCATTATTTATTGTTGTAATCATAAGAATGTTAAATGCATGAATGAACTATGAATGTGATAGTTTGTTTATAGTTTGTTTTTAGGGAACAGCATCTCAATTTCGTTGCATTGTTCATTAACAATGGAATGACAATAAAGGCACTTTGACTTTGACTTTGTTTTACTTTACGTTCATTGTGGTTCATAAAGCAAACATGAAACTCCCATCACATTATTCTGCACAAGCAGCTGAATTAGTTGCTCTAACTGAGGCTTGTAAATTAGGCCAAGGAAAAGCACTCACAATATACACTGACAGTCAATACTTTTTTTTTTTTTTTTGCACAAGGTTACACAGGAAATCATGCCTCAGCATCTCTTCTTTTGACATTAACAGAACAACTATCACATGACATGCTCACTAATGCCCAGGAAACATCACCACAAGCTGCAATTTACCCCTGGATAAAAAAAAAGGGGGGGCAACATTTGACAACATTCATTCATTCATCTTCTTCCGCTTAATCCTTTTCGGGTCGCGGGGGAGCTGGAGCCTATCCCAGCATCTTTGGGCGAGAGGCAGGGTACACCCTGGACAGATCGCCAGTCCATCGCAGGGCCAACACAGAGAGACAGACAACCATTCACTCTCACAGTCATACCTAAGGACAATTTAGAATCCCCAGTTTGATGCCAATTAACCTAACTTGCATGTTTTTGGCATGTGGGAGGAAACCGGAGAAATCCCAGAGTAAACGCACGCAGATACGGGGAGAACATGCAAATTTCACACAGATCACTGTTGGTCGGGGGCTGGGATCAAACCTAGGATCCCCCGGCCAAGGATGAGTTGCTGTGCTGCCGCAATGCTAACCACTTCTCCACCGCGCCGCCCCATTTGACAACATAGTAGTATCATTTATCAAGGTATATATTATGGCCTACAGCCGTGGACAAAATTGTTGGTACCCCTCTGTTAATGAAAGAAAAACCCACAATGGTCACAGAAACAACTTGAATCTGACAAAAATGGTAATAAATAAAAATTCTATGAAAATTAACCAATGAAAATCAGACAGTGCTTTTGAATTGTGGTTCAACAGAATTACTTTAAAAAGCAAACTCATGAAACAGGCCTGGATAAAAATGATGGTACCCATAGAAAAGATTGAAAATAATGTGACCATAGGGACATGTTCAACCAAGATGTGCCCACTAATTAACATCACAGGTGTCTACAAACTTGTAATCAGTCAGTCAGCCTATTTAAAGAGTGACAAGTAGTCACTGTGCTGTTTGGTGGCATGGTGTTTACCACACTAAACATGGACCAGAGGAAGCAAAGGAGAGAGTTGTCTCAGGAGATTAGAAAGAAAATTATAGACAAGCATGTTAAAGGTAAAAGCTATTAGACCATCTCCAAGCAGCTTGATGTTCCTGTGACTACAGTTGTACATATTATTCAGAAATTTAAGATCCACGGGACTGTAGCTAACCTCCCTGGACGTGGCCACAGGAGGAGACGGATAATACGAATGGTAACAAAAGAGCCCAGAACAACCTCTAAACACATTCATGGCGAACTCCAAGGTCAAGGTACATCAGTGTCAGATCGCACCATCCGTCGTTGTTTGAGCCAAAGTGGACTTCATGGGAGACGACTAAGGAGGACACCACTGTTGAAAACAAATCATAAAAAAGCCAGACTGGAATTTGCCAAACTGCATGTTGACAAGCCACAGAGCTTCTGGGAAAATGTCCTATGGACAGATGAGACAAAACTGCAACTTTTTGGCAAGACACGTCAGCTTTCTGTTCACAGATGCAAAAATGAAGTATACCAAGAAAAGAAGACTGTCCCTACTGTGAAACATGGAGGAGGTTCTGTTATGTTCTGGGGCTGCTTTGCTGCATCTGGCACAGGGTGTCTTGAATCTGTGCAGGGTACAATGAAATCTCAAGACTATCAAGGTATTCTAGAGAGAAATGTGCTGCCCAGTGTCAGACAGCTTGGTCTCAGTTGCAGGTCATGGGTCTTGCAACAGGATAATGACCCAAAAACACACAGCTAAAAACACCCAAGAATGGCTAAGAGTGAAACATTGGACTATTCTAAAGTGGCCTTCTATGAGCCCTGATCTAAATCCTATTGAACATCTGTGGAAGGAGCTGAAACGTGCTGTCTGGAGAAGGCACCCTTCAAACCTGAGACAACTGGAGCAGTTTGCTTATGAGGAGTGGGCCAGAATACCCGCTGAGAGGTGCAGAAGTATCATTGACAGTTACAGAAATCATTTGATTGCAGTGATTGCCTCAAAAGGTTGTGCAACAAAATATTAAGTTAAGGGTCCCATCATTTTTGTCCAGGCCTGTTTCATGAGTTTGTTTTTTAAAATAATTCTGTTGAACCACAATTCAAAAGCATTGTCTGATTTTCATTGGTTAATTTTCATAGAATTTTTATTTATTACCACTTTTGTCAGATTCAAGTTATTTCTGTGACCATTGTGGGCTTTTCTTTCATTAACAGAGGGGTACCAACAATTTTGTCCACGTGTGTAATTTACCCTTTTCATTGTACTTAGTAATCTTATAAGTCTACACATTTTTTAATCAATTTCAAGGAATCACATATTTTAATTGTATTAAGACAGTAATCAGAATCAGAATCAGAATCAGAATGAGCTTTATTGCCAAGCATGTTTACATTGTAAACATACGAGGAATTTGACTTGACATTAGGCGCACTCGATAAGCGCTTCCTAATGACGCGGCAGCCATGCAAGGCACCTGTCATACAGTGGGGGGTAAAGAGGGGAAGGGGGAGGGAACACATTGGGCAGAGAGAAAAAAAACATATTTATCAGAATAGCGCTCGAATGAGCAAGATTATGATCATATAGAAAAAAAAAACCTCAATGCACACTTAGCAGACAAGTTAC
Organism: Pholidichthys leucotaenia; assembly: GCA_020510985.1. NCBI lineage: Eukaryota > Metazoa > Chordata > Actinopteri > Cichliformes > Pholidichthyidae > Pholidichthys > Pholidichthys leucotaenia. The sequence goes on from CM035848.1 coordinate 153,577,822, forward strand.
AATACACACGTTACAAAGCAAGAGCAAGAGAGAGACCAGTGTGTGTATCAGTCATGAGATATCAGTATGAATGCAGTGTGAATGTATCAGTTGCTGGTGCACAACAAAGGACATCTCCTAGGCAATGGCTGGATGTTATGTTTATGTATTCTAAACATAGATAAGCATGTCCACAGAGTCCATCTCTCTTCAGTGCATGTCAGATGGTAAAGTTCCATATTAGACACATGATTACGCTGTCCTTGAAGAGTTCAGGTTGCTGCACAACAGCAATTGTTTGTTATTGTTTGGGTTAGAGAAGAAGCCAAAACTCTCTACTGCTTTATCTCTTCTCCTGGAGGAAGGACGCCGAATCAAGGCCTGATAAGCACAGTTCACTTAGAGCATAGAAATTTCCTCTCTTGTGCGAATCTGTGCATCACAATTTACATACACAGGCTTTAAAATCCTTCCCTGGAGAGCACCCAGCGACTCCAGATGTATCCTACCTTCCGAAACATAGATAAACATGTGCACAGAGTCCATCTCTCTTCAGTGCATGCCAGATGGTAAATTCCATGTTAGTCACATTTGCCGCTATCAATGCTACGCCGGGTCCGCATTTTGATTAGCTCTCCCAATTTCTTAAATTTTCTTTCAAAGGTCTTTTTATTATTATTAATTGAAGTATCAATACAATACAAAGTATTAGAAATTTTCATTTTTGTTTCAACCAAACAGTAAAAAACTAAAACTTAAAGCCAACAAATGTAAATGCTTCAAAGCACAAAAACCTTTAAATAAACAATAAAAAAAAAAAAAAAAAAAATACAAAGAAAAATGACGATCCCCCTCATGGATCGTCACCTTATCGTGGTGGGGGGGTTTGCGTGCCCCAGTGATCCCAGGAGCTATGTTGTCCGGGGCAATTTGCCTCTGATAGGGTCTCCCAAGACAAACTGGTCCTGGGTGAAGGGCCAGACGAAGAACGATCCAACAGACTCTCATGATAAATTGTATATCAAGGATTCAGTGTACCCCGCCCGGTATGGGGTTACCGGGGCCCCACCCTGGAGCCAGGCCTGGGGGAGGGGCTCGAAGGCTAGCGTCTGGTGGCCGGGTTTCCACCCATGGGACCCGGCCGGGCTCAGCCCGAAGGAGTTACATGGGTCCGCCCTCCAGTAGGTTCACCACCTGCAGGAGGGATCATGGAAGTCCGGTGCTATGTGGATTAGGTGGCAGTCAAAGGCGGAGACCTTGGCGGACTGATCCCAAGCTTTCTAAACTGGCTTTTGGTACGTGGAATGTCACCTCTCTGGTGGGGAAGGAGCCTGAGCTGGTGTACGAGATTGAGCGATACCGGCTAGATATAGTTGGCCTCACCTCAACACACAGCTCCGGTTCCGGAACCAGTCTCCTGGAGAGGGGCTGGAGCTTGGCCTTTTCTGGAGTTGCCCCGGGCGAGAGGCGACGAGCAGGGGTAGGTATTCTTGTATCGCCCCACCTTGCTGCCTCTATATTGGAGTTTTCCCCGGTGGACGAAAGGGTTGCTTCCCTGCGCCTTCGGGTTGGGAAACGGGTCCTGACCATCATTTGTGCCTATGCACCAAATGATGTTTCAGAGTACCCACCCTTTTTGGAGTCTGTGACTGGGGTGCTGGAGGGTGCTCCTCCTGGAGACTCCATTGTCCTACTGGGGGACTTCAATGCGCACGTGGGCAACGACAGTGAAACCTGGAGGGGGGTGATTGGGAGGAACGGCCTGCCCGATCTGAACCCGAGTGGTGTTCAGTTATTGGACTTCTGTGCTAACCACAGTCTGTCTATAACGAACACCATGTTCAAGCATAAGGGTGTCCATATGTGCACCTGGCACCAGGACACCCTAGGCCGCAGGTCGATGATCGATTTTGTTATCGTATCATCAGACCTGCGACCGTATGTCTTGGACACCCGAGTAAAGAGAGGTGCAGAGCTGTCAACTGATCACCACCTGGTGGTGAGTTGGATCCGATGGCAGGGGAGGAAGCCATTCAGACCTGGTAGACCCAAACGTATAGTGAGGGTGTGCTGGGAGCGTCTGGCTGAGGCCCCTGTCCGGGAGGTCTTCAACTCCCACCTCCGGAAGAACTTCAACCACATTCCGAGGGAGTCTGGAGACATGGAGTCTGAATGGGCCATGTTCTCCACCTCTGTTGTTGAAGCGGCAGCCCAGAGCTGCGGCCGCAAGGTGGCCGGTGCATCTCGTGGTGGCAACCCCCGAACCAAGTGGTGGACACCAGTGGTGAGGGGGGCCATTAAGCTGAAGAAGGAGTCCTATCAAGCTTGGTTGGCTTGTGGGACTCCCGAAGCAGCTGAGGTGTACCGGCAGGCCAAGCGGAGTGCAGCTCGGGTGGTTGCTGAAGCAAAAACCCGGGTATGGGAGGAGTTCGGTGAGGCCATGGAACAAGACTTTCGGTCGGCTTCAAAGAGATTCTGGCAAACTGTTCGGCGGCTCAGGAGGGGAAAGCAGCTCCCCGTCCACACTGTGTATGGTGCGGATGGGACACTGTTGACTTCAACTGGGGATATCGTCGGGCGGTGGAAGGAATACTTCGAGGATCTCCTCAATCCCACTGATACGCCTTCCACAGAGGAAGCAGGGTTTGGGGACGAGGGGGATGACTCGCCTATCACAGGGGCTGAGGTCGCCAAGGTGGTTAAAAATCTCCTTGGTGGCCGGGCCCCGGGGGTGGACGAGATTCGCCCCGAGTACCTCAAGGCCCTGGATGTTGTTGGGTTGTCATGGTTGACACGCCTCTGCAACATTGCGTGGAGGTCGGGGGCAGTGCCTTTGGCATGGCAAACCGGGGTGGTGGTTCCTCTCTTCAAAAAAGGGGACCGGAGGGTGTGCTCCAACTTTAGAGGGATCACACTCCTCAGCCTCCCTGGGAAGGTCTATGCCAAGGTATTGGAGAGGAGAGTCCGGCCGTTGGTCGAACCTCGGATTCAGGAGGAGCAATGTGGTTTTCGTCCTGACCGTGGCACATCGGACCAGCTCTTTACCCTCTCGAGAATTCTTGAGGGTTCGTGGGAGTTTGCCCAACCAGTTTACATGTGTTTTGTGGACTTGGAGAAGGCATTTGACCGCGTCCCTCGTGGATTTTTGTGGGGGGTGCTTCGGGAGTATGGGGTATCGGGCTTGTTGTTACGAGCTATTCGGTCTCTGTACGACCGTTGTGAGAGTTTAGTTCGCATTGCCAACACTCGGTCGGAGTCATTCCCAGTGAGAGTTGGACTCCGCCAGGGCTGCCCTTTGTCACCGGTCCTGTTCATAATTTTTATGGACAGGATTTCTAGGCGCAGCCAGGGAATGGAGGGTGTCATGCTTGGTGACCACAGGATCTCATCTCTGTTGTTTGCAGATGATGTTGTCCTGTTGGCTTCATCCAGCAATGACCTACAGCTCTTGCTGGGACGGTTTGCCGCTGAGTGTGAAGCGGCTGGGATGAGAATCAGCACCTCCAAGTCCGAGTCCATGGTCCTCAGCCGGAAAAAGGTGGATTGTCCTCTCCGGGTTGGGGACAGGCTCCTGCCCCAAGTGGAGGAGTTTAAGTATCTTGGGGTCTTGTTCACGAGTGAGGGGAAAATGGAGCGAGAGATCGACAGACGGATTGGAGCAGCATCTGCAGTGATGCGGACGTTGTACCGGTCTGTTGTGGTGAAGAGGGAGCTTAGTTCTAAGGCAAAGCTGTCGATTTACCAGTCAATCTACGTTCCTACTCTCACCTATGGTCACGAGCTTTGGGTAATGACCGAAAGAACGAGATCGCGGATACAAGCGGCTGAAATGAGCTTTCTCCGTAGGATTGCTGGACTCACCCTCAGAGATAGGGTGAGGAGCTCAGTCATCCGGGAGAGGCTCAGAGTAGAACCGCTGCTCCTCCACATTGAAAGGAGTCAGTTGAGGTGGTATGGGCATCTGATTAGGATGCCTCCTGGACGCCTCCCACTTGAGGTGTTTCAGGCACGTCCCACTGGGAGGAGACCCCGGGGCAGACCCAGGACTCGGTGGAGAGACTATGTCTCCCAGCTAGTCTGGGAACGCCTTGGTATCCCCTCTGAAGAGCTGGAGCAGGTGGCTGGGGAGAGGGAAGTCTGGGCTTCTCTGCTTGAACTGCTGCCTCCGCGACCCGGACCTCCGGAAAAGCGGTAGAAGATGGATGGATGGACAAAGAAAAATTATGTGTGTGAAGTGGGGGTGGGGTAAAGGGGATATGAGCTACTCAGAAACTATAATCGTGGGTCTTTCAAAGAAATCAAGAAACGGGCGCCATAATTTATAGAATTTGTTTTCAGAGCCACAGACTGTATATCTGATTTTTTCTAAATCCAAACAGGACATTATATCTTTTATCTTTTATCCACTGTAAATGTGAAGGGGGCGAAGAGTCTTTCCACTTCAGTAATACAGCACGTCTGGCCAATAATAATGAAAATTTGAATACTTTTAATTTGGAACTTGGCAAGACAAGTTCTGGAGCCACACCAAAAATGGCGCATAATGGATCAGGTTTAATTTGATATTGCAGGACTTCAGACATAGTGATAAAAACAGAATGCCAAAAATTCATCAATGCAGGGCAGGACCAATACATGTGAAGCAAAGTGCCAGGAGCGCTACCACACTTTTCACAAGTTGGGTCTATATCCGAGTAAATACGTGCTAACTTAACCTTGGACAGGTGCATCCGGTGTACAATCTTAAATTGAATAAGAGCGTGACGAGCACACATTGATACAGTGTGAACCTGGCCAAGAATAGAGTCCCACAGTTCATCAGTAAAAGTAAAATTAAGATCTTGTTCCCAGTTCAATTTGATAGCGGCCAGAGAAGAAGATTGTAAATTTGAAATTAAATTATATAAAACTGACATTACCCCCTTAGAAGTTGGTTTAACTAATAAAAAATCATCTAGAGGATTATCAGAAGGTTTTTGAGGGAATTGTTTTGTCATGGTTTGCACATAATGTCTGACCTGGAGGAAGCGGAAAAAGTGTGTAGAAGTGATGTCGAATTTGGTGGAAAGTTGAGAAAAACTTGCAAATTGACCATCAAAATATAAATCCGCAAAAGATTTTAAACCTTTTCTGTGCCATATATGAAATGCACTATCAATAGTTGATGGGGTAAATAAATGATTTGCGGCAATTGGACTTCTAATGGAAAAAAACTGAAGACCGAAATTTTTCCTGAATTGAGACCAAATTCTAAGAGACTGACGAACTACTTTATTATTACCCAGTGTAGACAAAGCAAGGGGAAGTGGTGAACCTAAAATTGCCGGTAGGGAAGTTTGATTGTCCACATGTGACTCCATAAGGATCCAAATAGGTGATTTGGGTTCCAGATAAAAATGTTTCCAATATAACATGCACCTGATATTTGCTGCCCAGTAGTAATATTGAAAGTTAGGCAGAGCCATGCCACCTACTGATTTGGGCCTTTGAAGAAAAACTTTCCTCAATCTCGGATGTTTACCATTCCAAATAAATGAGGTAATCAGAGAGTCCACAGACTTAAAAAAGGATTTAGGAATAAAAATGGGGAGACATTGAAACAAATATAAAAACTTTGGAAGTAACATCATTTTTACAGAATTGATTCTGCCAATTAAAGACAAGGATAATGGGGACCATTTGGAAAGTATTAACTTGCACTGGTCAAGTAAGGGGAGAAAATTATTTTTAAACAAGTAATTAAATTGTTTAGTGACACATATCCCAAGATAATTAAAATGATCAATAACAACCTTGAAAGGAAAATTTTCAAAATCCTGAACTTGAATCTTTTCATTAATCAGAAACAGTTCACTCTTATTAAGATTAATTTTATAACCAGAAAACCTACTAAAACTATCCAAAATATTAAGTATAGCGGGTAATGAAGTAAGTGGGTTGGAGAGAAATAATAAAAGATCATCAGCATAGAGTGAAACCCTATGCTCAATGCCACCCCTACGAATGCCTAGAAAGTCCCGGCTCCCACGGATTGCAATAGCTAACGACTCAACTGCCAAGGCAAAGAGCAACGGGCTCAAAGGACAGCCTTGCCTCGTACCACGGTAAAGTCTAAAATAGTCAGAATAGCGACAATTAGTTAACACTGAAGCTAAAGGACTAGCATAGAGAAGTTTAATCCAGGAACAGAAGGAAGGACCAAAACCGAACCTCTCCAAAGTAAAAAACAAATACTCCCACTCAACCCTATCGAATGCCTTTTCAGCGTCCAAACTAATAAGACATTCAGGTATGTTGTGGTGAGGAGTATAAATAATATTAAACAACCGCCGCAAGTTAAAAAAAGAATGGCGATTTTTAATGAAACCGGTTTGGTCCTGTGAAATTATAAAAGGAAGAATCTTTTCCAACCTTGAAGCTAACAACTTTGACAAAATTTTAACATCGGTATTTAACAAGGAAATAGGCCTGTAAGAAGCACAATCAACAGGATCCTTATCCTTTTTAAGCAACACAGTGATACAGGCCTGATAGCATGAAGGAGGAAGTGTACCAGAGTCAAGCGACTCTGTAAAAACTTGACAAAGGAAAGGGGCGAGGTCATCAGAGAATTTTTTGAAAAAATCAGCGGAAAACCCATCAGGTCCTGGAGATTTTCCTGATTGCATGGATGATATTGCCAGCTGAATTTCTTCTTTTGTGATGGGAGCTTCTAAAATTTGCCGAGATTCTGAAGAAATCGAAGGAATATCAATAGAATCAAAAAAAATTTCCAAATCCTTTAAGTTTGTTGTATATTCTGAGGTATATAATTTGGAATAAAATGACCTGAAAATATCATTAATCGCTTGTTGGTCAGATGTCACCTCTCCTTTATCTGTCCTAACTCCAGTAATAATTTGCTTAGCTCTAATACCACGTAGTTGATTAGCTAGAAGTTTACTGGTTTTTTCGCCATATTCATAAAATTCACTCTTGTTCCTTATTAAACAACCTTCAATTTGTCGAGTAGAAAGTAAATTAAATTTAGTTTGTAATGTCATACGTTCCTTGTACAGAGCGGGTGATGGAGATTGAGCATATTGTCTGTCAATGTCCAGGATTTGATCTAAAATAACCTTCTGTTCCTGTATTAAGGATCGTCTTTTAAATGCTGCCAATGAAATAAATTCCCCCCTAAGAAATGCCTTCATGGCCTCCCATATCGTTTTATTTGACATACCAGGAGTTTTATTTTCTTTCAAAAAAAAATTAATTTTAGAAGAAATATTCGCAACCAATTTTTCATCTGTAAGTAATAATGGATCCAATCTCCAATGCTTTCTCATGGAGTCACATCCATGGAGGATCATTTTAAGTACAAGAGGGGCATGATCAGAAACCGAGATGCTATCATAACTGCAAGAGCAAAGGTTATTAATTAATAAATTGTCAACAAAAAAATAATCTATTCTGGTATAAGTATGGTGTACGTGAGAGAAAAAAGAATAGTCCCTGCCGTTAGGATGTAAAAAACGCCAAGGATCTGTAAGGCTATATTCCTCAAGAAAAGACTTAACATAAGTTGCAGATTTATTAAGACTAGCAGGTTTTGAAGATGAGCGATCTAAGATCGGATCCATATACAAATTAAAGTCACCCCCAAGAATTAGAGAATGAGTATTTAAATCTAGAAGTTGCGAAAAAAGGTTGCGAAAAAAGTGCACATCATCAAAATTCGGTGCATACAGATTAGCCAAAGTGACATGTTTATCGCCAAGTTTACCTGATACTATTACAAATCGTCCATTTTTATCTGATACAACATTAGAGGGAATAAATGGGATATTTCGATCAATAAGAATAGCAGCGCCCCTGGCCTTAGCTTTAAAATTTGAATGAAAAAATTGTCCTGACCAACATTTTGACAAACGCAAGTGGTCGGAATCCTGCAAATGGGTTTCCTGCAAAAACAATACCCCAGGCTTAAATTGCTTTAGACGTGACATGACTCTCTTTCGTTTAATTGGATGGTTCAACCCCTTCACATTCCAGCTTACCAAAGTAAGATTACTATTCATTCAAAGAGTAAAATTTATATATTATGTTGTGTAGCCCAAAGAAGAATAAAGTGAGGTATGGGTAAAAAAAAAAAAAAAAAGGAAGGGGTAAGGGGGGTGTAAATAAAATCATAACAAAAAAACAAAACAAAAAAAAATAAAAAAATAAATAAAAAAAAAATAAAAATAAATAAATAAAAAAATCCAACAACCAAACCTATAACAACACTCCAGCCGGTTGCAAAAAAACAGCAACCGCTCCATCTCCAGCTCTATTTTCATCCTAACAGAATGCTCCCATACAACTGGCTTCAATCCTGCATAATATGAACGTTTTACCCTAAAAAAAAAAATAAATAAATAAATAAATAAGATAAAATTAAAAAAAAGAATTAAGTAAACAACAACGTATAGGGAGCCAATTTTACCTTGTTTTTAAACATCTGAAAATGCATCAATGTCCAGTCAGTGCAGCTTCAATGAAGTAACAAGCAGCCCAGCGCGGCAGCTGGTCAACCCAGAAATGTCCAGTTCAAGGCGAAAATTGCTGGTTTCTCTCCATAGTTTGCATGAAGCGGGTGGCCTCTGAGACGGACGCCAGCCACTGGTTTTTGCTGTCTGGAAGAGTTATCCGGAGCCTGGCGGGGAATAGAAGAGAAGGACGAAAACCTCTCTTGTACAACTCGGACATAACCTCCTTATATTCGGCTCGTTGCTTCTGAACGTCGGCGTTATAATCCTCGTAGAACTGAAGTTTATGCCCACGATATTCCAAAGTCCCACGGCGTCTCCGCGCTTCTCTCATCACCAAGTCTTTGGTCCGAAACCGGTGGAAACAAATAATGACAGCGCGCGGCTTCCCATTCGGACTCGGCTTGGACATGAGGCTGCGGTGGGCTCTATCCAGCTCTGGGGGAGATGGCAAAGTTTGTGCGCCAAAGACGTCCACCAACAGCCGAGAAAAAAATTCAGATGGCTGTGGACCCACATCAAAGGACTCCGGCAGACCCACCAGACGAATATTCAGCCTCCTGCTTCTTCCCTCCAGGTCAGAAAGTTTGTTTTTCAAAAGTTTGTTCTCCTCCTGTATTGATTCGCATGTAACTTCAAGCACCGCTAGGCGCTGGCTGACGTCCTCCGCGTTGTTTTCAAGGTCGCCAATGCGTTGCTCCTGGTTCGCCACATCTGCTTGAATTTTGTCCAGCTTACCATTAATAAGTTCAAATGAAGCTTTGAAGTCAGCAGCTATGGACATTCTGTGTTGCTCTAGCAAGGCAACAAGTGCAGGGTTAAGGCTGATACTAGCATCCTCAGCTAAGCTGGTGTTAATATTGTTCCCTGCTGCCTCCTTTTCAGTCTGCTTTCTTGTTTTGGACATATTTCAAAACAGATTCTGCACGTATTAAATGTCCAAAACATTAACGGCTTACAGCAAAATAGGGTTTAAAAAGTAAAGAGAAAAAAAAATATAGCAGGAGCCAGCAACGCACACACCTACTCCATTGCCAGCACACCTGAAGCCAATCGCATGTGTGTTTGTAGGTTTTAACTGTCTCAAAATCTAAATTTTTGATACACCAGGAAAACTCCAGGGCCAAACAACAGAAATCCTGTCATCATGAAGCCAAAACAGATCAAATCACGCAGACACATGAGTTCCAATTGATCCATGAGTCTCTCCCCTTGGGCTCCCCCAGGCCCGATTCCTGTTGAAAAGTGGTGACAATAGCATTAAAGCCCAAAAATTCCATAATTTCCATAATTTCCATAATTTCCGTTTGGATCGAGATGCAGCAGAAGAAGAGCGAGACACAGACAGGACACAGCAAGCTGGGATCAGTATCAAGGGAGGAGGAGAGGAGAGGAGAGGAGGAGAAATGCGTCTGCTCTCTCTGAAAGCCGGAAGAAGAAGTAACCTCACAGACTGACACCCACAACAGAGAAACAGTGGCATTTTCTTTAAGTCCTAGTTTTAATTTCCATGTGGATGATATATGAACAGAATATACTGTCTCAGGAATCTTTTTCTCCTTTGTTTTTTGTTTTTTTAGGGGCAAACTGAACCATGGCAGACCAGTGCTATCTTTATTTTATCATTGCCCCCTCACCCCAGCATCATCACCCAGTGTCAACACCAACGTCATCACCAAATCCATCAATCACCCAGCACTACAGCATGCACACTTTCTGAATGAGCAGCTCTCTGGCACAACGGACTAAGAACTCTCTTGCTAAGTTACTGGTTGGTGGCTGAAGACAACAACAGGCCAATATTGCTTTGCTTGTGGTAATTGCCTGTAACCAAGAACTGTTGAGTGACAAACATAACTCCACCTCTGTGTGCGTCATTTGTGGCAGTCATCTCCAAGAACTGCTGAGTAACATAACCCCACCTCTGTAAGTGGGCTATGGACATTCTCTGCTCTATATGTGTGTGCCGAAGATATGATAACAGCTGAGAGCCGAAGACTCGACAAAGACAACAATAAGATGGTCCTTCTCTGGGTGCTGAAGAGAGGGACAAATGGACACTGTTTGCAATAGTTTACTAGCCCAACAGATAAGATTAAAAAAAAAAAACTGTGGTAAAACACACCTACACCAAAATTTTTTTTGTTCTTATTTGTTTGTTTTGTTGTTTGTTTTACCTGTCAACATGATACATTTTTATATGTAGGACAATAGTCAGAAAAAGTACATACACATTTGAGATGTTGTTTACAGTTATGCGTATACAAATGCACTAGCACACGGTAATAAGTATTTCTTAAGTAATCACACCTGTAGTAGTTAAAAGAATAATAATGATAATAATAATGACCTCACGCTTAATTGATTACACACCAGACAGGTTACAGACCAGAACTGAAGTAGACAGATGAGACTGAATGTTTGAATTAGTGAATGAATGCTTGACGAGCTGCAAACCAGAGAGAGAAAAGTTTTTAAACCACTGGTGTGGATAGATCAAAAGTTTAATCAAAAGTTATGTGCAACATTATTTAGAATGGTAGCCAATGAGTTTGAGATCATGCTTAAACTTTTAGCATCTAAATATACTTCTGAAGTGTAAATGTGTAAAAGTATATGCTTATATTTGAATTTCAAAATAATAACTACTAAAAGTTTTATCTAAACCATGCATGGAATAAATATATTTTGAGATCAAAATGACAAAAATAGAAATTGAAATGCTCGTCCGTTGCCTGAAAATTAAGAGTCTTTGTCATGAGTCAAGTCTGGAGATCTCGCCAGACTCGGCCTCATGGCTTTTTCTGCTCATTTACTCATCTGTTGCATTTTTGGGCTTACGTATTATTGTCTACTTGCCATTTTTCTGTTTGTGTTTATGTTATAATTTTACTTTTTGTACTTATTTATAATATTACTGTGACATGTTGTTTTGATTCTTTATCCCAGCATGATCCTTTTTACTGTTGACAGCTGTCAGGGGCGTGCCCTGTTAGCTGTCAGTGTGGGTTTGCCTCCCTCTCACTGCCTCAGCTGATTTCAATCATGTATCGTCCCTTTCTCCTGCCCGTTCATGTACCCACACCTGCTGTTTGTTGTACTAATAGGTTCTTATCCCTATTTAAGGGGCTGTGCATGTTTCTTTAACACAGCACCTTATTTCAGCTACTACCAACTACTCACTTTCAACTGTCCGCTTTCTACACGTAAGTTCTTTGTTTTTTACTAAGTGTGTTCCTAACCTAAATGTCTCCAGGTTTAGCTGGTGATTCCCTTGCATTAGTTGTCTGCTATTTTTTGCTTGCCTGCATTATCCCAGTATTGTACCCAGGCTTAGCTGGCGATGCCCTCACCTTAGCAGTAGCTATTTTTGCTTGCCAGAGGAGGCAGTCCTGTGAACTGTGTGATTTATTGATTTCATAAAATGTTGATCAGCAAAATAGAAACAGCAACAACAAGTAATTAGAGTATTTTGATTACATGACCATAAATTGAAATAAGTAAATTATATGGCATCAGCCACGGTGGTGGCATCAGCCATCACTTTTGGAGTGGTCTGCTGGGGCAGTGGCATTACAGCAGCCGATAGGAAGAGACTGAACAAACTGATCAAGAACGCTAGCTCTGTCCTGGGGCAACGCCTTGACCCAGTGGAGGAGATAGGAGAGAGAAGGATGGTGGCTAAACTGTCATCTCTGTTGGAGTCCGAGTCCCACCCTATGCAGGACATACTGAACACACTGAGACGCTCATTTAGCAGCAGACTACATCATCCTAGGTGCGCAACCGAGAGGTTTCGCAGGTCCTTCCTACCTACGGCTGTCAGACTGTATAACCTAAGCAGGGCTGCTCACAGAAATAGCAAAAAAACGTGACGACCTAATAGTATTGAATGCAAAAGACGCAATAGACTTACACAATGGTCCCCTCCAGTATACAACTAGGACAATATCGGTCACTACGGAGGGTGACAATATGTATGGGTACATATTCATACTATGTAGGATAACTAAGTAGATGGTTATGCTGTTTATTCCGTCTAGCTATAATGCTCCACACTGTGTGTATATATATTTATGTATTTATTCCATCTAGCTACAATGCTCTGCACTGTGTGTTTATATATTTATATGTACATGTGTATATTCACTGCTCTTGTTTTTCTTGTCTTCTTGATTGTTGCTCTGAGTGTTGCTATCCCTGTGCTGTTGTAATCCTGGAATTTCCCCGTTGTGAGACTAATAAAGGCTTATCTTATCTTATCTTATAATTTGTTTTGTAAAGCAAAGATTAAGCTGAACTATGTGATCGCATATGTACAAAATTTAAAAGAAAATGATTATTAAATGACTGTATTTCAAATCTTTAAGATAGATAAAAACTACATCACAATAAGAACAACAAGTATGACACTCAGATACAATAACAGTGTTTTCCTTTTTCTTTTTGAGACACTGAGACCTTAGTTTTATTAGAATTCATGTCCTAAGTGACCATGACATTCAGTGTTTCACAAGATGTTTTGACACCATGGTTAAGTAAAGATAATTTTGATGAAGGATTCAGTTCAATTCAATTCAATTCAACTTTATTTATATAGCGCCATTTCACAACAACAGTCATCTCATAGCACTTTCAACTGCAGGGGAAACCCCCACAGTTGCAGAAAGACCCCAGCAATCAGACAATCCCCTGTGAGCAAGCACTTGGCAATGGTGGAGAGGAAAAACTCCCTTTTAACAGGAAGAAACCTCCAGCAGAACCAGGTTCAGGGAGGGGCAGTCTTCTGCTGTGACTGGCTGGGGGGTGAGGGGATAGAGAAGATGAAAAAGAACAGACATGTAGAGAGTAAACAGCACAATGGGGACTCAATCTATGGGAGAGAACAAACAGATGTTAATGACCAGCAAAAAAAAAAAATTTCATTAAGAGTGAAGAAAGGAGTGAAGCCTAGTGCATTATTGGAGGTCCCCCGGCTGTCTAAACGTATTAGCAGCATAACTAAGAGAGGGTTCAGAGACATATGATCCCTCCCTAATTGTAGGCTATATCAAAAAGGAAGGTTTTAACCCCATTCTTAAAAACAGAGATCGAGTCTGACTCCCGAATCCAGATTGGCAGCTGGTTCCACAGGAGAGGAGCTTGATAACTGAAGGCTCTGCCCCCCATTGTACTTTTGGAGATTCTAGGTATTACAAGTAATCCAGCATTTTGGGAACGTAGTGCTCTGTTAGGATAATAGGGTAGTAGCAGCGCTTTTAAATAAAAAGGGGCCTGATTGTTTAGAGCTTTGTAAGTAAGAAGAAGGATTTTAAATTGAATTCTAAACTCTATGGGAAGCCAATGAAGGGAGGCCAGAACCGGAGAGATATGATCTCTCTCTCTAGTACCTGTTAAAACTCTTGCTGCAGCATTTTGGATCAACTGAAGACTTTTTAAAGATATTTTAGGACAACCTGATAATAAAGAGTTATAATAATCTAATCTAGAGCTAACAAAAGCGTGGATCAGTTTCTCAGCATCACTCTGAGACAAGATGCTCCTAATCTTGGCAATATTACGCAAATGATAGAAGGCAGTCTTGGAAACGAAATTAATATGTGAATTGAAAGACCACTCTTGATCAAAAATAACTCCAAGGTTCCTCACAGAGCTATTAAGAGAAAGAATAACCACATCCAAACTAAAAGTTTGATTTGGAAAGGTACTTCTAAGGTTTTTGGACCAACAAGAATGACTTCAGTCTTATCTGAATTTAATAGCAGGAACTTACAAGTCATCCAAGCTTTGATTTCCTTAAGACAGGCTTCCAACTTGGCTAATTGATTACTATCATCTGGCTCCATTGATGGGTATAATTGTGTGTCATCTGCATAACAATGAAAATGTATATAGTGCTTTCTAATAATGTTGCCTAACGGAAGCATATATAAACTAAAAAGAGTAGGGCCTAGCACAGATCCCTGCGGAACTCCATGACTGAGCTTTGAGTTGAAAGAAAATTTATTATTGACATGAACAAACTGGAACCTATCAGATAAATAAGATCTAAACCACTGCAACAAAGTTCCATTAAGGCCAACATAATGTTCTAATCCATCAAATAGAATATTATGATTGATAGTATCAAAAGCTGCAGTAAGGTCAAAAAGGACAAGTACAGAAACAAGTCCATTATCAGATGAGATAAGGAGGTCATTAGTGACCTTCACTAAGGCTGTTTCAGTACTATGATGGATTCTAAACTCAGATTGAAACTCTTCAATGTACTTCCGGCGCCACACGAGTAGGCTGCCTTTTTGCAACAGTGGATCAATTTCTTCCTTTTTCTATTTACTATCTGGCTTCTCTTGCTAATCTTTCTGATCCTGCAACACCTTATCCAACACAGACGGACACGGATCGGATCGCCCAAATGTCTCCTGAGCCGGCAGACGGAGCCACTGTTTTTAGCAGGATACGTTACAGCAGAGACCAGCTGTTAGCACTTAACTGGACCAAGATGCTAGCGCAAGACTTCGACTTATCGGGTGAAATAAGACAGAAACAACGTGGATGCCGTGCTGGAGCAAGATGGCGGGTGAGAAATATAAGGTACAGACCCATCCTTCCATCTGTTATTATGGGGAATGTACGATCGCTCCTCAATAAGACAGATGAGCTAGCAGCTATGGCTCGTTACCAGAGCATCTTCAGAGAGATTATCATGATGTTGTTTACTGAGACGTGGCTAACAGAACTAGCAACAGGATGCTAACATCGAACTGGAGGGTTTCCACTCAATACGGGCAGACCGGACACCAGACAGTGGGAAGGCAAGGGGCGGAGGAGTGATAATGTATGTCAATAACAGCTGGTGCAGACCGGGACATATCACGGTTAAACAACAACACTGCAACAAAGACATTGAGTTGCTAGCTGTTAGCATGCGGCCTACCTATCTCCCGAGGGAATATTCACACGTGATCTGCATTGTTATTTATGCAAATCCGACAGCAAACGCGAGGACAGCGCATGACGCCTTTCACTCAGTAACTGGCAGGCTGCTGACAGAACACCCAGATGTGCTTCTCCTCATCTCAGGTGATTTCAACCATATTTCACTGTCCCCCATTCTGCCCACGTTCACCCAGTATGTCACATGCCACACTAGAGACAATAAAACACTGGACTTATTCCATGCAAACACTAAGGAGGCGTACACCTCATCACCACTCCCCCCATTTGGGAGATCAGATCACAATTTGGTTCATCTCCTGCCGGTGTACAAACCCCTAGTACACAGACAACCTCCGGTCATGCGCACGGTGAAGTTATGGTCTGAGGAGGCAATGAATGCTCTAAAGGACTGTTTTGAAACCACTGCCTGGGAGCAGCTCTGCGATCCACCTGGTGAAGACATCGATGGCCTCACTCACACCATCACGGACTACATCAGCTTCTGTGTGGACAATACCATACCCACCAAGACCATACGGTGTTGCTCGAAAAACAAACCCTGGATCAACCCTGAGATTAAAACACTTCTGAGAGAGAAGAAGAGGATCTTCAGGTCGGGGAACAGGGAGATGCTGAAGTCCGTAGAGAGGGAGCTGAGGAGGAAGATCAGAGAAGGCAAGGACAGCTTCAGGAAGCAGATGGAGGACAAGTTGCAACAGAGCGACATCAGCGGGGTCTGGAGAAACCTTAAAACCATCTTTGGGCTCCAGAATACCTCCTCCCAGGCCACGGGGGGCAGGGAGTGAGCGAACAATCTGAACCTGTTTTTTAATAGGTTTGACCAACCGCTCTCCCCCCAAACTGCACAACAACCACTGCTGCCCCTAAAGTCATCGAGACCTGCTGTCCACATCCCACTCCGCCAACACTCCCCCACTCCCAGCACACAGCCCCCCAACCTGACCCTCACTAAGACCCAGGTGAGGACGGAGCTGAGGAAGATCAAGGCGAGGAAGGCCTCGGGACCGGACGGCATCAGCGCAAAGCTCCTCAAGTCCTGCGCAGACCAGCTGTGTGCGATTGTGGAGCACATCTTCAAGCTGAGCCTGAAGCTGGGGAGGGTACCACAGTTGTGGAAAACATCTTGTGTGGTACCTGTACCAAAGACTTCCCACCCCAGAGACCCGAACAGCTACAGGCCAGTGGCCCTGATGTCTCACATGATGAAGACCCTGGAGAGACTGCTCCTTGCTCACCTCCGCCCCCTGGTGGGACCAGTGATGGATCCACTCCAGTTCTCCTACCAGCATGGCATTGGGGTGGAGGATGCAGTGATCTTCCTCCTTTCCCGTTCCCTGTCCCACCTGGAGAAGCCTGGGAGCACAGTGAGGATCATGTTCTTTGACTTCTCCAGTGCTTTCAACACCATCCAACCGATGCTCCTGAAGGACAAGCTGCTGTACGCAGGGGTGGACCAGCACCTGTCATCATGGATCCTGGACTACCTCACAAACCGGCCTCAGTTTGTGAGAACCCGGGATTGTGTGTCCGACATGATCATCGGCAGCACGGGGGCCCCCCAGGGAACAGTTTGGCTCCCTTCCTGTTCACTCTTTATACTGCAGACTTCTCACACAACACAACACATTGCCATCTACAGAAGTTCTCTGACGACTCTGCGATCGTCGGCCTCATCTCCAACGGAGATGAAGCTGAGTACAGAGGACTTATCCAGGACTTCGTGGACTGGTGCCATCGGAACTGCCTCCAGATCAACGCAAGGACAACTAAGGAGCTGGTGGTGGACTGCCACAGGCAAGGGCAAGGACAACCCCTCACACTACCAGTAAACATCCAGGGAACAGACATTGAGATGGTGACATCCTACAAGTACCTGGGTGTTCATCTGAACAATAAACTAGACTGGTCACACAATACCGATGCACTCTACAAGAAGGGACAGCACAGGCTTTTCCTACTGAGGAGGCTCAGGTCTTTTGGTGTACAAGGGGTACTCTTGAAGACATTCTACAACACGGTGGTGGCATCAGCCATCACTTTTGGAGTGAGTGTGCAACGACATTACAGCAGCCGATAGGAAGAGACTGAACAAACTGATCAAGAAAGCTAGCTCTGTCCTGGGGCAACGACTTGACCCAGTGGAGGAGATAGGAGAGAGAAGGATGGTGGCTAAACTGTCATTTCTGCTGGAGTCCGAGTCCCACCCTATGCAGGACATACTGAACGCACTGAGGAGCTCATTTAGCAGTAGACTACATCATCCTAGGTGCGCGACCGAGAGGTTTAGCAGGTCCTTCCTACCTACGGCTGTCAGACTGTATAACCGAAGCAGGGCTGCTAAATTATTGCTCTGAGTGTTGCTATCCCTGTGCTGTTGCAATCCTGGAATTTCCCCAATGTGGGACTAATAAATGCTTATCTTATCTTATCTTATTTGCACAAATGCCATATCTGCTGCTGTCTGTATATCACTGCAATACTGATCACGTGCAATCATATCTGTCACTATCTGCACCTACACTACCGCACTGAAATGCACTATGGCTATTCATTTCCAGCTCTCCACATATAGGATTGCTGAGTTTATTACCACTAATCGTTTACCTAAATTAATCGTTTACCACTACGGAGGTCAGAGTCCTTCTGGCTGCCATTGGCACCATGTTTGTGTCACTGTATATAGACTGTACATAGACTGCTGCTGTCGCTGTTTGTTCTTTTTTTTAATCCAGCCCAATTTCCTTCTTTTTATAAAATGCACACCAATGTAGAGAGAGAAGAACGTCATTTCAATTCTCCTATATGTCCTGCACATATAGTAGTATTGACAATAAAATCTTTGAGTCCTTGAATCCTTGAATTTTCATTGTCATCTAAAGTCATTCTAAATGTAATAATCAGGTCATCTAAGTCCAGTCTCTACAAATCATCAATAATCAGTTTACCTTAGAATCAAACTATATTTCAGTCAGGTCTTGAGGCCTTCTCCCATTGACGAGTCGTCAGGGGTGCTTGTGTTTTGATTAAGCATGCTGATAGAAAGAATCCTTTAGCCTTCTGCTCACCTTTCATCGGCGTTTTTGTTAGCTTCAGGTTAGCCACTAGCTATGGCTACTAGCTCTCCTTCCCCTTCTCCTCTGGTGTGCACTGTCTGTCAGATGTTTAGCTACACCTCTGCCTCTTTTAGTGATAACGGTAAATGTAATAAATGTCGTCTTTTTGAGGCGCTTGAGGCGAGGTTGTCTGATTTGGAATCCCGGCTCCACTGCACTGAAACACCCTCTGCACCAGTTAATCTTAACGGATGGCCCATAGCTGCAGCGGAGCTCCCTAGTATAGGGCGGCCTGCTAGCTGTCCTCCAGTCCTCCTCAGCAGCGAGGAGACTGGGTGGGTGACGGTGAGAAGGAAGCCTAGCTGCAAAGCCCCAGTTCATCGCCAACCTGTTCATGTTTCTAACCACTTTTCCCCACTCAGCGGCACACACGCTAAGGAAAAAACTCTGATCATTGGCGACTCTGTAGTCAGAAACGTGAACCTAGAGACTCCAGCGGCCATAGTCAAATGCATTCCTGGGGCCAGAGCAGGCGACATCGAGTCAAATTTGAAAATGCTGGCTAAAAGTAACTGTAAATACTCCACAATTGTTATCCACGCCGGCATTAATGACGTCTGACTCCGGCAGTCGGAAGTCGCAAAACTTAATGTGGAATCTGTGTGTGACTTTGCAAAAATGATGTCTGCCTCTGTAGTATTCTCTGGGCCCCTCCCCAATCTGACCAGTGATGACATGTTTAGCTGCTTGTCATCCTTCAACCGCTGGCTGTCTGTGTGGTGTCCTGCAAACAATGTGGGCTACATAGACAATTGGAGCTCATTTTGGGGAAAACCTGGTCTTATTAGACGAGACGGCGTCCATCCCACTTTGGATGGTGTGTCTCTTTTATCTAACAATCTGGCATCATTTTTATCCAAATTTCCAAAACATTGACAACTCAGAGTTGGGACCAGGAAGCAGAGTCGCAGTCTTACACGCCTCTCTGCAGCTCCTCCTCATCCGCCACCCCTCAACTTAGCCCCTGTCTTCCCCATCAGAGAATCATTGTCTGCTCCCTCCAAAGTAAATAAAAATAAAATGTATAAGCATCCCAAAGTGTTAAACAAAAAGTTGGTAAAATTCCAACATGAAGCCTCTAAATTGAATGATTTGGCCTCTGTTCCTCCTCATAATTTAAAAATTAAATGCGGTTTGTTAAATATTAGGTCTCTAACTCCCAAGTCTCTGCTAGTCCATGATCTGTTAATTGATCATCAGACTGATTTAATATCCCTTACAAAGACGTGGTTAGGGCAAGAAGATTATGTTGGTTTAAATGAATCATCTCCCTCTGGTTATTTAAACTATCAAATCCCAGAAGTTCTGGTCGTGGAGGAGGAGTAGCAATAATTATACCCTTCCAAATTACTAGTTAATGTAAAGCAAAAAACACATTTTCATTCCTTTGAGGGCCTGGTCCTCAGTATTGGGCATTTTAGCAATTTTAGGCTAAAACCAATTTTATTTGACATAGTTTATCGTCCTCCATCAACCTACTCAGAGTTTTTATCCGAATTTGCCGAATTCTTATTTAGACTCAGTGGGGTTTTCTCAGAAAGTAGGAAATTCTACCCATTATCTCCACCATATGTTGGACCTTGTTCTGACATGGCATAGAAATAGAAAATCTGGTAGTGTCTCCTCATAACCCTGTACTGTCAGACCATTGTCTGTTAACCTTTAGATTTTACTATTTCTGACTATTTGGCTCTTAAAGAAAAATATTACTACAGTAGATGTGTCTCAGATGATGTTGTGACCAAATTTATGCAGATTGTTTCCTTTGTGCCATGTATCAACACAACGGAAATAAGCTATAGACAGCTTGCTTCTTCTGTAATTGATAGCATGGTAGATAGTGTTACAGCTTCTCTGCATCAGACTCTAGACATGATGGTCCCTTTAAAAGACAAAAAGTCTAATCAGAGATTTCAAACTCCTTGGTTAAACACAGAAAATCGTAGCTTAAAACAGAAGACTCATCAATTAGAAAGAAAATGGCACTCCACTAATTTAGATGAAATCTATTTAGCTTGGAGAAATCATCTTTTATTTTATAAAAAAAAAATCTCTTAGAAAAGCTAGAACGAGTTATTATTCTTTAATAACTAAATTTTGACTTTATGAACTTTTTCAATAATAAAATTTCATCTATCAGAGATAAAATCAATAAGATTCTTTCCACCATTAACTTAAATACAGTAAACTACTACAACTCCTTCAATTGATATCTGTTTGGATGAGTTTACTCCAATTGACCTTTTAGAGTTAGACAAAATAATTTCCTCATCCAAGCCTTCAACTTGTCTTTTAGGCCCTATTCCTACCAGGTTATTTAAAGAAGTCTTCCCATTTATTGGTAGTTTTATTCTTCAAATAATCAATTCTTCATTAACTTTAGGCCATGTACTGCAGACTTTTAAAACGGCTGTAATTAAACCCTTACTCAAAAAGCCAATGCTGGATCCAGGAGTTTCAGCTAACTATAGACCACGTCAAACAGGTTCATTTTGTCTTCTTTAATTATTTATCCTTTTTTTTTTTCCTTTGAAAGACAAAAGTAAAATAGAAAGATGTCTTTACCTTCTTTACATGTTTCAACTGCACTGCAGCCTTCATCAGAAGAGTCAGCTGATTGCTGCCAGGTGACATTTATCAGCTGATTTTCGTAGGCGGGGCCAGCTCAGCAGATCTGTCAGATCCACCGAGCCGGCCCCGCCTCCCGCCATCAGATGGTCTCTGGAGAATGTGGTCCCAGGTGTGAGAAAGCATAAAGGCCCCCTCATCTCGGTTCATGGTGTCTTTTCCCCGCTTTCTGATCTCTATTGCCTCCTTGATCCAACGTTTGTGTCTGTTGCTCTCCGATCCAATAATTTTTGTGTTGTCCCAGTCCATGATGTGATTATTTCTTTTGCAGTGGTCCGATATAGCTGATTTTAATGTTTCTTGTTCTGCTTTTTCTTTTTGTGATCTTGTCGGATCGGATCGGAGAGCAACAGACACAAACGTTGGATCAAGGAGGCAATAGAGATCAGAAAGCGGGGAAAAGACACCATGAACCGAGATGAGGGGGCCTTTATGCATTCTCACACCTGGGACCACATTCTCCAGAGACCATCTGACAGCGGAAGGCGGGGCCGGCTCGGTGGATCTGACAGATCTGCTGAGCTGGCCCCGCCTACGAAAATCAGCTGATAAATGTCACCTGGCAGCAATCAGCTGACTCTTCTGATGAAGGCTGCAGTGCAGTTGAAACATGTAAAGAAGGTAAAGACATCTTTCTATTTTACTTTTGTCTTTCAAAGGAAAAAAAAAAGGATAAATAACTATAGACCAATTGCTAATCTCCCTTTCATTTCAAAAATCTTAGAAAGAGTTGTTGCTACGCAATTATTTGACCACCTACAGGAAAATGGTTTACTTGAAGATAAGATAAGATAAGATAAGCCTTTATTAGTCCCACAATGGGGAAATTCCAGGATTGCAACAGCACAGGGATAGCAATACTCAGAGCAATAATTTAGAAGATAAGAAAATAAGAGCAGTGAATATACATATGTACACATAAATATATAAATATATATACACAGTACGGAGTATTGTAGCTAGATTGCCTAAACAGCATAACCGTCTATTTAGTTACCCTACCCCCGTCGTCGTCGGCCTCCGTCGGTCTATGATGACCATGGAAGAGAATCCTAAACGTCTACTCTGCTGGAACAGCACCGCCTGTGGCTGAACAGGCCGATGCGCGAATGACAGTCCCTGTCACACAGGTCACACTTGTGGGTGGTCTCCGTGCTGCTGGGTCTGTGGCGGTTCTTCCTGCAGGTCCTTTTTTCATCTGCTGCAGCAGTCAGTCTCTCTTCACCCGCCTTGAGCTGTCTGGTCAGGGTGCCTCTCCATTTGGAGCGGTCCGTTGCAAGGTCCTCCCAGCGCTCTGTGTTGATATCCAGGGCCTTCATGTCTCTCTTGCAGACGTCTCTAAAGCGCAGCTGTGGGCGGCCAACGTCTCTCCTGCCAGTTGCCAGTTCTCCATAGAGGACGTCTTTGGGGATTCTGCCATCCTCCATACGGTGAACGTGGCCTAGCCAGCGGAGCCTGCGCTGCCTGAGTAGAGTGAACATGGAGGGAAGGCCGGCGCGGGACAGAACTTCTGTGTTGGGCACTTTGTCCTGCCAGGATATGTCCAGGATGTGGCGAATGCAGCGCAAGTGGAAGGAGTTCAGTCTCTTTTCCTGCCGGGCGTATGTTGTCCATGTCTCACTCCCATAGAGCAGTGTGCTGATGACGCAGGCGTTGTACACTGCCATCTTCGTCTTGACAGAGAGTTTGGGATTCTCCCACACTCGTGTGGTGAGGCGAGCGAGTGTGAAGGCTGATTTTCCAATCCTCTTGTTGATCTCTGTATCAAGGGAGAGGTTGTTGCTGATCGTGGACCCCAGGTACGTGAACTGATTCACGACCTCCAGCTTGTAGTCATCAATGGTGATGGTTGGTGGTGCTTCCGTGCCTTGCGCCAAGACGTTAGTCTTCTTCAGGCTGATGGTAAGCCCGAAGTCCTTGCATGCCTGGGAGAAGCGGTCCATCAGGGTCTGAAGCTCCTGCTGTGTGTGGATTGCGACTGCAGCGTCGTCTGCGAACAGCATGTCTCTGATTAGAGCCTCGCGTACTTTGGTTCTGGCTTTCAGGCGGGCGAGGTTGAAAAGCCTGCCGTCAGATCTTGTGTGCAGGTAGATTCCCTCTGTTGCTGTGCTGAAGGCATGCCTCAGGAGCATAGCAAAGAAAATCCCAAAGAGGGTTGGCGCAAGTACACAGCCCTGTTTCACTCCGCTGCGTATGTTGAATGGCTCTGAGACGTTGCCATCGTGCTGCACTATCCCCTGCATGTTGGTGTGAAACGATTCGATGAGGCTTTGCAACTTTGGTGGGCATCCTATCTTTGGCAGGATCTTGAAAAGGCCCTCTCTGCTGACCAGATCGAACGCTTTGGTGAGGTCGATGAAGGCGACGTACAGAGGCATGTTCTGTTCTCTGCATTTCTCCTGGAGTTGGCGGATGGAGAATATCATGTCTACCGTCGATCGCTCAGCGCGGAAGCCACACTGAGACTCGGGGTAGACACGTTCGGCAAGCTTCTGTAGACGAACGAGAACAACTCGTGCGTAGACTTTGCCAACAACGCTGAGGAGGGAAATGCCCCTGTAGTTGTTGCAGTCGCTTCTCTCCCCTTTGTTTTTGTAGAGGGTGATGATCTTGGCGTCCCTCATGTCCTGTGGTACGGCACCTTCCTTCCAGCACTGGCAGAGGACGTCATGCAATGACAGCAGTAGGGCGGTCTTGCAGTGCTTGATCAGGTCAGGGGGTATGCCGTCGTTGCCGGGTGCCTTGCCAGCGGCCAAGCTATCAATGGCCTTACAGAGTTCGTCGATGGTTGGCTCGGCGTCAAGTTCGTCCATGGATGGCAGGCAGTCGATGGCATCAAGGGCTGACGGTGTCACGGTGTTCTGTCTAGAGTAGAGGTCGGAGTAGTGTTCCACCCATCTCTCCATCTGCTTGTTCTTCTCTGTGATCATCTCCCCAGTGGAAGATTTGAGGGGGGCCGTCTTGCTCTGAGCCGGACCAAGTGCTTTCTTGATGCCATCGTACATACCACGGATGTTCCCTGTTATGGCAGCGGTTTGAATGTCTTGGCTGAGCTGAGTCCCGTACTCGTTGGCACAGCGCCGAGCAGTCTGCTGAACTTTGCTTCTCGCAGCCCTGAGAATCTGGAGATTCTTCTCGTTTGGGTACTTCTTGTACTCAGCAAGTGCTGAGCGCTTGGCTTCAATGACGGGGGTCATCTCGGTCAACTTGGCATCAAACCAGTCCTGTGACTTCGAGGTCTTCCTCCCAAAGGTAGCCAAGGCTGTGCGGTAGATGGTGTTTCGCAGCTCTTCCCACTTCTGCTTTGCAGATTCTCCTCCTTGTGGTACACCAAGTTCCTTCTCAAAGGTGGAGGCAAACTGCTCAACAAGTTCTGGTTGGGCCATCTTGCTGGTGTCAATCTGTGCCTTTCCAGGTTGTCTAGCACGATGGAATTTCTTCAGCTGCAGCTTGACCTTGCAACACACCAATGAATGGTCTGTGTCGCAATCTGCACTCTGGAACGAACGGGTGATTAGCACGTTCTTCAGTGAGGTGCGCCTGGTCAGGATCAAGTCTAGCTGGTGCCAGTGCTTTGAACGCGGATGTTGCCAGGAAACCTTGTGTTGGGGCTTGGTCTTGAAGAACGAGTTTGTGATGCACAGATCGTGATATGTACAGAACTCGAGCAGCCGCTGTCCATTGTCGTTCATTCTGCCCACGCCAAAAGGTCCAAGACAGGAGGGCCAGGAGTCGTGGTCAGCACCCACTCTGGCATTGAAGTCTCCAAGGAGAATGAGTTGTTCAGAGTTGGGGATGATCCTGACAGTTGTTGCGAGATTCTCGTAGAACTCGTCTTTTGCCTCTGGTGTGGCTGTCTGTGTTGGGGCATACACACTGACGAGGGTGACTGGGCCTTCAGTGGTGTTCAGGCGGAGGGTGAGGAGTCGTGCAGAGCCAGTGCTGCCCGGTTCCACCATCTTCAGCAAAGTGTTCTTCACTGCGAAGCCCACTCCGTGTTCCCTGTGTTCGTCATTGCCCTTTCCCTGCCAGTAGAACGTGTAGTCCTTCTCTCTCAGTGTGCCTGCATCAGCTAACCGTGTTTCCTGGAGAGTGGCAATATCCACTCCCAGTCTCTTCAGCTCATTATTGATGATGGCAGTCTTCCTGGTGTCGTTGATGTCCTTGAGGTTAGCAGCGAGTCCTGTCATCATAGTGCGGACGTTCCAAGTTCCCAGTTTTAGAGTTGGTCTCTTTTGTTTTATTGTCTTGCCTGGTGCGAAGGTTCTCAGCCTGCTGTTTGGATTTCTCCTTATCCCCATGCACCCAATGAGGAAAGCAAGCTGTGGCGGGACAACACCTTATTGGCTGGGGGCTGCCCAGCTTGAGGCGGGCGGTAGCTGTCCAGTGAGATCTGATGATCCCTCCCACCGTCGGGAACAACCCCTGGCGCCACGCTCTACGCCAATTGAGCAGTGGCTTATAACCGGTAACTGTCATTCCCCGTGTTTTGTCTACGCCAAAGGCGAATCTGGAGTGTCCTCTCCAGTGATCCGGTGTTCTACCTTCCAGCGTTGGGCGTTGGTAGGATTCAAGCCTGGGCAGGAAGATATGGAGGACAAGATGTTGCCCATGCAGCATGTCCCCCCTCTCCACGTCACTGATGAATCCAAAGGAACAGCAGGGCTGCTACAGTTTGGCACCAGCGCCGTTGCAGGAGCTGCCAGAACGATGTTGAGCACAACATAGAACTGCCTTAGGGGCTCCGACTCCGGATTTTTCCTCAGGGTTGACTCCCGAAGCCTTTCCCGTGACCGGGTATGCCGCAAGGCAGCAGAGGTTTGAAATCAGGGTTTACCTTCCCCTAGATGGGCTACCTTCCCAGGTTGACGAGCCACCATCTACCCGAAGCATCTGGTTTTAAGGCACCAGAGATCCGCCCTCGCCCCTTCTCCTATTAGTAAAAGCAGTTCCGCCGGGCTTAGAGACTAAACCACACGGGCAGGCTAGGAGTTGGACTTAGTTGTCAGAGGCTTTTCGAGACGCACGCCATAAGGAGCATTTTATGAGCACTGGGAGCTTAACCCCAGTGCCGCTCCTGGCTATGACAACCTTGGATATTGACCCCCAGATATTTCATAGATTCCATCTCCCAGTTAGTTTTGAATTTGCTTAGTAAATATTGATTTGGGTCATAGTTGAATGTTAAAATTTGGGTTTTATGCAGTTACCCTACATGGTATGAATATGTACCCATACATATTGTCACCCTCCCAAGGCCCCCGGCCCAGACGGCGTGTCTCCCTCCACCCTGAGACTCTGTGCGAAACAGCTGGCTCCTGTATTCACAGACATTTTTAACACCTCCCTTAAGTTATGCCACGTGCCATCCTGCCTCAAATCCTCACCATCATCCCTGTCCCCAAGAAGCCACGGATCACTGGACTTAATGACTACAGACCTGTAGCGCTCACCTCTGTAGTCATGAAGTCCTTTGAGCGCCTGGTCCTGTCCCACCTCAAGTCCATCACCACCCCTCTCCTGGACCCGCTGCAGTTTGCCTACCGAGCCAACAGGTCTGTAGACGATGCAGTCAACCTGGCCCTCCACTCCATCCTGCAGCACCTGGACTCCCCGGGAACCTACGCCAGGATCCTGTTTGTGGACTTCAGCTCCGCATTCAACACCATCCGCCCCGCTCTGCTCCGGGACAAAGCTGTCCCTGCTCAACGTGCCTGACTCCCTCTGCAGGTGGATCATCGACTTCCTGACGGACCGGAGGCAGCATGTGCGGCTGGGAAAGACTGTCCTCAGACTATACTAGCATCAGCACCGGATCACCCCAGGGCTGTGTACTTTCCCCCCTACTCTTCTCCCTTTACACCAACTCCTGCACCTCCAGCCACCAGTCTGTCAAGTTGATCAAGTTTGCGGACGACACCACCCTCATCGGGCTCATCTCCAACGGCGACGAGTCCGCCTACAGGAGAGAGGTGGCCCAGCTGGCGTCCTGGTGCAGCAATAACAACCTGCAGCTGAACGCTCTGAAGACAGTGGAGATGATTGTAGACTTCAGGAAAGTCACTACTCCTCTGCCCCCCCTCACCCTCTCAGGCTCTCCCATCACCACTGCTGATTCCTTCCGCTTCCTAGGCACTACCATCACCAGGGACCTCAAATGGGAGCTGACCATCAGCTCACTCATCAAAAAAGCCCAGCAGAGGATGTTCTTCCTGCGGCAGCTGAGGAAGCTCAAGCTACCCACCAAGATGTTAGTGCAGTTCTACACAGCCATCATCGAGTCCATCCTCACCACCTCCATAACCGTGTGGTACGCAGGAGCCACTGCCAGGGACAGACTAAGGCTGCAGCGCGTCGTGCGCACTGCTGAGAAGGTGATCGGCTGCAAGCTCCCATCTCTCCAGGATCTGTACAATCTCCAGGACCCGGAGGCGTGCTGGCCGGATCATAGCCGATCCCTCACACCCTGGTCATGTACTGTTTGCCCCCCTCCCCTCTGGTAGAAGACTTTGGTCCATCCAGACTAAAACCTCCCGTCACATGAACAGCTTCTTCCCTCTGCCATTAGACTGCTGAACACTAAGTGACTCTCGTGCACCATGTACAGCAGCTCAACCAGACTCATGTCAATCATCACTGTTTTCTTCCTGCATTACCGACTGCACTATATAGTTCTCCACAGTATCTGCTGCTGGCTAATATATATTTTAACTGTTGACCAGTATCACTTAGTCTTATCCTACACTTTATTACATGTATAGTTTATTTCTCTTATCTTATCATGTTTAATGTTGCAGCATTGTACCGAGACAAATTCCTAGTTTGTGTACTACATGAACAATGGCAATAAACCTGATTCTGATTCTGATTCTGATTCTGACCCTCCATAGCGACTGATATTGTCCTAGTTGTATACTGGAGGAGACCATTTGTGTAAGTCTGTTGTGTCCTTTGCATTCAATACTATTAGGTCATCACGTTTTTTTGCTATCTCTGCGAGCAGCCCTGCTTTGGTTATACAGTCTGACAGCCGTAGGTAGGAAGGACCTGCTAAACCTCTCTTTCACGCACCTAGGATGATGTAGTCTACTGCTAAATAAGCTCCTCAGTGCGTTCAGTATGTCCTGCATAGGGTGGGACTCAGACTCCAGCAGAGATGACAGTTTAGCCACCATCCTTCTCTCTCCTATCTCCTCCACTGGGTCAAGGCGTTGCCCCAGGACAGAGCTAGCTTTCTTGATCAGTTTGTTCAGTCTCTTCCTATCGACTGCTGTAATGCCGTTGCACACTCACTCCAAAAGTGATGGCTGATGCCACCACCGTGTTGTAGAATGTCTTCAAGAGCACCCCTTGTACACCAAAAGACCTGAGCCTCCTCAGTAGGAACAGCCTGCGCTGTCCCTTCTTGTAGAGTGTGTCGGTATTGTGTGACCAGTCTAGTTTTTTGTTCAGATGAACACCCAGGTACTTGTAGGATGTCACCATCTCAATGTCTGTTCCCTGGATGTTCACTGATGCTGTGAGGGGTTGTCCTTGCCTGTGGTAGTCCACCACCAGCTCCTTAGTTTTCCTTGCGTTGATCTGGAGGCAGTTCCGATGGCACCAGTCCACGAAGTCCTGGATAAGTCCTCTGTACTCACCTTCATCTCCGTTAGAGATGAGGTCGACGATCGCAGAGTCGTCAGAGAACTTCTGTAGGTGGCAGTGTGTTGTGTTGTGTGAGAAGTCCGCAGTATAAAGGGTGAACAGGAAGGGAGCCAAAACCATTCCCTGGGGGCCCCCCGTGCTACCGATGATTGTGTCGGACACACAATCCCGGGTTCTCACAAACTGTGGCCAGTTTGTGAGGTAGTCTAGGATCCATGATGACAGGTGCTGGTCCACCCCTGCGTACAGCAGCTTGTCCTTCAGGATCAACGGTTGGATGGTGTTGAAAGCACTGGAGAAGTCAAAGAGCATGATCCTCACCACATTCCTGGGATTCTCCAGGTGGAACAGGGAATGGTGAAGGAGGAAGATCACTGCATCCTCCACGCCAATGCCATGCTGGTAGGCGAAATGGAGTGGATCCATCGCTGGTCCCACCAGGGGACGGAGGTGAGCAAGGAGCAGTCTCTCCAGGGTCTTCATCATGTGAGACGTCAGGGCCACTGGTCTGTAGCTGTTCAGGTCTTTGGGGTGGGAAGTCTTTGGTACAGGTACCACACAAGATGTTTTCCATTACTGTGGTACCCTCCCCAGCTTCAGGTTCAGCTTGAAGATGTGCTCCACAATCCTACACAGCTGGTCTGTGCAGGACTTGAGGAGCTTTGCACTGATGCCATCCAGTCCCGAGGCCTTCCTTGCCTTGATCTTCCTCAGCTCCGTCCTCACCTGGGTCTTAGTGAGGGTCAGGTTGGGGGGCTGTGTGCTGGGAGTGGGGGGGTGTTGGTGGAGTGGGGTGTGGACAGCAGGTCTCAATGACTTTAGGGGCAGCAGTGGTTGTTGTGCAGTTGGGGGGGAGAGCGGTTGGTCAAACCTATTAAAAAACAGGTTCAGATTGTTCGCCCACTCCCTGGAGGAGGTATTCTGGAGCCCAAAGATGGTTTTAAGGTTTCTCCAGACTCCGCTGATGTCGCTCTGTTGCAACTTGTCTTCCATCTGCTTCCTGAAGCTGTCCTTGCCTTCTCTGATCTTCCTCCTCAGCTCCCTCTCTACGGACTTCAGCATCTCCCTGTTCCCCGACCTGAAGATCCTCTTCTTCTCTCTTAGAAGTGTTTTGATCTCAGGGTTGATCCAGGGTTTGTTGTTCGAGCAACACCGTATGGTCTTGGTGGGTACGGTGTTGTCCACACAGAAGATGATGTAGTCCGTGATGGTGTGAGTGAGGCCATCGATGTCCTCACCAGGTGGATTGCAGAGCTGCTCCCAGGCAGTGGTTTCAAGACAGTTCTTTAAAGCGTCCATTGCCTCCTCAGACCATATCTTTGCTGTGCGCATGACCGGAGGTTGTCTGTGTACTAGGGGTTTGTACACCGGCAGGAGATGAACCAAGTTGTGATCCGATCTCCCGAGTGGGGGGAGCGGTGATGAGGTGTACGCCTCCTTAGTGTTTGCATGGAATAAGTCCAGTGTCGTATTGTCTCTAGTGTGGCATGTGACATATTGGGTGAACGTGGAAAGAATGGGGGACAGTGAAATATGCTTGAAATCACCTGAGATGAGGAGAAGCGCATCTGGGTGTTCTGTCAGCGGCCTGCCAGTTACTGAGTGAATGGCGTCATGCGCTGTCCCCGCGTTCGCCGTCGGATTTGCATAAATAACATTGCAGATCACGTGTGAGTATTCCCTCGGGAGATAGGTAGGCCAAATGGTTGTGGTTAAAGTGCAGAGACATATAGCAGCAAAAGTACAACAGAACAGTATTATTGTTGGTGTGCCAGTGTTTCTGTGCCAACATCTGAGGTCGTTATTGTGTAGGTGTTACCATCTGGGAAGCGGGGGGGGAGTAAACAGAGTTGAGGGTCCTGATGGCCTAATGAATTAAGCTGTTCAGCAGTCTTGTGGAGAGGGCCCGGAGGCTACGGTACCTTTTCCCTGAGGGTAGAGGGCTGAAGAGGAAATGTAGGGGATGGGAGGTGTCGCCTGTGATGTTGGTGGCTCTGTGGGTGAGGCGAGTGGGGTAGATTTCCAAGAGGAGGGGCAGGGGGGCACCAGTGATCTTGGTGGCTGCATCCACTATGCTTTTTAGTGTTTTCTGGCAGGGGGCAGTGCAGCTTCCATACCACACCGTGATGCAGTTGGTGATGATGCTCTCAATGGTGCCCCGGTAAAAAGAATGCATGATGGGGGTGGGACTCGTGCTCTCCTCAATCTACAGAGGAAATGGAGGCGAGTTTGGGCCTTCTTGGCCAGTGATGTTGTCATGGGCAGTGAGAGCGCGCCCCTCCCTTCCTGAAGCATGTTCACAAACTCATAACTGTACCTGAGGCAAAGGACACACCTGCGCCCGCTCATCAGCTAGCGTACTTAAGAAGGCCTCCACCGTGCAGTCAACACTGGCTTGTCAGGGTATACTGCCCTAAGTTCAGGCAAGCAGGTCATATTGCTAAGATTAGACACGTTGCCTAAACTTCACTCTTTTTCTCTCTTTACAGGTTGCTACCATCATGCGGGTGTGTCCCGGGTCTGCTTGCGCTCTCCTGCCACCTCACCACTTCCACAGCAACGAATTTTCACCCAGTCAGGCACTACTAGCTCATTCCCCCTACCCTACTGGTTTGTCTATTCCCCGCTGGAGTCCAGCCGGTCCATCCTCGGAATCCCGAGTAAGTGGCAATTTGGCTCGCCCATATTCCCTACTCTGTTCCTCCACTGACAGCTCTCGCTTTCTCTCCACAGGTGGATTGTTTCCTCTGGCAAGTGGCTGTTTAATTAACTGTGTGCTGTTTTTCATCTTTAATAAACTGTTGAACGTTCCCCCACTTGTGTGGTTCCGCCCTGTGTTAGCATCGTGCACGCAAGCTGTCAGCTTAACCATGACAGATGTGGTGTTGTTGGTCCAGGTGAAGTCCTCAGAGATGTGCACCCCTAGGAACTTGGTGCTGTTCACCCTCTCCACAGCTGCACCGTCGATGATCAGAGGGGGGTGCTGTGTGTGACCCCTCCTGAAGTTGACCACAATCTCCTTGGTTTTTCCCATGTTCAGGAAGAGGTTGTTGTCTTTACACCACTGGACCAGTTGGCTCACCTCATTTCTGTAGTTGGCCTCGTCGTTGTTGGTGATGAGGCTAACTACGTCGTGTCATCAGCAAACTTGATGATGTGGTTGGTGTTGTAGACTGGCACGCAGTAATGGGTCAGCAGGGTGAAGAGCAGTGGGATGAGCATGCACCCTTGTGGGGCGTCTGTGCACAGTGTGATGGTCTGAGAGGTGTTGCTGCCAACCCGCACGTTCTGTGGCCTCCCTGTGAGAAAGTCCAGCACCCAGTTGCAGAGAGAGGTTTTAAGTCCTAAGTATCTGAGTTTTTGTATTAGGTGCTGGGGGATGATTGTGTTTAATGCTGAGCTGAAGTCCAATAATCTACCGTCTTCTACCTTTTCTGTTTGATGTTTGTTTGTTTTGTCCTGAATTGTTTATATTTGTCTACCTCCCCTTGGGGTGACACAAAAAAAAAAAAGAAAAAAAGGGGGTGGAGGTGGACAATATCTGGAATATACTTTATGAGTTTCCTTATTTGTTGGCATTTTTTTTTCATTTTTCCCTATATATTCACTTTGAGACAATATTATAAGTTCGGCAAGTTTTATTAATTTAGAGACAAAACTGATTAAATTTTGGTTGGTTTAAGATACATTGTTATAAAAGAAGACACTTAATGTTTGAAGAATAAATGTTATTGGGGTTTAACAATTACTGATATAGGTTTAATTATTTGGCAAGCAAACAAATTAAATTTTAGCTAATTTAACTCGGATAGCTATATATATATATATATATATATATATATATATATATGTACACTACCGTTCAAAAGTTTGGGGTCACCCAGACAATTATTTTGTGTTTTCCATGAAAAGTCACACTTATTTACCACCATGAGTTGTAAAATCAATAGAAAATATAGTCAAGACATTGACAAGGTTAGAAATAATGATTTGTATTTGAAATAATATTTTTTTCCTTCAAACTTTGCTTTTGTCAAAGAATCCTCCATTTGCAGCAATTACAGCATTGCAGACCTAACATGATTGCACAAGGGTTTTCTAATCATTCATTAGCCTTCTGACGCAATGAGCAAACACATTGTACCATTAGAACACTGGAGTGATAGTTGCTGGAAATGGGCCTCTATACACCTATGTAGATATTGCACCAAAAACCAGACATTTGCAGCTAGAATAGTCATTTACCACATTAGCAATGTATAGAGTGTATTTCTGATTAGTTTAAAGTTATCTTCACTGAAAAAAAGTGATTTTCTTTCAAAAATAAGGAAATTTCTAAGTGACCCCAAACTTTTGAACGGTAGTGTATATATATATATATTAAAGGCAGAATGTGTGTTCTGGGATCATTTGTGGGTCCGTTTCCTGCCCTGGACATTGGTAGGGGGAACACCCTCAGGAAGATTCCTGCCTCTATACTTCAACACAAATTGATCTGAGATGAGGGGGACTGATGTCCAGCAGGAGGGAGCTGACTCTGCTATGATAACCCATCTTTGAAAATATATATTTTTTTTTTTGTATGCCTGATAAGAATGGGAATTTCTAAATTAATAAATTACCAAGTTAAAAGGGTATTTTACTGAAGCCATTGATAACTTGGTAGGATGAATGAGGAACTTTGTTGAATTTAAATCAAAGTTGATTAATTTAATGACCTTAACAGATTGGTATACACAGGAAAAAATGAAGCTGAAGAAAGTTAAATACTGCCATAAAAGGTGAGCATATTATGGGTAAGTGAAATCTAGAAAATTACTGGTTTAAACATTCATTATATGTCTGAGGAAAATGGAGACCAAGGGACCATCAAGCAGGTAATTAAGTGTCTATTTTTCCTTGAGGTAAACTCTTAGGGGTTGCATGAACACTGACTGAAATCCTGAGCTTAATCTGAACTCTTACTGGTTGCATGAACACTGACTGAAATCCTGAGCTTTATCTGTTCCTTTTATCCATCCCATCATAGACAGTGAATGATAACTAACCTATAAGCTTGCCTTGACATGTCTACTGTTGAAACATAACATTGTTTGCACAACACATTTCAAAAGAATTGGGTTTGGAGTGTATACAGGTAAATGGTAAGTATTTGGAGATATGGTTGTCTTTGTTTTGCTTTCTCCATAGGTCAAAGCAGTAAACAAAATAAACCTAAGAAGATGCTTCTTCTACTGGTGAGTTAAATTTTAATTTCTACAAGATTAAAGTGACAGCAGACAGAAAATGAAAGAAATATGATATAACAACGTTAAATGCTCTTGTCTTAATCCTAATGATCTGTTATCTGTTATGCACTCTGAGTTACAGTTTTTGTATGAAAAGATCTATACAAATATAGCTTTGATTGATTGATTCTGATAATGCATTTACAAATCTGGTTCAAGTTTGGAGAAAAGCCTGATTATCGGCTGAATGAGTGTTTGTGTCAAGAGGAGTGACCTTATCACACTACACTGGACTACACAGGTAGCTGACTTACTAACCAATGTGCAGATCAATTTGTTAGATACTGCACTGATGCACCATTTATTTAAAACTAAGAGAATAAAAGCAGTCATGTCTGCTACTGCTTTAATCAATTTGAAATATTTTAATTGTAAGAAAAATAAAAACAAAACGTTGGATTTTGCAAGCAAGACTTGTATCCTTTTTTCCTTCCTCTCAGGCGGAGTGTAGAAGGTGACTGAGGCAGATAAGGAAGGGCCCAGATTGTCATCATGGGGACATTGTGAAGATGCTAATGGATTCATTTCAATGAGCAATAATTCAAATGTGACTATACAACGGAAAGAAGATCATCTGCTGAAATCATGCCACAAAGGTCTTGTTAATGACCTTCACAGCTGTCAAAGTTGCAGAAAGATCCACCTGGATCAACAGCAGGGAATCAACCATTGCAAAAAGGTCCCAAATTCAGGACTCATCAGCAGTGCCCACTAACCACTAGTGAACTCTTTTGCTGGTCATCTGGTGAGGTGATTGAAGTGGTGGAACAAAGAATAATTAAATGCACGGTTTTAGATGCCATAACTTGTTATCACTGTTCATTTATGATGCCTTTTATGGCATCGAAAGGGGGGAAATGATAGGAAAATTTCATATTTTGCAACTTCTGTTCCCTCAGAGTCTTGTGTGAAATGTACAAGGTCATGGCAGCTGGACATTTATCTCTTTCTTTTTGTTTTCATGTACTGTATTGTTATGAGTATGTCTGAGAAGGAGACAGCTCAGAAAAACCAGCCTGAACTAGATATTCTCTCATGGACAGTCTTGAGATAGCAGGATGCTTAAATGACTGTGTGAATGTGTGTGAATCAGAATGATGCGCGGATAGACACTGAGGCTGTTGTGTATTATTCTCCACTGGCCAGTGCAAATTAAACTTGCTGAAACTTTAATCCTGCCTGATTTTTTTTTTTTTTTTTTTTTTTTTTGACTACTGGTTGAAGAGATTTTTCCGACAGAAACTCTTCAAATAAACAGTTTCCCTGCAAGTGGTCAAATAATTGCGTAAGAACAACTCTTTCTAAGATTTTTGAAAAAAAAAAAGGCAGATTAGCGATTGATCTATAGTTAGCTAAAACTCCTGGATCCAACATTGGCTTTTTAAGTAACAGTTTAATTACAGCAGTTTTAAAAGCCTGCAGTGTGTGGCCTAATGTTAATGCGGAATTGATTATTTGAAGACTAAAGCTACCAATAAACTGGAAGACTTCTTTAAATAACCTGGTAGGAATAGGGTCTAACAAGTTGAAGGCTTGGATGAGGAAATTATTTTTTCTAACTCTGAAAGATCAACTGGAGTAAACTCATCGAATGAATGTCATTTTAGTTGTAGTTGTTACTGTATTTAAATTAATGGTGGGAAGGATCTGACTGATTTTATTTCTGATAGATGAAATTTTATTATTGGAAAAGTTCATTTATGACTTTAATGAAGCATGAATATTCAGATGAACAACAA
Organism: Pholidichthys leucotaenia; assembly: GCA_020510985.1. Classification (NCBI taxonomy): domain Eukaryota; kingdom Metazoa; phylum Chordata; class Actinopteri; order Cichliformes; family Pholidichthyidae; genus Pholidichthys; species Pholidichthys leucotaenia. Next base: position 153,613,686 of record CM035848.1, read on the forward strand.
ATAGAGATGTTAATGTTTTATTCATTTTTTTTTACCTCCCAAAGAGGTCATGTTTTTGTCTGCATTCATTTGTTGTTGTTTTGTGTGTGTGTGTGTGTGTGTGTGTGTGTGTGTGTGTGTGTGTGTGTGTGTGTGCATGCGCACATGTCTTTTTTGTCCAACTTCATAAGTCTTTTTTCTTAGAAGGCCACACAATATAAACTAATTCAATAATAATAAAAATGAATAGCCTTTTAGTGCTTCAAAGATAACTCAGCAGGTAGAACCCCTAAAAAATTGGACTTTGTTTTGGTTCTTGCTCAGGTAGTTTATGTAGATGCACTGCAGCCGTGGTTGTAAGTATGAGCAGTAGTGTGAGAGCAGTCACTTTGGAGATGGCAAGACATTACAGTACACAGAAGTTCTGGAAATTATCATGCACTCTGAGTGCAAGGTCAGGCATCAGGTCAGGATGTTGTCAGGTCAGGCATCAGCTTGCTTGCTACCGGATAGCCATGAAAACCGATACTACCTGTCCCATAAGTTGGGCCATCGGCGACTCAACCGGCATCCCCACCCTTCCAAGGGTGTGGAGGGTGAAACTGGGCATCCTGGCAGAACTAAAAACAATATCTGCCACAGGTCTGTGGTGGACCACTCCCAGTTACATGGGGTGAGACTGGACATCCTGGCAGATAAACACATTTATCGCAAGGTCCGTGGTGGACTGTGCCAGTCGGTGCATCGTGACATGCACTACACAAAGAGAAGAGATAAACAAACCTATCATCTGGTCAGTCACTGCAACAGATACTGGATTCAGTTTGTCTTGGCTTGTCCTTGCCACTGATAATACCTCTATCTGCCAAGAATGTGCTGCTAGTCCAGCAAAAGCTAGCGGAGCTCCAATACTTTGCAAGCAGTTTCATGACATGGTCAGTCAGAAAGCAACTCATACTGGCTTGGACGTTGCCTGGGTTAACAAGGTCCACGCTGATCTGTTCACACTCCGACAGGCAGTGAAAAGTGAGTTAGGAGTAGGAAGAGAAAAGAAGAGGAAAACAGCAGCCTTGTGTGTAGCAGAATGGAATGTACGCACTCTGTTGGACAGATCAACATCACAGCGCCCAGAAAGACAGACTGCACTTGTGGCCTTGGAAATGAACAGGTACAATGTAGACATAGCTGCACTTTGTGAAACAAGATTGCCTGAATATGACAGCTTGGAAGACCATGGATACATTTTCTTTTGGAGTGGGAAATCAACTCAAGAAAAGAGAGAAGCAGGAGTGGGATTTGCAGTTAGAAAGTAGATAGCAGGAATGCTTGATGAGGAACCAGTGCCAATCAATGACAGGATAATGACTGACTCCCACTACAGCGAAAGATCTATGCCACACTCATCAGTGTGTATGCCCCAACTATGACCAACACAGAGGAGGCAAAGGAAGAGTTCTACAGTGATTTACGTGAGACTATCAGGCATGTACCGACTGATGACAGGCTGATACTCACTGGAGATTTTAATGCTAGAGTTGGTTCAGACACTGAGAAATGGAAAGGAGTGCTAGGCAGTCATGGAGTAGGCAAGTGCAATGCAAATGAGAACTTCTACAGTACTTGCACTATATTCAGAGTATAACATTGTGTTAACCAACACCCTATTTAAGCACAAGGACACACGCAAGAAGACATGGATGCACCCAAGATCAAAGCACTGGCACTTGTTAGACTACATCATAGAAAGGCAGACAGACATAAGGGATGTATTGGACACCAGAGCAACGAGAGGTGCTGATAGAAAAATTCCATATTATCTATACTGTGGGACCACATGTGTATCACTTTAAGCTTCACATCTCAGAGAGAACAAAGAACTGGGCCTCCTGTGAGATAACAGGAGGATGTGAAAATTTAGTCTTTGGTATGCAAGAGACGACCTTGGGGGATTTCCTGGTCTCCCAGAGACTATGAGCAGGATGCTATAGGATTTAAGGAAAGATATATTGTTGCTTGTGATTAAATGCAATATGACTGTGAGCTTTGAAGGTCCTGAATATATAAAGCACGAATGTCTGTGTTAGATAGATAGATAGATACTTTATTTCGAACAAAAAAAGTATAACAAAAACAAACAAATGACAAATGCAATAAAGTAACAGTATACACTGTTCGAAAGGGAGAAGGAAGAAGTGAACACTTATTAATTCCATCTCCTCTTTTCCATAAATACACCCATGTGAATTTTATACAAATTACCACCTTTAAGACCCCAAGTAAACAATTTACTGTATTTTTTACAAATCAACATTAACACCCATCCATCCTAACATACATTGATGTCCATACATCAAAACCAGCCTCAAACAACACAGATATAAACAGTGCTGTCCCACCCACCATTCCATAGTGTCCCATAATGTCCCAGAGTGAACATAATGAATCGTACATATAAATACTACCCTTCTAACATATATCCTTTCAGCAAATGGTGTTTATACCTCTTTTTGAATTGATTTCTGTTTGTACATAGTTTCAGTTCCGGCTCCAGACTGTTCCACAAATCCACCCCACAGACAGATATGCATATACTTTTCTTGGTTGTTCGTATCTTGGGTTTTGTAAAGTTTAAGTCTCCTCTCAAATTATGATCATTGTCTCTTTTTTTAAATATTTTTTGTATATTAGTTGGGAGTTGATTATTAATTGCCCTGTACATTACTTGTGCTGTATTAAATTTAACTAAATCGATGAACTTTATGACATGTGACTTTAAAAACAACGAATTGGTATGGTCTCTATATCCTACATTATTTATTATCCTTACAGCTCTTTTTTGTAATGTGCATATTGACTGTAGGTTGGTCTTGTAGGTGTTTCCCCAGACTTCTACACAATAGTTAAGATAAGGTAAAAACAGTGAATTGTACAATAAGACCAATGATTTATAATCCAAGATGTGTCTTGTCTTCCCCAGTATGCCTATACATTTTGCTAACTTGGCCCGGATGTGACTGATGTGAGGTTTCCAGCAGATTTTATTGTCTAGCGTCACCCCCAGAAACTTATTTTCCTGTACTGTTTCTATTCTGGTATCATCTATTGTTACCATTATTTCATGATTTATTTTATAATTTCCAAACAACATAATCTTTGTTTTTTTTAGATTTAGAGATAATTTATTTTTGTTGAACCACTGTGTTAACTTTTCCATTTCAGTTGTGACCACCTCTAAAACCTGCTGCAAATTCTCACCAGTGCAAAGGATATTTGTGTCATCTGCAAACAAAATAAATTTCAGAATTTTTGATACCTGGCATATGTCATTTATATACAAAATAAAGAGTTTGGGTCCCAAAACTGACCCCTGGGGCACACCGCAAGTGATGTCCATGAAGGGTGATTTGTGCTCACCAGTTTGTACAAATTGTTGTCTGTTACTTAAATAACTTTCCACCCAACTCAGTCCTACCCCTCTTATCCCATACCTTTCCAGTTTCCTTAGTAGTATTCTGTGGTCAATGGTGTCAAAAGCTTTCTTTAAATCTATAAAAACTCCTACAGCAACCTTTTTTTTAATCTATACAACTAGTAATTTCTTCTATAAGTTCGATCAGTGCCAAAGATGTAGATTTATCTGCTCTAAAACCACACTGGCTATCTGTAAGGAGGTTGTGTTTTTCAGTGAAATCATCCAGTCTCTTAGTGAAGATTTTTTCAAGTATTTTGGAGAATTGTGAGAGTAAAGAGACTGGCCTGTAATTTGTGAAGCGATGACTGTCTCCTGTTTTGATATAGAGGTATTACTTTTGCTATTTTCATTTTGTTTGTTACCAGTTTGAAATGACAGGTTACAAATGTGGGTGGGTGGCTTAGCAATTCCTTCAATTACTTTTTTCACTATTGTCATGTCAATTTCATTCCAGTCTGTTAATTTTTTTGTTCTTAAATTTACTCACAGTCTCGATAATTTCCTTTTCAGTAACTGCACCCAAAAATATTGTGTTTGGATTTCTATCTTCTATTTCATTTACAGAACCACTGTTGTTTGTTTCTGTTGTCACTATTGATTTTGCTAATTCAGGACCAACGTTTACAAAAAATTTATTGAAACCACTGACCACATCCTCCATATTATTTATCAAATTGCCATTTTCAATAAAATATTCTGGATAATTAGCATTCTTAGGACGATTACTAATAATCCCATTGAGTACTTGCCATATTCCTCTTAAGTTATTTTTGTTATCCTCTAATATTCTGTTGTAATATTCTTTCTTACAGGTCCTCATTATATTAGTAAGCTTATTTTTATATCTTTTATATTTGATGAATTGTTTATATAATGTATTCTTCTTTTTACATGCATTTATTAACCCCATGGTGACCCAAGGAATATTTTTTTTTGTTGTTGTTGTCTGTCACTGTATTGTTTTATAGGACAGTTTTTATTGTACAATGATTGAAATATTTGGAAAAAAATTATCATATGCTTTATTTATGTCATTTTCATCATAAACTATCTTCCAATCTTGTATTAATAATTCCTTTGTCAGTAAATACATTGATTCTTCGGTTCCAACTGAGCCAGTTGGTAGAGCATCCGCCCCACACCCGGGAGGCAGGGGTTCAAATCCCGGCCGGGTCATGCCGAAGACCATATAAAAGTGGAACTTCCTGCCATCCAGCTTGGTGCTCAGCAATAATGGAATGGAGGAGGGAAATTTGTGGCGGCGCCTTGCATGGCAGCGGCCCTCTGATTCTACACTTGGGGTGTGTGTGATTAACACAGTAGATAGGTAAAACACAATCTCGTTCTACTGTACATGATTGGTTGTACAGTTGAATGACAATAAAGGGTGATTTATTATTTTATTATTTTATTTCTTATTCTTTTATATTTAATATTTTTGGTATGCTTTTTCTTCCTATAATCACATTGATAGACAACAAAAATCGGCATTTGGTCACTGATATCATTCAATAAAAGCCCACTCCTGATATTATTTTCTATAATGTTTGTGAATATGTTATCTATTAGTGTGGCACTGTGTGACGTGATTCTGCTAGGTCCAGTAATTGTTGGATGTAAGCCCATACTGTACATTGTGTTGATAAATTCTTCTGTCAAACTATGTTGTTTTGAGTTCATCAAATCTATATTGAAATCCCCACAGATGAACATAACTTTATGAGTTAGTTTTGCATACATTTTTTCCATCCAGTCCTTAAATAAGTCAATGTTTGATCCAGGTGTTCTATATACACAGCTCACTACTACATTCTTCACATTGTCCAGACAGATTTATATTGTAATACATTCAAATAAATCATCCACAGTTACTGACAGATTTTCAACAACCTTGTATTTCAAGCTCTTGTCAACATAAATTGCAACTCCTCCTCCTTTTTTCACTTTTCTATTTATATAATTTAATTCATAGCCATCCATGGTAAAATCCACTCCTTTCTCTTCACTGAGCCATGTCTCTGATATTGCCACAATATTGAATGGCTCTTTAAATTGATGTAAATAATCTTTAATGTTATTAAAGTTGGCATAGAGACTTCTGCTGTTGAAGTGGATCATAGAAATATTGAAATCAGATGTGACCATTGTGTTAAACTGATCATCTGAGTAGTAATCACAGTCATTATTGATGGAGCTAAATAAATTATTATCAGGGTCTATGTTATATTCTACGTCCTGTGGGTTGTGATCTGTATATTTAAAAACTTTCAGTTCCTGTTGTTCCTGTTTGTTGATCTTTTGATTCATGTTGTTGAATGTCTTGTAGCAGATGAGTATAATCCTTCAGTGTCCTCCAGTTGTCTGATTGTTACTGTGACTCCAGTTCATAATATTCATTGATATTTGTCCAGTTCCATAATATTACGGATGTTAATGACCTTGGCTTCTTCAGGTGATCCGTTTAATTTGATGAATATTTTACAGTTTGATGTCCAGGTGTTTTGAATCTTTTTCTGCTTTTTCATGTATCTTGCTTTTCTGGCTATTTCTCCGTTTTCCTTCGTGAGGTGCTCGTTTATGTAAATGTTCGTTCCTTTCAATTTCCTACCTTGTTTCAGCAGCGCAGTCTTGTGTTTTCTGTTCACAAACCTCATGATCACAGCCGGTTTGTTGCCGTTTTTCCTGGGCAGAGGGTGGCAGGACTCAATGTTGTTGCAGTCCAGCTGAATTCCTTTGGACTGCATGAAGGCCGCCACTTGTTGCTCCGTGGATTCCTTTTCTAGCTCACTTCCACTGCTATCTGCGGCCACTGCTCTCGCGTATGATCGGGGTTTAATGTGGAGCCCCGTGATGATCACGTCGTTCACCCGAGTGTTCTGCTCCATTTCCGACATTCTGCTCTCCAGATACGCCAGCCTCTTTTCCTTCTCAGCGTTCTGGCTCCGCAGCGCCTTTTTCTGCTTTGCTGATGTTGGAAGATGTGAATAAACCTGACTCATGAGATAAACTCTGCCTCGTCATTTTCACATTTCCACACTGGTGACCCTAAGACGTATCATGGATGAAAGAAATTCCCCCGGGCCAGCCGAGTCAGGAGCTCCCAGCCAAGCATATGCCGCTACCGTCCAGCTACCGGAATTTTGGCAGGACAACCCGTGCTCCTGGTTCCACTTGGTCGAAGCACAGTTCGCCCTCCGGGGGATAACGGTAGATGACACAAAGATCTACCATGTGATCGCAAAGCTCGACAACCGCACGGCTCGGCATGTGCAGAGCCTATTGGAGCGGCCACCTGCCAACAACAAATACGACGGGTTGAAGGCTGCGCTTATCCAGCGTTTCACTCTCTCAGTCCAGGAGAGAGCGGAGAGGCTCCTGGCTCTGAACGACTTGGGAGATGGCACGCCCATTGACCTGATGGAGAACATGCTGAGGTTGAGAGGCTCAGACGGCGATGACTTCCTCTTCACCCACATTTTCCTCAGGACCCTACCGTCGGCCACAAGAGCGACCCTGGCCGGTTCGCCATTGTTGGACCAGCGGGACTTCCGCGCGCTGGCCCAGGAGGCGCATCGGATTCTCAACGCCAGCAAACAGTGCGCGGCCACCGCGGCAGCGACGGAGTTCGGCGCGACGGCCTGAGATGGCGGGGGGCCAGAGACGGCGGTAGCAGACCCACCGACGACGGCGGCTGCGGGGGCCAAGGATTGCAGAGGAGACACCCTCTGTTTCTACCATCGCCGCTTTGCAGAGAAGGCACGCAAATGTATACCACTGTGCCAGTTCAAGCGCTCGGGAAACGCCAAGACCGGGGGTCGGTAGCAGCTGCGGCCCTCGGGGAGGAGAACAAGCTGCTCTACTTGAAGGATGCGCGCTTGGGGAGGCAATTCCTCGTGGACACAGGCTCCCAAGTGAGTTTCATCACACCTTCCTCTGCTGACCGGCTGGCGGGTCCCAGAGGTCATGGGGCGTCAGCAGCGAACGGCTCGGAGATTAAGACCTTTGGTGAGAGGGATCTGCTTCTGTCCCTACACGGCCGTACATTTGAGTGGACTTTTCTCATAACTGCAGTGAATTTTAATATGTTGGGGGCTGATTTTCTGTGCTCACATGGCTTGTTGGTTGATCTTGCTAACAGGCGCCTGGTTAATGCACTTTCTTTTTATTCTATTCCCTGTGCAGCCCGAGTGACCCCGCCCACAGCACAAGCCAACGTCACAACGGCAAGCGGTAAGTTCCACACACTGCTCACTCAGTTCCCAGCACTCACGGTTCCCACATTTTCAGCAGCCGTCGCTAAACACAGAGTGGAACATTTTATTACTACCACCGGACCGCCCGTTTTTGCAAAAGCTCGGCGCTTGGATTCAGCTAAACTGACCATAGCGCGCGAGGAGTTCGCCAACCTGGAAAGGTTGGGCATCATCAGGCGTTCGAACAGCCCATGGACTTCCCCACTGCACATGGTCCCGAAAGCTGACGGCTCATGGCGACCTTGCGGAGATTTCCGCAGGTTGAACAACGCCACAGCACACGACCGCTACCCAATCCCACATATCCAAGATTTTTCCGTTCATTTGGCGGGAGCGCGCATTTTTTCTAAGATAGACTTGGTCCGCGGTTACCACCAAGTCCCAGTGCGCGCTGAGGACATACCCAAAACAGCGGTAATAACGCCGTTCGGTCTATTCGAGTTTTTGCGCATGCCATTTGGGCTTAAAGGCGCTGCGCAGACGTTCCAACGCATGATGGACGCGGTGTTGCATGATCTCCCCTTCGTATTTGTCTACCTGGACGACATCTTAGTAGCCAGCGCGTCCGAAGACGAACACGAAAACCACCTCACGACAGTTTTCCGGAGGTTGGGAGAGCACGGTTTAATAATCAACCCAGCGAAGTGTCAGTTCGGGGTGACGCAGATTGATTTTTTGGGGCATCGTGTCTCTCCAGAAGGAGCGGTTCCGCTGCCTGACAAAATGCACGTGGTAGCAAATTTTCCCCAGCCACAAACGGTCAAGGTGTTACAGGAGTTTTTGGGAATGGTGAATTTTTATAACCGTTTCCTCCCCCGCGCAGCGCAGCTCATGCAACCATTCTATGCCGCACTCAAAAAACAAAAACCCAAAAATAGGATCGAATGGTCTCTGGAGCGAGAGCGAGCATTCTCAGAGGTCAAAACAGCCCTGGCAAACGCTGCGTTGTTAGCACATCCAGACCCAACGGCCCGAATAGCGCTCACTACTGACGCGTCAGATGTGGCCATAGGGGCGGTCGTGGAGCAGCATGTAGCCGGGGCTTGGCAGCCGCTCGCCTTTTTCAGCAGGACATTGCGCGATAGTGAACGAAAATACAGCGCATTCGACAGGGAGTTGTTATCTCTCCACTTGGCCATTCGCCACTTCCAGTTCTGGCTGGAGGGACGCCGTTTCACCGCGTTTGTTGACCACAAGCCGCTGACATTCGCGATGGCCAAGGTTTCAGAACCATGGTCGGGCCGGCAGCAAAGACAGCTGGCTGCCATATCAGAGTTTACTACCGATATTCAGCACGTAGCGGGTAAACTGAATGTAGTGGCAGACTGTCTCTCGCGCGCCGTGGCGGCCCCAGTCCACATAGGGATAGATTATGCAGCCATGGCCGCGGATCAGGTTAGCAACGCGGACGTGAGCGCGCTCCAGTCTGGACCAACAGGGTTAAGGCTGGAGAACAGGGTGCTGCAAGAGGTATGCCCCCCCTAATCTGCGATGTCTCCACGGGGCGACCGCGTCCTGTGGTACCAGCCGCGTGGCGCCGCCGCGTTTTTGACTCGATTCATGCTCTGGCGCACCCAGGAGTGCGTGCGTCGGTCAAAATGGTAGGAGAGAAATTTGTATGGCCGAGCCTGCGCAAACAAGTTAAGGAGTGGGCAGCAGCCTGCATGGCTTTTCAACGAGCCAAGGTACACAGACACACGAGAGCTCCCTTGGAGCCGTTTCACATCCCGGCTAAGAGGTTCGATCATGTTCACGTGGACCTCGTAGGCCCCCTCCCGCTGTCACAGGGGTGCACACACCTTCTGACAATGGTGGACCGCACCACATGCTGGCCGGAAGTGGTCCCACTGGCATCAACCACAGCCGAGGAGGTTGCGTGCGCGTTTTTAACGGCATGGGTAGCACGCTTTGGAGTCCCGTCGGACATTACGTCCGACAGAGGTCCTCAGTTTGTTTCCGAACTTTGGTCAGCAATGGCCCGCAGCCTGGGGCTAACAATACACCGCACAACCGCGTACAATCTGCAGGCTAATGGGTTATGCGAACGTTTTCATAGGTCATTGAAAGCGGCTCTCAGAGCGTCACTGACGGATGCAAATTGGGTGGACAGGCTACCGTGGGTTTTATTGGGGTTGCGTTCTGCACCTAAAGAGGACTTAGAAGCCTCCCCGGCTGAGCTAGTTTTTGCGCAACCACTTCGGCTGCCCAGGGAGTTTCTCCCAGATAATCCTGCGCCAGATAGCTCCCCGTCTCAGCGGTTGCAGCGTGGCACGGAATCAGGCACGCTGCCTGGCCCTGTTCACCACAGTTTTCCGCGCGTTTTTGTGCCTAAGGCTTTGAAAAACGCAGAATTTGTTTTTGTCAGACATGATGCCCATCGCCCACCGCTGCGACCACCTTATGATGGACCATTTAGAGTGCTGGAAACAGGGGACAAACATTTTTTGCTAGATTTGGGGGGCAGGAAGGAAAAGATTGGTATAAACAGGCTCAAACCCGCCTTTGTGGTGGCGGACGAGGATGTGCTGTTGGCCAGGGCTCCTCGGCGCGGCAGACCCCCCCCCCCCCCCGGGGACATTCCCCAGAACACCCACAGAGATTGACAAACAGTTCTCACCCCAAGACAGCAGCGCCCCAGCGGGATGGCGCCACAGAAGTGGCGAAGCCCGCTTACAGCAGATACGGGAGGAGACTGAGGCCCAAGCAGCACGTGGGTTAATGTGTAATGATTTCATCACGACATGCAGACTGTTAAAGCGGATGATAGAATAAAGGCAGCGTTGGATTTTTAAATAGCTTTATTATCACCCGCCTTCATCGGAACACCTCCCCAGCCCTCGTGCTGCGGGCTGAGGTGATGTCCTCAGGCTCTCAGAGAAGAGGAGACACACAGTGCGTGTGTCCAGCACCGTGCTGGACACACGCACTGTGTGTCTCCTCTTCTCTGAGACACACAGTGCGTGTGTCCAGCACACGCACTGTGTGTGCTGGACACAGCACACACAGTGCGTGCTGTGTGTGCAGTGACGCACGTCACTGCAAAGACGTGCGTGTGTCCAGCAGCAGTTGAAGAGTGAGTGAATGAGAGGCAGATTTACAGCACAGTGCGGCATATTATACTCAACTCAGACAATACATCAAAGACATTCACAGCAGTCAATCTGAGCATTTGCATATCAGAGGTACAGACAGGATGCATGAACACAATGCATGGATGACACTTTAACCTCACAGCTGTAAACGCAGCATGCAGCGGAAAAAACCCAGGAGTGCGAGCTGACTGTCTCTGTGTTCTGTCTCTGTGTTGTGGGGGTTGAATCAACCCGCTACACTGTATTCTATTGTTCCATCTTAGATGTTTGGGGGGGGGGGTCATGTGGGACCACATGTGTATCACTTTAAGCTTCACATCTCAGAGAGAACAAAGAACTGGGCCTCCTGTGAGATAACAGGAGGATGTGAAAATTTAGTCTTTGGTATGCAAGAGACGACCTTGGGGGATTTCCTGGTCTCCCAGAGACTATGAGCAGGATGCTATAGGATTTAAGGAAAGATGTATTGTTGCTTGTGATTAAATGCAATATGACTGTGAGCTTTGAAGGTCCTGAATATATAAAGGACGAATGTCTGTGTTTTCTTCTTTTTCTGCTTTGCTGATGTTGGAAGATGTGAATAAACCTGACTCGTGAGATAAACTCTGCCTCGTCATTTTCACATTTCCACAATACTATTATTGATATTAATGATGTATTATTATATTTGAGAAGTATCATACCATACTATCATACCATCGGCTGCACGGTGGCGCAGTGGTTTAGCACTGTGGCAGCACAATTTTACCCTCGGCCGGGGGACCGCGGGGATCATGAGATCGTGGGTTCGATCCCAGCCCCCGACCAACAATGAGCTGTGTGGAGTTTGCATGTTCTCCCCGTGTTGCGCGGGTTTACTCCGGGATTTCTCCGGTTTCCTCCCGCACACCAAAAAAAAAACATGTAGGTTTAGGGCGCTCGCGCACGCAGCAACCAGCAGCCGGTGGCTTGTCACCAGACTGCAAACCAAGTCTACCTACGGGTACAAATAAGTAACAAAAAAAAAAAAACAAAACAAAAAAAAACCTTTCATATGCCATGTTTAATGTTTATATGTGCATTCCACATAGGATAAGTTTATATATTCTTGGCCTGTTTCTGTGAGCAATTTCAATGAGTTCAGACTGAGGATCAGTACGTGCATAAGGAATGATCTAAGCCATTTATCATAATCTCTTTGACAAAACCTGTTTTGAGTCACAGGAATGCACAGGAACTTCTCAGCCTGTACAGATCAGTGGTAGATGGACATTCTGTCAGTTTTATGAATCTCATGTCTTCATGACCCATGTCTCCAGAGTGTCTGACGTCCGCCTGGATAAGCTGAGTTATCAGGACTGTCCCATTCTGTCCCTTCCCTTATCCTCATCCTCCCTCTCCTTTCTCCTACCTATATATATCAGACTTAGAAGAATGAATCCTTTAGAGATTCTAGGTGTGTCTGAATGTCATGCCTTGTAACCTCTCCCCCATAGTGGCCAATGGGGTGATTTTGTAATAAATGTACATAAATTCAGCTTTCCACCTGATTATTTGACTTTGAATAATTAAAGCTCAAAATTATTCTAACAGGTGCGGACTGTGTTACTGATCATGTTATGCTGAGATATAGATTAAGGATTTGCAGATGAAAACAGCACTGCAGGACGGGTGTGAAGCCACCGCGGAAGCGAAACACTAGTGCACTGAAAGGACAAAAGAAGCAGGAAGAATTTACACAGGAAATGGATGAAAACTTAAAAGACTGGGACTGCAACAACTCAGAGAATGACATAGGAGAGAAATGGGCAACACTGAAGGATACAGTGTATCAGACGGCGAGTGATGTTTTAGGCCACCCTGAGAGGAAACATCAAGATTGGTTTGATGAGCATGATGAACATCTGAAGAAACTACTAGAAGCAAGGAATACAGCTAGACAGGAAAATCTACAGTGTAACACAAGGTCAAAGAATAAGAAACATTCAAAGGCTCAGAGTGAGCTGCAGAAGTACACCAGAGAGATGAAGTCCAACTGGTGGGATGAAAAAGCGGAGAACCTTCAAACTGCAGCAGACATGAAGGACATGAAAACATTCTTCACAGGTTTGAGAGAAATCTACGGCCCTAAACCAAGAGGATTGATCCAACTAAAGGCTAAGGATGGTGAAATGGTTTTGCAGGAGAAAGACAAGATCCTGGACAGATTTGCAAACCACTTTGACCAGCTACTGAACAACCCTGGAGATCTCACTGAAGAGGCTAAAGAAGCTCTAGTGCAGCGACCAGTTGTATCAAGTCTGGAAGAACCACCAAATCTTGATGAACAGTGCGGAGTCGTCTGTTTCTCTACCCATAAACCTGCTACGCCAACCTTCAAGCTTCCCTGCCTCATTGTGTGCTTCCACATCGGCTTCCAAGCTATCGCTACTCCTTGTCCGGGCCTGCGCCTTCCGGACCAACCATCTACCAAGGAAGCCACCACTATTCCTCCTCACCCTGTCAGCTTTCCCTGTGCACAGGCGGAGAGCCGTGGCGGCGGACTCCTCTCTCCCTGGCGGCAGATTCATCTGCCTCCCACACCGGCATTCAGCTCTCCAGCCACCTGCGGGCACTATCCTCCTGGCTGCAGCTTCAGCGTTAACCTGGGCTACTCCCCACCATCTCAGACAGTTAGCACTATTCCATCTAAAGTGCCTTCCGGGCCTAAAACTGCTATTAATGCCCTCTGTCTCTTCCTAGGGTTGCCAGGTCGCATGGTGCTCTGCTTGCCCCAGCTGATTTGCCTGCTGACACTACACTTACATAACCCTGCATACACGCACCCACTCACGTCCACTATATCAATAAAACAGTTAATTGTATCTGCCCTGAGCCGTGTCTGCTTTGAGGGTCATTAGAACCATGTCAGCAAGACTCCGCCAGAGTGACCCAGCAGACAGTGCACTAGCACGCAGGATGAGCAACTTAGAGACTCGGGTAGATCAGTTAGCCTATCAACAGCAGGTGATGCTTACACAGTTAGCCCACATAACAGACAGGCTAGATTGTGTGGTTAGCCCACAAGGTTTCCCTGCAGCCTCAGCTAGCTCCTCTGCTCCCGCTAGTTCCACCGCTAGCCCGATCATTAGTCAGCCTACTCCGGGCCCTGCTTGTCGGCTTACTCCCGTCCCGACTCCCACCCGTTTTAGTGGCAAATTGGGGGAGGCCAGGGGGTTTCTCATGCAATGCGACATTGTATTCCAACGGGTACCCGGGGATTTTCCCACTGACCAGAGTTGCATAGGTTATGTGATTAATTTGTTAGAGGGACGGGCCCTGGCTTGGACATATGCGGTGATGGCTAGGGCTAATTATGCTTCGCTAACATACACTCAGTTTGTGAATGAGTTTCAGGAGGTGTTCGGCCACTTGGACTGCAAAGACGTGCTTACCTCTTGGTTGTTAAATCTCCCGCAGGGGTCTAAAGCCATCGCCGCCTACGCTGTGGACTTCCGGGTCGTGGCCACGGAGGTTGGGTGGGAGGATGCCTCTCTATGTAGTATTCTCATCAGAAGCCTAAGCTCTAACCTACGGGATGAGCTGGCCCGTTTGGAGAAGCCCTCTATGCTGCATGAGATCCTGGCTATCAGTATCTCCCTGGCTATCAGTATCGACAACAGACTAAGGGAGTGGGCAGCCGAACGGAGGACTTCCGGTCGCTCAGGCGGTCTGGCTTGCCACTCCCTACAGTTCCCCCTGCTGGCCTTCCCATCTGCTGATTCCCCGGAAGATCAGGAACCTATGGTTATGGGTGGGTTTAAACTATCATCCATGGAGAGACAGCGCCGCCGGGAGTTGGGGTTGTGCATTTATTGTGGGACCGAGGAGCATGAGCTTGAGTCCTGTCCGAAACGGCCAAAATGGGGAGTCCGTGCGTGGCAGTAGAGGGTCTCACGGACTTAACCTGCAGTAATCCCCTCACCCGTTTCTTGATCCCCATTCATTTCAATTATGGACATAAGGAGATAAACACACATGCACTCATTGATTCAGGGACTGAGCAGAGCTTTATTTCAGGGAGCCTGGCAACCCAGTTGGGGCTTCCCACGCAGCCATTAGAGAACCCACTCAGACTCATAGCTCTGTCTAAGGCTCCGTTGGCCACGGTCACTCACCGGACCGCCCTAGTGTCAGTCATTATATCAGGCAACTATCAGGAAGAGTTAAGGCTGTATGTTTTACCAGTGTCGTCCACTCCGGTCATCCTTGGCTATCCCTGGCTTCACCTACACAACCCCTCGATTGACTGGCGTTCGGGGTGTGTGGTTTCCTGGAGTTCGTTTTGCCTGAGTGCCTGTTTGCAGTCTGCTGCATGCTCGCCTGCTGTGCCTCTGGGTGCACCTGCCTCTCCTCCTCCCGACCTGTCTAAAGTACCATCTGAGTATCACAATTTAGGGGCCGTTTTCAGCAAATCCCAGGCCCTTTCCCTTCCCCCTCACCGCCCGTATGATTGTGCAATCAACCTCCGGGCCAGTGCTCTGCTTCCATTTAGCAGACTGTACAACCTGTCTGCTCCGGAGCACGCGGTTATGGACACTTACATCAAGGAGTCCCTGAGTTCGGGCATAAAAAGACCTTCTTCATTGTCGGTGGGGGAGGGGTTTTTTTGTCGGGAAGAAGGATGGTTCTCTTAGGCCATGCATAGACTTTCATGAACTCAATAACATAACCATCAAAGACAAATGCACTCTCCCTCTCATCAACTCTGCATTTGACTCCCTCCAGGGGTCTGTTGCTTCACAAAGTTAGACCTGCGCAATGCCTATCATCTGGTGCGGATATGGGAGGGGGATGAGTGGAATACGGCCTTTTGGACCCCTAGTGGGCATTTTGAACACTTGGTCATGCCGTTCGGGCTGACCAATGCCCCAGCCATCTTCCAACATCTAATTAATGATGTTCTGAGAGACTTTTTGGGCACATTTGTGTTTGTATACCTGGATGACATTCTCATCTTTTCACAGTCCATGGAGGAACATCGCGTGCACGTCAGGCGGGTTCTGCAGTGACTGCTGGAGAATAAGCTCTTTGTAAAGGCGGAGAAGCGCGAGTTCCATGTTTCTTGGACCTCCCTCCTTGGCTTCATCATCGCCCACAAGGAGATCATCCCTGACCCAGCTAAGGTGAAGGTGGTGGTGGAGTGGACCACCCCCTCGTCTAGGAAGCAGCTTCTACAGTTCCTGGGGTTCGCTAATTTCTACTGCCATTTCGTGCAGAACTACAGCCGCATTGCCCTACCCCTGACCAACCTAACATCCACCAAGGTGCCCTTTCGATGGACAAAGGAGGCGGACGCGGCTTTTTCTCTCCTGAAGGACAAGTTCTCGTCCTCGCCTATACTGACGCAGGTGGACCCCGCTCTCCAATGCCTAGTGGAAGTAGATGCCTCGGACTCGGGATTCGGGGCCGTCTTGTCCCAGCACTCCCCGGTGGACGGCAAGATATGCCTCTGCGCATACTCCTCCCGTCGCTTATCCCCAGCAAAGTGCAACTATGACATCGGCAACAGGGAGCTGCTGGTGGTCAAACTCGCTTTGGAGGAGTGGGGTCACTGGTTGGAGAGTGCTTCTCAGCCGTTCATCGTCTGGACTGACCACAAAAATCTGGAGTACCTCGGGACAGCTAAGCGTCTGAACGCTTGACAGGCCCGCTGGTCTCTCTTCTTCGGACATTTCAACTTCACCATTACTTACCGCCCTGGGTCGAAGAATACTAAACCGGATGCCCTGTCTCATCAGTTTGCCCTGGAGACTGCGGAGATGGCCAAACATCCCATTCTTCCCTCATCGTGTGTGGTGGGCGCCCTCTCCTGGGGTATTAAGGACAAAGTCTTGAGGGCACAGTCTGACGAGGCCGACCGGGGGGGGGGGGGCAGCAGGGAGGTTGTTTGTTCCTTCGGCCATCCGGGGGGAGGTCATTCAGTGGGGTCATGCGTCCAAGTTTGCCTGCCACTCAGGAAGGGCGTGCACGGTGGCTCTCCTCCAGAGGAAGTTTTGATGGCTGTCTCTCCAGAAGGACGTGGGGGATTACATCCGAGCCTGCCCTCAGTGTGCGACTGGCAAGACATCCTCTTCTCCACCTGCCGGGCTGCTTCACCCCCTTCCCATCCTGGGCAGGCCATGATCGCACGTGGCATTGGACTTTGTCACCGGTCTCCCCACATCCAATCACTTCACTACTATCCTCACACTGGTTGACAGGTTTTCCAAGGCTGCCCATTTCATCCCTCTGCGGGGACTGCCCACGGTTAAGATGACGGCTGACCTCCTGGTCCAGCACGTGGTTAGGCTGCACGGCATCCCTCGGGACATCGTCTCCTATTGAGGACCCAGTTTGTCTCCAGGGTCTGGAGGTCTTTCTGTGCTGCACTGGGGGCAACGGCAAGTTTGTCATCTGGATACCATCTGCAAACCAACGGGCAGTGCGAGCGAGCCAACCACAAGGTGGAGACAGTGCTGCGATGCATCGCGACCTCTAATCCATCATCATGGAGCACACACCTCCCCTAGATTGAATACGCACATAACACTGCTGTATCAACTGCCATCGGCACGTCCCCCTTCAAGGCCTCGTTGGGTTATAATCCCCCGCTGTTCCCTGAGGAGGAGGGAGACATCGCCGTTTCTTCTGTTCATGCCCACGTGAGGCATTGCCGGCGGATCTGGAAGACAACCAGGGCAGCACTTTAGCGGATGGCGGAACGTAACACCTCGGTGGCCAACCGGTGCAGGATCCTGGCTCCCACCTACCGGGTGGGTCAGCAGGTATGGTTGTCCACCAAACACATTAACCTGAAGGCTGAAAATAGGAAGACATCACAACGGTTCATTGGACCCTGTCCCATCAGCTGGATTATTAACCCTGTGTCTGTGCGCCTGACTCTCCCCCCTTCCCTCCGCATCTGTCTGACCTTTCATGTGTCACAGGTGAAGCCCGTCTGTTCCAGCCCTTTGTGTCCTCCTCCCAGGTCTCCACCTCCAACCCAGCATGGCCAGTCACCGCCATCTTGGATGTTCGTCGCCGGAGTCGTGGCCTGCAGTACTTGGTGGACTGGGAGGGTTTCGGGCCGGTGTGGAGGTCCTGGGTGCATCCCTCCTTTGTGCTGGACAAGCAGCTCATCAGGGACTTCCATCGGACGCACCCGGGAAGGTTGGAACGCACACCGAGAGGCGTGTCATGGGGGGGGGTATTGTCATGGCCACCAATCTGTTGCACCTGTGTGCGCACCTGCCTGCCATCTTCCTCTGCCTATTTATACCATCAGGTCCAGTGCTTGGGGCGGAGTCGTCTGTTTCTCTACCCATAAACCTGCTACGCCAACCTTCGAGCTTCCCTGCCTTGTTGTATGCTTCCACATTGGCTTCCAAGCCATTGCTACTCCTTGTCCGGGCCTGTGCCTTCCGGACCAACCATCTACCAAGGAAGCCACCACTACTCCTCGTCACCCTGTCAGCTTCCCCTGTGCACAGGCGGAGATCCGTGGCGGCGGACTCCTCTCAGCCTGGCGGCAGATTCATCTGCTTCCCACACCAGCATTCAGCTCTCCAGCCACCTGCAGACACTATCCTCCTGGCTGCAGTTTCAGCACTAACCTGGGCTACTCTCCACCATCTCAGACAGTAAGCACTATTCCATCTAAAGTGCCCTCCGAGCCTAAAACCGCTATTAATGCCCTCTGTCTCTTCCTATGGTTGCCAGGTTGTATGGTGCTCTGCTCGCCCCAGCTGATTTGCCTGCTGACACTACACTTACATAACCCTGCATACACGCACCCACTCCCGTCCACTATATCAATAAAATGGTTAATTGTATCTGCCTTGAGTCGTTTCTGCTTTGTGGGTCATTAGAACCATGTCAAAGAGTAAGACATCGATAAAGGTAGCAAGAGAAATGGTCTTTGTCGACGACAGTGCTGTAGTTGCACACAGTGCGTAAGATATGCAATCTTTAGTGGAGAAATTTGCAAGAGCAGCTAGCCAATTCAGCCTCAAAATCAACATCAAGAAGACAGAGTGCCTTTATCAACCACCAAAGTTCCAGTTATCAACATCACTACCAGAAGAGATCAGCATTGGTACAGAGCCACTAGTCAAGTGTAAGACTTTCAAGTATAAAGTATAAAGTTCTTTGACTTCTCCAGTGCTTTCAACACCATCCAACTGATGATCCTGAAGGACAAGCTGCTGTGCGCAGGGGTGGGCCAGCACCTGTCATCATGGATCCTGGACTACCTCACTAACCGGCCTCAGTTTGTGAGAACCCAGGATTGTGTGTCCAACACGATCATCGGTAGCACGGGGGCCCCTAAGGGAACGGTTTTGGCTCCCTTCCTGTTCACCCTTTATACTGCGGACTTCTCACACAACACAACACACTGCCATCTGCAGAAGTTCTCTGATGACTCTGCGAGTGTTGGCCTCATCTCCAACAGAGATGAAGCTGAGTACAGGGGGCTTATCCAGGACTCCATGGACTGGTGCCATCGGAACTGCCTCCAGATCAACGCGAGGAAAACTAAGGAGTTGGTGGTGGACTGCCGCAGGCAAGGACAACCCCTCACAGCACCAGTAAATATACAGGGAACAGACATCGAGATGGTGACATCCTATAAGTACCTGGATGTTCATCTGAACAATAAACTAGACTGGTCACACAATACTGACGCACTCTACAAGAAGGGACAGCGCAGGCTGTTCCTACTGAGGAGACTCAGGTCTTTTGGTGTACAAAGGGCGCTGCTGAAGACATTCTACGACACGGTGGTGGCATCAGCCATCACTTTTGGAGTGGTCTGCTGGGGCAGTGGCATTACAGCAACTGATAGGAAGAGACTGAGCAAACTGATCAAGAAAGCTAGCTCTCTCCTGGGGCAGCGCCTTGACCCAGTGGAAGAGATAGGAGAGAGAAGGATGGTGGCTAAACTGTCATCTCTGCTGGAGTCCGAGTTCCACCCTATGCAGGACATACTGAATGCACTGAGGAGCTCATTTAGCAGCAGACTACATCATCCTAGGTGCACAACCGAGAGGTTTCGCAGGTCCTTCCTACCTACGGCTGTCAGACTGTACAACCTAAGCAGGGCTGCTCGCAGAGATAGCAAAAAGACGTGACAACCTAATAGTTTTGAATGCAAAAGACGCAATAGACTTACACAATGGTCCCCTCCAGCATACAACTAGGAAAATACCGGCCACTATGGAGGGTGAGAACATGTATGGGTACATAATCATACCATGTAGGATAACTAAGTAGACGGTTGTGCTGTTTCATTCCATCTAGCTACAATGCTCCGCACTGTGTGTGTTTATATATTTACATATTTATTCCATCTAGCTACAATGCTCAGCACTGTGTTTATATACTTACATATTTATTCCATCTAGCTACAATGCTCCGCACTGTGTTTATATATATATTTATATATTTACTCTATCTAGCAACAATGCTCCACACTGTGTGTTTATATATTTACATATTTATTCCATCTAGCTACAATGCTCCGCACTGTGTGTGTTTATATATCTACATATTTATTCCATCTAGCTACAATGCTCCGCACTGTGTGTTTATATATTCATATATCTATTCCATCTAGCTACAATGCTCCGCACTGTGTGTTTATATATCTACATATTATTCCATCTAGCTACAATGCTCCACACTGTGTGTGTTTATATATTTACATATTTATTCCATCTAGCTACAATGCACCGTACTGTGTGTGTTTATATATCTACATATTTATTCCATCTAGCTACAATGCTCCGCACTGTGTGTTTATATACTCATATATTTATTCCATCCAGCTACAATGCTCCGCACTGTGTTTATATATTTATATATCTATCCCATCTAGCTACAATGCTCCGCACTGTGTGTCTATATATATATATATATACACTACCGTTCAAAAGTTTGGGGTCACCCAGACAATTATTTTGTGTTTTCCATGAAAAGTCACACTTATTTACCTCCATGAGTTGTAAAATGAATAGAAAATATAATCAAGACATTGACAAGGTTAGAAATAATGATTTGTATTTGAAATAATAATTTTTTCCTTCAAACTTTGCTTTCGTCAAAGAATCCTCCATTTGCAGCAATTACAGCTTTGCAGACCTAACATGATTGCACAAGGGTTTTCTAATCATCCATTAGCCTTCTGAGGCAATGAGCAAACACACTGTACCATTAGAACACTGGAGTGATAGTTGCTGGAAATGGGCCTCTATACACCTATCTAGATATTGCACCAAAAACCAGACATTTGCAGCTAGAATAGTCATTAACCACATTAGCAATGTATAGAGTGTGTTTCTGATTAGTTTAAAGTTATCGTCATTGAAAAAAAATGCTTTTCTTTCAAAAATAAGGAAATTTCTAAGTGACCCCAAACTTTTGAACGGTAGTGTATATATATTTATATTTATATGTACATATGTATACTTGCTGCTCTTGTTTTTTTCTCTTGCCTTCTGATTGTTGCTCTGAGTGTTGCTATCCCTGTGCTGTTGCAATCCTGGAATTTCCCCATTGTGGGACTAATAAAGGCTTATCTTATCTTATCTTATCTTATCTCAGGAGTACTGTTTCAGAGAATGCTAGGCTGGAGGATGAACTATCTCTTAGAATGGGAAGAGCGAGCGCTGTGTTTGGAAACTTGAGGGAGAGACTGTGAAACAATCGACATATGTCTATCCATGTGAAATGCAAAGTGTACAGCGCGACAGTACTGGCTATTCTATTGTACGGTGCTGAAACTTGGACTGTCTACAGGGTGCAGGTAAAGAAACTCCATGCGTACATGATGAGACACCTTCGAGTCACAATGAACATCTCATGGAAAGACAAGATAACCAATATAGAAGTGCTGAAAAGAGCTGGTCTACCATCAATGGAGGACATGTTAATACAGATGAACCTGAGATGACTCGGACATGTTGAGAGGATGGATCACCAGCGTCTCCCTCGGCAGTAACTACTCACAGTTATGCGAGGGCAAACGCAATCAGGGTAGACCAAGGCTCAGATTTAAAGACACTGTAAAAAGAAACCTGAAGAAGCTGGATATAGACAGGAGTTCCTGGCAGCGGAAGGCGAAGGACAGAGCTGCATGGAGGAATCTGATCAGACCTAAATGAAACAGTCATTGTCACCCACGACAGACTGCTATGATGATGATGATGCTGAGTGCAAGGATGGTTCCTCACCTCCTCCAAGGACTTTGAGACACAGAGAAGGCCTCATGGTACAGCTTTGTTTATGCTTCACCTCTGCTCTGCGCATCTATGATGTGTGAAGCGCATCTATGATGTGTGTAGCTTTGGTCAAGGTCTGTGCATATGCAGCTGTATATATGCTTCAATTTTTTGCTAGGTCAAGCGCCATCTGCAGTTTCACCCCAGTCCAGCAGGTAGCGCAAATGTGCTGGCATACCAGTTTGTTCAACGACTATGCAAAACAGAAGCAAGAGCCATACATATTAGCATCAATAATGGCGACTGCATGTATAGGTGCCAACTGGAGTGGTGGCCTAGTTGGTAGAGCATCTGCCCCACAACCAGGAAGTCATGGGTTCAAATCCCGGCCCGGTCATACCAAAGACCATGTGAAAAATGGTACTTTCTGCCTTCTAGCTTGGTGCTCAGCATAATAGAATGAGGAAAGGAAAGTTAACCACAGCGCTACCAGAGGACTGACCCCTCACTGTAGCTTTCACTACTCACAGTAGCTGTGTGGCCTAGGGTCAGTGAAACGGAGATAAGCGCCTCCCCATACCCCACATTCTGTGGAAGGGGATGTATAGGTGAGAAGAGGAGCTCCTATGTTTACTACCTTTAGTGGAAGAAGCAGCTAAAAAAAGAAACTGGAGCACATATAATAGTCTGTTTCTTCTTTGTGCTTATTTTAAAATCCCAAACATATAATTATTACTTGATATTTATATTTCAAGCTGAACTAGTTTTAAAAGATTGACTCATTTAAAGTGGAAAAAATATAAATATCTGTTATTTTTACAACCCATTTGGTGCAGGTGACATTTTCTGCCCTTAGGACCATGAGTGTGAGGTTGTTTTTTTTTAATCTGACAGTGCAAAAAAAAAAATTAAAAAATGCATGAAAATCAATGTTGCTGCCAATCATTGATCCATCTCAGGGCCTAATAATAATAATAATAATAATAATAATAATAATAATAATAATAATCAAATACTCATTGAAATGTATTTTACTAAACACAACAACCACTGAAAGAAATGATGTAGGCTTTTCAAGTCAAAACAGTAGTTGTATCTTATACACATCTCGGATGTCTTACACCCAAACCCTGGTCAAGGGGTCAAAGGTCAAAGTTCAAAGTTAACATTGCAGTTGCCCTATGGTAAATGCTACATTTACTATTTGTCAACGCTGAGTACCCCTCCAGGGCAGAATTCAGGGCCCAATCGCTGGACATAAAGTTTTAAAGTTTTATTTTGAGCTGGTCAACCCCGACACAGCTCGAGGGCTCAAAACACAAGACTTAATAAGAGTCCAAATAATATTAAACTTTGCAGGAGTATATATGAGGCAAGGCAATAACAAAATACATGACCTGAAGCATGTAATCACGCCGAATGACAATTAAGAGCACCAGACAGAATAAAGGCCGACATGGGTTAAAATAAGGCAACGGGTGATCAATCAATATCAAACAGGTGTGGACACTAATTAAGACTAACAACTGACACATGGGTAG
This sequence comes from Pholidichthys leucotaenia, assembly GCA_020510985.1. Lineage (NCBI taxonomy): Eukaryota > Metazoa > Chordata > Actinopteri > Cichliformes > Pholidichthyidae > Pholidichthys > Pholidichthys leucotaenia. The sequence goes on from CM035848.1 coordinate 153,637,242, forward strand.
AACAGTGATGACAGATATGGGAAAACAGGATGGGCAGGGCAACACATACAGTCACTGACAGAGAACGCACCAAAATACAAACAGGGGATAAGGGAGACAAGACCAAGCCAATCATAAGATAAGATAAGATAAGATAAGCCTTTATTAGTCCCACAACGGGGAAATTCCAGGATTGCAACAGCACAGGGATAGCAACACTCAGAGCAACAATCAGAAGGCAAGAAAAAAACAAGCAAGCAAGAGCAGCTAATATACATATGTACATATTACTATAAAATATATATATATACACACACACACAGACACACAGTGCAGAGCATTGTAGCTGGATGAATATATAAACACACAGTGCAGAGCATTGTAGCTAGATGGAATAAATATGTAAATATATAAACACCCACAGTACGGATCATAATGATGATAATCATAATTAACTGAGAGTCGGGCAGGGAAAACACATGAGACCTAATGAAATGAACAAAGAATAATACCACCAAAACCCATGATAACCATAATCGACCTAATGGCCCATAATAATAATAATAATAATGACAACCCAGAAAAACAATGACAATGATAAACACAGAAAATAAGAATAAACATAAAGCGTGAGCATGGCCCTCTGCCCATGCACAGATCTTAACATTATTACTATAAAACAAGTAAAGCTAGGGCCACCAAACCTGGGATACAGGTTCACCTTGGAATCCTGACCTCTGACTATGGATTTGAGGTCAAAAGGTCAAAGGTCAAGGTTAGCAATGCATAGTGCAGTATTACTATAAAACGAGTAAACCTAGGATTACCAAACCTGGTCCACAGTTTAACCTTGGGATGCTGACCTCAGACTATGGATTTGGGGTCAAAAGGTCAAAGGTCAAGGTTAACATTCCCATGCCTTATTACTGCACAACAAGTAAAGTAAGGGTTACCAAACTTGGTACACAGGTTCATCCTGTGACCCTGAAGTGTGACTATGGTTTTGGGATTTTGGGAACATCAAAATGGCTTATAAACTATACAGTATATCTCATCAGCAAAGAAAGCTAGGTTCACCAGACTTGCTACATAGAGTCACCTTGGGATCCTGACCTCTAACTATGGGCTTGGGGTCAAAAGGTCACAGGTCAAGGTTAGCATTTTTTTATGCCTTATTACTGTACAACGAGTAAAGCTAGGGCCAACAAACCTGGTACACAGGTTCACCTTGGGATCCTGACCTCTGACTATGGTTTTGGGGTCAAAAGGCCAAAGGTCAAGGTTAACATTCCTTATGCCTTTTTTACTGTATAACGAGTAAAGTTAGGGTCACCAAACTTGGTACACAGGTTCACTCTGTGACCCTGAAGTGTGACTATGTTTTTGGGACTGTAAGGTCAAAGGTCAACATCAAAATGGCTTATAAACTATATGTCAACACCAAAGAAAGCTGCAGTCACCAAACTTGCTACACAGGTTCACCTTGGGATCCTGACCTCTGACTATGGATTTGGGGTCAAAAGGTCACAGGTCAAAGTTATCATTTCTTCTGCTTGATTACTGTACAACAAGTAAAGCTAGGGCCACCAAACCTGGTACACAGGTTCACCTTGGGATCCTAACCCAGTATGTTTACAAAATTTCACTGTTTTTACTTGGAAAAAAAAAAACTAAAATAATTTCCATAAAATACGTTTCAATAAGAATTTGTTTATCATTATTGCTATTATTACTATTATTATTATTATTATTATTATTATTATTATTATTAGGCCCTGATATGGATCAGTGATTGGCAGCAGCATTGATTTTCATGCACTGTTTATTTTTTTTTTTTTTTTGCAGTGTTGGATTTAAAAAAAAAACCTCTCACACTTATGGTCCTAAGGGCAGAAAATGTCACCTAATTAAATCGGCTGTAAAAATTAATATATATTAATGTTTTTTTTCTACTTTAAATGAGTCAGTCTTTTAAAACCGGTCCAGCTTTAAATATAAATATCAAATAATGAATATATATTTGAAATTTTAAAACTCTTTTAAAGGGTTAAAATTTCAAAAATATACACATTATTTGATATTCATATTTCAGGCTAAAGTACAGTCATTTGAAAAAATTAGGACACCCTATGAAATATGAAAGCCTGTGTGCTTTTTTAACACATTTGGACATGTGGATATTTAATATCAATTTTAACAACACTGAGAGCTTCAAGTAATATCCATCCATCCATCCATCTTCTACCACTTTTCTGGAGGTCTGGGTGGTGGAGGCAGCAGTTCAAGCAGAGAAGCCCAGACTCCAGCTCTTCAGAGGGGATACCAAGGCATTCCCAGACCAACTGGGAGACGTAGTCTCTCCAGTGAGTCCTGGATCTGTCCCGGGGTCTCCTCCCGGTGGGACGTGCCCAAAACACCTCAAGTGGGAGGCACATCATCCTGATCAGATGCCCAAACCACCTTTAGAATTACATTTTACTTTTTAAAATTTTCTGTAAAATGTAATTCTAAACAGATGCAATTTCTGGTGAGGAATAAATTAGGGCAACCTTACATTTATTCCCACTGAAAATGGCTAAAATCACACACAGGTGTATCACATGAATTGCACATGATTAGGACATTGTTACTCAGCATTTTGAAGGAGGATTGTCCTATTTAAACCTCACACATTTAGTTTGGTGTGTTCCTGACTGTTGAAGTGAGAGTGAACACCATGGTGAGATCAAAAGAGCTGTCTGAGTCCTTCAGAAAGAAGACTGTAGCAGCTTATGAGTCTGGTCAGGGATTTAAAAAGATCTCAAAAGAATTTGAAATCAGCCATTCCACTGTCTGGAAAATAGCCTACAAGTGGAGGACTTTCAAAACAACTGCCAACATGCCCAGGTTTGGCCATCCAAACAAGTTCACCCCAAGAGCAGACTGCAAGATGCTAAAAGAAGTCTCCAAAAACCCTAAAATGTCATCACGGGACCTACAGCAGTGCTCTTGCTAATGTTGATGTGAAAGTGCATGCCTCTATAATCGGAGAGAGACTGTACAAGTTTGACTTGCATGGGAGGCGTGCAAGGAGGAAACCTTTGCTCTCAAAAAGAAACGAAGGCCAGACTGAAGTTTGCCAGAGACAATATAGACAAAGACCTGGGGACTCATGTACAAAGACCGGTGTGGATTTCCTACTGAAAGATGACATACGTTTAAATCAAGAAAACGCCGTAAGCAAAAATAAATTCAGATGTATGAAACAGTGCGTATGCAGGAATTTAAGCACATTTCCTTTGTACATCCCAATCTACTTGAAATTGAGTGGACGTGAGGAAACACTGGACTCCTCCCTTGACACACCTCCATTTGAATATGCAATTACACGCAAATAGACACATATATACAAGCGCTGCACGTTTGATTCTCCTGTATCCACGATCAAAAATAATGGATTTCATGGAATTTCATGGACTGTGAGTTGGAGGTGCTCCTGAATGAGGCAGAGGCATGTAAAAACGATTTGTTTGGCATGCTGTCCTCTGGCATTAGTGCCGGATACAGGTAATTCAATAGCCTGCTCACAGCCCTTTAAGATTAATTCACTGTTTTCTTTTCTGACAGGAATTAAAAGGAGATGTCTGTTTATCCTTGACATGTTTTGACTGACGTCTGAAGTCATCCTCAGAAGCGTCAGCTGATCGCTGTGATTTGTGACAAGCTAGGTTGATCAGCTGGTTGAATTAAAGGAAAACAATCACGAAAAAGATGATATGAACCTATTTAGTGGGTAGCCATTGTCACCTGTCAGTTGAAAGCAGATCATATTAGACTTGACAAGTACACATTTTATGTCCAAAATGCAAATCTCATCCTTTATAGTTACAGTATCTCACAAAAGTGAGTACACCCCTCACATTTTTGTAAATATTTCATTATATCTTTTCATGGGACAACACTGAAGATATGACACTTTGATACAATGTAAAGCAGTCAGTGTACAGCTTGTATAACTGTAAACTTGCTGTCCCTCAAAATAACTCAACACACAGCCATCAATGTCTAAACCGCTGGCAACAAAAGTGAGTACACCCCAAAGTGAAAATGTCCAAATTGTGCCCAATTAGCCATTTTCCCTCCCTGCTGTCATGTGACTCATTAGTGTTACAAGGTCTCAGGTGTGAATGGGGAGCAGGTGTGTTAAATTTGGTGTTATCGCTCTCATACTCTCATACTGGTCACTGGAAGTTCAACATGGTACCTATGGCAAAGAACTCTCTGAGGATCTGAAAAAAAGAATTGTTGCTCTACATAAAGACGGCCTAGGCTATAAGAAGATTGCCAACACCCTGAAACTGAGCTGCAGCATGGTGGCCAAGACCATACAACGGTTTAACAGGACAGGTTCCACTCAGAACAGGCCTCGCCATGGTCGACCAAAGAAGTGTACGTGCTCAGCGTCATATCCAGAGGTTGTCTTTTGAAAATAGATGTATGAGTGCTGCCAGCATTGCTGCAGAGGTTGAAGGGGTGGGGGGGTCAGCCTGTCAGTGCTCAGGCCATACGCCACACACTGCAACAAATTGGTCTGCATGGCTGTTGTCCCAGAAGGAAGCCCCTTTTAAAGATGATGCACAAGAAAGCCCGCAAACAGTTTGCTGAAGACAAGCAGACTAAGGACATGGATTACTGGAACCATGTTCTGTGGTCTGATGAGACCAAGATAAACTTATTTGGTTCAGATGGTGTCAAGCATGTGTGGTAGCAACCAGGTAAGGAGTACAAAGACAAGTGTGTCTTGCCTACAGTCAAGCATGGTGGGGGGAGTGTCATGGTTTGGGGCTGCATGAGTGCTGCCGGCACTGGGGAGCTACAGTTCATTGAGGGAACCATGAATGCCAACATGTACTGTGACATACTGAAGCAGCGCATGATCCCCTCCTTCAGAAACTGGGCCTTAGGGCAGTATTCCAATGTGATAATGACCCCAAACACACCTTCAAGATGACCACTGCCTTGCTAAAGAAACTGAGGGTAAAGGTGATGGACTGGCCAAGCATGTCTCCAGACGTAAACCCTATTGAGCATCTGTGGGGCACCCTCAAACAGAAGGTGGAGGAGCACAAGGTCTCTAACATCCACCAGCTCTGTGATGTCGTCATGGAGGAGTGGAAGAGGATTCCAGTGGCAACCTATGAAGCTCTAGTGAACAAGCGCATGCACAAGTGAGTTAAGGCAGTGCTGGAAAATAATGGTGGCCACACAAAACATAGAGACTTTGGGCACAATTTGGACATTTTCACTTGGGGTGTACTCACTTTTGTTGACCAGCGGTTTAAACGTTAATGGCTGTGTGTTGAGTTATTTTGAGGGGGCAGCAAATTTGACACTGTTATACAAGCTGTACACTACATTGTATCAAAGTGTCATATCTTCATTGTTGTCCCATGAAAAGACAAAATAAAATATTTACAAAAATGTGAGGGGTGTACTCACTTTTGTGAGATACTGTATACGATGATGATGATGATGATGGATTGAGCCGTCGCCAACGACAGATCTCCTGCCTTCTGGCTGCATTAAATTGTAAGGGGGTGCTTGGTGCGTGATGACTGATGCATATCGCAATCGGGACAGATATACATAATTGGCAGAGACGATTGGGGGCTTGGTAGAATGCTCTGAAACTGTAATCAGCCAAAAAAAAAAGGCAGTTTAATGGTAAAACTCATCTTAATTTGGGTCATGTTTTCAAAGCAGCTGGTTAAAAAATGCTAACTAGCCTGGAGGATAACTTAGGCCAGAGAATCCTGATTGGCTCAACACTACAGACATACGCCATGCATAGTTACGTCACCAAAAAACCCCTGTCTAAACTCGCCTTTTTCCAGGGGGCAGGGCTTAACCTCTTGCACTCCGGGATACCGCGGGTGGTCACGTCTCTGCGTCCTAGGGCGCACTGAAAAAAAAAAGCTGCATTTCCGTTCTTCCACTACAGACACAGCCGCGAACAGAAAGCCAAAGGAGTGCTTTGATTGGTTTAGATTTGATTGACCTCTCATTCAACTAATAAGAGCCTTGAATTGGGTTTCTGAAACCTTGAAGAACCAATGACTGAAAACCTAGCAAGAAGGACCCGCCTACCAATGGCTGCGAATATAGCGAGCCAATTGAAGCAGAGAAGTTCGACAATTGAAAGCGTACGTCCCGTGCGTAAAATCTGTTTTGTGTAAGCCGCTGGGTGACACACACGTGTTTGCCAGTCTTTTTTTCTTACTACTGTTCTTATTTGTTTTGAAAAATCGTTCACCAAAACCGCAATCATGGAAGCGCAAAACCGCAATAATGGAATCATGGTTTGACTGGGTCCCGTGACCAGAACCACGAGTCGTAACAAGCGGACCAGCGTCATGTTCGTCTGACAATGAGGAAGAGAAGTTCGCCAGCGACACTGCTGTTGTGGACAGGTAAATGTTATAAGCTAAATTATTCTTTATCCCTGAAAATTGTAATCAAAATGACTTTTGACCGATCGGTAAATTACAACTGTGCGTCATCACCACATGACAGATCAGTCCGTGCGCCGCGTTCGGACCGTGAAGGCTGCCCCCCCCCTGCTACTCTTCTGTAGCGGATTGCAGATATTTTAGTACAACTGTGCGTAGTAGACCGCGGCGCACCGTCCCCGCGGTCCGTCATGTAGCGATGGGCGATGTCCGTCCTCTGTAGCGGGGGTGGGGGGGTGGGTGGGAGTTATTATCTTCTACATTACAGATATTTTAGTATAATTTTTATTGCACTGTAGGTTATTTTTTCTTGTAAAAAAAAGCCACACATTTTTTACGTGGCATGCTTCTTTGTGTGTGGGGGCTTGTTTGTTCATTCATTCATTCATGAATGAATAAACAACACCCCCCCTACACACACACACACAGCCCTGAGTGTCACCTTTCATTAGAGCCCAAGATCAAGCTTCTATATTGAATCATTCAAAAGTTACAGACGTTTTTCCAAACTGTGCCATTTGGCACAGTTCAAAAACGCCTGGGAACAACCTGAGGAAAAAGCTGTGTAATACATTCATTTTTTGTGGTATTGTTACAAAATTTTGACCTCAGCTGGATAACACTTGGTTCTACATTTCTGTTGCATTTTCCAGCCCGGATCTGACAGCTGTGTGTTATTTGCAAGCATTTGTATCCAAAAAAAAAAACCCAGGCGAAATTTATTTTCTTCAAGTTCAGTATGTTTAGATGACTGTTACTCAGTGGCAGGAGCACTTAGAGAGATTATGATTGTTTTGCCAAAAAATTCAAAGTGTTTTCTTTTAAATGAGACCAATCCCATGAAAATGCTGCAAAGGGTTGAAGAACAGGTTTTGATTTACTTTGGGTACGTTATTTTTAGGCGTTTTAGGGAAATTGACCAGAGTGCAAGGGCTTAAGTGAAATTTTAAAGCAAAAAAAAAAAACAAAACAGAGACATTTGAGGGATTTCGCTCTTGATATGTCTTGAAAGTCATAAAAAAAACATCTTACAGTCATATTAACAAGAAAAAAAACTTGATTTTTAGTGGTGTCACTTTAAAGGGTTTTTACTTATTTAAGACACCTGTATTTGGATGTATTAGTCTAAAAAGACACACCAAATAATTCTTTAGTTCACATAATAAAAGGGGAAAACAAGGAATGTAACAAGGGATAACTTCAGATCTGTTACACATCACTGAGTCTGGGTTATACTAAATGTCTAAGTTAGTGGTTTAAATCAAGGACAATGACTGCATCACTATTAGAGATATGCAGAGGCACATATCACGTCTTCACCTGACCACGGGACCCCGGAGTCCTTCAGTTCTGGCAGGTCCCATGGATCGTTCTCCGGATCCCTCTGAATCAAAGCAGCAGTGGAATGTGCAGGGCTAGCTTTGGCATCCAAAATAGATGAGAGTGATTCAGTACTGTTTCCATTGTGAAACTATACATGCATATTTTGTCATTTCTACAGTAGCCTTGCTTTGCAAATACTGTAAACCATACCTTTACTTTTCTTTCCATCAGAATTTTCCTTGAAATGGTTTCTGTGTTCCATATCCTAAAAAAAGAAGTGGATACAAATATTGTATATTAGCTTTTACTTCTATACTGTATAGTTATCCTGAAGTTTACAGATTTTATTTTTCAGTATTTAAAGGCAACTGATTTATTTTAGGTCTCAAGATTGGATAAGAGTTAGGAAGTGATAAATTATAAAGCAACATTACATAAGATTTTTGCATTAACAAAATGTTTCCAGAAGCATTTTGTACTTCAACTAGAGAACCCCTTCCATCATAGCCTGAATGGGCCTGCATCAACTGTAACTTTCCTGCTCCTGATAGGAACACTGAAATAAGAACTGCCATGTTTTACAGGCTGAGTCTCATTTGCCAGTCATTGGGCATGACTTAGCCACCAACTAATAAAGCATCCTGTGATTAGCTACTGGGAACCAGGTTGTAAAATGTGTTAGATATCGTTTTTACAGCATTAAAACATTAATACCAAGAACAGGAAAGTTACATACTGTTGCTTTAATATTCAATTAGACTGATTGACAGCTTAAATAAGTTTGCAATGTAACTATAATGGGTGGTTGACATTATAGTCATGAGCGTTAGTGCCCTTTCTGCTATCTCCATGAATACTTTAGTGCACCTCCTAATCTGTACAAACATATTGGTAATTGGTCTTCCTATTTTTTCCTTATACCAAGTATCAGTTTTTCACAATTTCCATCCTTTTTGGGATTGCTGTACATTCGCCATGCAGCATCACATACCCAGGAGTGTTTATGAGTCAGAAGACCTATAATAATGTACAATAGCTTGCTGTTGTTTTTTTTGTTGCTGTTGTTTGTTTGTTTTTTTTAATCCCAAGGAAGCAGTACTGTACTGAAAGTTATTAAACTAGCTACAGAAAATGTCATTCACTTCCTTTTGTTCCGATGTTAGCTTGTATGTTAGTAGCACCACCCATTAGATTAGGCAGACAGCTCATGCCAGCAGACATTCGGATTCATACACACTTTTCCACCCATGCCGTGGTATTGATCTTTTTTGTCACATGCTTAACTGCAGTAAAATTCCATTCACAGACCAGCATGACACAGAAGGAAAACTCAATCAATAGCTATTGTAAAAAGAATTACACTTTCACTGTTGTTACATCACTTTTTCTTGTCAGGTTCTGATTCAGTAACCTTTGATAAAGCATCTTGTGTATAATTTTTGTTATTAAAGCTCCTTCATTCCATCATCTCAGTTCTACAGCTTCTGTTTATTTTTAATCAATATTTTGTTTTTGTTTAATATAGTCATTTCCAAGATAAATGTAGGCCTATGCTATCATATATTTCATTCCATTCAAATATTCTTTTATAGATGATAATCATAATTGTCATAAACGATTACGTACAATTAAAAGTACTTGAATTTAGAAGAACAATGTTGGCTTTGTTTAAGGTTTGTAAACTAAACTCTTCATCTTTAAACACAATTCCTAATTCTTAATTTTAAAAACATATAAAACAACACACACTTTCGCTCACTTCCATTCATTTTTGCATTTACTCTTTGGCAGTATTGGTACCATCATCAGCCATGACTTGACTTCCAAACTTATATATATTCCATAAATTATTCCATGATAGCAATAATAGAAAATTGACAGAAATCATGAATATTCTCACCTGTGGTAGGTGTAGTGAGTCCATGCTTCATATGCGGTGAGCTGACTTGCACCTCAGGTTTACAAAGGCCAACTTCTCACAGGTAAAGGTAGGATAAGTAAATTAATTTGATGAGCAGCTTTCACAACATCTGAATCACTTCCATGTTACAGATAAGAAGAACACACCTTCAAAGCTTTGATTAGTCTTACCTGACTGTGCGTTAATCTCTGCCAGTTCTATCACAGTTCAGTCCCATTGTTCCTGATAACTTGGTGTTTGTTGTCTGTCTGAATCCACCGACACCTCTGCACCTGCTCTTGCTGAACTGTATGTATTACCTTAGTACTGTCGTTCGAGGGATTTTCCTCCAAACACTCATTGCAATTTCTGTTGGTTCTTTGCTCCTTTCAAAACTATCTTGGTCCATTGAAAATTTGTAGGGTAAACAAAAAAGAATTTTATATTTTAAAAAATATTGCTCATGCACTGTCCTTAGAGTGGTGGTAGCTCTAGCTCATCCTCATCCATGGGAGGGGAGTAGCAGAAAGAATTAATCATGGGGGAAAGGTTTATCCAGACCACACGTTGGTGGGGAGTACAGGATGTGTGCTGTGACATCCAGACACAATTTCAGTTTATTTTTGGAACTTTTTTTCAATCTATTGATTCTCTCTCTTTCCTTGTCACTCTCTTTTTCCAGGCTACCTATTGATCAGTACTTAAAATGATAATCTAATATAGGTCATTAAAAATTTCCACCATGAGCTTGGAAGAGAAAGGTCAGTTTGGGCCACAATGATGTGTTGAATTTTGTTTATGGAAGTTGTGACCTGACATTGTTAGGTGAGAGCAGGGGAACCATTAGCATTCTCACTGACAGTATAAACACACACCACTTTTCTCTGGCTCAACAAACCCTTAATGGGATATTTCCATTACGTCAATTAACAGTTTATTGGGGAACTTTGATGGGATTAACAGGGTTTAATAAAGGTTTTGCTCATATAAAACCATTATAATATTTTGAATCTCTTTGGCTCTTTTACTTAAGACAGCTTTTATAGTAATTGATAAACATTATATCCCTCTTCATTGTAGAAGCTTTTTTTGGGGGGGGGGGGCTTTGCAGCAAATAAAATTCTAACCAAATTTATCATTTACAGACATGGACAAATTTGTTGGTAGCCTTCTGTAAAAGAAAGAAAATACCACGATGGTCACTGAAATAATTTTGAAAAACTGACAAAAGTAAAAATAAACATTTTTCTGAAAATTAACTAATGAAAATCAGACATTTTGAATTTTGGTTCAACAGAATATTTAAAAAAAACTAATGAAACTGGCCTGGACAAAAAAAATGATAATACCCTTAACTTAATATGTTATTGCACATCCTTTTGACGTTATCACTGCAATCAAGTGATTTCTGTAACTCTCAATGACACTTTTACACCTGCCGACAGGTAGGCCTATTTTGGCTCATTCCTCATGTGCAAACTGCTCCAGCTGTCTCAGGTTTGAAGGGTGCCCTCTCCAGACTGCATGTTTCAGCTCCTTCCACAAAATAGCCCAATGTTTTCTTCTTAGCCATTCTTGGGTGTTTTAAGCTGTATGTTTGGGTCATTATTCTGTTGGAGGACCAATGACCTGCGACTGAGACCTTGCTTTCTGACACTGGGCAGCACATTTCGCTCCAGAATGCCTTGATAGTCTTGAGATTTCATTGTACCCTGCACAGATTCAAGACACTGTGCAAGAAGCAGCAAAGCAGCCCAAGAACATAACTGAGCCTCCTCCATGTTTCACAGTAGCTATAGTGTTCTTTTCTTTGTATGATTCATTTTCCTTCTGTAAACATAAAGCTGATGTGACTTGCACAAAAGCTCCAGTTTTGTCTCATCAGTCCAAAGGACAACCTCTCAGAAATTTTGGGGCTTGTTGGTATGCATTTTGACCGTCTTTATTATGTTTTTCTGTCAGTAGTTGAGCCCTCCTGGTCTTCTTCCATGGAGTCCATTATTGTTGAAAATATGACCCATGGTGCCATTAGAAAGTGACGTACCTTGGAGTTCAGCTTGAGTGATTTGGATGGTTTCCTAGGCTCTTTTTCTACAATATGCACTATTTTTCTGATCAACCTGGGGTTGCATTTCTTCTTGTGTTCATTTCCTGGAAGCAGCGTCTGATTTTCATTAGTTAATTTTCAGAATTTTTTTTTTTATTATCACTTTTCTCAGTTTCAAGTTATTTCAGTAACCACTGTGGATTTTCTTTCTTTAACTAAAGGTAAGGTTCAGCAAATTTCAATTTTTCCACGTCTGTAAGAGCACACCACATTAATTAAATACAAACCCATATAAATGCATCTGTGTTAAGTCAGCAGAAAATTTTGCTCATGGTAGACCTCACATACCCAGTCTGATTAGCTCACGAGCCCCTAAAATGTCCCAGTGTCACCAGTGCAACTTGTGTTTTTCTCAAATGAATACTCATCTGGGGTCTTGTGAACTTCCTTTTTACCACTGTATGGACTTGTCAAGTGATCTTGAGTATCTCCATGCACTCAAGCATAAAATTTTCAGGAATAATTTTAGGTTTGGCAAACAAGAAATAAAAATTGGGAAATCACAAATTTAAAAAGAAAAGAAGTCATCAGTGAAAGTTTTGTGCCATTTTTATAATTCCCTAAATTTGCTCAGCATTAACAAATCTACTGCCTTTCTGAGGTTTGACAGGTTTTAAGAAGAGCACGCAAAGCTGGAGTTTTGCTCTGATACAAGCATTCTTGTGTACTACTACACTACAGATGATTTAAGTCTTCATTGTACAACAGCATCACCTAGTTAACATATCATGCTACTACACAAAAAAGTTCAAATATGGAATTCAACAGTGGTCTGAAACACAGTAGCTCTTACCACCTGCTTTGGCAGGTACCGCATTTTTTAATATAGCCTATAGTAAAGGAAGAGTTAAGCACTAAACCCACTGCATTTATAAGGAAAAAGCAATTTTATAACAGACACCAATTTGCTAAAATGGTAATAAAGTAATGCCACTGCCCCAGCGTCTGCTGGGGCAGTGGCATTACTGCAGCCGATAGGAAGAGACTGAACAAACTGATTAAGAAAGCTAGCTCTGTCCTGGGGCAACGCCTTAATCCGATGGAGGAGATAGGAGAGAGAAGGACGGTGGCTAAACTGTCATCTCTGCTGGAGTCCGAGTTCCACCCTATGCAGGACATACTGGATGCACTGAGGAGCTCATTTAGCAGCAGACTACATCATCCCAGGTGCACAACCGAGAGGTTTCGTAGGTCCTTCCTACCAACGGCTGTCAGACTGTACAACCTAAGCAGGGCTGCTCGCAGAGATAGCAAAAAGACGTAACAAACTAATAGTTTTTTTTGAATGCAAAAGATGCAATAGACTTACACAATGGTCCTCTCCGGCATACAACTAGGAACATACCGGTCGCTATGGAGGGTGAGAATATGTATGGGCACATAATCATACCATGTAGGATAACTAAATAGACGGTTATGCTGTTTCATTCCACCTAGCAACAATGCTCTGCACTGTGTGTGTTTATATATTTACATATTTATTCCATCTAGCTACAATGCTCTGCACTGTGTGTGTTTATATATTTACATATTTATTCCATCTAGCAACAATGCTCTGCACTGTGTGTGTTTATATATTTACATATTTATTCCATCTAGCTACAATGCTCTGCACTGGGTGTGTTTATATTTATATATCTATATATTTATTCCATCTAGCTACAATGCTCAGCACTGGGTGTGTTTATATTTATATATCTATATATTTATTCCATCTAGCTACAATGCTCCGCACTGTGTTTTTATACAGTATATCTACATATTATTCCATCTAGCTACATTGCTCCGCACTGTGTGTGTTTATATACTTGCATATTTATTCCACCTAGCTGCAATGCTCCGTACTGTGGGTGTTTATATATTTACATATTTATTCCATCTAGCTACAATGCTCTGCACTGTGTGTTCATATATTCATATATTTATTCCATCCAGCTACAATGCTCTGCACTGTGTGTTCATATATTCATATATTTATTCCATCCAGCTACAATGCTCTGCACTGTGTGTCTGTGTGTGTGTGTGTATATACAGTATATATTTTATAGTAATATGTACATATGTATATTAGCTGCTCTTGCTTGCTTGTTTTTTTTCTTGCCTTTTGATTGTTGCTCTGAGTGTTGCTATCCCTGTGCTGTTGCAATCCTGGAATTTCCCCGTTGTGGGACTAATAAAGGCTTATCTTATCTTATCTTATCTTAAATTTACCATATGCAAACTGCAAACATAAAAGCAAGGGGGAAGTGTCACGATCCTGGGACACGGGTGGGTGCCGTTCCCAGTTCCCTGTCTAGTTAAAACACTTCTGAGAGAGAAGAAGAGGATCTTCAGGTCGGGGAACAGGGAGATGCTGAAGTCCGTACAGAGGGAGCTGAGGAGAAAGATCAGAGAAGGCAAGGACAGCTTCAGGAAGAAGATGGAGGACAAGCTGCAACAGAGCGACATCAGCGGGGTCTGGAGAAACCTCAAAACCATCTCGGGGCTCCAGAATACCTCCCCCCAGGCCACGGGGGGCAGGGAGTGGGCGAACAACCTGAATCTGTTTTTCAATAGATTTGACCAACCGCCCTCCCCCCTGTCTGCACAACAACCACTGCTGCCTCTAAGAAATCAAGTCCTGCTACCCACTCCCCACTCCACCGACACCCCCCCCCACTCCCAACACACAGCCCCCCATCCTGACCCTGACCAAGACCCAGGTGAGGACGGAGCTGAGGAAGATCAAGGCGAGGAAGGCGTCGGGACCGGACGGCATCAGCGCAAAGCTCCTCAAGTCCTGTGCAGACCAGCTGTGTGGGATTGTGACATATATCTTCAACATGAGCCTGAAGCTGGGGAGGGTACCACAGCTGTGGAAAACATCTTGTGTGGTACCTGTACCAAAAACTTCCCACCCCAAAGACCTGAACAGCTTCAGACCGGTGGCCCTGACGTCCCACTTGATGAAGACCCTGGAGAGACTGCTCCTTGCTCATCTCCGCCCCCTGGTGGAACCAGCGATGGATCCACTCCAGTTCGCCTACCAGCATGGCATTGGGGTGGAGGATGCGGTGATCTTCCTCCTTCACCGTTCTCTGTCCCACCTGGAGAAGCCCGGGAATATGGTGAGGATCATGTTCTTTGACTTCTCCAGTGCTTTCAACACCATCCAACCGATGATCCTGAAGGACAAGCTGCTGCGCGCAGGGGTGGACCAGCACCTGTCATCATGGATCCTGGACTACCTCACGAACCTGCCTCAGTTTGTGAGAACCCGGGACTGTGTTTCCGACACGATCATCAGTAGCACGGGGGCCCCCCAGGGAACGGTGCTGGCTCCCTTCCTGTTCACTCTTTATACTGCGGACTTCTCACACAACACAACACATTGCCATCTACAGAAGTTCTCTGATGACTCTGCGATCGTTGGTCTCATCTCCAGCGGAGATGAAGCTGAGTACAGAGGGCTTATCCAGGACTTTGTGGACTGGTGCCATCGGAACTGCCTCCAGATCAACGCGAGGAAAACTAAGGAGCTGGTGGTGGACTGCCGCAGGCATGGGCAGCCCCTCACAGCACCAGTAAATATACAGGGAACAGACATCGAGATGGTGACATCCTACAAGTACCTGGGTATTCATCTGAACAATAAACTAGACTGGTCACACAATACTGACGCACTCTACAAGAAGGGACAGCGCAGGTTGTTCCTGCTGAGGAGACTCAGGTCTTTTGGTGTACAAGGGGCGCTGCTGAAGTCATTCTATGACACGGTGGTGGCATCAGCCATCACTTTTGGAGTGGTCTGCTGGGGCAGTGGCATTACTGCAGCCGATAGGAAGAGACTGAACAAACTGATTAAGAAAGCTAGCTCTGTCCTGGGGCAACGCCTTGATCCGATGGAGGAGATAGGAGAGAGAAGGACGGTGGCTAAACTGTCATCTCTGCTGGAGTCCGAGTTCCACCCTATGCAGGACATACTGGATGCACTGAGGAGCTCATTTAGCAGCAGACTACATCATCCCAGGTGCACAACCGAGAGGTTTCGTAGGTCCTTCCTACCAACGGCTGTCAGACTGTACAACCTAAGCAGGGCTGCTCGCAGAGATAGCAAAAAGACGTAACAAACTAATAGTTTTTTTTGAATGCAAAAGATGCAATAGACTTACACAATGGTCCTCTCCGGCATACAACTAGGAACATACCGGTCGCTATGGAGGGTGAGAATATGTATGGGCACATAATCATACCATGTAGGATAACTAAATAGACGGTTATGCTGTTTCATTCCACCTAGCAACAATGCTCTGCACTGTGTGTGTTTATATATTTACATATTTATTCCATCTAGCTACAATGCTCTGCACTGGGTGTGTTTATATTTATATATCTATATATTTATTCCATCTAGCTACAATGCTCAGCACTGGGTGTGTTTATATTTATATATCTATATATTTATTCCATCTAGCTACAATGCTCCGCACTGTGTTTTTATATATCTACATATTATTCCATCTAGCTACATTGCTCCGCACTGTGTGTGTTTATATACTTGCATATTTATTCCATCTAGCTACAATGCTCTGCACTGTGTGTTCATATATTCATATATTTATTCCATCCAGCTACAATGCTCTGCACTGTGTGTCTGTGTGTGTGTGTGTGTATATATATATTTTATAGTAATATGTACATATGTACAGTATATTAGCTGCTCTTGCTTGCTTGTTTTTTTTCTTGCCTTCTGATTGTTGCTCTGAGTGTTGCTATCCCTGTGCTGTTGCAATCCTGGAATTTCCCCGTTGTGGGACTAATAAAGGCTTATCTTATCTTATCTTATCTTAGTTTAGTGTTTTCTGTCTGCTTGTTTCTTTGTTGCCATGTTGGCTGTACTTGGTTCCTGTTTAATTCTTGTCATTGTGTATCTGTAGTATTATGTACATTTTGGGTTCTGTTGTGTTTGTATCTTTTTGGTTTCCGGTTTGTGTTTTATTATGACAGCGCTGTGCAGCTTCCGGCTGTCAAACTGTTTGGAGCTGCACAGTTGCTATTCATTCTGTTATTTTCTCAACTCATGGATCCACACCTGTTAGCCATCATGAGAAGGGTATTTAAAGGGCACGACAACCTTCTCCGTTGTCGCACCCTACTGAGACGTCCTCAGATGTTGTGCTGCAGTCTGAGTGTTTTGTCTGCCGTCGCCGTTGAGGAGATCGCGTTGAGCTCTGATCAGGTAATCTTCCCTTCCCTTAATTCCTTTAGCCGTTGAGCCCCGTTGTTTTCTGGGTGGGCTCCGGCTGTATTTGTCTCTGGTTCCCTAGTGTCCCTGAGTGCCTCAGACACTATTCCCTGGCTGTTCTGCTCCCCTGGTTGCGAGGTCCACTCTTCTAAGGTACATGCATTTTCCCTTTGTTTGTTCGTGTGTTTAAGATATCATGGTCAGATTTTACTTTAATAAATGTTGCAACTCACAAATGGTGCTTGGTGCCTTGTTTCACCCGTGACACGGGCGCGTTATGACAGAAGGACGCGACCAGTGTAACACTAGCCTCTGTGAGTTTGTGTTTCTTTTTTCCGCAATCATTTCTTCTCCCCTTCTGTTTTTCAAGCGCACCCTGGGTATGTCACCAGTGTATCGGGGCCCCACTAACCGAGGTAAATTGGTAGCCGGGGACCCCACTGTTGATAAACTGTGGGTGGTGGACTTGGCCCAGGGCTATGTTGATGCCGCGCTCGCCTCCCGTTCATTTAAAGAAGTCCGCAGGAACGTGGAGGGAGCGGCGGCCATTGTGGAGGCGCATCTGGGGTTAGGTTCAGGTTCAGATTCAGGTTCCTTTATTTGTACCCGTAGGTAGATTTGTTTTGCAGTCAGGTGACATCCATATTTACAAACCACAATTACATTCAATATAAACACAAACACAGGCACACATGAAGCTGACTATAAACATGATAAAAGTACTCAAAGCTCCACCAATCAGGACATAGGACAAAGAGATAAGAGAAAAAAAAGGAGATAAGAGAGAAGGGTCATATTAAAAAGTTAAAGACCAGTCAAAGAGGTTAAAAACTCGAAAGTCTAAAACCCAATAAAAGATTTAGAACCCAAATAAAAAACCTACAAAAATAAGTAAATATAAAATAAAATTTATAAATAGGTAACTAAATTATGTGCAATATATTGTTACATCTTGTTCAACTCTTTAACAGCAGCAGGAACAGTCACAACTCGCTCTCGCCTGTCTCCCGCTTCAGCTGCACGCACACCTGTGCCTCATCAATCCTGGGCTATATAGCCTGCTCCACCTGGAGCCTCGGCCTGGAGCCGTCTGCTCATCAACGCTCTCAACTCCAGCGCACGCCCGCTCCCTTACGGCCTGCACTCCTTGAATGATCCCTCGTCAAGCATGTAAGCTACTCCTCCACTTACCTGCTCTCCAGTTTCTCCCCTGTGCACAGATGGATCCTCTGGCGGCGGATTTTCCTCCCTCATCCTCACCATTCCTCTCCTCACCTCGCTGAGCGCGCACCAGGACACTGTCTTCCAGGCAGGAGACCTGCGGCTTAAGCCGATGCCAGCCACCGAGTCATCTACAAGTAAGCACCAGACTGAGCATTAATTCCGCTGGGGATACACCAGCCGCTAACCCCTGTGTTTGCTCTGTCCGTAGGGTTGCCTGGCTGTACGGCGCTCCGTTTCGCCCTCGACGCATCCCGTCCTCTTGCAATACATCTTATCCCGCACACACGCACTCATACACCTGTTGTTGCATAATAAAATCACTGAATCACACTTGAGCCTGTGTGCGTGTTCCCTGGGCCCGACATTATGTCAGTAACAAAGCTGCTTTTGTAGCCCTGGGTTTTACTTTTTGGGACAGCAAACCTCTGTCTGCAGGGAAGAAGGTGAAAGTGGCAGTGCAAAGGGTGGGAGTCATCATTTAAAATGGAGGTAGCAATCCTCTGTACCCACTCTCAGAGTGGGTACAGAGGATTGCTACCTCAATATTGGATAATAGCGGGTACTGAGGATTGCTACCTCAGTTGAGGTCGTACTTCCTGAGGACTCTCAGGAAGTACGACCTCAACTTCACCCTGCTGCTGACCTTCTATCGCTCATCCATTGAGAGTCTGCTCACATACTGCATTACAATGTGGTATGGGAACTGCACAATGGCAGACAGGGAGAGGTTGCAGAGGGTAGTAAAGGCAGCACAGAAGATCATCGGCCGCCCTCTCCCCTCCCTGACAGACATTTACACCGCCCACTGCCTTAGTAGAGCACAATATATCATCAAGGACATCTACCACCCTGGAGCTGACCTGTTTGACCTGCTGCCCTCAGGGAGGCGCTACAGATGCATCAGAGCCAGGACAAATAGACTCAAGAATAGTTTTTTTTTCCAAAAGCCATCATGGCTCTGAATTCTCAGTTCAACCCTCCCTGACCACCCCTCCCCCAGTATACCTCTAAACACATCACTGTGTAATTGACAGTTACGGTCCAGAATGCTGTGCAATCTTTTTAATATTTTTATATTGTATATATAACTTATTTTTATCTTAGATTACGTACACTGTACACATTATTACCTCCGCCAGGCCGCAGGCCGCAGGAGGTTATGTTTTTGCCGGGGTTGGTTTGTCTGTCTGTTTGTCTGTCTGTTGGTTAGCAAGATAACTCAAAAAGTTTTGGACGGATTTCGATGAAACTTTCAGGCGTTGTTGCAAATGGTACAAGGAAGAACTGATTAAATTTTGGGGATGATCCGGATCACCGTCTGGATCCAGGAATTTTTTAAAGGATTCTTTAACATTGTGACATAGGGCCATTTTCAACACACAGGATGCGGAGAATCACCGTGCTGCAGCGACACAAGAAATGCAGCGACTCAGGTGCTATTTTTTTTATATTGATTTTTTTTTCTTATTACCTCCGCCTCGTTTAAAGTCTAAAAGTGTGAAACACAGAAGGCAACAGAGTGCAGAGTGCATGAGAAAGGAAAAAAAAGGCAGGGAGGTAACACAGACGATGCGGAGAATCACTGTGCTATTGCTAGTCATATGTTTTCATGGTCAAGGAATCTCAAAACGTACACACAAACACTGTATGGGGGGAACTGTCGCCGCCATTACGGAAAATGCCATTTTCGTGAATTATTTTTTTATTGATTTTTTTTCTTATTACCTCCGTCAGGAGGTTAGGTTTTTTGTTTTTTTAAAAGAAGAGCTGCTCGATATTGCCAGTCATGCCTCGTTCAAAGACTAAAAGTGTGAAACACAGAAGGCAACAGAGTGCAGAGTGCATGAGAAAGAAAAAAAAAAGGCAGGGAGCTAACACAGAGGATGCTGAGAATCACCGTGCGGCAGCGACAGAAGAAATGCAGCGACTCAGGCAAGTCCTATCCCCACATGCTATTGAAGCTCGTTGACCTTACTTTTATTTTTTTATTGATTTTATTGATTTTTTTTCTTATTACCTCCGCCAGGAGGTTATGTTTGTTTGTTTTTTAAAAGATCTGCTCGATATCGCCAGTCATGCCTCGTTCAAAGTGTAAAAGTGTGAAACAGAGAAGGTAACACAGTGTAGAGTGCATGAGAAAGAAAAGGCAGGGAGCTAACACAGAGGATGCTGAGAATCACCGTGCTGCAGCGAAAGAAGAAATGCAGCGACTCAGACAAGGGCTATCCCCAGATGCTATTGAAGCTCGTCGAGCTTATGACAGAGCCACTAAAATGCAGCATAGACAGGATGAGAGCCCACAGGCTGCTGCTTCTCGCCGTGCTAAAGACAGAGACAGTACACGGCAGCATAGACTGAATGAGAGCCCATAGGCTGCTGACACTATGCGGGAGAAAGAGAAAACCAGGTCCCAGTTTCGCAGAGCACAGAAGACAACAAATATGACTGTAGACGAATGTGCTGCTGTCTTTATGTCTAAAATAGAGGAAGGACCCATTTATGCCTGCTCTTCTTGCCACAGGCTGCATTACTGATCTTCAGTTGTAGAAATGAAGGCTGAGAAATATAAGACAAACGAAGCCATTGATAGAATCATCAAATCAGGTAGTCAGCTTGTAGCCCACAACAAATCCTGGGTATGCAGTACATGTCACGGATCAATGAAGCGTGGAAAAATACCCACACAGTCATGGGTGAATGATTTGGCCCTTGATGACATACCACCAGCATTAATTGATCTGAGGCCTCTAGAGCTCAGACTGATCAGCCAGAGGATACCATTTATGAAGCTCGTGGGCCTTCCAAAAGGAGGACAAAAGGCCATCCACGGAAGTGCAGTGAATGTGCCATGTAAGCTGCAGCCAGTAGTGTCCTTGCTGCCAAGACTTCCAGATACAGCAGAAGTTGTCGCCCTCAAGCTAAAGCGGAAGTTGAGTTACAAAGGACACTACATGCACGAGTACATTCGTCCAAAAAGAGTGATGGAGGCGCTCACCTGGCTAAAACAGAACAACCCTCTGTATAAGGATGCGCATATATGTCTGGACTGGGAAGACAGGTGAGTCCCATCAAAAGTATTTATTTTCTATAAATTTATTGTACAAGTATTTGATTAGCCATGGCCACTGCAATTTCCATATATTTTCAGATCGTTTTAATAGCATCTTTACACATTTTTTAATATGTCACTTGTCTAAAAGGATCATCATATTGTATGAATCCATGTTTATACATGAAATTCCTAATATTTCTTTTTGGATTATATGCATCTGTATATTTGCAATATTCTGAAAGCATCTGAAAATATTTACCCATGGCATCTTAAAATCTTCACACTTTAACAAGTCATGACAGAGCATTTCAATATCCTCCTCACAGATGACTCCACTGATATAATTTTCCCTATTTATTATAATTTAATGGCAAATCTTGATTTGTATATACATGTATATGTCTTTTTCAGATTGTTCATTCAGTTATTTGTTTTACATTTTTATAAATATAATATTTACAAACAGGTGGGAAGATGACGATCCAGAGTTGTGGGAAGCAATTTCCAAAGCCTTTCACGAAGACATGGAAGTTGACGAGGTGCCAGCACCAGCTCCTTCATCACCTCTGCCCACAGGAAATGACTACCTCATTCTGGCTCATGTAGCAAGAAGGCGCAGCTTGCAGATTAAGGACGTCCCTGGGGATGGAGACTGTTTCTTCCATGCTGTGTCAGTTTCCCTAGGTTTAGTTGGAGTACAGAACATCAGTGGGCCTGATATACGGCAAAAATTAATTGATTATCTGGAGACCACACCCTTCAAGAAGTACTATAGCAACTTCCTGCAAATTGACAACAGCCCACACCAGTCACCTCTATGTAAAACCGTTAGTCAGCAACAGAAAAGACAGTATGACATATACATTGACGGTTTGAGAAATGGCGGCTGGGCGGACAACCTTGCAGTTCAAGGAGTTGCACATATGCTCAATCTGAACATTGAAGTCTTAAACACAATAACTCCAGAATGGCCACACAATGTTCATCCGCCACAACGGAGAAGTGACTGCACCATAACAATTGGACTTATGGGCAAGGATCACTATATAGGCCCTTTTCCACTAGCACGCTTTAGCACGACACGGTACGGCTCAGCACGCTTTGTATGCCTTTCCACTAGCCCCAACATGGTTTAACAGCCACGATTCTCAGCCCCGCTCAAGGGCAGGGTACAGCAGTGTTGAGCTGTGCCGTGTTGTGACATTAACAGACTGGTCGCCGCTGATTGGTCAGGTCGTACCCGGCGCTGATTGGTCAGGTTGTAACCGCCGCTGATTGGTCAGTTTGTAACTGCCGCTGATTGGTCAGGTGGTAACGTCACGAAAAGCGACCTCTTCTGCCGAATCTTCACAACCGCCATTACTCAGCGCGCAACCACTGTGGGCGGTTTATTTGCAGTGTATTGCTGTGCTATTTTCATTTATTCTCTATCAAAAATGGCTTCGCGTAATAAGGGTGTTCCATGGACCAATGAGGAGGTGCAGTGTCTGCTTACTGCATTGTCAGACGAACGCATCCAGCGCGAGTTAGACGGAGCCACCCGGAATGAGAAAATATACCGGGAGGTCTCGACATCAGAGTCCTTTAACGGTGATTTTTTTTTTTTTATTGTGCGTTTTTTCGCAAATATATTCGGTAAGACGTTCATTTTATTTATGCAATAAAAAAGCTGTTCATTTGTGGATGATGATCGCTCTGCTTTATCGCAGCACACTGCGGACTCACGCTTTTCTTTTAAGTATTCATGTGAACAATACGCTGAAATAAGCTTATGTAATCTTGTTAAAAACTATTGTCTTTTCTGTATATCTTG
The DNA here is from genome assembly GCA_020510985.1 of Pholidichthys leucotaenia. NCBI lineage: Eukaryota > Metazoa > Chordata > Actinopteri > Cichliformes > Pholidichthyidae > Pholidichthys > Pholidichthys leucotaenia. The sequence goes on from CM035848.1 coordinate 153,660,352, forward strand.
CACTTTCGTGATGTATTTTATTGTGTGCATTTTCCTTGTAGAATCATCCCACGCGTCCGCCGCGCCAGCCCGCCAGGATTCTCCAATGTGAATCTGTCCCGCCACCAGGCGCAAAATCTATTCAATGATAAATATTTGCAACATTTAAATGAGGTTGCAGAAAATGCGAGGGTAGCCCAGGAGCAGGATGTTGCCTTGAGAAGGCAGGAGCTGGCAGAGACGGCTTCATTCAACCGAGCCTTCCTGACCCAGTTTGGGAAGCTGGTAGAGGCACTCAGTGGTCGGCGTGTATAAAATGTCGATTAACCTTCTTGTTGTGTTGCAAAGTTTTTTTTTTATTTTAATATTTTGTATATAATAAAATGGAATTGTTTTGGATCAAAGTGTGGTTTGTCTGTTATAACACTGAATTATAAAACAGTATAATTACATAGAAATTCCATTGCCTAGTCTGATCAAATAATGCTGATCATCCTGTCAGGGGTCAACCATTGTAAAGGTAATGTAATTTTTAACTAGACCAAAAAACAAATGTTTTTGTAAGCTTTCTGTTCTTTTTATTGAAATATCATAAAAAATTAGCCCCACATGATCCAGTTCTAAACTTTGGGTACATTTTTTATGTTAACTTATAAGAAGTTGCACAGTTGGACTTTAAAATGCAGCAGGAGAGACTGATCAAGCTTACATGTCAAAGTAGGTAAAAAAGTAAGTATATGTAAATTGAATGTTCTATCGGCATTCCAAATTCAGAGAATTACAATACTTTAGAAGGAGTGTAGCATCATCTAAACGGAAAATACCAATACTGTTGTTCCAAACGTTGACCTGAAGGTGAAAAACATGAATTTTTTTTATTCAGTACATCCAAAATGCCCTAGGATGTAAAAAATAATACAATTTGGTGTTGGCCAGTGTGCCACTGTCTCATTATTTAATACGTATAAAAACAAGTTTCAGCTCATTATTTCTAGGTCATTTGGCAGTTAATTCAAACCAAAAGTGATTTGTGTTGTTGCAGCTTTTTTATCAGAGAGTTTCTCCAGTTTTGGAGCATATAATCATCCGTCCCTTAACTGTTAAACATTAAATAACAGCAGACAGATTGGCAAAGGATACACAATTGTGTTGCTGTTGCCCAAAACCGCTGTGACCCACTGCTTGTGGTGCTACCTTTTGCATGTGTGTGCTTTTTATGAATATTCACACTTTTTTGTAAGTACAAGTGGGATAGTATTAAATTGAAATATAACATATTTCTAATAATGTGTGCTTTTTGAAAATATTTACACTTATTTTGAAAGTAAAAATTGGATAGGATTAAATTGACATATAACACGTTTCTCAATAGTGACAGTACCAGTATATGGAGGAATTCTGGGTCATATTAGCATCTGCTCTTCATCATAATGGGTTTGGGCGGGGGGGTGTCTAATCATGTGCCATGGAGGGCCAAGACCCTGCAGACTTTACCTCCAACCAGTGTCTTCAACAGCAGATTGCACTGAACTTCTTCCACTGACTGATCAGTGACAACACCTGCTGAAGAGACTGGGTAGAAGAGAGAACCTGCAGGGTCTTGGCCCCCCATGACACATGATTGGAAGCCCCCGGATTAGGTTTAATGGGATTTAACATTTTAACACAAACTGCTTTATGGTTCATAATTCTGTTGACAGACTTACACCAAACCAAAAGTGATTTCTCAAACTGCTGGATTATTCTTAGCTTTTCCAATCTTTCAGTATTTAATTTATGCCACATGGTGGTAACCTTCACATATAAAAAAAAGAGACATCTGCAAAAACTTCAGAGGTTTATTGTCAGTGCAAATCCCAGTGCAATACAACATGAATGCATATCTAGTACATTGTTGATGCAGAGAATATATATTTCTACAGTACATGTTTCCATGTAACCTTGTGACTGCATTATTTTAATTGCTTTTAATCCTAGATCAAGTTTGTTTTTGCCTAAAATGCATGATAACTGTAAAATATATCTTATTATACCTAACTCAGTAAAGTTTACTTTTTGAATATATATTTTGTGGCTAATATAGTTATTAACCTGGCGATCAAGTTGTGTCAGCTGATCATTTTTTTCTATGACACCATCTCAGACTCTGCTGCAGAAGCAGGTAAGTCCATGATGTCTCAACAGTCTCTCCATGATTTTCAAGCAGATCAGAGCAATTTGTTGTACAGGAAATAAAACGTTTCTACAGACATTCTTAAGCTCTGTAACCACTGCTCGTTTGTGAAGCTGTGGTGACATCAGTGACAGGCTGATGACATCCGTGACAGGCACGCCCAGAGCAAATGAAGCAGTAATTTCCCCACCACAGAGCCATCTGAAACACACACAGCGTACATATTTTAGTACCTAACAGCGATAACTTGCAGACATTAAAGTGTAGCACGACGTACTTATAGCAAACTAGCATTAGCAACCATTAGCTTACCGTCATATACTACCTAGTTTGTATCCTCATGTGGCGTAACATTATGTAGCTCACATATTCCTTGGCAGAGACCCAGACATGAGGGAACTTTGAGCTCACAGTGTGTATTGACATCACGCCCCAGATGGACATTGAGTCTGGACCCCCTGCGGACTAGAGGAGAAGTGAGAAGATCTGAGAGTGAACCTGAAGAGACTGCCTGACTCCTAGGGTCAGACAGAGAAGCCGAGAGGACAATGGGAGGATTAGTTATGAATGGAATTCTGTGTTTGATGTGAATGTGATTTGTGTCTGTTGTAACAGTATAAAGGTATGTGGTTTATCTCAGCTCGCCCTCTTCATTCCCTGACTGAGAAAGGAGCTGTAGGACTTGATATGGAATAAACCAATACTGAAAAATCATTCAGTCTCTTCATTTCGAGTTTCCTACATTGGTGACCCACACGTGAGAAAAATGGAAAGACTTGGAGGTCGTCTCTCCGACTCCGAACCTGACTCACCGGAGACCGCCCGCACCGGCGTAAGCTCCATTAGACTCCCCGAGTTCTGGCAAGAGGACCCGCACTCGTGGTTCCAACACGTGGAATCACGGTTCGTGCTTTACGGGGTATCAGAGGATGACATTAAATTCCACAATGTCATCGCAAGACTCGACAGCCGCACAGCCCGGTGTGTGCAGAGCCTGGTGCAGCAGCCGCCCGCTGCTGGCAAATACGACGCCCTGAAAGCCGCCCTCATTTGGAGCTTTGTACCATCGGCCGAGGTGAGGGCCAGAACACTCCTGGACCTGCGCGACAGAGGAGGACGCAGGCCGACCGTCCTCATGGAGGACATGCTGCAGATGATCGGGGCAGACAATGATGCGTTTTTATTTAAGCACATCTTTTTGAGGACCCTTCCAGCGCACATGAGAGGTTCCCTGTCCAGCATGAGGTGTTTGGACCGGCAGGACTTCCGCGCGCTGGCTTTGGAAGCGGAGCGGCTCCTGGACGCATGCGGCAAGCAGGAGACGGCAGCGGCAGCAGCAAACCTCGGCGCGGCGGCCCAGGGCGACGGAGAACCGGTGGCAGCAGAGCCGACCCCAGCGACAACAGCGGCAGCGCGGTCCTGGAGCAGAGGAGAGGACGAGATGTGCTTCTACCATCGACGATTCGCGCACAAGGCTCACAGATGCGTCCCGCCATGCAACTTCAGGAAGCAGGGAAACGCAAGAGCCGGAGGTCGTTAGCAGCTTCGACCCTCGGCGAACGGAACAAGCTGCTCTACCTGACAGATGCAAGCTCCGGACGGCAATTCCTCGTCGACACCGGAGCACAGAGAAGTTTCATAACCGCGACCTACGCGGATCAGGCGGCCGGTCCCCGCGGAGATGGAGCAACAGCCGCAAACGGCTCGTCGATCAAGACGTTTGGTGAAAGAACTCTGCGCTTGTCCTTGCACGGCTGCAGCTATGAATGGACCTTCATAGTAGCGGCGGTGAGTTTCAACATGTTGGGCGCCGACTTTTTGTGTTCACATGGCTTGTTGGTAGATCTGGCTAATAGACACTTGGTTAATGCACTCTCTTTTTGTTCTATTCCCTGTGCAGCGCGAGTGTCCCCGCCGTCAGTACAGGCCAACGCCGCCGCAGCAGGAGGTAAGTTCCACACTCTCCTAAACCAGTTCCCAGCACTCACAGTTCCCACGTTTTTAGCTAAGGTGGCGAAGCACGGGGTGGAGCACTTTATAACCACAAGTAGCCCACCGGTTTTTGCGAAGGCTCGGCGCTTAGATGCACCTAAGCTCTCTATTGCGCGTGAGGAGTTCGCCAACCTGGAAAGGTTGGGCATAATTCGCCGCTCGAAGTCCGCTTGGGCTTCCCCCCTCCACATGGTCCCTAAGGCGGACGGCTCGTGGAGACCGTGCGGCGATTATCGCAGGTTAAACAATGCCACAGCGCAGGACCGCTACCCAATTCCGCATATCCAAGATTTTTCGGTGCATTTGGCCAAGGCGCGAATTTTTTCTAAAATAGACCTGGTCCGCGGTTATCATCAGGTTCCGGTCCGATCAGAGGATATTCCCAAAACAGCGGTAATAACCCCTTTCGGGCTTTTTGAATTTTTACGCATGCCTTTTGGCCTTAAAGGCGCTGCGCAAACCTTCCAACGCATGATGGATGCCGTTTTGTGCGACCTCCCTTTCATTTTTGTCTACTTAGACGCTATTTTAGTTGCCAGCGCCTCTGAGGAGGAACACGAAAGTCACCTCAGAACTGTTTTTCAGAGGTTGGGAGCGCACGGGTTGATAATCAACCCAGCCAAGTGCCATTTCGGCGCAGCACAGATCGATTTTTTAGGGCACCGCGTCTCCCCAGAGGGTGCAGTTCCGCTGCCCTCCAAAGTACACGCAGTGGCTGAGTTTCCCCAGCCACGAACGGTAAAAGCGTTGCAGGAATTTTTAGGCATGGTAAACTTTTACAACCGTTTCATACCTCACGCGGCGCAGCTCATGCAACCGTTGTATGTCGCGCTAAAAAAACAGAAGCCCTCAAATGCGATTGAGTGGTCCCCTGAGCGGGAGCGCGTATTCACTGAGGTTAAGAAAGCACTAGCGAACGCAGCACTGCTGGCTCACCCAGACCCGGCAGCCCGAATAGCGCTAACCACAGACGTGTCAGATGTGGCCATAGGAGCCGTGGTAGAACAGCAAGTCGCCGGAGCTTGGCAACCACTCGCCTTTTTTAGCAGAACCCTACGCGATGCTGAGCGAAAATATAGCGCGTTTGACAGGGAACTGCTAGCGCTCAACCTGGCCATTCGCCATTTCCAGTTCTGGTTGGAAGGGCGGCGTTTCAGCGCTTTTGTCGACCACAAACCGTTAACTTTTGCAATGTCCAAAGTCTCTGAACCATGGTCAGGCCGACAGCAGAGGCAGCTGGCCGCAATTTCAGAATTCACCACCGATATACAGCACGTAGCCGGTAAATTTAATGTGGTGGCGGACTGCCTCTCGTGAGCGGTAACAGCACTTGTCCGCGTGGATGGGGGCTGTAGCGCCGCAGACGCGGAGCGCGGTAACAGCGCAGATGCGCACGCGGCTCCGGTGCACGTAGGGATAGATTACGCGGCCATGGCAGCAGAGCAGGGCGAGGACGCAGACGTGCGCGTGCTCCTGTCTGGACCAACAGGGTTAAGGCTGGAGAACGTAAGTTTACAAACCGGTTCACCCCCGCTTATTTGCGATGTATCCACCGGGCGACCTCGCCCAGTGGTGCCGGCCACATGGCACCGTCGTGTTTTTGACGCGGTGCACTCCCTGGCACACCCGGGAGTACGCGCTTCGGTGAAAATGGTAGCAGAGAAGTTTGTTTGGCCGAGCATGCGCAAGCACGTGAAGGAGTGGGCGCGAGCCTGCATGTCCTGCCAGCGGGCCAAAGTTCACAGACACACAAAAGCCCCTTTAGAGCCTTTCCACATCCCGGCTAAGAGGTTTGATCATGTGCACGTAGATCTAGTGGGACCCCTGCCGCCCTTGCAGGGGTTCACACATCTCCTGACAATGGTGGACCGGACCACGCGTTGGCCGGAAGTGGTCCCATTGCAGTCTACCACAGCGGCAGAGGTAACTCGTGTTTTTTTAACAGCCTGGGTAGCGCGGTTCGGAGTCCCGTCGGACATTACGTCCGATAGGGGTCCGCAGTTCGTTTCAGAGCTATGGTCAGCCATGGCCAGCGGCTTAGGAGCAACAGCTCATCGCACCACCGCTTATCACCCACAGGCCAACGGTTTATGCGAGCATTTTCACAGGTCGTTGAAGGCAGCCCTCAGAGCGTCGCTCATGGATACAAATTGGGTAAACAAACTACCATGGGTTTTATTGGGGTTGCGTTCGGCATCCAAGGAGGATTTAGATGCCTCACCTGCTGAATTAGTGTTTACTCAACCTCTCAGGCTGCCAGGAGAGTTCCTGCCAGCCCATGCAGCACCCGAGCGCCCCCCGGTGTGGGGACCTCTAAGTGGCACGGGGGCAGAAATGCTCCCGGGCCCCGCTCATCACACGTTTCCGCGGGTTTTTGTTCCCAAGGCTTTGCAAAACACAGAGTTTGTTTTTGTCAGGCACGACGCCCAGCGTCACAGTCTCCGCCCACCTTACAATGGTCCGTTCCGAGTGCTGGAAACCGGGGAGAAATATTTTGTACTGGACTTGGGGGGCAGGAAAGAGACAATCAGTGTTGACAGATTAAAGCCTGCTTTTGTGTTACGTGACGAACCTGTACGGCCGGCGGGGGCGCCTCGACGCGGCAGGCCTCCCAAGGGACAGCCCCTAGTTCCCCAGCAGGGGGCAAATAACCCTTCTCCCCCTCATTCCATAGGCGCACCACAGGACGGCACAACACAGGCTGCGAAGCCTGCGTTCAGCAGATTCGGGAGGAGATTGAAGCCTAAGCAACGGGCAGAGTGATGTGTATTTTGATCAACCCGTGTAAACTGTGCTGTAGATCCTGCAAAGGGGGGGGGGGCTGTAAGGGTGTAATGTGTATGACTGCCCATTATGGACATGAGGGCGGTGTGTGTGTGTCCTTTCTTGACATAGTGTGTATGACTGTCCATTATTGACTTAAGGTTGGTGTATGTCCGTTCTTGGGTGTTTCAGGGAGAGTGATGTGGCGTAACATTATGTAGCTCACATATTCCTTGGCAGAGACCCAGACATGAGGGAACTTTGAGCTCACAGTGTGTATTGACATCACGCCCCAGATGGACATTGAGTCTGGACCCCCTGCGGACTAGAGGAGAAGTGAGAAGATCTGAGAGTGAACCTGAAGAGACTGCCTGACTCCTAGGGTCAGACAGAGAAGCCGAGAGGACAATGGGAGGATTAGTTATGAATGGAATTCTGTGTTTGATGTGAATGTGATTTGTGTCTGTTGTAACAGTATAAAGGTATGTGGTTTATCTCAGCTCGCCCTCTTCATTCCCTGACTGAGAGAGGAGCTGTAGGACTTGATATGGAATAAACCAATACTGAAAAATCATTCAGTCTCTTCATTTCGAGTTTCCTACACTCACACCTTTGGTTCTCCCAGAAGCTGCAGAACTATTCCAGAGTGTTTTCATCTCGCTGCCTGTACCCTTGTCTGGTGGTCCTTTTTGGCGTTTACGGTGAAAAAAGCCACAGACCGAGGAGTGGCCTTGTACAGCTGTGTGTTATGTTTTGCTTGGGTCGCGTGCGTTACGTCATGGGAGTGTGGCCCCGCCTCGCTGGGAGTGTGGCGCCGCCTCGCTATGGTGCCACCTCGCCGTTACAACCATCCCAATCAACCCAGACGAAGCACAACACCGTGCTAATGGAGACAGAAGCATTCCGAGCCGTGTTGAAGTGAATCGAGCCGTTCCGAGGTGTGCTGGGCTAGTGGAAATGAGGCTTTAGTTACCTCCGCCAGGCCGCAGGCCGCAGGAGGTTGTGTTTTTGCCGGGGTTTGTCTGTTTGTCTGTCTGTTTGTCTGTCTGTCTGTTGGTTAGCAAGATAACTCAAAAAGTTTTGGACGGATTTCGATGAAACTTTCAGGCATGGTACAAGGAAATGGTACAAGGAAGAACTGATTAAATTTTGGGGATGATCCGGATCACTGTCTGGATCCAGGAATTTTTTAAAGGATTCTTTAACATTGTGAGATAGGGCCATTTTCAACATGTGTGCAGGCGCAATGGAGGGCACTGGTCGTCGTGTCTGACAAACACGAACTCCGCGTCCAAACAAAACCTGTAAGCTGGTCACCAACTGCCAGTCAAATCTAAAAGAAGAAGAAGAAAACAATGCTGTGTTCCTAATAAACTACCAAAACAATCCCATGAACTTATATACACAAAAGAAGAAAGAGTAATTCAATGTAAACTACAAAAGCACTCACAGAGCGCATACCTCCGCCAAGACTCCTTCCGTTTCTCATGGATCACCTCCAAAATGTAATGGGCTTGTGTGTAGGCCTATCGCCACTTGTGGTGAAAATTGCATCCAAGTCTGTCCATTAGTTTTGGAGTTTTGTGGCTGACACACTGTGAGAAGAGCCTTGGCTGAGGTATGCATTCCCAGATCATCCCCAAAATGTAATGGGTTCCTCTCTAGGCCAAGAACCACCTCTGGTGAAACAGACAGACAAACAGACAAATGCCAGTAAAAGCATTACCTCCTTGGCGGAGGTAATAAACTCAAGTGTTGCTGTTGTGTCCATCTCCTCCATCTCCAAACTCCCAGGCTGCGGGTGTTGCAATTCATCGCACAACCGTGTACAACCCACAGGCCAATGGGTTATGCGAGCGTTTTCATAGATCACTGAAAGCAGCACTCAGGGGTTCACTGACGGATGCAAATTGGGTAGACAGGTTGGCGTGGGTTTTATTGGGGTTGCACTCCGTGCCAAAAGAGGATTTGGAAGCTTCCCCGGCAGAGAGCTCATTTTTGCGCAGCCCCTATGGCTGCCCGAGGAATTTCTGCCAAATAATCCCGCGCCAGACAGCTGCCCGTCTCAGCTTTTGCAGCGTAGCGCCCACCACTGTTTTCCGCGTGCTTTTGTGCCTAAAACTTTGAAGAACGCGGAGTTCGTGTTCGTCAGACACGACGACCAGCACCCTCCATTGCACCTGCACACATGTTGAAAATGGCCCTATCTCACAATGTTAAAGAATCCTTTAAAAAATTCCTGGATCCAGATGGTGATCTGGATCATCCCCAAAATTTAATCAGTTCTTCCTTGTACCATTTCCAACAACGCCTGAAAGTTTCATCAAATCCGTCCAAAACTTTTTGAGTCGTCTTGCTAACTAACAGACAGACAGACAAACAGACAGACAAAGAGACAAACCCCGGCAAAAACATAACCTCCTGCAGCTGCGGCCTGGCGGAGGTAATAACACACACACCCAGTCAACATGTCACTTCATACACCACTAATATCCCCAACTACACCACCCCAACCCGGCAAAACCCACAGTAATACACACCTCTAAATATGGTGACACACACATTACTTGGGTATTTTTTTTTTTCTCACATGGCACTTGTTATAGCAGGCCCATTATGAGAAATATGTCAACTACATAGCCCGGGCAATTCACATTTAACCCAACCCATCGCCCCTTGCTACCGTACAGTCTCGATGGAGAGCCACCCCCCGGGGGGGACTCATCTGGCGGGTCCCTGCCAGATCTCTTTTGTCTCTTTGTCCCTGGAGATAAGCCATGTCAGGACCCCGATGCCTCCTTCTCCTCATAGTGCACCGCAGCTCATTGGGGTGTCTCCATCAGTCATCTGGCAGCCAGAGGTATCTGGTCCTCCCGAACAACTACCACCTTCAACCCGCCCCTGGTCCTCACGTCGTTTCCTCTTTCCATGGGCACCTCTCAGTCGAGCCTCGTCTCTGGGTCAAATCATGTCACTGACTCTTAAAGGAACTCACCTCGACTTCCCATGTCCACGATGTCTCCATCGGCCCTACTTCACGGGCAGCGCCACACCAGCGACCTCTCCGCGAAGCCCGACTCGGCCTGCAGTGTTCCGGTGTGGCATGTCTGTTTCCCGTGACAGGCCGGTCCTGCCCCACTCGCTTTCATTTTAAACACTGGCGTAGCTGTAGCAGCCCCATGCTTCTCGTATCTTCAGGCCGAACCCTAGAAGCAGAGGGAGTCATCTTCACAGCGTCACCCTCCATTACAGGTGTTCCACCATGCCACCCCAGTTCCCTCACCTAGGGTAACGTGGGCCCTGGCACCGGAACCCTGCCCTGATGGCCCTGGGTGAAAATGTCCCCGTCCATCTCCCAGAATACTAGGCAGTGTATCATCCCAAACCGCATTGTCGACCACTCGCAGAACCAGCCGGTCCCACAGACCACAGCCCGACCATTCCTCTCCGCACCTGTTGGTGATTGAGAAGCCCAGTCCATAAAACAGATCACAGCCCATCACATTCGACCCACTCACGGTCACCACAAACTGTATATTGGACAACACGGCTGTCTTGTACCTCGCCGTCAGCTCCAGTGAACCCACGATGGACAGCCATTACCGCCATTACCCACAAACTGGCACCGACAGACCTCTCACACGATGGTAGGGAAATACACCTTCACAGTAGACCAGTTCAATATGGACCTCACTGCGTTCGTGTCCACCACAACAGGCACGTCCTCGCCGTCCAACATAACTGTCAAATATGTACGGCCTTCTGTGCTTGGGGATATGGTTGAGATAACCGTAGGAGTCGTGGCAGGGGGAATCCACTTCATGTCTCCACTCCCCTCGCTCAAACTTTTTACAGACCCTGACGAAATGATTTAGGAGCCCACACTTGCCACAGCATTTGCCTTTTGCCGGACACTCTCTCGCCTTGTACCGGTGCTTGGTAGACCCGCAGCCAAACACTTTGGCGACTCCGGGGCGGACCTTATTTTTATAGTGGGTAGGTGTATCCTCTTGTCTTCCATGCTATCATCGCTAGCCGGGTCTACAGCCTGCGCCACTGATTGTGAGTCGGGTGCCCCAGTGCGTTCTCTCACCAAGGTCCAGTGACAGTTTAATCCACTGCTTTGAACTGCGGGCTATCTCCACCGCTTTGGCCAACGGTCAGCTCACCGGAATGGATTAAGGAGTGTTGACTGCGCTGCTGCACACAACGTGTGCTCCGCCAACTGACCTCAGACATTTCTTCCTCTAAGGTCCCAAAATTGGCAACCCCCACCAGGGTTAAAGGTCAGGCAACATATGCTGCACTGACTCTCCAGCCCGCTGGCGCCGCTGTTGGAACTGGGACTCCTCTGGACTATGACATTTTCCGGGGCGCGAAAGTAGCGCACCATTAGCCCAACCACGTCCTCAAAACTGTTGCTCACTCCCAGTGTGCTAAGAATGCGCTGTCCCTCCATGCCAAGATTATGGACCAATATTGCTCGCGCTGCTTTAACCTCAGAGAACACCTGCTCTCGCTCCGGAGTCCATTCGACTCCATCCGCGGGTTTCCGTCTCTTGAGCGCGGCGTACAATGGCTGCATGAGTTGAGCTGCGCGGGGGAGAAAACGGTTATAAAAGTTAACCATCCCCAAAAATTCCTGCAGCGCCCTGACCGTCTGAGGCCGGGGAAAGTTCGCCACAGTGCGCACTTTGTTGGGCAAGGGTATCGCTCCCTCCGGTGAGGCACGATGCCCCCAAAAATCAATCCCCATCACGCCGAACTGGCACTTCGCCGGGTTGATTATTAACCCGTGCTCCTCCAACCTCTGGAAAACTGTCCTGAGGTGGGTTACGTGTTCATCTTCGGACGCACTGGCTACCAGGATATCATCCAGGTAGACGAACACAAACGGGAGATCGTGCAGCACCGCGTCCATCATGCGCTGGAATGTCTGTGCCGCTCCTTTTATCCCGAATGGCATGTGCAGAAACTCAAACAAACCGAACAGAGTTATTGCCGCTGTTTTGGGTATGTCCTCCGCGCGCACTGGGACCTGGTGGTAACCGCGGACCATGTCTATTTTAGAAAAAATGCGTGCTCCGGCGAGGTTAACGGAAAAATCCTGAATATGGGGAATCGGGTAGCGGTCGTGTGCTGTGACATTATTCAACCTGTGGAAATCCCCTCACGGTCGCCACAACCCCTCAGCCTTAGGGACCATGTGTAGCGGGGATGCCCATGGGCTGTTTGATCACCTGATGATGCCCAACCTTTCCAGGTTGGCAAACTCCTTGCGCGCTATGGCCAGTTTAGCTGCATCCAAGCGCCGAGGTCGTGCGAAAACGGGCAGCCCGGTGGTGGTGATAAAGTGCTCCACCCCGTGTTTAGCGATGGCCGCCGAAAACGTCGGGACCGTGAGTGCTGGGAACTGAGTGAGCAGTGTGTGGAACTTACCGCGTGGAGCTGTGACGTTGGCTTGTGTTACTGGCCCGGCCCCTCGAGCTGTAGAGGGGAGAGAGTCAAAGGACAGTGCATTAACCAAGTGCCTATTAGCAACATCAACTAGTAAACCATGTGCACACAGAAAATCAGCTCCCAGGATTGGGAACTTCAGTGCTGCTATGACAAAAGTCCACTCGTATGTACGGCCATGTAGGGATAAAACCAGTGTTCTCTCACCAAAGGTCTTAATGTCTGAGCCGTTTACTGCCACCAGCCCGGGGCCGCTAGGTCCTGCCAGTCGGTCGGCGTAGGTCGGCAGGATGATGCTCTTCTGGGCTCCGGTGTCTACAAGGAACTGTCTCCCCGAGCGCAAGTCTGTCACGTAGAGCAGCTTGTTCTCTTCACCAGCAGTCGCAGCTGCTACCGACTGCCGGCTTTGGCATTTCCCGAGCGCTTGAATTGGCACGGTGACGTGCATCTGCGTGTGTTTTCTCCGAAGCGGCAGTGGTAGAAGCAGAGCGCGTCTCTCTGGCGCTCCCGGGCCCCCGCTGCCGCTACTGTTGGTGGCTCCTCGCCTCCTCTGGTCGTCTCGCTGGGTACCGCCGTCGCCGCGTTGACTGCGGGCGCTCTGGTGGTGAGGATGATCCGGTCTGCCTCCTGGGCTAGTGCACGGTAGTCATGCGCGGCCAGCAGCGGCGAATTGGCCAGGACCACTCTTGCCTCTGTTGGAAGGTTCCGGAAGAAAAGGTGGGCAAACAGAAAATGCCCGTCGTCCATGCCCATTAACGCCAACATGTCCATCAGATCGACGGCCGAACCATCTCCTAACTCGGAACGCCTCAGGAGGCTCTCTGCTCTCTCGCAGTCCGAGAGAGTGTAGTGCCGGGTCAGCACCGCTTTGAGAGTCTCGTATCTGTTGTGGGCTGGGGGCTGGTCAAGCAGTCTCGCTACCTGCTGAGCTGTGCGAGCGTCCAGCGCTGCAACCACATGGTAAAACTTGGTGTCGTCTGCCGTTATTCCCCGGAGGGCAAACTGGGCCTTGGTGTGGTGGAACCAAGAGCGCGGGTTGTGCTGCCAAAAGTCCGGTAGCTTGACTGCAATGGCGCACGCGTTGCTGGGGGTTCCCGTCCGGGCTGTCTGTGGGATGCTTGCCGCGTTGCTGGGGCTTCCCGTCCAGGCCGACTCCAGGGTTCTTGCCTCGTGTTCCATAATACGTCTAGGGTCACCAGTGTGAAGAGTGTTGGAAATGAGGAGGCAGGTTTACGAGCAGATGAAATTTATTAATACTCTCTCATCAGACATACACATAAAAAGCAATGCCACAGCCAAGCAGGTTTCTCCTTATAAACTCAACAGATCATCTCACATCTGCATGACATTTCACACCACACTGCATGACATCTAACCCCACAATACATTTTCCTTAAACCCCCAGCTCCCTCTTCCTGCCAACTCCCCATGACATTCTTGTCTATTATTCTCTTATGTTTAATCACTGCCTCCTGACTGAGACGCTGTCTGCTGACTCCTCTACAATATGCATTGCCACAGCGCACGCAATTTCTCCATCTTACTGAGGTTCAGTGCTACCAGATAATTCTCGAATGCAGCAAACCACCTCTCCCACGGCACCGGCGGCTCACCAGGAAGCTCCAGAAATGGCCGAATGCCCGAAATACCTTTATCCACACTTTTATCCTCATCACAAAATGTTATGTCCATAATCTGTAACCCAACGACTTCTTCTTCTTGTTTTAGATTTGATTGGCGGTTGGCAACCAGCTCACAGGTGCATTACCACCACTGACTTGATTATGACGAGGCCGAAGGTGCAAATAGAACTCAACTTTATTGGTGACTCACAGACACTCAGTGCTCCCGTACAAGCAGAGGCGAAGGTCAAATGAGACCGTGTCTCTTCCACCTTGGTTATACTCAGGGTGGTGGCGAAACCGGAAAGGTGGGGCCATCACCCTCATCACACAATAACACGTCATATTCATATATGACAGCTGTCATATAGTAACAGAGTGTGGAGCGTGTAAATAATGAGGCGGATTTGGTTCAGGCGGTTTATTACACGACTCACACAAGGAGCATAGACAGAATGGCATACAAGTAGGAACTCTTCCCTTAAATAACATGACATCCTTCTAGACTCTTCTCACACACAAAAGATAATCTCCTTCTAGACTCTTCTCACACACAAAAGATAATCTCCCCGTCCGACTGCAGTCAGTCCATTCATCCTTGACACCTCCCTGTTATCTTACTAGGGCATCTAGAAACTTCTCACACACAAAAGGTTAACTTCGCGTCCTTTGTTCCTGTCTAAGGTGGTAAACCATTATGCACTCCCCAGGTTGCCACAAGAGTAATATTTAGTTTTTGTTTCAGTTGTAGAAGATGCCTTACAAACGAGACTGAGTGTATTATCTCAGGAAAGCTTTATTGGAAGTCACATCTTCTATCATCAAAGTTCTCAGCAGAAAAAGAGACAGACCCAACTTTCCCCACAGCTTTTATAACCCAGAGATACAAAACCCCCACATCAAGTATCTCACACCTTCACCCCACAGAAGTTTGGTAAACACATGAACCCACAGTCCCCGAGACTTGCTGGCGCTTCTGTTCTCTTCTCCACCTCGGGGCTCTTGCTGGGACATTGTCTCTGACCTCCGTCTTCCTCCAGCACCCACCTCCTAGCTGAGGTCCCTGCTGGGGCATTGTTCTTATGGACGTTTGATCTGTAGGGTCTGCACCGTCATGCCTACTGGAAGCATGTGGGGGGAGAAAGCGTACCATACAAGCATGCCATATATGTGCCTTAAATATGCACCATATAACCCCCCCCCAAACGTTCAAATAAGGACAAGTTACATTTCAAATGCATAGAATCATGACACCCCACACAGAACAAGAGAGAAAAAAACTTGGCACAACAGATCACATATCCCACTGCTTGGGCTTCAGCTCTCTGCCATATCTGCTGTGAGCAGGTCTCGCTCTGCCTGTGGCTGTCTGCTGCATCTGTGAAGAAGAATCATTAACACATCGTCGTGAAAGCTTAGCAGAGCGCTTCCCAGGTGGCCTGCCGCGGCGGGGGGCTCTGGCCAACTGGACTGGGTCGTCAGCTAACACAAAAGCGGGTTTGAGTCTGTTAATGCAGACTAAGTCCCTCCTGTCTCCCAAATCGAGCAAAAAATGCTTTCCCCCGGTTTCTAACACTCTGAACGGTCCATCGTAAGGTGGCCTTAAACCTAACCTCTGTGCGTCGTGTCAAACAAAGACAAATTCTGCATTCTTTAAGGCTTTGGGCACAAAAACACGTGGAAAACTGTGATGAACGGGACCGGGGAGGGTGTGTGACCCCGCTTCGCTCTGCAGCAGCCGAGCGGGGAGGTGCTCCGGAGCAGGGTTCTCAGGGAGGAAATCTCCCGGTAACCGGAGGGGTTGGGCGAAGACGAGTTCTGCCGGAGAGGCTTGCAAATCCTCTTTAGGTGCTGAACGCAACCCTAATAAAACCCATGGGAGTTTATCAACCCAATTTGTGTCCGTGAGAGCCGCTCTGAGGGCTGCTTTCAATGACCGATGGAAGCGCTCGCACAAACCGTTGGCCTGGGGGTTATACGCGGTCGTGCGATGAATTTTCACCCCCAGGCTGAGTGCCATGGACGACCAGAGCTCGGAAACAAACTGGGGTCCTCTGTCAGACGTTATGTCTGACGGGATACCAAAACGTGCGACCCAAGCTGTTAAAAAGGCACGAGCAACGTCTGCTGCTGTGGTTGCCGCCAAAGGAACCGCCTCTGGCCAGCGCGTGGTGCGGTCTACCATGGTTAAAAGGTGTGTGAAACCCTGGGACAGCGGAAGAGGTCCTACTAAGTCGATATGCACATGATCAAAGCATTTGGCTGGGATGTGAAAAGGTTCCAGAGGGGCTCGTGTGTGTCTGTGCACCTTTGCTTTTTGACATGCAGCACAGGATGCAGCCCACTCTTTGACTTGTTTACGCAGCCCCGGCCAAACAAACTTCTCTCCTACCATTTTGATAGACGCGCGGACGCCCGGGTGTGCCAGTGAATGTATTAAGTCAAAAACACGGCGACGCCACGCAGCCGGGACTACGGGACGGGGACGCCCCGTGGAGGTATCGCAGATTAGGGGGGGGATGCCTCTGTGAAGCACCCTGTGCTCCAGCCTTAGCCCTGTTGGCCCAGACGGGAGCACGTGCACGTCCGCGTCGCCAACCTGTTCAGCGGCCATGGCTGCATAATCTAACCCGACGCAGAACGGAGCTGTGAGCGCTTCCGCGCCGCAAGCCTGGCCTAGGTCTGCCGCCGCCGAATCTGCCCCCTGGGGGCCTGTCGCTGCAACTGCACGCGAGAGGCAATCTGCCACTACATTGTGTTTACCCGCCACGTGTTGAATGTCAGTGGTAAACTCCGAAATTGCAGCCAGCTGCCTCTGTTGTCGGCCCGACCAAGGCTCTGAAACCTTAGCCATTGCAAAAGTTAAGGGTTTATGGTCCACGAACGCGGTAAAATGGCGCCCTTCAACCAGAACTGGAAGTGGCGGATGGTCAAATGTAGGGCCAAAAGCTCCCTGTCAAACGCGCTGTATTTACGCTCGCTATCGCGCAATGTTTTGCTGAAAAACGCAAGTGGTTGCCAGCATCCTGCCACCAGTTGCTCGACAACCGCTCCCACTGCCACGTCGGAGGCGTCTGTGGTTAGCGCCATGCGAGCTGCTGGCACCGGGTGTGCCAATAACGCAGCGTTCGCGAGGGCTGATTTGACCTGTGAAAAAGCGCGCTCCCGATCCGGGGACCACCCGACCTTAGATGCAGGTTTTTGCTTCTTTAATGCCGCGTACAATGGGTGCATGAGCCGTGCCGCGTTTGAAAGGAAACGGTTGTAAAAATTGACCATCCTCAAAAATTCTTGCAGCGCCTTAACCGTCTGCGGTTGGGGGAAATCCGTTATCGCGTGCACTTTATCCGGCAGCGGGACCGCGCCTTCTGGCGACACGCGGTATCCCAAAAAATCGATTTTCGCTACCCCGAATTGGCACTTCGCTGGGTTAATGATTAGCCCGTGGTCTGTGAGCCTCTGAAAAACGGCTGTGAGGTGGCGTTCGTGCTCGGCTTCGGACGCGCTGGCTACCAAAATATCATCCAAATAAGCGAACACGAAAGGGAGGTCGCGCAGCACTGCATCCATCATGCGTTGGAACGTCTGCGCGGCGCCCTTGAGGCCGAAAGGCATGCGCAAAAACTCGAAAAGCCCGAAAGGGGTTATAACTGCCGTTTTGGGTATGTCCTGCGCACGGACTGGAACTTGGTGATAACCACGCACCAAATCTATTTTGGAAAAGATGCGCGCCCCTGCTAAATGCGCCGAAAAATCCTGGATGTGCGGAATCGGATAGCGGTCGTGGGCTGAAGCATTATTTAATCTGCGGAAATCACCGCAAGGGCGCCACGAGCCGTCAGCTTTGGGTACCATGTGCAGGGGTGACGACCAGGCGCTGTTCGAACGCCGGACTATGCCCAGCTTTTCCAAGTTGGCAAATTCCTCGCGCGCGATGGCCAGTTTAGCTGGGTCCAACCGCCGAGCTTTTGCAAAAACAGGGGGGCCCGAAGTACTTATGAAATGTTCGACCCCGTGTTTGGCAACTGACGCTGAAAATGTAGGGACCGTGAGTGCTGGAAACTGGTTGAGTAATGCATGAAACTTACCACCCGCAGCTGTGACATTGGAATGTGCAGAAGGCAGAGCCACCCGAGCTGTGCAGGAGATAGAGTAGAAAGACAGTGCATTTACAATACGTCTATTAGCAAGATCAACTAACAAACTGTTTGAGCACAAAAAGTCAGCACCTAGCATGTTGTTGTTAACTGCAGCAACAACGAATGTCCACTCGAAGTTGCGCCCGTGAAGGGACAGGCGGAGTGTCTTCTCCCCATAGGTTTTGATCGTGGAGCCGTTCGCCGCTAACACCAGGGGGCCGCTGGCCGGCGCCAGTGTGTCCGCGTAGGTAGGCTTGACAAAACTCAGCTGGGAGCCCGTGTCCACCAGGAATTCTTTCCCAGAATTCGCGTCCATCACGAAAAGCAGCCTATTCTTCGTGCCGAGAGTCGCGGCTGCTACCAGCTCCCGGTCTTGGCGTTTCCCTGGCGCTGGTACCGGCATGGTGGGACGCATCTGTGGGCTTTCTCGGCGAAACGTCGATGGTAGAAGCAGAGGGCGTTGTCAGCTCCGCTTCTCCTGGTCTCCGCCGCTGCTGCCGTCAGTGGATCCGGTGCCGCAGCCTCTGGTCTCCCTCCTTCTCGCGAAGGGGCGGTCATCTCTGCTGCTGCCGTCGTGGCTGCGTGCCGCCTATGGGAGTCGACGAGCCGTTGCGCCACCTGTCCCAGCTCGTGGTAGTTACGGTTGACGAGCGGCTGCGAGCTGGTCAGGGTGACTCTCACTGCTGGCGGGAGCGTTCTGAGGAAGAGGTGAGCGAAGATAAAACTGTCGTCGTCCTCACCTCTCAGGCTCATCATCTTCGCCATCAGATCCGCTGGCCTGTCTGCTTCTCCCTCTGTCAGCGCCAGGAGCTTCTCTGCCCGCTCTTCCAGCGAGGGAGTGAAGGCTCGGATGAGGGCATCTTTCAATGCGCTATACTTGTTGTCTTGGGGCGGGTGGTTGGGTCAGGCTCTCCACCCGTTGCACTGTGAGGCTGTCCAGCTTCGCGACGACATGGTAGAATCTCGTTGCATCCGCTGAGATTCCCCGAAGGTGGAATTGCGCCTCCACAGTGGTAAACCAGGAGCGGGGGTTATGTTGCCAGAAGTCAGGCAGCTGTAGCGCGGTAGCCGCGTTAACCCGGTTGGCTCCTGAAGGGTCCGGTGCGGAAATCACGCCGTCACCGGCCATAAGTAGTCGTAGGTCACCAGTGTAGAAGATGCCTTACAAACGAGACTGAGTGTATTATCTCAGGAAAGCTTTATTGGAAGTCACATCTTCTATCATCAAAGTTCTCAGCAGAAAAAGAGACAGACCCAACTTTCCCCACAGCTTTTATAACCCAGAGATACAAAACCCCCACATCAAGTATCTCACACCTTCACCCCACAGAAGTTTGGTAAACACATGAACCCACAGTCCCCGAGACTTGCTGGCGCTTCTGTTCTCTTCTCCACCTCGGGGCTCTTGCTGGGACATTGTCTCTGACCTCCGTCTTCCTCCAGCACCCACCTCCTAGCCGAGGTCCCTGCTGGGGCATTGTTCTTATGGACGTTTGATCTGTAGGGTCTGCACCGTCATGCCTACTGGAAGCATGTGGGGGGAGAAAGCGTACCATACAAGCATGCCATATACAGTATGTGCCTTAAATATGCACCATATAGTGACTAGCAGACAACAACTCCCATCATCCCACATCACTAAACATTACAGTTTTTCAGTTTTTGTGTTGACTGTCAACTTTACTGTCAATTCCCTGTTGCGTATGCAGAATGCATGTCGTTTCTTTAGATCAGTTTAAAATCTTATTTATTCAAAGTTTTTATGTTGACTGTGTTTACTCTAAATTTGATGTTGCTTATGCAGAATGCATATGTATTTTCCTTTAATAAGAGTTTATAAAATTCAGTTATTCAAAGCTGACTGTGTTTACAGTCATTTCACTGCAAACAAAAATAAATCTATCAAGCAGCCTCTCTTTTACACAGTGCGGTAGGTTTTTTTTCCAAACTTTATTGAACAAAATTTACAAACTCTCGTAGGGCAAACAATTCTGCACAAACAACTGAACTTAGAACAACAAAACAATGAGGGTGTTGGAATTTTTCTCCAATAAGGCTATAATATAAAAACAGAACAAAAGAGTGCAATGTGGTAGGTTGGCTGTTGGGCTTTTTTCCATAGAGCTAGTTACTTGTTTCTCTCGCGAGATCTGGCAACACTGGTCAGTGGGTGGTTATCAGGAGGCGTGATGACATTGTACGGAACACTACACGTTAGCTTCAGATTGGGTTTTTTTGTGTTAATGTGAAATTTTTTAAGCCTCAAAGAGTGTTGACACTACCGTCAGCATGTCATCCTCTACTACAGGATTTACAGAGGAGCAGCAGCGCGGAAGGTCTCAGGTGAGGCGTTATTAACACCGCAGATGCTAACGGGTTAGCATGCAAGCTGCTGGACTGTTGACTTTGATGAGGAGGTCTCGGCTTTAAATTGGACATCTGTTTGGATTTCTACTAATACGGGTGTATCTAAAAAAGAATATCGTGAAAATGCTTTTATTTTTGTAAGCCTGTTTCTAAAATTAGTGTTTCAGACATTTTACATTCCTTACAAATGGGGAGATATTTCAAACCTTTAATTTTGATTGATACGATTTACAACGTGAAAATCGGAGACTGTCACTTTTTTTTTTGTAAATTCAGTGTTTGATAGGGACAAGTGCATACCCGTAGAAACCAAGTATAAGCAGAAAGTGCCTGTCAGTCATAGGAACGTCAGTCCTATGGTCTACGTCATAGGGACATCGTAGGCGGTCCTATGATCTTTTAGCGAATCCTATGATCGTGACAGACAGCCATACAAGAGATTTCTTGAATTTATAGAGTGATGAGGCTAATTCTTCTCTTAGCTCTGATTTCAGATTTTAGAAAACGCTGCAGGTGAATAACACTTATTTTTTAGGTTAAATTCTGACCTAATATAGCAAATGAAAATGCTAAGCATACATTTGGGCCAGCACTGTATTGTTTGTGCTGTAAGGTTATATGCATTTGCTTTGTGCATTCTCACTAAACCTGCGGAAACACCTGCTGTTCGCCCAAAAGCAACAGAAAATTATTACATTCAGATAAACATTCCCGTTATGTGTATTATGTTCAATTCCTTTACTTGCTTTAACTATTTTTCTAACTTTCTGCCTTCTGTAGCATAAACGTGTGTTTTATGTCACAGTTGCCACTGAACATCGATTATATCCCCACAGAAGAAGAGAGGAGACTGTTGAAGGAATGCAACCACGAGAGCTTTTTTTATAGGTGTAAGGTTTTTTTAATCAGTTCCTTGTGAACAGCTTAATATTCAGTGTGGAAAATGTTTGCTTTTCTGATATAAATGTACTTCATTCCCAGCTTTACCCTTTTCTGTGGTCAGCATGGCTGTCACTCGAGCCCTGGTTACTAGAGGTAATGCTTTTTAGTTCAAATTAAAGTCAAATATGTGAAATAATGAACTTTAGATTGATGCATAACTTTGTTAACATTTGTAGGCACTCTGTCTGCATCTCCGAGGTTTGGATCTCTACCCAAAGTTGCCTGTAAGTTCATGAGTGGTAAAGATGGAAGAAGACGCAGTCACTCTGTAGTTAAGGGATAAACTATTAGAAACAACATGCTGTCCATTTCCCAGCACAGCATATTACTGTGTCTCTGTTAAAATTCTATAGAAATGATCAACAGTTAATTAAAACCTGAATTGTTGTAATATTTGTTGAAAGTAGAATTACCTGTACAACAGTCATCAAATACAAAAAGTGTACTTTATAAATTAGCTAATTGTGAATGTGATAATGGTGTGAACACGGTATTTTGGAGGTTTTTCAATCCAGTTTCAAAGCTCTTCATAGCACAGACGCCTTCTTAAGGGTATTTGATGACATCCTCTTAGCGTGTGATTCAGGTGAATATGCTGTTCTTGTGTTGCTTGATTTAACTGCTGCCTTTGACACAGTGGACCATTTCCCGATTGCAGCACCTAGTGGACATTTGTGGCACAGCTCTTGACTGGTTTAAGTCCTATCTGGCAGAAGTTTTAGTTAGCATCTCTGGGTTTGAATCCTCTTCTGCCATGCAGGGTCCCACAGGGGTCAGTTTTAGGGCCCATGCATTTTTCTTTGTACATACTTCCACTGGGTTCCATTTTTAAAAAGCATGGCGTCTCCTTCCACCTGTACGCTGATGATTGCCAGATATATGTCCCTTTAAAACAAAAAGATGCCTCATCAGTATACTCACATCTGTCATGCATTGAAGACATAAAGTCTTGGATGGCCCTAAACTTTTAAATCTTAATGATAACATAAGTGATAGTGTTTGGACCTAGTGGCCCCTGTGAATCCTCTTCTGTAAACTTGGGCCCCTTCACTCCTTATGTGAAACCCACAGTCAAGAATCTTGGTTTTATCATGGACAGTGATTTTAAATTAGACACTCAGATTTGTTCTGTGGTAAAATCCAGCTTTTTTCATCTAAGGTGTTTAGCAAAAGTAAAACCCATTCTCTCTAGACCGCACCTGGAAACAGTAATCCATGCTTTTATTTGGTCTCGGCTGGATTACTGTAATGCACTCTACACCAGTGTCAGCCAGTTATCTTTCGTGTCTGCAGCTAGTACAAAACGCCACTGCTCATCTTTTAACAGGTACACATAAAAGGGATCACATCACACCCATTTTAGCTTTGCTCCACTGGCTGCCCGTGCATTTTAGAGTTCATTTTAAAATTCTTTCATTTGTTTTTAAATCCTTGAATGGTCTTGCTCCGCCTTATGTCTCTGAGCTTCTGCATCTCTACGCTCCCACCCGGTCCTTCAGGTCAGCTGAACAGCTGCTACTGAGGGTGCCAGAGATGAAGCGGAAGCTAGAGGGGACAGAGCCTTTTCGATCATGGCACCCAGGTTATGGAACAAATTACCCCCTGAACATCAGACAAGCACCGTCACTGTCCATTTTTAAAACCCGTCACATTTTTACTCCCTGGCCTTCAACCCAGTGTGAGACATTGATTTCATTGAGTGAAATTGATTTTTATTTATGTATTTATTTACTTCTTATACCTTTTATTTTATTGATTCTTGTTGTACAGCACTTTGTGTAGTGAGTGCTGCTTTTTAAAGTGCTTTATAAACAAAGTTGATTGATTGATCCAGAGGTGCATATTTTCTACACTTCCTTTAGTGGCCTACTTCAGAGCATACTTGAAGTATAGTTTTGTAGTTACTTCTATTTAGTTATTAGTACATGTTGCTATAATATCTTTGCTATTTTTCATTTGTATTCCTTTTGCTTTTGTTGGAATATGTTTATTATGTGCAGTCGCTGGTTTCTTTGGCTACCTGGCTGGGAAGCTATCGTACATGAAGACATGCCAGGAGAAGTTTAAGAAGCTGGAGAACTCTCCTCTGGGAGAGTTCATCAGACAGAAGACAGGACTGCCTCCACTGAAGTGAGCATAATTCACAATATGTGTCACTAAGTGGTGACATGTTGCATTGTAATCCTTATTTTTTGTTTTTGGCATTAGCAAATATATAACTTTTTTTGTTGTTGTTGTTTTTTCATCTCACAAAGTAGTCAGTCAGAGCTGAGCAATGCAGACACCCAGGCATTTGGTACCATGTTCCAATCCACAGAAACCCCAAGTGACATATCGTCAAGCACCAGCGATTATGGATTAAATCCAGAGCCAGCTAATCAGATGGGCCGAGGAGATGACTTCAGCACTCCAGGTACCACCTAGACACTATTTAAGCTGTTTTACAATGGCAGCAGTTTCCATTATTAGCTGAAAACAAGGGAAAAAAATAAGTATCCTATTACCTAGAAAAATGTTTGTTTCAGGCCTAGTCCACATATACACAGGTGTTTTTCAAAACAGTTTTTCCTCCTCCATTTATTAAATACAAGGCCCATCCATACACCACTGCTTTTAAAAAAATATGCACAAACGTGGTTCTGATGTGTCTGTTCCTCAGTATAATGGTTGCATAACTGTACACTGATTAGTACAATTAGAATATTGTGATTTGTTGTGTAATTTCAGAAACTAATACTGTAATCAAAGTTAATTCAGAAAAGCATGAAATATATCTGTTATCCATATTGAATATATGAAAGTTTATCTTTTTTAAGTATATTACAGAAAATCTTTTTTTTTCTTACAATATTATAACTTACTGAGTGAGATTCACTAGTATGTACAAACATGTTAAAAGTCCCATTAGCAAAGTTAAAAACAGCAATGCAACCTTGGCTGTATTGGGTAATGCCATGGAAACAACTGAGAAAAGGGGACGGTTATGTTTAGTAACCATGTTTCCTAAGGGGGGTAATTTGGTACAACTGTATGGGAATTGCACGGCAGTCGCATGTGGCGTGCATTTCTCATACAGTTGTACTGAGTGGACCAAGTGCAGAAGAACTCCGGTTATCCAGTCCAAGCGTAAATGTCCTCGCTGGAATAAGTGAAAATCTTCACCCTGGGAGGAAGGAGTTTTTTAAAAAGCTGGTGTTTCATGGCCAAAACAGCATTTGCATGTGGATGAAAGGCAAAAACATTTAAAAAGCTACATCTGTAGTAGGGGTGTGCCACATCGTATCGTTCACAATAATACCTGTATAAGTTTTGATACTGGTGTAAAAATGAATATTGCGATATTTGGGGTCTGCTGCGTTACAACATCACACTGTTACACTGCCGACAGAAGTTATGCGTTACCATAGAAACTGTAAAACAAACATGACGCAAGAAGCTGTCACTCCCTCTGCAGCCAGTTGAGTGGAAATATTAAAGTTTCTGTTTCAGACTGCTGCCATGTTAAAAAAAAATGGTGCAGCAATGTGGATAATCTGCCCGCATTTTTTCTGCACGTCCACAACACCGCTGGAGGTGGTGTTAATGTTCGACAGTGTGTCACTTGAAGTGTCTGTAGTTGTATTTGCATTAAGTTTTGGCTGCTTCATCTTCATTTTATTCAACCACCCACAAAGCAAAAACAACCCCCGAAAAAAAACAAAAAACATCCGTTCAGTGCAACAAGAGCCAAAAAACCCCAGGAGAGGTCTGTGCAGCGAGAGTTTACAATGCAGGTAAAGTGATTTAGCATAAAACCTGACATCTGTGTGCACTGAAGATGTAACGGTTTATATTATTTTCTTGTAATATTTGATACAGAACAAAAAATAATTTAAATCTGAGCTGCTGTACTATATATAAACTGGAGAAATAAGAGAGTTTTAGTTTTTTTCCTGAATATGTTGAAGGTAAATAATGCTGGCCTGTGAAACTGTCCTTTTCGCATAAATTTAAAAGAAAAAAAACTTGTATTCTGTAATATCGTGAAAAATATAGTTACTGTGAAAATTCACAGAAATATCATAGTATCATTTTTAGGCCATATTGCCCACACCTAATCTGTAGGGTACATGTGGACTAGGCCTGTATAGTAAATTATACAATCAAACTTTTGGGCAAAACAAGGTTTCTTTGTGTTTAATGAGTATTGCAGCTTAAATTCAATTTATCTTATTGATTTAAAATGCACAGAAAAGCATAAAAATGCAAATGTCCATCTGATAATCAGATCATGCCTAATCTGTTGCATAACAATGCAAGCAAGAGACATATCAAATTCTGTTGCTTCAAAACACAAGCACAGTCATGCACATTTTCAGATTATTAGAAATGTACATTATATACAAGCCTTTGTTTTTCTGGCCACTGTGCATCAGTAATATTAAATGAAATTTGTTAAAGGGCTCTTTGGCAGAGTAAGCCAGAGACACTGAGGAGGTGGATACTCTGGGTTATTTATTAAATGTGGTGGTGATGGTGGGGGGATTGTTTTGGGGTTTTTTTTCCCTAAAGGTACAGTTGAGGATATGGCCGCAGGGTGATTTAAAATCATTTTGTGCAGTTTGTGACAGATTTGACCTGTGACATGTATTTCCATATTAGTACAGTGGTGTGAAACAGTGTTTGCCCCCTTCCTGATTGCTTATTCTTTTTGTAAGTCACACTTAAATGTTTCAGATCATCAAACAAATTTAAATAATCAATCAATCAATCAACTTTATTTATAAAGCACTTTAAAAGCAACACTCGCTACACAAAGTGCTGTACAGCAAGAGAACATAAAAGCAGGGCGCTAACACAAGAAAAAAAAAAGTAAAATAAATAAAAATCCATTTCATTCAATAAAATCAATGTCTCATACTGGGTCGAAGGCCAGGGAGTAAAAATGTGTTTTAAGACGTGTTTTAAAAATGGACAGTGAAGGTGCTTGTCTAATGTCCAAGGGTAAATCATTCCATAACCTGGGGGCCATGATCGAAAAGGCTCTGTCCCCTCTGAGCTTGCGCCTCGCCTTTGGTACCTCCAAAAGCAGCTGTTCAGCTGACCTAAGGGACCAGGTGGGAGCGTAGGGATGCAGAAGCTCAGAGAGGTAAGGTGGAGCAAGACCATTCAAGGATTTAAAAACAAATAAAAGAATTTTAAAATGAACTCTAAAATACACGGGCAGCCAGTGGAGTGAAGCTAAGATGGGTGTGATGTGATCCCTTCCACATGTACCTGGCAAAAGACGAGCAACAGCGTTTTGAACCAGCTGCAAATGGGAAAGAGATGACTGGCTGACACCGGCGTAAAGTGCGTTACAGTAATCCAGCCGAGATGAAATAAAAGCATGGATTACTGTTTCCAAGTGTGGTCTAGAGAGAATGGGTTTTACTTTTGCTAAACGCCTTTGATGAAAGAAGCTGGATTTTACCACAGAACAAATCTGCGTGTCTAATTTAAAATCATTGTCCATGATAAAACCAAGGTTCCTAACTGTGGATTTAACATAAGGAGTGAGGGGGCCCAAGTATACAGGAGGGGACTCACGGGGTGACTAGGTCCAAACACCATCACTTCGGTCTTCTTATCATTAAAATTTAGGAAGTTTAGGGCCATCCAAGACTTTGTCTTCAATGCACGCCAGGAGTGAGTTTACTGATGAGGCAGCTTTTTGTTTTAGAGGGACATAAATCTGGCAGTCATCAGCATACAGGTGGAAAGAGATACCATGCTTTTTAAAAATGAAACCCAGTGGAAGTATATACAAAGAAAAAAGCATGGGCCCTAGAATTGACCCCTGTGGGACTCCGTAAGGCAGAGGAGCAGAAGAGGATTCAAACCCAGACATGCTAACTTTAAAAATCCTGTCTGACAGATAGGATCTAAACCAGTTGAGAGCAGTGCCACAAATGCCCACTAGGTGCTGCAAACGGGAAATTAAAACACGATGGTCCACTGTGTCAAAGGCAGCAGTTAAATCAAGCAGCACAAGAACAGCATATTCACCTGAATCACATGCCAAGAGAATATCATTAAAAACTCTTAACAAGGCTGTCTCTGTGCTATGAAGAGCTTTGAAACCAGATTGAAAAATCTCCAAAATACTGTGTTCATCCAGAAAACATTTCAGCTGCATATAGACAGTTTTCTCTAAAATTTTTGAGAGAAATGGCAGCTTGGAAATAGGCCTAAAATTTGCCAACATGGTATGATCGAGACCAGGTTTCTCAATCAAGAGCTGTACTACTGCATGTTTAAAATTTGCAGGAACCACACCAGATGACAGGCTGCTGTTCAAGATGGCGAGAACTGACTGGCCTATACTGAGAAGCACCTCTTTAAAAAGTCTAGGAGGGACAGCATCACAGGGAGACCCTGAGGGCTTAATGTGGGTAACCACATCCTCTAAAAATGACAGAGTCACAGGTTCAAACTGATCAAAAACAGCAGAACAAGGGACAGAACAAGGGACAGAGACAGAGGGATCAGAGGCAGGAGCTGAGATGAGAGCCCTGGTGGTGGCTACCTTGTTAATAAAAAAAGTGCATAAAATCATTGCATAACTCAGAGGAGGCTCCAAACAGTCAGTCTGTGGGGTGTTAAGAACAGAGTCAGTAGTGTTAAATAAAACACGTTGATTATGACAATGAGATAAAACAATGTTAGCAAAACATTTGCTTTTTTCCTGCTTGACAGTATTTTGATACTGACGCCAGCAGTCTTTTAAAATCTGCAGTGACACCTGCAGTTTGTCTTTCTTCCATCTGCATTCAGCTCTGCGGCACTCCTGTCTGACTGCACGAGTTCTGTCATTGAACCATGGCTCAGGTTTGGATTGAGGCTGCTTGGTTTTCAGTGGAGCCACAGAGTCCAAGATGGTTTGGCAGGAGGAGTGAAACCAGGAGCTGAGTTCCTCCGCAGATGAGATGGAGCCGGGAGGGACACAGCTGGTCAAAGGCAGCGGAGAACCGACCGGCAGTAGAAGGGTTAAAAATCCGGCAGCGCTGAGCAGGAGTGCAAGTTTTAGCTGCAGTGCATGACAGATCAGCCTCAAATAATACAGGCAGATGGTCGGACAATACAGTGTCACAGATTTCTAAGTTAACAACAGACAGGCCATACGAGAGGACAAGATCTAACGTGTGTCCATGTTCGTGAGTAGCACCACCAGTCATGGACTGCATCAGATTTAGAGAATCAATGATATTTAAAAAGTCTTTCACCAGCGGCTTATCAGGACAACATACATGTATGTTAAAATCTCCAACGATAAGAACACGATCATAATTTGTAACAATACCAGCTAAGAAATTGGCAAAGTCATTTAAAAAGTCTGTATTATATTTGGGTGGTCTGTATATGACAGCACACAGTACAGGGTTTATTCGACCCACCTCAAAGAAAGTCAGTTCAAAGCTGGAGAACGGCGAGGGTAAAAAACGCTGCTTACATTTATAGTCATTTTTGTAAACAGCTGCCGTTCCTCCTCCTCGTCCTGTTGTCCGCGGGGAATTAAAATAACAGTAACCTGGGGGTAAAACTTCAGACAGAGCAGAGAGTTCACCCACAGTCTGCCAGGTCTCCGCAACGAAAAAGAAATCCAGTTCCCGGGAGCTGATGAAATCCTTCAGGATGTAAGTTTTATTTGCCAGCGATCTGGCGTTTACCAGGCCAATCCGGGCTGGAGCTGGAGCCTGGGCCTCAGCAGAACAGGAAACGTGCCACATCGGTCTCAGGTGCCAGGGATTTACCCCACACTGGCGGGGCCTGGGAGAGTAGCAGCGCCGGGGCCGGATCACCTCACCAGTGCCAGTCACAGGGACCAGGCAGGCATCAGCAGGATCCAGGGAACATAATCCACCCGGAGTCCGGGGAACAGAGAAGAAATGTGCCAGGTGGGCCTTCAGTTTCACCAGCTGACCGCTGCGTTTCCCACGGCGATGGTGAGGCCTCTCCCTCCGCCTCCGCCTTTGCTCGGAGAGAGGGGCCGAGGCCCGATACAGGTAAGGCGGGATATCTGACAAGAGCGGAGGCTTCTAACTAACTACTAACTAACTAACTAACTAACCTGCACTTATATAGCGCTTTTCTAGTCACAAAGACCACTCAAAGCGCTTTCATTAATACTAACCCTCTATTCTAAGGGCCTATAGGAAACAGATATCTAGGGACAATTTAGAACAGCCAATTAACCTAACATGCATGTTTTTGGCATGTGGGAGGAAACCGGAGAAATCCCGGAGTAAACCCACGCAACACGGGGAGAACATGCAAACTCCACACAGATCACTGTTGGTCGGGGGCTGGGATCGAACCCACGATCCCACGATCCCCACAATCCCCCGGCCAAGGGTAAACTGTGCTGCCGCAGTGCTAACCACTGCGCCACCGTGCAGCCCTCTGTCCACCATAATCAGACGGAATAAGATCCTCGGCAGAAAGTCTAAGATCCAACAAAGTTTGGCGGTTGTACACAAGTAAGGACTTGATTTCTTGAATGCCAATGGTTAAAAACAGTAAAAAAAGCAAGCAAAGCTGTCAGAGACAGACGGTCAGCCCCATACACTGGCGCCATCTTGTCTTATTCATTAGCAAATATTAGACAAAGGTAACACAAGTAAACACAAAATGCAGTTTTTAAATTAAAGTATTTATTATTAAGGGGAAAAAAATCCAAACCAACATGGCTCTGTGTGAAAAAATGATTGCTCCCTAAACCTAATAACTGGTGGGCCACCCTTAGCAGCAACAACTGCAATCCAGTGTTTGCGATAACTGGCAGTGAGTCTTTTACAGCACTGTGGAGGAATTTTGGATCACTCATCTATGCAGAATTGTTGTAATTCAGCCACATTGGAGGGGTTTTGAGCATGAACCGCCTTTTTAAGGTCATCAGAATCAGAATCAGGTTTATTGCCATTGTTCATGTAGTACACAAACTAGGAATTTGTCTCGGTACAATGCTGCAACATTAAACATGATAAGATAAAAGAAATAAACTATACATGTAATAAAGTGTAGGATAAGATTAAGTGATACTGGTCAACAGTTAAAATATATTAGCCAGCAGCAGATACTGTGGAGAACTATATAGTGCAGTCGGTAATGCAGGAAGAAAACAGTGATGATTGACATGAGTCTGGTTGAGCTGCTGTACATAGTGCACGAGAGTCAATAAGTCACTTAGTGTTCAGCAGTCTGATGGCAGAGGGGAAGAAGCTGTTCATGTGACGGGAGGTTTTAGTCTGGATGGACCGAAGTCTTCTACCAGAGGGGAGGGGGGCAAACAGTACGTGACCAGGGTGTGAGGGATCACACCCTCATGCCACAGCATCTCAGTCGGATTCAGGTCAGGACTTTGACTAGGCCACTCCAAAGTCTTCATTTTGGTTTTTTGTTTTGTTTTGTTTTTTTACAAATTTCATTTTCTACTTTTTTAAATGTATACAAAAAAGAAATCATACATATATTACAGAAAGCCCCTCCCCCCCCCAATTCCTCAAGGCTGAAAAAAATGGGGGAGAGACAGGGTCGTCCTGCTATGTTTTAGCTTAACCCAGACCGACACACATTTATAATCACCTTGCGATTTTCCAACCAAACATTCGTTAGTTGTTGTTTTTTTTGCCATAGTTTTCAACAAAAAGAAAAGCCCTCAATATAATCTATAAAGAGACTCCAGGTCAAGGCAAAGTTCCTACAAGTTCTACAAACATATCTGAGTTTTTCTAGTGATAGAAAGGAATGCACCTCCTTCAGCCAATGCGAGAAAGATGGAGCATTATTTGACTTCCACTGGAAAAGAATAAGCCTGCGGGCAAGTAAAGAAGCGAATGCCAGAGCGTTACCTTGATGAGTTGTAAGTTTGCAATCTGGGGGAAATATGCCAAAGATGGCTATATAGAAACTGGGAATAATTTCTTGTTTACAGATATATGAAGAGACCTCAAATATAGATCTCCCAAAAGTTTGTGAGAGCAGGGCACAGCCAAAACATGTGTCCTACCGAGGCTGGGGCATGACTACCTCTTGAACAGCTAGGGTCAATAGTGGGAAAAATCTTAGTAAGCTTATCCTTTGAATAGTGGAGACGGTGGAGCACCTTGAATTGAATAAGCCCGTGGTGGACACACAAAGAAGAGTATGTATGCGTGTCAGACTTTCACCCCACTGCCCTTCAGAGAATTTTATCTCTAAGTCTTTTTCCCACTCTGCTTTTGTCTTGTCCTGTGACATCACAACTAAATTTTATATGATCCCATAAATCGCAGCGATACGTTTCTTGGCACAGGGATCAAAGTCTAGGATTTCATCTAGTTGGTTTGTCGGTATCGAAAAAGGAAAAGAGGGAAACAATTTTTTTTTTTTTTTTTTTTTTTTTTTTTTTTACAAAATTATGAATTTGAAGATATCTGAAAAAGTGGGATCTAGGTATGTCGCAATCTTTTGTAAGCATATTAAAAGAAGAGAAAGTGTTTCCCGGAAATAAATCCCTGTATATGCCAAAGGCGAAAAGCATCATCAAGCACAGAGGATGTAAAAAAGTGATTGTTTACTATAGGGCAGAGCGTGCTAGCCTGAACTAACACAAAGTGCCTTCTGAGCTGGAGCCATATTTTTAGAGAGGATCTAACCACCGGATTCAACATCTGTATGTGACGGGTGTATGGCAATAGTGAAGACAAGATGGGTAACAGGTTGGACAGAAGCTCCATCTCAGCCCAACTCAGACCCTCCTTATTCTTATATGTATCGATCCAGTGTAAAAATTTCACTATATTTTCTGCCCAGTAATAAAAAATAAAGTTAGGTAGGCTCAAACCTCCTGCCTCCTTTGGTACCTCCAAGTATTTCTTTTTCATCCTAGGATTGGAACTGTTCCAAATAAATGATGAAACCAGCCGGTCTAATTCAGGGTTTCCTCTGGTAACATTTCTGTGTGGCGGCCCGCCGTGCTGAGGAGGTTTGCCGTTGCGCCTAAGATATATTAATTTAAGAAAAATTAAATATAAAAGAAACACTCCACAAGCGCACACACGAACAATGCGCATGACTGTCATCCGCGCAGAAGCGCCCCGCCAACCCAGCGCCCGCGTGACCGTGTCTGCAGGCAGAGCATGTCTCTGTAGCGTTGCTGTCCGAGAGAAACATGAACTTATTAAAGTACTTTAAATGTGGAAAAAAGTACAAGAGAGTGGAGGCATTTATGGTGGTTTTAACCCGCTGGTAAATGGAACAACAATGAGGAGTCGCTTACCTAACGGGTCTGGTTAGGCTTCATTGCAGGGAAAGGCAAGAGTGACTGATGAATCGCTGAGCATTTACTTCACCAGCTACTGCAATATTAACTAATAATTTATGTTCATTATTATGTACCTGGCAAGTTAAGATGACCGAAATTCACAAAGTCAATGACTTTAATCCGTCAGCAGCCTTCAGACAAACTAAATGTGTCAAGATTTGGATTTCAAAATAAGGGAAGTTTTTCCTGCTGTCTGGTTGGTGAGGAGAGTTCTAAAAAAACTATAAATATATAGAAATAACAAAAATAACTGCATCTTTGGTCACTTAAGTTAATTTATTTCTTTAAATATAATTTTAATAATTATATTTCTTTGAATTCAGAGTTATTTTGTTCTGGCTTTACAAAGTTATGGTCAAAAGTTTAAATTGTATGAGGGGAAAAAAGTAAAAAATTTGCCACATTCTCTTTCACATTTATTAAAAAAAACAGCAATTTTATGATAATCTGCCTTTGACCATGAGACAGGCCTCTTCACTGTCCAGTTTTAAAACTCCTTTTAAAACCCATTTTTATTCTCTGGCGTTTGAGACACTGATTTTATTTGTTCTTATTGTCTCTATTGTATGACGATTGTTTTGTTTGTGCTGTTTTATACTTTAGCTGTATTTTATTGTTTTTATATTTTATTCATCGTTGATGACAGCACTTTGTGTCAACTGTAGTTTTTAAAGACTTCTTAGATGAGTCGTCGCTGCGCTCTTGGGGTAATTTTGGTCGGCCCGCCACTCCTGGGAAGGTTCACCACTGTTCCATGTTTTCGCCATTTGTGGATAATAGCTCTCACTGTGGTTCGCTGGAGTCCCAAAGCTTTAGAAATGGCTTTATAGCCTTTTCCAGACTGATAGATCTCTATTACTTCTCATTTGTTCCTGAATTTCTTTGGACTGCAGCATAATGTCCAGCTTTTGAGGATCTTTTGGTCTACTTCACTTTGTCAGGCAGGTCCTATTTAACTAACTAACTAACTAACCTGCACTTATATAGCGCTTTTCTAGTCACAAAGACCACTCAAAGCGCTTTCATTAATACTAACCCTCTATTCTAAGGGCCTATAGGAAACAGATATCTAGGGACAATTTAGAACAGCCAATTAACCTAACATGCATGTTTTTGGCATGTGGGAGGAAACCGGAGAAATCCCGGAGTAAACCCACGCAACACGGGGAGAACATGCAAACTCCACACAGATCACTGTTGGTCGGGGGCTGGGATCGAACCCACGATCCCACAATCCCCGCAATCCCCCGGCCAAGGGTAAACTGTGCTGCCGCAGTGCTAACCACTGCGCCACCGTGCAGCCTAAGTGATTTAAGTGATTTCTTGATTGAGAACAGGTGTGGCAGTTATTAGGCCTGCGTGTGGCTAGAGAAATTGAACTCAGCTTTCCAAAGATGTGATAAACCACAGTTAATTTATGTTTTAACCGGAGGCAATCACTTTTTCACACAGGGCCATGTAGGTTTGGATGTTTTTTTTACCCTTAATAATCAACACCTTCATTTAAAAACTGCATTTTGTGTTTACTTGTGTTATCTTTATCTAATATTTAAATTTGTTTGATCTGAAACATTTGTGACATACAAAAAAAATGAGAAATCAGGAAGGGGACAAACATTTTTTTCACACCACTGTATTATTAAAATGTTAGTCATAGGGGCTTACTAAATGGTAAGCCAAGGTACAAACATGGACATGCTGCAAATATTTATTTTTTTTTCTGTAGTATTTGAGATTGTGCTCCAGGTACCTTTAGGCCACTCCAGTGGCCCAGAGGCAGCTGTGGCTACAGAAGTAGCTTACCACTATCAATGTCTGTCTGGAGTGAATGAAAAATGGGCTCACTGTAAGCACTTTGAGATGTCACTTGACATGCAGAGCACCATATAAATCTATTCCACCATTATTATTATTATATTTGTCAATTTCCACTAAATGGATGCTCTGCTTTAGATGTGTTGCTACAGGCCATAATCTTACTGCTTCATAAAGTGTTTAAAAATGTGGTATATATGCATGCATGTTTGTTTTTTCATTGACCACAAAAGTGCCACAGTTATTGCACACCTGAGATGAAAATGTGCCAAGTTATGGTTAGTGCTTTTTAAGTGTGGTGGGGTGGGTGAATGTTATTGCTTTAACATTTCCTCAAAACTGTCCTGTAGCAGTAACTCCCTTTGCCTTTCACCTTCAGCCCAGTCCTTTGTGGAAGAGGAGGAGCCCAGGAGGAAGTCGATCCTCTATGAGGACCTGAGGCTGAAGAACAGGGAGAACTATGAGGTCACCCTCACTCAAAAAACTGACACAATGCTCAAATCAAATCCTACAAGGAAGCTAGAAAGACCCAAGAAAGAGGGTAAGCTGCTTCTGCAAGGATGTGTTTAAAGGTCCCATTCATTGCCCTTTTCCTGTATTTTGACAGCTCCCGCTGAAATGTTTGTGATTTGAATGTATTTTGGTCAAACTGACTTTCATTATTTAAGTATTGCAGCATCACTGTGAATCATCTTTTACAGCCTTTCTGAGAATGTTTGACTTCAGTGGATGTCTTGTTAAATCCCTAAGACTGCATTTACAGTGGTGTGAAAAAGTGTTTGCCCCCTTCCCGATTTCTCATTTTTTTTGTTTGTCACACTTAAATGTTTCAGATCATCAAACAAATTTAAACATTACACAAAGATAACACAAGTAAACACAAAGTGCAGTTTTTAAATGAAGATGTTTATTATTAAGGGTAAAAAAAAATCCAAACCTTCATGGCCCTGTGTGAAAAAGTGATTGCCCCCCCATGTTAAAACATAAATTAACTGTGGTTTATCACATCTTTGGAAAGCTGAGATCAATTTCTCTAGCCACACCCAGGCCTGATTACTGCCACACCTGTTCTCAATCAAGAAATCACTTAAATAGGACCTGCCTGACAAAGTGAAGTAGATCAAAAGATCCTCAAAAGCTAGACATCATGCTGCCAGCCAAAGAAATTCAGGAACAAATAAGAAACAAAGTAATTGAGATCTATCAGTCTGGAAAAGGTTATAAAGCCATTTATAAAGCTTTGGGACTCCAGCAAACCACAGTGAGAGCCATTATCCACAAATGGCAAAAACATGGAACAGTGATGAACCTTCCCAGGAGTGGCCGGCCGACCAAAATTACCCCAAGCAGGGGTAATTTTGCAGCGACGAATCATCCAAGGTGCAGCGACGAATCATCCAAGAGGTCACAAAAAACCCCACAACAACATCCAAAGAACTGCAGGCCTCACTTGCCTCAGTTAAGGTCAGTGTTCATGAGTCCACCATAAGAAAGAGACTGGGCAAAAATGGCCTGCATGGCAGAATTCCAAGACGAAACCCACTGCTGAGCAAAAAGAACATAAAGGCTCGTCTCAGTTTTGCCAGAAAACATCTTGATGATCTCCAAGACTTTTGGGAAGATATTCTGTGGACTGACGAGACAAAAGTTGAACTTTTTGGAAGGTGTGTGTCCCATTACATCCGACGTAAAAGTAACAGCATTTCAGAAAAGGAACATCATAACCAACAGTAAAATATGGTGGTGGTAGTGTGATGGTCTGGGGCTGTTTTGCTGCTTCAGGACCTGGAAGACTTGCTGTGATAAATGAAACCATAAATTCTGCTGTCTACCAAAAAATCCTGAAGGAGAATGTCTGGCCATCTGTTCGTGACCTCAAGCTGAAGCACACTTGGGTTCTGCAGCAGGACAATGATCCAAAACACACCAGCAAGTCCACCTCTGAATGGCTTTAAAAAAAACAAAATGAAGACTTTGGAATGGCCTAGTCAAAGTCCTGACCTGAATCCGATTGAGATGCTGTGGCATGACCTTAAAAAGGCAGTTCATGCTTGAAAACCCTCCAGTGTGACTGAATTACAACAATTCTGCAAAGATGAGTAGGCCACAATTCCTCCACAGCGCTGTAAAAGACTCATTGCCAGTTATCACAAACGCTTGATTGCAGTTGTTGCTGCTAAGGGTGGCCCAACCAGTTATCAGTTTAGAAGGAAATCACTTTTTCATACAGGGCCATGTAGATTTGGATTTTTTTCCCCCTTAATAATAAACACCTTCATTTAAAAACTGCATGTTGTGTGTACTTGTGTTATCTTTGTCTAATATTTAAATTTGTTTGATGATCTAAAACATTTAAGTGTGACAAACATACAAAAAAAATGAAAAATCAGGAAGGGGGCAAACACTTTTTCACACCACTGTATTGCCACCTCCCCTCTTGTGTCACTATTGATAACATTAGCTGGCTAGCTCTAATCACCAATCAAGGCTGATCCAACTTACATAAATAATGCATAACTGGTGGGCAGGGGTGTGTGGTTTCAGTGGTTGATAGAATGTGACTGCTCACTGAAATACAATAAGCATAGAAACATTTGTGGTTAAAACGTTGTTTTGGGGGAAAATCCCATTTAGTAGTTAAGGATTCTGAATGATTATTGTTCTATGTTGGTTCTAGTTTCACCATAACGGAGTTAGGAAAAGAGAGGGATATTAACTCATTACTTTGTCTTTATTAAATTGATTTGCAAAGAAATCTCTAGTCATTTTCCGCTCTGCCCCTCTCATTGCAGTGAAGACAAACAAGTATGGAGACACCTGGGAAGAATAAGTCCTTGTTTGAGCTCAAAAATCAGGATCTCTGATCTACTTTTTTTGACACTTCATCAGGTATCAAGGTGGCCACTTTGGTGAAGTTGTAACTGTTTTTATGTCTTTGCAAAAGTCAATAAAACTATTGCTTCAGAACTAAAAGTGTCTGTACTTTGACATCAGCTTAAATTTAGGCTATTTTAAATGCGCCAACACAAAAGTTAAAGAAAAAACTTTCTTCTGCCCTAGCAAAAGTTTCTTGAATAGTTTTGTTCATTTACTGATTTCAAAGTCTGTGTTCAGTGATGTACAGTGGATATAGAAAGTCTACACACCCATGTTCAAATGCCAGATTTTTGTGATGTAAAAAAATGAGACCAAGAGAAATCATTTCAAAACTTTTTCCACCATTAATGTGTACAACCCAATTAAAAAAACAAACTGAAATCTTTTAAGGGGAAAAATTAAAAAAAAAACTTAGAATAACCTGGATAAATATGCACTCCCTCTTATAACTGGGGATGTGGCTGTGTTCAGAATTAACCAATCACATTCAACCTCATGTTAAATGGGGGTCAGCACACACCTGCCACCATTTAAAGTGCCTTTGATTAACCCCAAATAAAGTTCAGCTGTTCTAGTAGTTTTTTCCTGACATTTTTGCAGTTCACATCTTACAACACAAGCCATGGTCCACAGAGAGCTTCCAAAGCATCGGAGGGATCTCATTGCCTAAAGGTATCAAGTCAGGAGAAGGGTACAAAAGAATTTCCAAGGAATTAAATGTACCATAGAGCACAGTGAAGACAGTCATCAAGTGGAGAAAATATGGCACAACAGTGACATTACCAAGAACTGGACGTCCCTCGAAAATTGATGGAAAAGAGGAGAAGAAAGAGGTCGACAGCAACATTGAAGGAGTTGCAGGAATTTCTGGCAAGTACTGGCTGTTTAGTACATGTGACAACAATCTAACGTCTAGGGTGGCAAGACGACAGTCTTATGAAGAAAAACATCCAAGCCATTTGAAATCTCCCAAATATGTGGGAAAATGTGTTATGGTCCGATGAAACCAAGGTTGAACTTTTTGGCCACAAATCCAGAAGGTATATGGCGCAAACACAACACTGCTCATCACCAAAAGAACACCATTCCTACAGTGAAGCATGGTGGTGGCAGCATCATGCTTTGGAGCTTTTTTCCTTCAGCTGAAACTGGGGCCTTAGTCAAGGTGGAGGGAGTTATAAACAGTTCAGAATTAATCACATTCACCTTCACCAATGTTGGCACAAAACCTTCAGGCTTCTGCTAGAAAGCTGAAGAGGAACTAAATCTTTCAGCACAACAGTGACCCAAAGCACACATCCAAATCAATAAAAGAATGGCTTCACCAGAAGAAGATTAAGGTTTTGGAATGGCCCAGCCAGAGTCTACACCTGAATCTGATTGAAGGATCTGTAGGGTGATCTGAAGAGGGCTGTGCACAGATGCCCTCACAATCTGACGGATTTTGAGCATTTTGCCAAAGAAGAGTGGGCAAATATTGCCACATTTTAATTTGATTTTATATACTTTATTAATCCCAGAGGGAAATTACAGGGCATCCACCTGGATGGATGAGGCAGCCACGGTGCGGTGCCAATCCCTTCACCATTCACAGCTAGGGTCACTTTACGAGTCTCCAATGAACCTAACTTGCATGTTGCAGCATGGCACACTGATGGATTCCTACCCAAAAAGACAGTGCTGTAATAAAAGCCAAAGGTGCTGCAACAAAGTATTAGTTTAAGGGTGTGCATATTTATGCAACTAGGTTATTGTAAGTTTTTTATTTTTCCCCTTAAAAGATTTCAGTTGTTTTTTTAATTGGGTTGTACAGGTTATAGGTCACATTAATGGTGGAAAAAGTTTTGAAATGATTTATCTTGGTCTCGTTTTTTTACATCACAAATTGCCATTTGAAAAGGGGTGTGTAGACTTTATATCCACTGTAAGTGAAATGGTGACTATATTGTGAAAGAAGAGCTTTCCCAGTCCCAAATAAATGCATTTTATGGAAGATACAACACCTTGATTTTTAAGTAGCTGGCATTTAAATATTTTGGAGGAAACTGGTAGTTGGCATCATCACAGTGTTTTCAATTTTTTCAGGAATATCTACAGTAATCCCATGCAACACTGACCTCACCAGAAACTATATTTTCTGCAAAATAAAGTGTTCACCTTGAGCAGGTTACAGGCTTTCTTGAGACTTTAGTTTATTCAAATGTTTATGGATAGAAAAAAGCAAGATTTTACATTTAAAAAAGGCACTCCAACATTTAAATAACACAGACTCAACATTTTAAAATCTTCTCCCCATAGCTGGAAAGCTGTAGAATACTCAGATAAATTACAACTACTGCTGACCATGACTGTGCCCGTGACCATGGCTGTGGTTGCAGCTCTGGCCAAAACTCTGTTCTAAAGAGTGTCCAACACTGGATCCAACGCCGTGTGCCGAGACATGTCCGTGAAGACTAGGAGGTGGTGTGGGATCAGTCTGGGCGCCTTTGGAGTTTGGCCACCCTTCATACACCATAGTGGCAGTATTGGCACTGAACAGCTGCGGAGCATATGCCTGGACTGGGTAAGATCCGGGTGTGGGATTGATTTGTGGAAGCAGGGTCTTCCTCCTGTCCTCTGTTGAGGCAGGAACAAACATGGGACCGCTGAAGCTCCTCAACACTCTAAAGGGCATCACTTTCTCCAAAACTCCGGCCCTGGCCTCCGACATGTCCACGAGAGAGAGCCATCCTCTACCGTGCACCCACCCAATCAGGACTGCAATGATGTTACAAGGCAACATGCAGTTGGGGACCAGGGCAGTGGTGATGATGAGGAGCACCCATGGGAGGGCTATGGTGGGGAAACTCACCCCGAAAAGAAAGCTTCTGGTCATCTTTGTGTGCATTGTAGTTACAGCCACACAGGCCAGAGTCACAGGGACCAGTCCCTCTGTGTGAGCCCCCATGCCTTCCTCCTGCAGGAGATCCAGAAAACTGTAGAATAAGCCCGTGAAAGAGGAGAGGAGGAGGAACTGGAAAAGGAAACGCACTGTTCCCACACCTTTCTCCAAACTGCTGCTGAGCAAAACCAGAGCTGCAATATTCAGGAGGAGCTGGGCGAAGGTTCTGTGGTAAAAGGGGTACGTCAAGATCCTGTGGGGTTGTCCGTTTAGAAAAACACTTGATCCGATGCTGAATACTCCCGGTGTGAAGCCGAAATACATTTGGACACCAAAAATTACGCATGAGACAAAGACCACAATGAGAATCCCACTCGTGAGAGATGGAGCCACATCTTTGATGGCTTTAAAAATCATCTCGACGTGTTCAGCTGGTTATATGATGCCAACGACCCGCGATTAAAAGGCAAAATAAAACTTTAGCCTCGTTTACCCAGCTGGTTCATGCACCTCACTTCTTTAACAGGAAGTAGTTCAATTTCCTAACTGCTTCGAGTCGATAGCTGAAATAAAACCACCACATTTACAGATCAATTAGTAAACAGTGTACGTTACTTAAATCATCAAACTTGTCACTTAACCCGCCGTTTGTTTATTTTTCATGCTGCCCTCTCTACTTCCGCATACGGGACCTTAAAAAAATCGAAAAAATTCCATTGTGGCAAGAGCGAAATTATCTTTTGATCCCGATCAAATTTTGCCACGAGTTACATATGTTTTTCAATTTAAAATATAATTTTCCACGTAATTAAAGTTGTCGACTGTCGTATAATAACAGTAATATTTAGTTTTTGTTGCAACGATGAGCGGACTTCAACTCCCATCATCCCACATCACTAAACACGAGCATGGCGGGAGATTACTAAAATCTCACCTCCTGTTTCCTGACCGATGGAAAAAAAAGGATGATGTGGCTGAAATGCAAAAGAAGACATGTGTTTTTAATAAAATCTACCACGTTTGAGCTGTTTTTTTTTTAAACTGCTGTAAAAAGGAAAACGCGTCACACGAAGTAAACGCATTGCGCATGTCCTGGAACCGATGGGGCAGCTGTCCACAAACGAGTACTTTCTGTAAAGCCTTTCAAAATAAGAGTCATTTTACACTGAGAGGGATATTTTTGTAACACCTTTATTCAGTCAAATAACCGATTAAAGCAAGCACACCTCTGAGTAGCATGTGAATCAGAAAATAAAAACTCACACATGCAGTGCCCTTTGTCGTAAAGATGATGAGTAAGTAAATTATTTAATCAACTATTGCGAAGTTATATTTTGAAAGAAATTCACAATATTCCGCTTTCAGGTGTCTGTCACTGATATTGCTCACTGGCCGCCAGAAGTGAAGCCACCGAAAATTGTGGTCGCCATTTTAGTACACCCAAAACACTTAGGGAGTCAAAGGAGAATGAATGGGTTTCGTAGTTTCCGGTGCTATTTTTACCTCAATAACTTCCCAAAAACATTAACAGATTTTGAACTTCTTGGAATGGAGACAGAGCTTATAATCTTGCGCAACCAGTGAATTATAGAAATCGAGTTAACATTATGTTTGGCGGCCGTGGGAAGGCTGGATATTCAGAAAAGTCAAGCCAAGGCGAGTCGTTCTGTGAGTAATGGATGCAGTTAGTGTGTTTAGGCGTGACGTCATAATAATAGTCCTAATGATAGTCCTTTATGAGTAAGTTCTTCTCTTAGATTTGATTGGTGGTTGGCAACCAGCTTACAGGTGCATTACCGCCACTGACTTGATTATCATCACTCCATATCCCCGCACAAGGAGCCCCCATAAGGACCTCTGAACAACTCCCCATCCATCCATCCATCCATCCATCCATCTTCTACTGCTTTTCCGGAGGTCCGGGTCACGGAGGCAGCAGTTCAAGCAGAGAAGCCCAGACTTCCCTCTTCCCAGCCACCTGCTCCAGCTCTTCAGAGAGGATACCAAGGCGTTCCCAGACCAGCTGGGAGACATAGTCTCTCTACCGAGTCCTGGGTCTGCCCCAGGGTCTCCTCCCAGTGGGACGTGCCTGAAACACCTCAAGTAGGAGGCGTCCAGGAGGCATCCTAATCAGATGACCATACCACCTCAACTGACTCCTTTCAGTGTGGAGGAGCAGCGGTTCTACTCTGAGCCTCTCCCGGATGACTGAGCTCCTCACCCTATCTCTGAGGGAGAGTCCAGCAATCCTACGGAGAAAGCTCATTTCAGCCGCTTGTATCC
Source organism: Pholidichthys leucotaenia (assembly GCA_020510985.1). NCBI lineage: Eukaryota > Metazoa > Chordata > Actinopteri > Cichliformes > Pholidichthyidae > Pholidichthys > Pholidichthys leucotaenia. The sequence continues at coordinate 153,702,965 of CM035848.1, forward strand.
GCGATCTTATTCTTTCGGTCATTACCCAAAGCTCGTGACCATAGGTGAGAGTAGGAACGTAGATTGACTGGTAAATCGACAGCTTTGCCTTAGAGCTAAGCTCCCTCTTCACCACAACAGACCGGTACAACGTCTGCATCACTGCAGATGCTGCTCCAATCCGTCTGTCAATCTCTCACTCCATTTTCCCCTCACTCATGAACAAGACCCCAAGATACGTAAACTCCTCCACTTGGGGCAGGAGCCTGTCCCCAACCCAGAGAGGACAATCCACCTTTTTCCGGCTGAGGACCATGGACTCGGACTTGGAGGTGCTGATTCTCATCCCAGCCACTTAACACTCAATGGCAAACCGTCCCAGCAAGAGCTGTAGGTCATTGCTGGATGAAGCCAACAGGACAACATCATCTGCAAACAACAGAGATGAGATCCTGTGGTCACCAAGCATGACACCCTCCATTCCCTGGCTGCGCCGAGAAATCCTGTCCGTAAAAATTATGAAGAGGATCAGTGACAAAAGGCAGCCCTGGCGGAGTCCAACTCTCACTGGGAATGACTCCGACCGAGTGTTGGCAATACGAACCAAATTCTCACAACGGTCGTACAGAGACCGAATAGCTCATAACAACAAGCCCGATACCCCGTACTCCTGAGGCACCCCCCACAAAAAACCACGAGGGACGCGGTCAAATGCCTTCTCCAAGTCCACAAAACACATGTAAACTGGTTGGGCAAACTCCCACGAACCCTCGAGAATTCTCGAGAGGGCAAAGAGCTGGTCCAATGTGCCACGGCCAGGACAAAAACCACATTGCTCCTCCTGAATCCAAGGTTCGACCAACGGCCGGACTCTCCTCTTCAGTACTTTGGCATAGACCTTCCCAGGGAGGCTGAGGAGTGTGATCCCTCTAAAGATGGAGCACACCCTCCAGTCCCCTTTTTTTAAGAGAGGAACCACCACCCCGGTTTGCCATGCCAAAGGCACTGCCCCCGACCTCCACGCAATGTTGCAGAGGCGTGTCAACCATGACAGCCCAACAACATCCAGGGCCTTGAGGTACTCAGGGCGAATCTCGTCCACCCCCGGGGCCCGGCCACCAAGGAGATTTTTAACTACCTTGGCGACCTCAGCCCCTGTGATAGGCGAGTCAACCCCTCGTCCACAAACCCTGCTTCCTCTGTGGAAGGCGTATCAGTGGGATTGAGGAGATCATTGAAGTATTCCTTCTACCGCCCGACGATATCCCCAGTCGAACTCAACAGCGCCCCATCCGCACCATACACAGTGTGGACAGGGAGGTGCTTTCCCCTCCTGAGCCGCTGGACAGTTTGCCAGAATCTCTTCAAGGCCGACCGAAAGTCTTGTTCCATGGCCTCACCGAACTCCTCCCATACCCGGGTTTTTGCTTCAGCAACCACCCGAGCTGCACTCCACTTGGCCTGCCGGTACACCTCAGCTGCTTTGGGAGTCCCACAAGCCAACCAAGCTTGATAGGACTCCTTCTTCGACTTAATGGCCCCCCTCACCACTGGTGTCCACCACTTGGTTTGGGGGTTGCCACCACAAGATGCACCAACCACCTTGCGGCCGCTGCTCTGGACCGCCGCTTCAACAACAGAGGTGGAGAACATGGCCCAATCAGACTCCATGTCTCCAGACTCCCTCAGAATGTGGTTGAAGTTCTTCCGGAGGTGGGAGTTGAAGACCTCCCAGACAGGGGCCTCAGTCAGACGTTCCCAGCACACCCTCACTATACGTTTGGGTCTACCAGGTCTGAATGGCTTCCTCCCCTGCCATCGGATCCAACTCACTACCAGGTGGTGATCAGTTGACAGCTCTGCACCTCTCTTTACCTGGGTGTCCAAGACATACGGTCGCAGGTCTGATGACACGATAACAAAATCGATCATCGACCTGCGACCTAGGGTGTCCTGGTGCCAGGTGCACATATGGACACCCTTATGCTTGAACATGGTGTTCGTTATGGACAAACTGTGGTTAGCACAGAAGTCCAATAACTGAACACCACTCGGATTCAGATCGGACAGGCCATTCCTCCCAATCACCCCCCTCCAGGTTTCACTGTCGTTGCCCACATGCGCATTGAAGTCCCCCAGTAGGACAATGGAGTCTGCAAGAGGAGCACCCTCCAGCACCCCAGTCACAGACTCCAAAAAGGGTGGGTACTCTGAAACATCATTTGGTGCATAGGCACAAATGATGGTCAGGACCCGTTTCCCAACCCGAAGGCGCAGGGAAGCAACCCTTTCATCCACCGGGGAAAACTCCAATATAGAGGCAGCAAGGTGGGGGGATACAAGAATACCACCCCTGCTCGTCACCTCTCGCTTGGGGCAACTTCAGAAAAGGCCAAGCTCCAGCCCCTCTCCAGGAGACTGGTTCCGGAACCAGAGCTGTGTGTTGAGGTGAGGCCGACTATATCTAGCCAGTATCTCTCAACCTCATACACCAGCTCAGGCTCCTTCCCCACCAGAGAGGTGACATTCCACGTACCAAAAGCCAGTTTAGAAAGCTTGGGACCAGTCCGCCAAGGTCTCCGCCTTTGACCGCCACCTAATCCACATAGCACCGGACCCCCATGATCCCTCCTGCAGGTGGTGAGCCCACTGGAGGGTGGACCCATGTAACTCCTTCGGGCTGAGCCCAGCCGGGTCCCATGGGTGGAAACCCGGCCACCAGACGCTAGCCATCGAGCCCCTCCCCCAGGCCTGGCTCCAGGGTGGGGCCCCGGTAACCCCATACCGGGCGGGGTACACTGAATCCTTGATATAGAATTTATCATAAGAGTCTGTTGGATCGTTCTTAGTCTGGCCCTTCACCCAGGACCAGTTTGTCTTGGGTGACTAACTAACTAACTAACTAACCTGCACTTATATAGCGCTTTTCTAGTCACAAAGACCACTCAAAGCACTTTCACTAATACTAACCCTCTATTCTAAGGGCCTATAGGAAACCGATATCTAGGGACAATTTAGAACAACCAATTAACCTAACATGCATGTCTTTGGATTGTGGGAGGAAACCGGAGCCCCCGGAGTAAACCCACGCAGCACAGAGAGAACATGCAAACTCCACACAGAAAGGTTCCAACCCCTGCCAACCTGGGGATTCGAACCAGGAACCTTCTAGCTGTAAGGCAACAGTGCTACCCACTGCACCACCGTGCTGCCCCGTGGTGACCCTATCAGAGGCAAATTGCCCCGGACAACATCGCTCCTGGGGTCACTGGGGCACGCAACCCCCCACCACCACGGTAAGGTGACGATCCATGAGGGGGACAACTCCCCATGTGTGAAAAAATTATCCATCCTTGGACTGTGTTCTCAGCGGCATCAACCAAATTAAAATATCATGCACTGCTTTAATCTTGCCAGTAAGTGCCTAGTGTTATGTATGGTAAAATAGGATGGCTGGACGAACACAGCTTTATTGATGATAATGAACAGTGGTTACACAGCAGGTACCTGGCAGAGGGCACCGTCAAAGAGGCCACAATATGGATGCTCTCTGCATTATATAGGGCGGTGCAGTGATGTGACGGGAAGTGCACGTCACTACACCGCACTTCACAATAATGTGTCACTTCACAATATAACCCCCCCTTTAGAAAGTCCAAAACCATACACACAATTGGAACCCCCCCCCCCCAAATTTGTGACCCGAATCATGCACTAAAATAACGAAAAACAATATACTAAAATGGCCTAACACATTCACACAAACTAACCAAAAATAGGGCTGACGGGTGGACTACCGTGCAGCCCGCATGGCAGGGTGGATTATTCTGCCACCCATGTCTAAATAAAAGTCCATACATAAAGTAAAACTACACGCCGTGCTCCTAAACTAAGCAAAATACACAAAATAATCCCATATCATAACATACATACATCAGAACACAAGAACTATAAACACTATAATATTTACAGCACTATTCCTTGGGTAGGAGGAGTAGAACCGGCATGGGGGGGGGGGCAGGGCAGCCCCACAGCAAGTGCACCCCTGGAAGCAGCAGACCCCCGGGATGATGGCTGATCTTCCGGATGATGGAGCCTCGCTTCTTCACCACCGACACTGACTCTCGTCCATCCTCATCACCTGGAGCCTCTTCCCGGACACACCGAAGCTGATTGACGTGCCTCGCCGAGCCATCGGACAACCTCAAGTATGCTGCAGCCAGTTTAGCGACTGTGCGCAGACACCCTTGATGTTTAGCTGGCTGTCATCTGGCCCATCTTTGCCGTGGACGTTCTTCACCCCGAATCAAGTCCAAAACTCTCAGTGGGGCCCGGCTCGGCCTGAAGTGGTGCTGCTGAACATGCGGTTCCTACATGCTCGTCGGTCTGGCCCTGACCTCTTCTAAAACCGTTGTAGCATTCACCATCGTAGCTGCAGAGCCTCCATCCACCTGCAGCCAAGCTCCGGAGGCATCTGGGGCTAGCACATCGGTGTCACTCGCAGGCGCCTCACCTCGCCGCAATGCTCGGTACCCCCATCTACCATATCCCGAGCGCCGGCACTGAGACCCTCCTGCGCCGAACCTGAGTGAGGCTGGTCCTGCTTGACCGCCGTGGTGTCCATTAGCTCTTCGTCCCACACAACGTACTCATCGACCATTGGAACCGGAGGGTTCCATTGGCCACAACCCGACCATTCGTTCCCGGCGTCGTCTTTTATGGCGAAACCCAGTCCATAAAATAAATCACAGCCCATGATGTTATTGCCTCACGCTGTCACGTTGAACATGAAGTCAACCATCTTCGCAGACTTGTACAGAACCGTTAACTCCAAAGTCCCAACCGTGCACAGCCTGCCACCTCCATAACCATACAACGCCGCCGGGTTACCTCTAATCCTGTAGTGGGGGAAAAACTTCCTCATCATGGCAACGACCTCTATGCTCCCATGTTGAGCAGCAGTGGCACCTCCACACCATCCAGTTCCACTGTGCAAAACCTGTACCTGTTTGTACTGGGGGACACCATATGGATGGTCGTCGGGGGCGGGTGGAGTGATTTCTACCATGGGCTCTTCGGTTCAGATACACAGCACACTCTAGCATAATGGTTTAAGCGTCCACATGTGCTACAACATTCTCCCCTAGCCGGGCAGTGCTTAGCCTTATTGCGGTGTGGTGCGGACCCACAACCCTTGCACAGGGGTTTTCCCAGGGCAGACCTTCGGCTGGCAGCGTTGGATTCCATAGTATCGTCGTCCAAGCGATCCTCGCTATCTGAGTCCGCAACATTTGCCGTGGCAGGAGGCTCCGGCGGCCGCTGTGACTGGTGCCAGGTTAGCTCTTAAGCTAGCTTGTCTATGGCCTCCAGCTGGAGAGCTAGTTCGACAGTTCTGGCTAATGTTAAGTCACTGGGCGCCGTGAGTAGCCTAGCCTACAATGCAGTGCTGCATGCATGCTCCGCGAGCTGGTCACGTACCATTTCATCTTCCAGCGGCCGAAAGCGACACTCGCTAGCTAGCTGCCTCAAGTCGGCCACAAACTGATGAATAGGCTCACCTACCCGCTGATGTCGCTGCCGAAAGCGAATCCTCTGGACAGTCACGCTATCCAGGGTGTGGAAATGGTTGGCTAGCAACTCCACAACATCTTTGAAAGAGTCTGAAGCTCTGAGTGTGCACAGGACTCACTGGCCCTCAATACCCAGGTTGTGAATAAGCAGCGCACGTGCTCTTAACTTGTTGAGCTTACCGAGGTCCAGCGTAGTGATGCATGTCTGGAAAGCCTCAAACCACATAGGCCAAGGCACCAGCGGTTCATCCGGGAGCTTGAGAAAAGGGCGAAATGGTGTGATACACGCCTCCATGACTTAATCTTCGATCGCCAAATGTTATGTATGGTAAAATACCTTTGGTGGAGGATGAGGCAAGATGGCTGGACGAACACAGCTTTATCGATGATGATGAACAGCGGTTACACAGCAGGCACCTGGCAGAGGGCACCAATCAAAGAGGCCGCAATATATGGAATAAGGATTGAGCCAGCAGGAACTGAATTTGAATTTTAATTATTTGAATTTGAACCTGAATTAATCAGTTTGAATAATTGCTTTTTAAAATTTGAATCTGAATTGCCTAATTTGAAATTGAATGTATTGGTTTGAATGTGTATTGCAATAAAATTGAAACTGTATTTCATTTACTTGAAAAATTCGGCTCCCTAATTCATTATCAGAGTTCAGTTTCACTTCTTGTCATACAAATCAGTCCTTCCAGGATTTCACGGGATGTTTTCATGATTGTTGCGGCCCAAAAAGCCTGAATTCGTGGGAGCTTTTTTTAAAAGTTGCAATAAAAGCTGCAGTGTTTGGAGAGTTTTCTGCACTAAAAGTTGTGGGAAGAATTACAAATTTTAAAGCAGATGGTTTTTCCAGCTTACTACAGTGGTATTCTACATAACAATATAAGAAAAGCACAGGATTGTCAAACAATTTCCTATTACAGTGATTTGTAAATTAAGCAGAAACTTCTGCTATTCAGAATAACTCTTTTGTGCAGCAGCCAATACAAACATTAACACAATATCCATTACAACAGCTAAATTGCATTGAATGCATGTTAAAGAGTAGAGATTTGGAAATTATTTGCAGCGCCTTCATTTGAAAACTCCCTACGGTCCCCAACCACTCGGTACCAAGCAGAAAGGAAACAACAAATAATTTATTCTGTTAGTCAGTATTGTCTATTGGAGTCTGTGTTTTTCTGGGGGAAAAATTGCAGACAATATTCTTATGCCTAACTCCTACCTGTCTGTCTATCTACTGCACGTCTTGACACACACACACATCTTTCATTTACGGGGGGAGCAGGGCGTTTGCCCGTGTCCAGATCAGACATTCACAGCTTTAAAGCTCATTGACAAGATGTAGTAATGATTTTACCTCTAAAGATGTATGAAATGATCAAACACTGGCTGTAGTGTTAGACTTGCTTGTTTTTGTGATTTTATGGAGTCTCTTGTCATGTGCAGTCCCGCAACGGGGTGCTTTTGGGGCTGGCGGATGTTTTTCAACACAAACCTAGCACTTTGTACACGCGGTCAGGACAGAGACGTCCACTGGCAGGCTGGGGGACACGGAGGAAGGGACGGTGTGGGAAACGCGGGTAAGTGCTTTTTTTTTAATTACACACTGTTTTGATATGTTCACACGGATTATTATTCATGTAGGGACTAACGACACCACCCGCAGACAGTCTGAAATCACTAAAAATGACTTCTGCAAACTTAATATTTTATCAAACAGCGGAAAGTCTGTTTTTATTTCTGGCCCCATTCCCACACTGCGCCGTGGATCGGACCGTTTTAGCCGTATTCTTGCCCTCTCAACTTGGCTCAAGTCCGCCTGCAGCAGCAACATTAATTTTATTGACAATTTTACCTTGTTTTGGGGCAGCCACAATCTCTATAAATCTGACGGCATATATTTAAATGCATCTGGTAGCCAGCTTTTAGCAGCAAACCTGATGCATATCATTCAAACCATAACACGCAATTGACTGTTTACATCCCATGACTCCTTCCCTCCGGATCCACTCACATCTCTGACCCCCAGGAACACTATCCAGCACGAGTCCTGTTTTTGTCAGTCTCCATCATCTGGTCTGGAAATTAATTCACTACGCACCTTCCCCTTTAGGACATTGATGATGGACAGACCTTCATCCATAAAACATACAGTTCACAAGAACTCAGGCCCACACTGCCTACGTTCTGTGGATCAGTCTCCAAACAATAATCCACAGAAAACAAATTATCCACCCATAAATAACTCACCACCTACCCTAAATATGGCTCTTTTAAATATACAGTCACTCGCTAACAAGACTTTTATCATCAATGACCTGATTTTAGATAAGATTGACTGTCTATTGTTAACAGAGACGTGGCTTGGCACGGATGCACCAGCAATTCTCACTGAGGCCTCCCCACCAAATTTTAGTTCAGTTTTTTCCATAAGAAAGGGCAGGAAGGATGAGGGTACTGCATCAATTTTTTCTTCCTCACTTACAGTAAAGCAAATTTTACTTGATCAATATACTGCATTTGAGCACCATGCTTTTGTCTTGAACAGCCCTGCAATTTTATGCGTCACAGTTTACAGACCACCCAAATACTGCCCTGTTTTTATTAATGAGTTCTCTGAGTTTTTATCAATAATCCACTCCTCATATAATTTTATTCTCATTTCTGGTGATTTTAATCTACACATTGATGAGCAGGGCGACCATATGTCAGAAGATTTTAATGACCTGCTCACGTCCATGAATTTTACTCAACATGTCATGCAGCCGACTCACAACAGGGGACGCACTCTGGATCTTGTCATTAGCCATGGCCTGCCCACGAGTGTGTCCTCTGTTGTTGACTTGGCTGTATCTGACCATAACTGTGTGTTTTTAACATCACTGGTTTTATGCAACGGGAGACCTCGGTGCGAACTGTGAGGAAGCGCCATCTGACACCTTAAGTGGCTGCTGATTTTATCAAACTCTAACGCAATACTCCTCCAGTTATTTCACCTGCATTATGTGACTTTATTGTTGATAATTTTAACAGTAAATTAAGATGAACTATTGACAGAGTTGCCCCAATAATCACAAGGACAGTTAGGAATAAACCAAAGCCTCCATGGAGAAATAACCATATCCAAAAACTGAAAAGAGAGTGCAGGATGGCTGAGAGGAAATGGAGGAAAAACAAATTAACTATCAATTACCAAGTACTACAGAATAAATTAAAAATATACAATAATGCAGTCAAGATATCGAGAACTGAGTATTTTTCCAACATAACCTCAACCCATAACAACCCTAAAGTCCTTTTTGCAACCATTGATCAGTTACTCAACCCAGATTTTAATAAAAACACAAACCTGCCATCAGACTCTCTCTGTGAGTTTTGCAGACGACTTCAGGTGCAAGGTTGATTTTATTAGATCCAACATTTTATCTGACCAGAAGACTGCTTTTAATGGAATCTTGGACTCACCTTTAGCTGAGGAAACGCTGGACTGTTTTGCCCTGGTTGATGCTAAGATGCTTGGTAGAGTTTTCTCCCAGGTAAATTTGACCTCCTGCCTTTTAGATCCGATTCCCACATCACTTTTTAAAACATTTTATGGATTCTTCGAACATGAGATTTTAAACATTGTAAATTGCTCTCTTCAGACTGGTGTTTTCCCCACTGCCTTTAAAACGGCTGTGGTGAAGCCCCTTTTGAAGAAGAGTAATTTAGATCCTGATATCCTCAGTAACTATCGACCTGTATCCAACTTACCGTTTTTAAGTAAAGTTTTAGAAAAAATTGTTTTTATCCAGTTAAATAATTTTCTTATGGACCACAACATTCTTGAGAAATTTCAGTCTGGTTTTAGGACAAACCACAGTACCGAGACAGCCCTTTTAAAAATCATTAATGATATTAGGTGTAACATGGACTCCCACAAACTGTCAGTCCTGGTGCTGTTGGATCTCAGCGCTACCTTCAATACAGTAGATCACCACATTTTATTACGCAGACTCAAACACCTGGTGGGCCTCTCAGGTACTGTTCTTGAATGGTTTCATCCCTATCTCACAGATTGCCGCTATTTTGTAAGTATGGATACATGTTCTTTGGCAATCCATGAAATCAAGTGTGGGGTACCCCAAGGTTCAATTTTAGGGCCAATACTTTTTAATCTTTATATGTTACCACTTGGGGATGTTATCAAGAGACATGGCATCAATTTTCAGAGCTATGCTGATGATACTCAACTGTACATTGCCACGTCTCCTGATGACACAAAACCAGTTAATGTCCTTTTGAACTGTATTTTAGATATAAAGTCATGGATGGCAGAGAACTTCCTACAGCTCAACCAGGGCAAAACAGAAGTTTTAATCATTGGTCCTGAAGACAAGAGAGAGAAACTTCTACCAAAATTGCTAGGTCTAAAACCTACACATTGTGTCAAGAACCTGGGCGTTCTTTTAGACTCTGAATTTAATTTTATTTCACACATTAAAAATGTAACAAAAATCGGATTTTACCATCTTAGGAATATAGCCAGAGTCCACCCTTTTCTCTTTCTTGCCAGCACGGAGGTCTTGATGTATGCTTTTATTACTAGTTGTATAGACTATTGTAATGCCCTGCTCTCTGGTCTTCCTCAAAAAAGAATATCACATCTCCAACTGCTCCAAAATTCAGCAGCACGAGTGTTAACGAGGACCAAGGGGTGGGTGCATATTTCGTCAGTGTTAGAATTGCTGCATTGGCTCCCCGTGCATTTTAGGATTGATTTTAAGGTTCTCTTAGTAGTTTTTAAATGCCTCAGTGGTCTTGGGCCTTCTTATCTATCTGAGCTGCTCTTATCTTATGAGCCTTCACGAACCCTGAGGTCCTCTGGTACTGGCCTTTTAATGGTTCCCAAAGTCAACACCTATTATGGTCCTCGTCTGTGGAACAGCCTGCCAGAGAGCATCAGGGCCGCAGAGTCAATAGATGTTTTTAAGAACAGGCTCAAGACCCACCTTTTTAATTTGGCTTTTAATAAACCTGTTAAACTGTTACTGAAGTAGTCATTTATGTTCCATTGTTTTATGTTCTTTTTGGCGCCATTTGTTCTTAGATTTTCTCATCTTCTTATTGATGTGTTTAGGTTTTTTTTTTTTGAAGTATGGGTTTTTCAGTTCCTGTTTTTATATGTTCTTTGTTCTTTTTGTACCTTTTTAAATTTTGGCTTTTAACAAACCGTTTAACTATTATTGAAGTAGTCATTTATGTTCCATTGTTTTTACATTCTTCTTAGCTCCATTTGCTTTTAGATTTTCTTATTTTTGATGTGTTCTTAGCTCAGTTTCTAAGTATGGGTCTTTAGTTCCCTTTGCTCTTTGTGTTCTTAGTTTTATTTTGTATTTATGTGTTTTAGCTCCGGTGTTTCCTCAGGATGGTTGCTCCTTCACGTGGTGCCTCGGTGCCGAGCAATGTCTCCTTTATTTTATATGTGTGTAATGAGAAGTAGGGGGTGATGTATGTGCCTGTGTGTGTTGTGTTTGTGGGTATGTTTATGGGAGGGTTGGAAGGGGTGGGGCTGTATCATGTAAAATATGTAATTAAATGTGTCTTGTTTTTATCTATGTAAAGCACTTTGCGCAGCATCTAATGTTTTAAAAGTGCTGTACAAATAAAGTTTGATTGATGATGTACAGAAACATGATTGTATTAACATGATGAGCATATTCAGAACATACTTAGAGCTTAATCAGAATAAATTATTCTATAATTTCACATCAGGTGAGTAAATCTCACTAAACATAAGCAAAAATCTGTGACATGTATATTGCATTTTATTTTTAAACAAATATGTAGTACACGTGAAGAGTAGACTGCTGTGGTAAAGTTTCAGCCATACATTCGTCGGCCTCCGTCGGTCTATGATGACCATGGAAGAGAATCCTAAACGTCTACTCTGCTGGAACAGCACTGCCTGTGGCTGAACAGGCTGATGCGTACCGGTGTTCTACCTTCCAGCGTTGGGCGTTGGTAGGATTCAAGCCTGGGCAGGAAGATATGGAGGACAAGATGTTACCCATTCAGCATGTCCCCCCTCTCCACGTCACTGATGAATCCAAAGGAACAGCAGGGCTGCTATAGTTTGGCACCAGCACCGTTGCAGGAGCTGCCAGAACGATGTTGAGCACAACAGAGAACTGCCTTAGGGGCTCCGACTCCGGATTTTTCCTCAGGGTTGACTCCCGAAGCCTTTCCCGTGACCAGGTGTGCCGCAAGGCAGCGGAGGTTTGAAATCAGGGTTTACCTTCCCCTAGATGGGCTACCTTCCCAGGTTGACGAGCCACCATCTACCCGAAGCATCTGGTTTTAAGGCGCCAGAGATCCACCCTCGCCCCTTCTCCTATTAGTAAAAGCAGTTCCGCCAGGCTTAGAGACTAAACCACACAGGCAGGCTAGGAGTTGGACTTAGTTGTCAGAGGCTTTTCGAGACGCACGCCGTAAGGAGCATTTTATGAGCACTGGGAGCTTAACCCCAGTGCCGCTCCTGGCTATGACAACCTTGGAACCAGTTTGTTCCGTCTTAGACGTTTGGGGGGGGGGGGGTTATATGTGGTGCACATATGTAGTTTCACGGGCTCACAGGTGTAGGACTGTTCATATGCTCTCATGTACAGTATATTCCTGTGTGCTTATTTTGGCTTCACGTCTGAAGAGGAACAAAGGGTCTGGACCTCCTAGGGATAAGAGGAGGATGAGAGAGTTGGCCTTTTGATATGCAAAGAGATGGACATGAATGATTGCCTGACCACCCAGGCTGGGGTGGAAGCGAGAGGAACTGCAGGGGGGATGCATTGTGTTTGGGATTTAAAGACAATGGGATTTTGTACTTTGATGTCAGGGGTATAAGACTGGCAGATGTTGGGGGGTTTTCTTTCTTCTGCTTTTGAATGTTGGAGAGTGTGTTGTGAATAAAAATGGAACCTGAGAAATAACTCTGCCTCATCCTTTCCACACAATCTCCACATGAAATCATTCATGTCCATCTCTTTGCATATCAAAAGGCCAACTCTCTCGTCCTCCTCTTATCCCCAGGAGGTCCAGACCTTTTGTTCCTCTTCAGACGTGAAGCCAAAATAAGCACACAGGAATATACATGACAGAATATGAACAGTCATATACATGTGAGCCCGTGAAACTACATATGTGCACCACATATAACCCCCCCCCCCCAAACGTCTAAGATGGAACAAACAAACACAGATTGCATGTCATAATAAAATCGCCACACATCAGTCCACATGCTGTCTTGGTCTCAACCGTCTGCCGTATCTGCTGCAGGCGGGCTTAACCTCTTCCGCGGCGTCCTCCTGCTGTGGAGCTGCTGTCTGGGGATTAAAACTGTTAGTCAATCTCTGTGAGTGTACTGGGGAAGCCATACATACATTAAACTTAATAATTATTTTAAAAGAAAACATCAATCAACTTATTTGTGAGATTTTTTTAAAACCTAGCACTGAGTTATAGTGGAACTCACCCCTTTATATCAACTTCATAAACTACGAGAAGGCCTTCAACAGTGTGGTCCATGAGATGCTGTGGAAGTTGTTGAGGCATTATGGAGTTCCCGAGAAGATCATCTCCCTCATCCAGTGCATCTACCAGGACAAGAGCTGCAGGATTGCACACGCTGGCCAGCTGTCAGAGAGCTTGGAGGTGAAGACCGGAGTCCGCCAGGGTTGCTTGCTGTCACATTCCTCTTGGTCATCAATTGCATCATGAAGATCACGACAACAGGCAAGAAAAACGGGATACAGTGGATACTCTGGACGCAGCTAGATGACCTCAACTTTGCTGACGACATGCTGCTCCTGTCACATACAGTGCATCCGGGAAGTGTTCACAGCGCTTCACTTTTTCCACATTTTTTTTTATGTTGCAGCCTTAGTCCAAAATGGATTAAATTTGTTTTTTTTTCCCTCATAATTCTACGTACAATACCCCATAATGACAACATGAAAAAAGTATGAGATTTTTGCAACTTTATTAAAAATAAAAAAATAAGAAATCACATGTACATAAGTATTCACAGCCTTTGCCATGAAGCTCAGAATTGAGCTCAGGTGCATCCTGTATCCACTGATCATCCTTGAAATATTTCTACAGCTTAATTAGAGTCCACCTGTGGTAAATTCAGTTGATTGGACATGATCTGGAAAGGCACACACCTGTCTATATAAGGTCCCACAGTTGACAGTGCATGTCAGAGCACAAACCAAGCATGAAGTCAAAGGAATTGTCTGTAGACCTCCGAGACAGGATTGTCTCAAGGCACAAATCTGGGGAAGGGTGCAGAAATATTTCTGCGACTTTGAAGGTCCCAATGAGCACAGTGGCCTCCATCATCTGTAAATGGAAGAAGTTTGGAACCACCAGGACTCTTCCTAGAGCTGGCTGGCCATCTAAACTGAGCGATCAGGGAGAAGGGCCTTAGTCAGGGGGGTGACAAAGAACCCGATGGTCACTCTGTCAGAGCTCCAGCATTCCTCTATGAAGAGAGGAGAACCTTCCAGAAGGACAACCATCTCTGCAGCAATCCACCAATCAGGCCTGTATGGTAGAGTGGCCAGATGGAAGCCATTCCTTTGTAAAAGGCACATGGCAGCCCACTTGGAGTTTGCCAAAAGGCACCTGAAGGACTCTCAGACCATGAGAAACAAAATTCTATGGTCTGATGAGACAAAGATTGAACTCTTTGGCGTGAATGCCAGGCGTCATGTTTGGAGGAAACCAGGCACCGCTCATCACCATGACAATACCATCCCTACAGTGAAGCATGGTGGTGGCAGCATCATGCTGTGTGGATGTTTTTCAGCGGCAGGAACTTTGAGACTAGTAAGGATAGAGGGAAAGATGAATGCAGCAATGTACAGAGACATCCTGTATGAAAACCTGCTCCAGAGCGCTCTTGACCTCAGACTGGGGCGATGGTTCATCTTTCAGCAGGACAACAACCCTAAGCACACAGCCAAGATATCAAAGGAGTGGCTTCAGGACAACTCTGTGAATGTCCTTGAGTGGCCCAGCCAGAGCCCAGACTTGAATCCAATTGAACATCTCTGGAGAGATCTGAAAATGGCTGTGCACCAATGTTTCCCATCCAACCTGATGGAGTCTGAGAGGTGCTGCAAAGAAGAATGGGTCAAACTGCCCAAAGATAGGTGTGCCAAGCTTGTGGCATCATATTCAAAAAAAAATTTGAGGCTGTTATTGCTGCTAAAGGTGCATCAACAAAGTACTGAGCAAAGGCTGTGAATACTTATGTACATGTGATTTCTTAGTTTTTTATTTTTAATAAATTTTCAAAAATCTCAAAAAAAAACCAACCTTTTTTCCACATTGTCATTACGGGGTATTTGTAGAATTTTGAGGGGGAAAATGAATTTAATCCCTTTTGGAATAAGGCTGTAATATAACAAAATGTGGAAAAAGTGAAGTGCTGTGAATACTTTCCGGATGCACTGTAACCACAGCCAGATGACTTCTCATCTGGAGACTCCATCAGCCAGGACAGGACTCCAGATCAATAAAAAGAAGACGGAGCTGATGAAGATTAACACCACTGCCAACACACCAGTCACAGTTGGAGGAAAGCCCATCAGAGAGGTGGAGCCCTTTGTCTACCTGGGAAGCGTGGTGGATTGACAGGGGGCCACAGACCGAGACGTCACAGCCAGGATCGGCAAGGCAAGAGCAGCTTTTATCATACTGAAGAATATCTGGGCATCAAAAGAGATCTGCACGAGAACAAAACTTTGCATCTTCAGCTCTAACGTCAAGTCTGTTCTGCTTTATGGATGTGAGACCTGGAGGACAACAAAGACGATGCAGCAGAAGATCCAGACTTTCTTTAACACATGCCTGAGGTGCATCTTTAACATCAGGTGGCCGGAGAAGATCAGGAATGAAGACCTGTTGGAGCGAGCAGGACAGAAACCAGTGGCAGAACAGATTCTGCGGAGGAAGTGGGACTGGATTGGACACACCCTCAGGAAACCAGCATTCAGCATCACACACCAAGTCCTGACCTTGAACCCGCAGGGGAAGAGAAAGAGAGGCTGGCCTCGAAACAGCTGGAGACGAGACACTGAGGCAGAGCTGAAACAGCAGGGAACCAACTGGAGGGGAGTAGAGAGAGTAGCCCAGAACCAAGTGCGATGCCGAGGGGTCGTCGATGGCCTGTGCTCCATGGTGAGCTATGGGCTTAACTAACTACTAACTACTGATTTACAGGTACAGGAGCAGAGTCAGTGTCAGTAGATTAGGAAAATTCATCAGTTTGTAAAACAGGAAAAAAATAGAACGGCTTTCATTGTGTACTAATTTATTGTATTTAGTAAATACCATATTTGCATTATGTCTTATATTTATTTATGTCTCATTTTTAAACAGGAAAGGTCCAGCGATGAGCTTGATTTCCTGTTTTAACATTCAAGCACATCCTGGTCTTCAGAAGAATTGGTGATGAAATAACAAGGAGAGAACATCTGTTCCTGGAGGAAGTTCAACGTTATTACTAATGATTTGAGCATTATGACCTATAAGCAGCCTGGGAATTGGAAATATTAGACGGCTAATAAATTCTTATGTGGGTCCTTTTTTCTAAATCTCATGGCATCATTCATTTTTTACACATTTCAACACTTTTAGCATATTTTACTGATTTTGTTTTATTTCAAATACTTGTAGTTTTTTTAAGCTAAAAACTGCTGTTTAAATACAGCTTCACTGCTCTATACATTGATAGTATCACAGAAACTGGCTCAGACTTTGTTTGGTAAACTGGTGAGAGGAACTGTAGCTTTAAATGAGACACCCCCCAATATTTTTTTAATTTGTTTTGGCATCTTATTTGTTCTGTAGATAATGGAGTTCTTATCTGTTAAAACAAACATGTTGTTACACCTTTTGCCCGCATGGTGGCATTTTTGCTCTGATTGTGAGCTAAAGAATATTGAATTTGCCAGTGGATTGTGGGAGTTATAGTTGAAAGTAGCAATATACCTCAGCAGTGGCTCAGGAGGTAGAGCAAGTCGTCCAATAACCAGAGGGTTGGCAGTTTGAATCTCGCTCTCCCCAGCCATCCTGCTGTTGTGTCCCTGGGCAAGACACTTTACTGACCTTGCCTCCAGTGTCCATGACACTGGTATGAATGTGTATAAATGTTTGGTAGTGGTTGGAGAGGCCGTTGACATGGATTGGCAGCCATGTTTCCATCAGTCTGCCCCAGGGCAGCTGTGGATCCAGAAGGAGCTTACCATTGTTTACCATTGTCTGTGGAGTGAATGAATAATGCATCCATTGTAAACCATCTTTGAGTATCCATAAAAAGCATTATATAAATCTGATGCATTATTATTACCTTTGAAAAATGTCTGTATGGAAGAAAATGGAGAGTGTAATATCTGTAAAAGTCCTTTATTAAAAGGAGCAACAAACTTTGTATGGTGAGAATTCAACTGTATAGCACTGAATTTGATTCAAATATTTAAAATAATCTAATCCATTTATCGGCATAGAAGTTACAAGTTCATGTTGAAGTTATGACTTTTCACTAGTAGAAAGACAGTAAGCTCTTTAACTTCTAAGGAGATGTGATAGTGTTAAGGGTGCTAAAACTTAACTCCCATTGGCACTTATGTAAATCATGTGACTCCAAAAACATCTTGTTTACAAAGGTGGGTAGAATAGCTAAAAAATGTACTCAAGTAAAAGTAGCATTACCTTATATGTTTAGCTTGCATACATACAAGAGTAGTCCCCTAAAAAAAACTACTTCAGTAAGAAAGTATTAGTGTGTAATACCTTCACTCTTGCTTAACTTTTTTCATCTACATTTCCAACTGTTTTAATAAGTTTGCAACTCATTTTTTTATTTTGCAGCTTTGCAATTTGACAAGTGTTTTCTGTTTCTAAAACTAAAATATAAACTACCTACATGTCCCCTCTATTATCATATGTAGAAACAGTAAGTATTCACTGAGCTAGAATATACAAGCAATTAGAAAATAATTTCACATATGATGAGAAAAACTTTGCTCCCATTTATTTAAAATCGGTGAAATCAAAACACTGAAAGAGTACAGTCAAGTGTACTTGAGTTAAAGCATCAGGATTTTTTTCTAATTGTTTTTCTTTTTTGTTTCAGGGAATACCTATTCCTGTTATTTAGTTAATTAAATTTAGTATATCAAGTAATTTTGAGGTATCACTTGTTTACTACATTTTCTTGAAATAACTTCTTGATTTGAATCTAGTGAATACTGATAGTTAGTATAGTTACACATGATCCCAAAATAAGATTACATTAATATTAAGAAAAATTTAATCACACATTTAAAGGGTTGATCCAGCCATTGATCGAACCTCAGATTCAGGAGGGGCAATGTGGTTTTCATCCTGGCCATGGCACATCGGACCAGCTCTTTACCCTCTTGAGAATCCTCGAGGGTTCGTGGGAGTTTGCCCAACCAGTTTACATGCGTTTTGTGGACTTGGAGAAGGAATTCGACCGCGTCCCTCGTGGTTTTTTGTGGGCGGTGCTTCGGGAGTATGGGGTATTGGGCTTATTGTTACGAGCTCTCTGGTCTCTATATGACCATTGTGAGAGTTTGGTTCGTATTGCCAACACTCGGTCAGACTCATTCCCAGTGAGAGTGGACTCCACCAGGGCTACCCTTTAACCCCGATCCTGTTCAAAATTTTTATGGACAGGATTTGTAGGTGCAGCCAGGGAAGGGAGGGTGTCATGCTTGGTGACCACAGGATCTCATCTCTGTTGTTTGCAGACGATGTTGTCCTGTTGGCTTCATCCAGCAATGACCTACAGGTCTTACTGGGATGGTTTGCTACTGAGTGTGAATTGGCTGGGATGAAAATCAGCACCTCCAAGTCCGAGTTCATGGTCCTCAGCTGGAAAAAGGTGGATTGTCCTCTCTGGGTTGGGGACAAGCTCCTGTCCCAAGTGGAGGAGTTTAAGTATCTCAGAGTCTTATTCACAAGTGAGGGGAGAATGGAGCGAGATTGACAGACGGATGGGAGCAGCATCTCATGTTCAGTGAGGATCATGTTCTTTGACTTCTCCAGTGCTTTCAACACCATCCAACCGATGATCCTGAAGGACAAGCTGCTGTGCGCAGGGGTGGACCAGCACCTGTCATCATGGATCCTGGACTACCTCACAAACCGGCCACAGTTTGTGAGAACCCGGGACTGTGTGTCCGACACGATCATCAGTAGCATGGGGGCCCCACAGGGAACGGTTTTGGCTCCCTTCCTGTTCACCCTTTATGCTGCAGACTTCTCACACAACACAACACACTGCCATCTATAGAAGTTCTCTGACGACTCTGCAATCGTTGGCCTCAATAATTGTCCCAAGATATTTGTAGGATTATACACATTCGGTGGTCTGGCCTTTTAGTACGGTGACTTTGTGCCTGGGATTTTTCCTCCTAAAGTCAATAATCATGTCTTTAGTTTTTGTCGTATTCAGCTGCAGGTAGGAATCCTCACACCAGTGAACAAAATCATCAACTACTGGGCCGTGGCCACTCTCACCATCCTGGAGGAGACTGACAATAACTGAGTCATCAGCATACTTTATAATGTGTCTGTTGTCATGTCTGCTCCAACACGTTTGTGTACAGGATGAAGAGTAGTGGTGACAACACACACCCCTGAGGAGAGCCAGTAGAAGAGCACTTTAGGTCCGACAATGTACCATTGACCCTTACTCTCTGCGTCCTGTTGGTTAAGAAATCCAGAATCCAACCCACCAGATTATTGCTCAAATCAAATTGTTGCAGGAGCCTTTCAACTAAGATATGAGGTTGGATTGTATTAAAGGCGGAGGAAAAGTCCACAAATAAAAGCCTGGCGTGTGTCCCATTAAAATCCAGATGTTTAAAAAGCATGTTAAACAGAGTGACAATGGCATCCTCCACTCCTCTGTGAGGCCTATAGGCAAACTGCAGAGGATCCAATGCATGCTCAGTCTGCTTTAGGACCTCACATCTGACCAGTTTTTCAAAAATTTTCATTAAAATTGAAGTCAAAGCAACTGGTCTAAAGTCATTTACCGTTTTAGGACAGCTGGATTTTGGAACGGGAACAACCACGGCTTCTATAGCACTGTCCCTGTCAAATAAACTAATCTACTACTACTACTTTCCAGATCTTAGGCACATGTTGTGTCTGTAAGGACTTATTGAAAATGTAATGAAATATAGGACTCAGTTCATGTGCACAGGACTTTACCAAGCGCCCACATACACTACCGTTCAAAAGTTTGGGGTCACCCAGACAATTATTTTGTGTTTTCCATGAAAAGTCACACTTATTTACCACCATGAGTTGTAAAATGAATAGAAAATATAGTCAAGACATTGACAAGGTCAGAAATAATGATTTGTATTTGAAATAATACTTTTTTCCAGATACTCAACCTGCTCAAAGGAAGGTCAGTTTTATAGCTTCTCTAACCAGCTAAACTGTTTTCAGCTGTGCTAACATGATTGCACAAGGGGTTTCTAATCATTCATTAGCCTTCTGACGCAATGAGCAAACACATTGTACCATTAGAACACTGGAGTGATAGTTGCTGGAAATGGGCCTCTATACACCTATGTAGATATTGCACCAAAAACCAGACATTTGCAGCTAGAATAGTCATTTACCGCATTAGCAATGTATATTAGATATTAGAGTGTATTTCTGATTAGTTTAAAGTTATCTTCATTGAAAAAAACAGTGTTTTTCTTTCAAAAATAAGGAAATTTCTAAGTGACGCCAAACTTTTGAACGGTAGTGTATATTATCAGGGCCCTGACTTTTGTTCACTTTTACAGCGCAGAACTCCCTTTTAACATCCTGCACCTCAATATTAAAGTGCTGATTGTCTTTGAGTTTCTGTTTCAAATCTTGGGTTTCTGTGCTAAAATCAAAGGAGTCAAAACGACCATAAAAACAATTAAGAGCATTAGCCAGCTCTGTGTCTGAATTAAAACCATCTAAAAACACACGATTACTGCGCTCTGTGCTCTGAAGGCCTGCAATAGTTTTCATACTGGCCCAGGCTGAACCAAGTTTCTGTGTTGCCATCTTGCTTTCCAATTCTGATTTATAATTCTGTTTTGCTCTTAAAATTTCGAACTTCAGCTCTTTTGTGGCAACCTGTAGTTCAGAAACAGACCCCTGTTTAAAGGCAAGTGCTTTCGTCTGTAAGCAGGATTTAACTGATTTTGTAACCCATGGTTTGTTGTTGGGATATATTTTGACACGTTTACATGGAACAATCTTATTTTTACAGAAAGCCATGTAGGAGCATGTGACGTCCACCAAAGAGTCCAAATCATCCCCGCAGGACAGTGTGAACATCTCCCAGTCTGTACAGTCAAAGCATTCCTGGAGGCTGTGCACTGAATCTTCTGTCCACACATCAATGTCTCTCGTCTCCACCTTGCCTCTTCTGAGAGCAGTTTTATATGTGGGCAGCAAATGTATACAGTTGTGATCTGAGGATCCTACAGGAGGAAGGGGGAGTGATTTATAGGCCCTCTCTATGGATCCATAGCACAGGTCCAATGTCTTTTTTCGCCTGGTTGGGCAGGAGACATACTGATAAAAGTTTTTAAGTGTCTTCTTTAAAGAAACATGGTTAAAATCCCCAAGAATGAAGTTTGGCGCCTCTGGAGAAACTGATTGCAGCTGCTGGATCACATCAAAGATGGTGCTGCAGGTGGATTCAGTGTCTGCCCTCAGGTGAATGTACACAGTTGTGATGAAAAGCTGGGGGAACTCGCGAGGTAAATAAAAGGGGCGTAATGACACAGACAGCAGCTCCACATCGGGTGTACAGATGCGCTCTCTGACCGTGACAGAGGTGCAGTACTGCTTATTAATGTATAAACATACGCCGCCCCCCTGACGCTTCCCCGTTACCTCTTCCTGCCGATCCGAGCGCAGTGGGGCTCCAAAGCCGTCAATCCACAGGTCCGCGTCTCGGTCATGCGCAGTAAGCCAAGATTCCGTGAAAGCCATGACACAGCAGTTCTTAAAGTCCTTCTGGTAGCGTACATTCCCTTGAATTTCATCCACCTTGTTTCTCAGAGACTGTACGTTCCCAAAAATTATAGAAGGAAGAGGGATGTTACCAAACTGACGTCTTCTCAGGCGCAATTTCACACCTCCACGCTTTCCGCGCTTCCTTCTGCCATCTCTCCCGTCTCTCTTTCACCGCTGTGTCCGTCTCTCAAAATAAAGTCCGGCAGTTGCGGCTTAGGCTCAATCACAGCCGCTGCATCAACCGTGTTTAAATGCAGCAACATGTCCCTGGAATAATGTATTCTGCCTGCCATGATGCCGGTCGCGTTTACCTCATAGACAAAGAGCCGGAGGAAAAGTAGCAGCAGTGCAAGAAAGGGGAGGAAGTCCATGTTGTTGGAACCAGGGAGCTCTTCGCCATATAGTCCACAAACATTCCAGGGCAGAAACGACACCGAGGATTTCATAAAAACACATAAAGTACTTTTTTTTTTTTTTTTTTTCCTCCCTCTTCCTATCCTGCCTTCCTGACCTAATCCCAGCTTGCTGCGTCTGAGTGAGTGTCTGTGCCGTCTCACCATCTTGCTGATCTCAACCCAAATGGAAAATACGGAAAATGGATATAAGCTGGGCTTTAAACGCAATTGACACCACCTTTTCAAACAGAAAATTGGGCCCGGGGGAGCCCAAATGTGGAGAGACCCATGGATTGGAACTCATGTGTCTGTGTGATTTGACTGAGGATGTGGAAAAACATCTACCTGTTTTGGCTACGATCACAGGATTTCTGCCGATTGGGCTTTGGAGTTCTCCTGGTGTATCGAAAATTTAACTGGAGGAGCTAATCAAAATGCAGACCCGGCGGAGCTGCTTCTCAATAATTCGACCAGATGGGGAGTGCACGAAGTAGCGGCAAATGACCAACATGGAATTTACCATCTGCATGCATTGTAGAGAGATGGACTCTCTCGGACATGTTCATCTGTGTTTAGAAGGGGAAACATCTGGAGTCGCTTCGTGCTGTCCAGGGAATGATATGAATTTAAAGCCAGTGAATGTTAATTTGAATTGTAAGCTCAGAATATGACAATAGGGAAATCCTATACTCCTATACTCTGTCTGAGCAGATTCGGCCTTGATCAGCGCCCCTGGATAACTCACTCCTCCAGAGTTGAGATAAGCGGATGTGTCAGCTGGCTCGCTAACCCAAACACCGCTGCTGTGCAATAAACAGAACTCTTCAGGGACAGCGTTCATGAACTATAACATCTATCGTTGCCTAGGAGACTATTTGTTGTGCTCCAGTAACTGATACACTCAACACTGCACACACACTGATATCATCATACTGATATACATACACTGCTCTCTCCCTGCTGTGTGATTTGTCTACTAAATGTCTGCTAAATAAGCATTGAGGGTTTTTTTGCCTGCAATCAAAATTTCGCTTACTTACTTAAGCGTCAATTTGATAAAACATGTTTTTTTCTCTCGCCTATTGTGTGATATCCACTCTTTTTCTTTTTTTTTCCTTTCTTCTTTATGACTGGCGCCTAGCGGCTGCCCCGGCCTTGGATGCGCTCTGCAGAGCATGCCCAAATGCCAAGTCACGTTTCGTTACCTTGTATTCATACATGTGTAATGACAATAAAGTTGAATCTCATCTCATCTCATCGTCTCATAAAAACAGACACACAGACGACGGACTTTTTCACCAGCTGCTGGTCGCTGCGTGCGCATGCGCCCAATGTAATTTACTTGCCAACCTACTAACAGCGTTATTAGTTTGAAATCTAATTTTAAAGGACAGACAACCACTGTAACTACAGTCTCCATCCTCTTAGTAACTCAGAAAAGGCAGAATGTTTCATTCTTATTATCATTTCATAATTGTGTCTTCTATGACGCTAAATAGCCAATATTAGCACAAGTTACTGACCTTTGTCCACTTTCTGACTCCAATGAACTTTGTGTAGAAGAAACATGTCTCACAGAATGCCTCTTGTTTTTGAAAGAGCAGTGTCCTGACAGCAGGATCACCTCCTCCTGGGCTGATACTAACTAACTAACCTGCACTTATATAGCGCTTTTCTAGTCACAAAGACCACTCAAAGCGCTTTCATTAATACTAACCCTCTATTCTAAGGGCCTATAGGAAACAGATATCTAGGGACAATTTAGAACAGCCAATTAACCTAACATGCATGTCTTTGGCATGTGGGAGGAAACCGGAGAAATCCCGGAGTAAACCCACGCAACACGGGGAGAACATGCAAACTCCACACAGATCACTGTTGGTCGGGGGCTGGGATCGAACCCACGATCCCACAATCCCCCGGCCAAGGGTAAACTGTGCTGCCGCAGTTCTAACCACTGCGCCACCGTGCAGCCCACCGTGATACACCTCCAACACCTGAATGGAGGCTCTGCTGTTAATCTCTGCTAATCTGTTGCCCTGGCTAATAATGTTTTGTATGCATATATGACACCTCGTCTCATAAATGACATCATTATTATCATTTTTACAAACCTGGCGTGTGGCTGCTGGACATTAATTTGAATTAATCACTCAAGTCTGTGAAGGCATTAACAAGTAAACAGCACGTAAAGCGAGAATTGCGGATGTAAAACAGAGTTCTTGCTATCTGTGCTCGACTAGTTTTGACTGAGGCTAGGTCCCGGATGTGTGGCACAAAAACCTGAAATAAAAAACTGAATTTGTATGACAAGAAGTGAAACTGAACTCTGATAATGAATTAGGGAGCCGAATTTTTAAAGTAAATGAAATACAGTTTCAATTTTATTGCAATACACATTCAAACCAGTAGATTCAATTTCAAATTAGGCAATTCAGATTAAAATTTTAAAAGCAATTATTCAAACTAATTAATTCAGGTTCAAAGTCAGTTATTCAAATTCAAATAATTAAAATTCAAATTCAGCTCCTGCTGGCTCAAGCCTTATTCCATAGCAATATGGATGCCCTCTGCCTTATATAGTTTTTTTTTTCCCAAAACTTTATTAAGAACAAGGTGAAAGTACAAAGTTTTGACGTAGATGTGATAAACATGGCAATTAACAATTTTTTATCTAAATTGTGTAGTTCAGTCAACAGTCTTACAAGAGGTAAGAAGGATAAGATAAAGTAGTAAGAATAGTAAATAATAATAAGATAAAGTAACTAAAAGCATAATAAAAGTAGACAAAAAGAGAAACGGGGGGTTCTTTTCAGTCCAGAGTGTCCAGAGTTCTAGGGGTTTTCCATGAGTTTCCGATCATCGACCAGACAGTGGAGTTTCACAGCATTCCGCTTCTTCATGTGTTTCAGTGATGAGAAAAAAAGGCAGAGTTCTTTATGAAATACATTAAAATTTGGCTTGCATTTTAAAAATCTATTTTTGTGTACATAAAATTTTCCCAAGATTACGAGGGTGTTAATAGACATATCATGCAATGAGTTCTTAATAATAAAGCCATACAAAATATTCTGACAGTTAAAAACAGGGGTTGGTACATGTTTAGATAACCAGTGATGAAAATCATCCCAAAACGCAATGGTGTACATACAGTAAAAGAAAATGTGATCTGTACTTTCTATATGTTCATTACAAAAGGAACAGTTATTGTTCTCAAAGCCAAAGCGTTTACTTAGAAACTCAGCAGAAGGATAAATTCCATTTAAAACTTTATAGTGGATCTCTTTTGCTTTTGGTGAAATAGGAAATTTAAAGAATTTAGATCTTAGAATTTGAGCTTCTTTTTTGGAGAAAAAATTAAGTATAGCAGCTCTAGAAACTGTTGCTGGGAAGATTTCTTTATTAAATATTTTCCTAATCGTTAAATTGTTTAATTTTGAGTCATCTAGGCGGAAACCATTCACCAAAAGCAAAGGGAGGTTTGGGCAAGAGCCAAATCTATTTAAACTTGAGGCCATTAGTATAACTGTCTGAGGTATTGCCTCCATTACTTGGTTATATTCTCGTTTATCATTTATGTTATATTTAGCACAGAAATTCTCAAAAGTTAAAATATTCCCTGTGCCGTCTAATAAGTGTAGTACAGACCAAATGCCCTTATTTTGCCAGTTTTGTAGGAATATTGATTTGTGTTTATATAGTACATATCTACAATTCCACAGAGGGGTCATATGAGGGCTAAAATTATGTTTATAAATCAATCTCCAATATAGTAAGACCTGTTGATGAAATGAGGAGAGTTTATAGGGGAGCTTTTTTAGGTCATAGTCACATCTGAGCAGGAATTCAATGCCCCCAAATTTAGCAAAAATTTCATTGGGAATATGAAACCAGAAATGTTTGGGTTGTTTAATAAATTGTCTCAGCCAGTTAATTTTGATGGTGCCATTAATGCATTCAAAGTCTATAGCTTTAACACCACCTTCCTCATATTCTTGAATCATGGTACCTTTTTTAATATAATGTGTTTTCCCTTTCCAGATATAATTGAAAATGGTTTGATTGATGGCTTTAACGGCATCTTTGGGCATTGGTAATGAATGGGCTGGATAAATAAATCGGGAGATGCATTCCATTTTTGTCAGAAATGTTCTTCCTATGATGGAAATATCTCTTTGAGACCAGGAGTTGAGATAAGTTTTTGATTTCTCCAAGCAATTCCAAATATTGAGCTTGACTAATTGATCAACATCTTTAGTGATATGCATGCCCAAATATTTCACTGTTTGTTTGATGGGAATGGTATGAATGGCTGATAGACTGCAATCATGAATAGGTAATAATTCACATTTACCTAGATTCAGTTTAAGCCCAGAGGCTTTAGAGAAAACATCTATATAATTAAGAATTTTAGGGACTTGATCAGAGTTGTGCATGAATATGGCTGTGTCGTCAGCCAGTTGGCTGATTGTTAGTTGTTTTCCAAATACTGTTAATTTATCAAAGTCAGAGGTTTTTATAAAAATTGAGAGCATTTCAGCTGCTGCAATGAACAGCAGAGGCGAAACCGGGCAGCCTTGTTTTATTCCTTTGCCTATTGAAAATCTAGGGGAGGTACCATGTGGTAATAGAACTGAGCTGTTGGTATCCGTGTAAATTAGTTTTATAAAGTCTAAAAAGTGCTCCCCAAAACCAAAAAGCTCTAAGGTCCTAAACATAAATTTGTGTTCAATCATATCAAAAGCTTTAAAAAAATCCAAAAATAAAATAAACCCCTCGTCAATTAGGTCCCTATAGTCAAGTAAGTCCAATACCAGGCGTATATTGTTGTGTATTGAGCGCCCTTTAATAAAACCTGATTGTGTCTCTGAGATAAGATCAGTGATGCCAGTTTTGAGTCTGTTGGCATAAATATGTGTTAAAATTTTGTAATCATTATTAAGTAAAGTAATTTGTCTGAGATTATCAATCAATTTTGGGTCCTTGCCAGGTTTGGGAATTAATGTGATGACTCCTTGTTTCATAGTATTTGGTAAAACTGATGTAGCACGGATTTCCTTTAACATATTAAAAAATAAGTCTTTTAGGTTAATCCAGAAGTGCCTGTAAAAATTGGCTGTCAAGCCGTCTGAGCCAGGTGATTTGTCTAGAGCTAAGGATTTTAAAGCTTTCTCAACTTCCTCCATTTGGATCTCTGCGTCACATGATTTTCTAAAATATTCATCAATTTTCGGTATCCGTCCTGAAATGGATTCAAAGAAACCCTCTGCATTAGTATGCGAGTAAGAGGAGGAGTATAATTCACTGTAAAATTTAAATATTTCTTTAGAGATCCTCACAGAATCAGTACATTCTTTACCATCAATTATAAGAGACTTAATGGCATTTCGTTCTTGTCTTCTTTTCTCAAGCCTACAGAAGTATGCTGAGCTTCTCTCTCCCTCCTCTATCCATTTCGCTCTTGACCTAATATATGCTCCTTTGGCTTTATTAATATAGATGTTATCTAGGGAAGAGTGCAATAAAATCAGTTTTTGTTTGTCCTCTTCACATAAGGAGTGTTTGTTGCATATTAAATGGATCTCTTTTACAATATCCATTTCTTTTTGTTTATTGGCTCGGCTTATGACTTTGCTGTATGAAATGGAAATCTGACGGATTTTAAATTTAAGAAATTCCCATTTCTCCCTGTAAGTTGACAATAATGTATCTTTAGTTATACTGTCGATTGTCCTTTTAACATCCTGACAGAAAGGGTCATGTTTTAGAAGATTTGAATTAAATTTCCAGTAGCCTTTATTTCTTCTGACTGCACTAGTGGGAGTTATGGTTAACTTGATCATACAATGATCTGTAAGCGGAGCTGCAGAAATTGAGGTATTTATGTCTATATTAGGTTGGAATTCAGAAATAAGCCAGTAGTCTAATCGCGATTTAATGGTGCCATCAGGTTTAAACCAAGTAAAGGTTTGAGTATCTGGATTTAACGCACGCCATATGTCACTAAGCTGAAATGTGTTACAGAAGTCTAGTAAAGTGGTATTATACTGATGATTAGGAAATCTTGAAGGTTGCCTATCAAGCCATTCATCCATAACCATATTGTAGTCGCCACCCAACACAAAAACAGGATTGATATATATTTGGGATAATTCCTTCAATATGTTAGTCACGTCTGTAATTAATTGTTTGTTCTGACTGCGGTTAATAAATCCATAAATGTTAACAAGAATCAAGAATTGTTTGTGTATTTCAAAAACGCAAATAATCCAGTGTCCTGTGTCATCTCTTTTGGTTGCAACTACTTTCCCAGGAAAGTTATTTAGGAGTATGGCGACCCCTGCTGATCTATTTGTGCCATGGCTATAGTATATTTTTTCTCCCCATTGATTTGTCCACATTTTTTCATCTGTATCGTTGCTGTGAGTCTCCTGAATAAGATAACAATGTGCTTTTTCATTTTTAAGGAATAGAAATGTAGCCTTTCTTTTTATAGAGTCTCGTAAACCCCTAGCATTAAGTGATGCAAAAGAAAAGGTTGTAATAAAAGACATAAAGGATGAAAAAGAATAAGGAAAAAATTAAAATAATAATAAAATAAAAATAACAAGTAGATAAACGGTTTAGGTTGTTACTTTGGACCAAGTACACTTGAAGAAAGCCCCTGATTAAATTGCTAAATATATGTTTTAACTCATAACTTTTTTCCCCTTTTTTTTTCCTTCCCCTTTTTCCTTTTTCTTCCTCTTTTTTCCTTCTCCTTCTTTTCCTTTTTTCCCTTTTCTTTCCCCTTTCCCTTCCTCCTTTTCCCCCAAGCTGCACGCTTGTTATGACAGAATCCAAAAACCTAATCTATAAAATTATCGAAAATATGTAATGCAAATTATCAAAATGGCATTGAAAAGGAGCTGCCTTATAAATCTACCCTTCAAAAAAAAAAGATTCAGGAACCTGAGTAAAAGTAGCATTTAACATATCCAAATGCCAGCTGCCAGGAACACAGCGTACTTCAAAAGGGGACTATGAAATGACTCCCTATAAAGTAAACATTGAAGTAGCTTAGCAACATGTACAGAACATAAAAGAGTCAAAGTGCTTGTTCAGCCATAGTTGTGAACCAGACCCTTAGATGCTGACTCTTCTACCGTCGATGTATCCCACATGGCCTTTATACCAGACGTTTTTCCCAGCTGCACGGGCTTGCTCCATCTGTGGCCATGCTGCTGCGCGGGCATCCCTGTCGGCTTTACAGAAATCTTGCTTGAATCGGATCCCGGCTATTCTGCAGAATTTGGAGTTTTTGGTCAGCCTCCAAATTTCTTCACAGTGGTATCTCATGACAAACTGAAGAATAACTTGGCGGTTTCTCCCATTTTCACGTTTTCCCAGGCGGTGGACATTATCAACAATAGTGCCCATGGTCGTTGCCCACTGCGGTGCAATTTCTGACAGAATGTGGATTACCTCCTCACGGATCATTTCGTTATCCTTTTCTTTGATCCCGTGTATTTTAAGGTTCCAGCGCCTCTTGTACCTCTCCAGCTCAGTAACCCTTTCCTTTAGCTCTTCGTTTTCTTGTATAAGCTTGGGGATGTCTCTCTCAAAGCTCTGTAGTTTGGTCTGGCAATTTTTGATGTCAGCAGTATTAATTTCAACAAGACGGGTGATGCTGGCTACCATTGTGGCGGTCTCCCTTAACTGCGCTCCAAAATCATCAACTTTGGTGGTTAGTTTTGTGATAGCATCTACCAAGTTGTCGTAAGATTGCTCTTGGGCGGTTTTCATCTTGGAAAGTGGCGGAGCAGAGGACTTAGTTGGAGTGACGGGAGAACTTTTTCTCTTACCAGGACCGCTACTAACAGAGGTTTCCATCGGGGTGTAGTCGTGGTCAGTAGTAGCTGTTGTTAGCTTAGCGTTCGTTTTCCCGCCGGACATATTAGTCGGATTTGATTAGTTTCCTGTGACAGAAACTTGCGTTCAAAATCACCAATTGAACTTACTTGCTTTGAAGCTGTCAGCTCTGAAAATGTTTTCAGTCTGAATATGAGTTATTGTCCAAGTTTCGGGGCTGGAGAATGCGGGTTTAGAAGAGCGAACTGGTCCGGATCGCCATCTTCCGGAAGTCTCGATGCGCTATTCCTCTGCCTTATATAGTGCAGTGTAGTGACGTGACGGGAAGTGCACGTCACTACACTGCACTTCACAATAATGTGCCATTTCACAATATAACACCTAGGCCTAATCTAATTTGCAAAATATGATGACCAGCATGCTGAATAAATTAATTTATTCAAGATTCTGGCCATAATACAGTGTAAATATCTGTGAACTTGTAATTTAATTGTGATGCTGGTCATCAATGCATAATGGTTATGATGGTGGTACACATATGATGACTGAATTATTTATAATGTCCTTACCAGGAATAGTGATCACCAAGGACATCTATGGAGGACTTCTGATTCCTGATCATCTGACGATGTATATATCTGTGCTAAATTATTCCTGGTGCTGGTTGTCAACTGTTGATTATCGATCAGAATCAGAATCAGAATCAGAATCAGGTTTATTGCCATTGTTCATGTAGTACACAAACTAGGAATTTGTCTCGGTACAATGCTGCAACATTAAACATGATAAGATAAGAAATAAACTATACATGTAATAAAGTGTAGGATAAGATTAAGTGATACTGGTCAACAGTTAAAATATATATTAGCCAGCAGCAGATACTGTGGAGAACTATATAGTGCAGTCGGTAATGCAGGAAGAAAACAGTGATGATTGACATGAGTCTGGTTGAGCTGCTGTACATGGAGCACGAGAGTCAATAAGTCACTTAGTGTTCAGCAGTCTGATGGCAGAGGGGAAGAAGCTGTTCATGTGACGGGAGGTTTTAGTCTGGATGGACCGAAGTCTTCTACCAGAGGGGAGGGGGGCAAACAGTACGTGACCAGGGTGTGAGGGATCGGCTATGATCCGGCCAGCACGCCTCCGGGTCCTGGAGATGTACAGATCCAGGAGAGATGGGAGCTTGCAGCCGATCACCTTCTCAGCAGTGCGCACGACGCGCTGCAGCCTTAGTCTGTCCCTGGCAGTGGCTCCTGCGTACCACACGGTTATGGAGGTGGTGAGGATGGACTCGATGATGGCTGTGTAGAACTGCACTAACATCTTGGTGGGTAGCTTAAGCTTCCTCAGCTGCCGCAGGAAGAACATCCTCTGCTGGGCTTTTTTGATGAGTGAGCTGATGGTCAGCTCCCATTTGAGGTCCCTGGTGATGGTAGTGCCTAGGAAGCGGAAGGAATCAGCAGTGGTGATGGGAGAGCCTGAGAGGGTGAGGGGGGGCAGAGGAGTAGAGACTTTCCTGAAGTCTACAATCATCTCCACTGTCTTCAGAGCGTTCAGCTGCAGGTTGTTATTGCTGCACCAGGACGCCAGCTGGGCCACCTCTCTCCTGTAGGCGGACTCGTCGCCGTTGGAGATGAGCCCGATGAGGGTGGTGTCGTCCGCAAACTTGATCAACTTGACAGACTGGTGGCTGGAGGTGCAGGAGTTGGTGTAAAGGGAGAAGAGTAGGGGGGAAAGTACACAGCCCTGGGGTGATCCGGTGCTGATGCTAGTATAGTCTGAGACAGTCTTTCCCAGCCGCACATGCTGCCTCCGGTCCGTCAGGAAGTCGATGATCCACCTGCAGAGGGAGTCAGGCACGTTGAGCAGGGACAGCTTGTCCCGGAGCAGAGCGGGGCGGATGGTGTTGAATGCGGAGCTGAAGTCCACAAACAGGATCCTGGCGTAGGTTCCCGGGGAGTCCAGGTGCTGCAGGATGGAGTGGAGGGCCAGGTTGACTGCGTCGTCTACAGACCTGTTGGCTCGGTAGGCAAACTGCAGCGGGTCCAGGAGAGGGGTGGTGATGGACTTGAGGTGGGACAGGACCAGGCGCTCAAAGGACTTCATGACTACAGAGGTGAGCGCTACAGGTCTGTAGTCATTAAGTCCAGTGATCCGAGGCTTCTTGGGGACAGGGATGATGGTGGAGGATTTGAGGCAGGACGGCACGTGGCATAACTTAAGGGAGGTGTTAAAAATGTCTGTGAAGACAGGAGCCAGCTGTTTCGCACAGAGTCTCAGGGTGGAGGGAGACACGCCGTCTGGGCCGGGGGCCTTGCGCGGATCAGTTCTACATGCCGATTTTTGTTGATTACCAATCACCTTTAACTGGACCACTGACTGGTCCCAAGTCCAGGATGTGTAAGCACAAGGGAAGGTGTCATGTTTTGTATCAGAATCCTAAAATTGATGAAGCTAATTATATAAGAATTAGCATTAGGCCTTAACTTTTACTCCATTTGGGCCTATTCATCACAGTGTGACAAATTATTTCAATATATGGCTAGTCTATTTTAGTTAAGTAGGCTATGTATAGCAAGGCCTAGATCTACATCACAGAAAATGCGCGAGGCCCTTTTCTCCAATTTTTACCTCAATTTAAATAGGGCCTTTGTGAAAAGGTTGTGATTCCATATTTTGCAAATTAGATTAGGCCTAGGCACTTATACTAGGCGTACTTATAGCAAACTAGCATTAGCAACATTAGCTTACCATCATATATGACCTAGTTTGTATCCTCACGCCTTTGGCTCTCCCAGAAGCTGCAGAACTATTCCAGAGTGTTTCATCTCGCTGCCTGTACCCTTGTCTGGCGGTCCTTTTTGGCATTTACGGTGAAAAAAGCCACAGACCGAGGAGTGGCCTTGTACAGCTGTATGTGTTTATGTTTTGCTTGGGTCGCGTGTTCTACGTCACGGGAGTGTGGCGCCGCCTCGCTGTTATAGAAATCCCACCCACCCCAACTTAACACGGTTGTAATGGAGACAAAAGCGAGCCGAACCATGTTGAAGTGAATCGAGACGTGCCGAGGTGTGCTGGGCTAATGGAAAAGTGCCTTTATTTACTCATATAGGTCTATTATTATGAAGTCATGACTAAACACACTTAATGCATGCATTACTCACAGAACTACTCGCCTTGGCTTGACTTTTCCGATTATCTAGCCTTCCCACGGCCGCCAAACATAATGTCAACTCGATTTCTATAGTTCACCATGTGTTTTTTTTTTTTTTTTTTTACCATTACTATAGAACAAGTAAAGCTAGGGTAATCAAACTTGACGCACAGGTTCACCTTGGGATCCTGACCTACAACTATGGGTTGTATACTGTGGGCACCCAGCACACGTGTGGGCACCCAGCACAATGCAGACTGATAATATTCACGCTCAGCAGGGATTGCATATGGACAGAGAGCCCCTTGGGGGACAACCAGTTAATCACACGATTGATATGTATTGACTGATTGATATGTATGATACGATTGACTGATTGATATGTATTGCTCACCTCCGTCCCCTGGTGGGACCAGCGATGGATCCACTCCAGTTTGCCTACCAGCATGGCATTGGGGTGGAGGATGCGGTGATCTTCCTCCTTCAACGTTCTCTGTCCCACCTGGAGAAGCCCGGGAATGCGGTGAGGATCATGTTCTTTGGCTTCTCCAGTGCTTTCAACACCATCCAACCGATGATCCTGAAGGACAAGCTGCTGTGCGCAGGGGTGGACCAGCACCTGTCATCATGGATCCTGGACTACCTCACAAACCGGCCTCAGTTTGTGAGAACCCGGGACTGTGTGTCCGACACGATCATCGGTAGCACGGGGCCCCCCAGGGAACGGTTTTGGCTCCCTTCCTGTTCACCCTTTATACTGCGGACTTCTCACACAACACAACACACTGCCATCTACAGAAGTTCTCTGACGACTCTGCGACCGTTGGCCTCATCTCCAACGGAGATGAAGCTGAGTACAGAGGGCTTATCCAGGACTTTGTGGACTGGTGCCATCGGAACTGCCTCCAGATCAACGCGAGGAAAACTAAGGAGCTGGTGGTGGACTGCCACAGGCAAGGACAACCCCTCATAGCACCAGTAAATATACAGGGAACAGACATCGAGATGGTGACATCCTATAAGTACCTGGGTGTTCATCTGAACAATAAACTAGACTGGTCACACAATACTGATGCACTCTACAAGAAGGGACAGCACAGGCTGTTCCTACTGAGGAGACTCAGGTCTTTTGGTGTACAAGGGGCGCTGCTGAAGACAGTCTATGACACGGTGGTGGCATCAGCCATCACTTTTGGAGTGGTCTGCTGGGGCAGTGGCATTACAGCAGCTGATAGGAAGAGACTGAACAAACTGATCAAGAAAGCTAGCTCTGTCCTGGGGCAGCGCCTTGGCCCAGTGGAGGAGATGGGAGAGAGAAGGATGGTGGCTAAACTGTCATCTCTGCTGGAGTCCAAGTTCCACCCTATGCAGGACATACTGAATGCACTGAGGAGCTCATTTAGCAGCAGACTACATCATCCTAGGTGCACAACCGAGAGGTTTCACAGGTCCTTCCTACCTACGGCTGTCAAGACTGTACAACCTAAGCAGGGCTGCTCGCAGAGATAGCAAAAAGACGTGACTATGGCTGTGTAGTTGTGCATGCACATGTTGGACATTGATTTAACCTCACGATGAAGGAGAGCCGGACCCCCTGTGGTGGACAGAAGATTTCCTGACCTCTGAAGGAGAGCCGGACCCCCTGTGGGGGACAGAAGACTTCCTGACCTCTGAGGTTCAAATATAGGTGTGAACAGATGGCTTCCTGACCTCTAAGGCTCGAGAGGAGAGAGGGGGGAAGTTATGTAAATAAAAGGTTGATGTAGGGGAATAAATTGATGTAGGGGGATAAAGGGAAATTCTTTGATGTGAGATGCTTTGATGTGAGATTGTTTAAAGGTGAGGACTGAGGTGTGTGTCTCCCTCTTGTTTCTCTGCTCAGGGATGAGAGCAGACTGTGGGAATGTAGCTTGAAATAAACTGGAATTAAATGCAACTCAGTTTCGTTATTCAAGGCTCCCCACATTGGTGACTAACGGCGTTGAGAATGACCGGAGAAGGTCTCAGGGTCCCGGACTCACCAAGTCCAGAGCTGGCGAACGCTGTGGCCGTCAAGCTGCCGGATTTCTGGCAGGATAACCCACGGTCGTGGTTCCTACAAGCGGAGTCGCAGTTCGCTCTCACAGGAGTAACGGTGGATGACACTAAATTCCACCATGTCATCGCTAAACTGGATAACAGCACAGCTCGGTGTGTGCAGAGTTTGGTGGAGCAGCCACCAGCGACCGGCAGGTACGACAAGCTGAAATCCACCCTCATTAAGTTTTTCACCCCCTCGGCCGAAGTGAGGCGAGGAGGATCCTGTCTTTGCTAGACCAGGGAGGACACAGGCCGAGCGCCCTGATGGAGGAGATGATACAGCTGAGAGGGTTGGACAAGGATGATTTCCTTTTCCAGTTCATCTTCCTCTCCACCCTCCCGACGCATGCGAGAAGCACGCTGGCTGGCAAGAAATGTCACACCCCGGAGGAGTTCCGGGAGCTGGCCCAGGAAGCAGATGGGATTCTGGACGCCTGCGGCGGGCAAGCAACCACAGCGGCAACCCACGACAGCAGGGAGCCAGAGGCGGCAGACCCAGGCTGGCCGACGACGGCGGCAGCACGGCCGCGACGAGGTGGAGCCATTGGGCCGGCGGCAGAGGCGCGGCCCCGATGCAGCGGAGGAGAGGATCTCTGCTTTTACCATCGGAGGTTCGCTGAGAGGGCACGCAGGTGTGTGCCACCCTGCAACTTCAGGAGTTCGGGAAACGGCAAGACCGAGAGTCGTTAGCAGCTTCGACTCTCAGGGAAGGCAACAAGCTGCTCTACATCGCGGATGCGCGCTCCGGATGAGAGTTCCTCATAGACACCGGAGCCCAAGTGAGCTTCATCACCCCAACATATGCGGACCGGGTGGCTGGACCCCACGGTAGCGGAGCTACGGCGGCAAATGGCTCGAGCATCAACACCTACGGGAGAAGGACCTTGCCTTTATGCTTACATGGCCGCACATATGAATGGACTTTTGTAATAGCGGCGGTGAGTTTCAACATGTTGGGCGTGGATTTTTTGTGTTCACACAATCTGTTAGTTGATCTTGCTAATAGACGGCTGGTAAATGCACTCTCTTTTTACTCTCTCCCCTGTTCAGCTCGAGTGTCCCCGCCACCAGCACAGACCCACGTCGCTACAGCAGGTGGTAAGTTTCACACACTCCTCACCCAATTTCCAGCGCTCACTGTGCCCACTTTTTCAGCGGCAGTCGCGAAGCACGGAGTGAAACATTTTATACCTACATCTGGTCCTCCCGTGTTTGCAAAAGCTCGGCGCTTGGATGCAGTTAAGCTTGCCATTGCGCGCAAGGAGTTCGCCAGCCTAGAGAGGCTGGGCATCGTTCGTAGGTCAAAAAGCCCGTGGGCTTCGCCGCTGCACATGGTACCGAAAGCCGATGGCTCCTGGAGACCGTGCAGTGATTACCGCAGGCTAAACAATGCTACGGCGCACGATCATTATCCCATCCCGCACATTCAGGATTTTTCGGTGCACCTGGCGGGCGCGCGCGTTTTTTCAAAGATTGATCTGGTTCGCGGCTATCATCAAGTCCCAGTCCAGCCGGAGGACATTCCTAAAACAGCGGTGATAACCCCGTTCGGACTTTTCGAGTTTTTACGCATGCCGTTTGGTCTCAAAGGGGCGGCACAAACGTTTCAGCGGATGATGGATGCCGTGTTACGCGATCTCCCTTTCGTGTTTGTGTACCTCGACGACATTTTGGTCGCGAGTACTTCAGAGGACGAACACGAAAAGCACCTCACAGCAGTTTTTAGGAGGCTGGGAGAGCACGGCTTAATAGTTAACCCAACAAAGTGCCAGTTTGGCGTTGAGCAGATCGATTTTTTGGGTCACCGCGTATCCCCAGAGGGAGCGGTTCCGTTACCAGATAAAGTACGCGCGGTAGCGGATTTTCCCCGGCCACAAACGGTCAAATCACTACAGGAATTCTTGGGGATAGTGAATTTTTACAACCGATTCCTGCCCCACGCAGCTCAAATCATGCAACTGTTATATGCCGCGCTCAAAAAACAAAAACCAACCCAGGCGGTTGAATGGTCCCCGGAGCGGGAGCGCGCGTTCACAGAGGCTAAAAAAGCCTTGGCTGACGCTGCGCTCCTGGCCCACCCAGACCCGGCAGCACGTATCGCGCTGACGACAGACGCTTCAGATGTAGCCATAGGGGCCGTTATTGAGCAACAGGTCGCCGGAGTTTGGCAGCCTTTGGCTTTCTTTAGCAAATCCTTAAGCGCGGCTGAGCGAAAATACAGCACGTTCGACAGAGAACTGTTGGAGCTGCATTTGGCTGTTCGTCATTTCCAGTTCTGGCTGGAAGGACGGTGCTTCACCGCTTATGTAGACCACAAGCCGCTCACATACGCCATGGCTAAAATTTCAGAACCATGGTTCGGCAGGCAGCAGAGGCAGCTGGCCGCGATCTCGGAATTTACCACTGACATTAGGCACGTTGCGGGCAAATTCAATGTTGTAGCAGACTGTCTCTCGCGCGCGTTCACGACACCACCACGCGCAGAGGCAGAACGGGCCACCGTGACCGCGCCGCAGGAGAGCGGCACAGTGGCGCGCGCAGCCCTGGTGCACGTGGGTATAGATTATGCAGCCATGGCAGCGGACCAGGAGGCAGATGCAGACGTGTGCGCGCTCCAGTCTGGACCAACAGGGTTAAGGCTGGAGAGCAAGTGTTTACAAACCGGTATGCCCCCCCTGATCTGCGACGTGTCAACGGGGCGCCCGCGTCCGGTGGTTCCGGCCGCGTGGCGCCGCCGTGTTTTTGACTTGGTCCACTCGCTGGCGCACCCGGGGGTGCGCGCGTCGGTGAAAATGGTGGCAGAAAAGTTTGTTTGGCCGGGCCTGCGCAAGCACGTGAAGGAATGGGCGAAAGCCTGCATTTCCTGTCAACGGGCCAAAATTCACAAGCACACAAGGGCCCCGTTAGAACCGTTTCGCATTCCAGCCAGAAGGTTCGACCATGTACACGTCGACCTTGTGGGCCCCCTACCGGCATCGCAGGGGTTCACGCATCTTTTGACAATGGTGGACCGGACCACACGTTGGCCGGAAGTGGTCCCGCTTGCGACGACCACGGCCGCAGAGGTGGCTCGCGTTTTTTTAACGGCTTGGGTGGCGCGCTTCGGGGTTCCGTCGGACATTACATCCGATAGAGGACCTCAATTCATCTCTGAGCTGTGGTCAGCGATGGCCAACGGCTTAGGAGCCAAAATTCACCGCACTACGGCTTACCACCCTCAGGCTAATGGTTTATGCGAGCGTTTTCATAGGTCTTTGAAGGCAGCACTCAGAGCGTCGCTCACGGATGCAGATTGGGTAAATAAACTGCCATGGGTTTTATTAGGGTTGCGTTCTGCGCCCAAAGAGGACTTAGACGCCTCCCCAGCGGAGCTGGTATTCGCACAAACTCTTAGGCTGCCAGGCGAGTTTTTACCAGAGCACCCGGAGCCGCCACCTCTCCCTGCTCTAGGACCGTTAGTTCGCACGGGAGCAGACACGCTTCCGGGTCCGGTTCATCACGCTTTTCCACGAGTTTTCGTCCCCAGGGCTTTGAAAAATGCCGATTTCGTTTTTGTCAGGCGCGAAGCCCTAAAAGCAACGCTCAAACCTCCTTACGAAGGGCCATTTTGAGTGCTGGAGGCAGGTGATAAGCAATTTGTGCTAGATTTGGGAGACAGAAAAGAGACAGTCAGTATTGACAGACTAAAACCTGCTTTTGTCATGAAGGACGGATCTGTGCCGGTCGCAGTGGCGCCTCGACGAGGCAGGCCCCCGCAAGGGGCACATAACCACTCTCTCCCTCAGTCAACAGAGCCGAAGCAGGACGGCGCCGCAGGCAAGGCGGGGCCAACTCACAGCAGATTCGGCAGACGGTTGAAGCCCAAGCGGTGCACAGACTGAATGTTTGTATTGATTATACAGTAGCCAGTAATATGTAATTGAATTTTAGGGAATAGTCCTTTCTTCATCGTTTGGGGGGGGGGGGGTTATATGGCTGTGTAGTTGTGCATGCACATGTTGGACATTGATTTAACCTCACGATGAAGGAGAGCCGGACCCCCTGTGGTGGACAGAAGATTTCCTGACCTCTGAAGGAGAGCCGGACCCCCTGTGGGGGACAGAAGACTTCCTGACCTCTGAGGTTCAAATATAGGTGTGAACAGATGGCTTCCTGACCTCTAAGGCTCGAGAGGAGAGAGGGGGGAAGTTATGTAAATAAAAGGTTGATGTAGGGGAATAAATTGATGTAGGGGGATAAAGGGAAATTCTTTGATGTGAGATGCTTTGATGTGAGATTGTTTAAAGGTGAGGACTGAGGTGTGTGTCTCCCTCTTGTTTCTCTGCTCAGGAATGAGAGCAGACTGTGGGAATGTAGCTTGAAATAAACGAATTAAATGCAACTCAGTTTCGTTATTCAAGGCTCCCCACAGTGACAACCTAATAGTACTGAATGCAAAAGACGCAATAGACTTACACAATGGTCCCCTCCGGTATACAGCTAGGAAAATACCGGTCGCTATGGAGGGTGAGAATATGTATGGGTACATAATCATACCATGTAGGATAACTAAGTAGACAGTTGTGCTGTTTCATTCCATCTAGCTACAATGCTCCGAACTGTGTGTGTTTATATATTTATTCCATCTAGCAACAATGCTCCACGCTGTGTGTGTTTATATATTTACATATTTATTCCATCTAGTTACGATGCTCCGCACTGTGTGTTTATATATTTACATATTTATTCCATCTAGTTACAATGCTCCGTACTGTGTGTTTATATATTTACATATTTATTCCATCTAGTTACAATGCTCCGTACTGTGTGTTTATATATTTACATATTTATTCCATCTAGCTACAATGCTCCGCACTGTGTGTGTTTATATATTCATATATTTATTCCATCTAGCAACAGTGCTCCACACTGTGTGTGTTTATATATTTACATATTTATTCCATCTAGCTACAATGCTCCGCACTGTGTTTATACATCAACATATTTATTCCATCTAGCTACAATGCGCCGCGCTGTGTGTTTATATACAGTATTCATATATTTATTCCATCTAACTACAATGCTCCACACTGTGTGTGTTTATATATTCACATATTCATTTCATCTAGCTACAATACTTCGCACTGTATGTTTATATACTCATATATTTATTCCATCCAGCTACAATGCTCCGCACTGTGTTTATATATTTATATATCTATTCCATCTAGCTACAATGCTCCGCACTGTGTGTATATATATATATATATATATATATATACTGTATATATATATATATATATATATATATATATATATATATATATATATATATTTATATGTACATATGTATACTCGCTGCTCTTGTTTTTCTCTTGCCTTCTGATTGTTGCTTTGACTGTTGCTATCCCTGTGCTGTTGCAATCCTGGAATTTCCCCATTGTGGGACTAATAAAGGCTTATCTTATCTTATCTTATCTTGTCTGATATGTATATCAATATGTAAATGTTCCATGCATTCTCTCTTGTCCTATTGTTATACATCCCCAGAGTAAGGAGACTAATTCCGGTGCCAGTTAATCACGCAATTGATATGTATTGACTGATATGTATATCAATATGTAAATGTGCCATGCATTCTCTCTTGTCTGTATAAAAGAGCTGACTTTACATGCCTCACAACAGCGCACTCACAACAGCACACAGTGCTGCAGTGTGTCTCATGATGATGGAGGAATAAAACTCTTAAACCTTCAGCTCGCCGTGTCTCGCCTGAACTTATTTTGTTCCTCCACAATACAACTATTTGTCAGAGTGCTCTTGAAGAAGCGATTACAATCAAAAATTGAATAACAAATTCTAACATCAATCACTACTTAAATTGCAGCTGGCCTCAAATATAATACTGATATGCTGGAGAAAGATAACTATGCTGGAGTATCCCAAATAAAACCATGATAAGAAATATTTATTACTCACAGCAGCTGTGTGGCCTAGGATCAGTGAAACGGCGATGGGCACTGCCCCATACACCACATGGTGTCCCACATGCTGTGGAAGGGATTCATTTAAGAAATATTTATTGATTTGGAATAAACATATTGTCTATTATTTTAAGTAATTAAAACATCATCTATCATGATATAAAATGTTTACATTTAACATTTTATTTTTTCCAATAACAAAATCATCAATGTTTATTTTTGGTTAAAAAATTATTATTTTTTTTATTATTTTATCAGACTACTTATTTCAATGTAAGCAGAGTTTCCATGATTCTAGTGTGTTAACTCTACAGTTTGCTTTCTGGAGGCTAAAAGTCTTTCATCTGTGTTGAAAGTGAAGAAAATGAATAAATAAATGCACAAAAAGCAACTCTGTTGTTTAAAAGTCAGTGTAGCGTTTTAACCTAAAGTCCCAATTTTGATCTGTCTATCTATCAGCTCATTTAGATCATAGATTCGTGAATTTTAAAAAAAAATCCTATAAAAAAGCCCGTCGATGCCCCTTCCGGTGTCGTACAATTACTGCGGTGGATGTTGATGTTTGGTTTCCGCGCTTGCTGAGTGATGTTAGTCGTACCGTCTTCGGGACTGCTCGGTGTATTGTGTAGTCGTCTTCACGGTTCTTTCTGGGGGGGCTTCAGTGACTGATTTTTTTTCTCGGTACGTTTTCGCAGCTCGTCGGCACCGTGTCTCTCTCGGTGTCCCTGCCGAGTCGTGCGATGATGGAGGACTTTGATGAGATCTACGAAGAGGAGGAGGAAGAAGAGGAGGACGAGGACAGGGCCGCGGAGGAGCAGCTCCTCAAATACGCCCCGGACCCGGTGGTTGTGCGAGGGTCCGGCCACGTCACTGTGTAAGCACCCGTGACAACCGGCGGGGACCGAGGCCGGGCATTTATTGTCACCTTGAAATAAGAGAGAAAATTGGGATGCTAGCTAGGCTAACGTGTTTGTGACTAGCCTAGCGAGCTAACTGCTAACATAGCATGGAACTAACTGACGGTGAAGTGGTTTTCAGATCACCGTTCTGTTACATTTGTCTGAATACACTTGATACAATGTATGTGAGTAAGTATTAAATGTGCTATTGTTATTGTGTCTGTTAGCAAGTCTAGACAGGGAGTCCCAGTTTCAGTTTCGACGAATACAGGTCAAGTGGACCCCGGAATCCAGTCTGTACATGTACAAGTACATTTTCAATCCAGTGATTTGTAAACCCAAAGAAGGCGAACAACAACAAGAATTTGTATAAAGTTGTTGGAAAGACTTTTCCAGTCACCAAGAAGTGTAAAAAATCTATATGTGGAAGATGACCAGCTGACCCGGAGACGGCTTTGGCTCCGTTTCTGCTTTGAAAAGACTTGTCCTCCACCGCTGCTGCTCGTCAAGGCTGGCTGCCACGGATGAAAATCCACAGTCTGTGGGACTATAATCTTCTGAATGAGGCTTTAGAAAATTATGAATGTTTGTAAATCACTGGATTGAAAGTGTAGTTGTACATGTATAGATTTGATACCGGGGTCCACTTGGAGGGCTCACATGGGGTGCTCACTTGGTCAGGGGTCCACTTGACCAGATCCCGTTTTGACTTTTTAGGGACTGGAGCGGAACTGTATTGTTTTGTACAGAGCCTCTAAAGTCCCCGAAGAGTGATAACTTTTTAAAATCTTATGCGAACAAGTTATTATCATGATGCCACGTGGATACAAACTTTCCAGGTCTTCAAGGGGCCCGAAGTTTGTACAGAGCCGTTTTTAAGCAGCCATTTCTACACATTACTACTGTTATTTACTTTATTTTTTAAATCAGTTTTTAATCATTAAAGCAGTGTCTTAACTATATCAACAAAACATATTTCCAAAGCCAAAAATAAATATCAGGTTTTTATTTTTTGATATTTTAATTAAAAATTGCAGAGTAAGGACTCTGATCAGCAATAGAAGAAGAAGCCATCTCTGCTATCATTCATATACAGTAGAATGAAATTACATTTCTCCTATCTGCAATGTTAATCACATGTAGAGTCAGAGGTCACTGCCATGCAAGGCGCCGCCACAAACAACTTCTCCTTCCCCCATTCTATTATGCTGAGCACCAAGCTAGAAGGCGGGAAGTACCATTTTTGTATGGTCTTTGGTATGACCCAGCCGGGACTTGAACCCCCGACCTCTCGGTTGTGGGGCAGATGCTCTATCAAGTAGGCCACCACTCCATTATCAGGATAGATTTCAAACAGTACCAAAAGAACAGGAAAATTGAGGGTTTTTTTCCTCCATTTTTGGACTTGCGGGACTGATTAATATAAATTTAAAGCTTATAAATAAAAGAACAAACAACACAGACTTGTTATGGTAATGTGTGCAATTTTGACATATTAGCAGGGTAATTATTTCCTGCACTCAAATGCTGTATATACAAAATTTATTAATTCCAACAGTGATGTGTGTGGAGTTTGCATGTTCTCCCCGTGTCTGCGTGGGTTTACTCCAGGATTTCTCCGGTTTCCTCCCACATGCCAAAAACATGCAAGTTAGGTTAATTGGCATCAAACTGGGGATTCT
The DNA here is from genome assembly GCA_020510985.1 of Pholidichthys leucotaenia. Classification (NCBI taxonomy): domain Eukaryota; kingdom Metazoa; phylum Chordata; class Actinopteri; order Cichliformes; family Pholidichthyidae; genus Pholidichthys; species Pholidichthys leucotaenia. Next base: position 153,746,644 of record CM035848.1, read on the forward strand.
AAATTGTCCTTAGGTATGACTGTGAGAGTGAATGGTTGTCTGTCTCTCTGTGTTGGCCCTGCGATGGACTGGCGATCTGTCCAGGGTGGACCCTGCCTCTCACCCATAGATGCTGGGATAGGCTCCAGCCCTCCCGCAACCCGAAAAGGATTAAGCAGAAGAAGATGGATGGATGGAATCCAAATGTTCACATTTTCATAGCAAAATTTCAATACAATTCCAAATTACACATATTTTGGTGGCACCTATGAGTCGGTCCCCTTGGTTAGAAAACTGAGATTTATCAGTAGTAGGGCTGGGAATCATCACCAATTTCCAGATTCAATTCCGATTCTTAGGGTTCTGAATCAATTCAATTTTGAGCCGATCCCGATTCAATCAGGGAAATTACCATTTTAACAGCTGCTCGGGGTGTGCTGTATCGTGTTGTTCACGATAATACTGGTATAAATTTTGATACCGGTGTAAAAACGAATATTGCGATATTTGAGGTCTGTTGCATGATGACGTCACAACACTGCCAACAGAAGTTATGTGTAACGGCAAAACAAACATGACACAGGAAAGTGCTGCTCCATTTGCATTCAGTTGAGTGGAAATATTTAAGTTTCACTTTCCCTTTCAGACTGCTGCCATGTTAAAAAAAAACAACAACAAAAAAAACAAACGGTGCAGCAATGTGGATAATCTGCCTGTATTTTTTCTGTATGCCAACACCACCGCTGGAACGGTGTTAACGTCGGACAATGTTCCTCTCAAAGTCTGTATTTTAATTCCATTTTGGCAGCTTTATCTTGATTTTATTCAACTACCCGAAGACGGGTAAAAAACCCATCTGTTCAGTGCAGCGAGAGCCAGAAAGCCCCAGCAGAGGTCTGTGTAACGAGTTACAATGCAGGTGTAGTAATTCAGCATAAAACCCAACATCTGTGTGCACTTAAGCTGTAACGGTTTATTGTTCATTCATTTATTTTCTACCGCTTAATCCTTTTTTGGGTCGCAGGGGGGCTGGAGCCTATCCCAGCATCTTTGGGCAAGAGGCAGGGTCCACCCTGGACAGATCGCCAGTCCATCGCAGGGCCAACACAGAGAGACAGACAACCATTCACTCTCACAGTCATACCTAAGGACAATTTAGAATCCCCAGTTTGATGCCAATTAACCCAACTTGCATGTTTTTGGCATGTGGGAGGAAACCGGAAAAATCCCGCAGTAAACCCACGCAGACACGGGGAGAACATGCAAACTCCACACAGATCACTGTTGGTCGGGGGCTGGGATCGAACCCAGGATCCCCCGGCCAAGGGTGAGTTGCTGTGCTGCCGCAGTGCTAACAGTTTTATTATTTTTTTGTAATGTTTGATACAGAATAAAAAGATATTTTAAACTAAATCTGAGCTGCTGTTTATAAACAGGAGAAATAAGAGTTTTTGTTTTATTTCTGAATATGTTGAAGGTAAATAATGCTGGCCTGTGAAACCGTCCTTTTCACATGAAATTTTTTTTTTTTTTTTTTTTTACAAAAACCCTGGATTCTGCAATATCACAAAAAATATCGTTATCGTAAACATTCACAGAAATGTTGATATAATTTTTAGGCAATATTGCCCACCCCTAACAGCTACTTTACTTGCCAGGGAAAAAAAATCTTAGAGACCTAATGCTGCAAATTGTACCAAGAATCATCTAACTTTGTTAATACTTAAATTATCACATAAAGAACTGGATCAAAATCAGTTACAGTAATGCACGTTTTATTATTTAACTTATGATTTCACAAAGTGCTAGCAAGTGCTTTTTTCAGTGTAAAGGGTGTGTAGTGTCAAGTTAACAACCCAGAGTAAGCAAACAAATTCATTGCATGAAGCATGTATACATATTCTCATTGTATTTCAGTCCCTCCAGGATTTTGTTGGCTGTTCTTGTGAGTGTTGCAGCCCAAAAAACCTGAATTTGTGGGAACTTTTCCAAAAAGTTGATGTTTTTAGAGGGTTCTTTTTGCACTGAAAGTTGTGTAAGGAAGTAGATTTTAAAGTAGGCTAGCTGTTTTTTTCCCATAGTTTACACTCATTGATGCTATTCTATGTAACACCACAAGAAAAACACAGGATTGCCAAAAAATTTCCTGTTAAACAGTGATTTATGTAGAATTAAATGCTCAGGAAAGTTGTCAAAAAATGACCAACACTGTATTCTTGCTGAGAACTTAATTAAAAAAGAAATAAAAGAATTAGTCATTACAACAACTAAATTGCATTGAATGCATGTTAGAGTATGGAGAAAATTATGGCAGCACCTTCTTGAATCTTGATTTTGAAAACTAAAACCCCTGAAAAATTTGAGGTCTTCTTCTGTGCTGAAATCCACAATGAAACAGGGATGGCTCCTCCACTGACAACCTCTTCCCTTCAGAACGCCTCAGCACAGGATGGACCTTGGGGTGGAAACCCAGTCTTCACAGATCTGAAGGGGAGATGAAAAGGAGAATATATTTCAAAGTAAAATTAAGCATAATTCTAAATCCCCACACCACAGTAGGGTTGAATAATTTAGTTTTTTATTTTTTGTTGTTTATATTTTAACTACAAATTAACTTTCAATTATTGAAAAGGGTTTCAGTTCATTTCCTGGAAAGATTTATTCATTTCAGTTTAGTTCTATTGAGTAAAAATGGCTCGTACAGCAGCCTTTATTAATTCTGCCATTTTCATTTTATTGTGATTTATTATTGTTTTCAAGTCTCTGACTTAAGTGGTAGAAGTCCATAATCTCATAAAATATACCTTTTATTCTGCATTTATTTACAGTGCGTAACCAACAGTTAACTACTGTATCCATAGTTTGTAAAAGAAAACACCATCATGCTGGATGAATTATTTACGACACAAATGTTAAACAGAGGATATTTTACTTACAGCCTCAGCAGCTCCAAGTCTCCCTCACTGTTCATGAGTTTCAGCCAGTCTCCATGCATTTTCCATTTGAAGTGTTTATTAATCGTCAACTTAATGTTCCAACACAGCGCTGCACGTAGTACAAAACTGTTTATCCCCGCTTTATGAAAAATATTTGAAAACTGTTGAGGACAGTCTTTACAGTGACTTTTGTTGATAAATTAAGAGACACGCACATCAACAGCTCCGCTCATGTAAACATGGAAGTAAAGACGTGCGCATGTGCCGGAGGGAACTCTTGCCAGATGAGAACCATTTTAACTAGTGATGTTGAAACTGAGGGGTTATGAAACCATGAGCAACTTAAAGACAGTTGCTTCATGAGCAACACAGTGTTATGAAACATCTAATAAAGACTACCACCTGGTGATTGACTGTCAGAACTGCATTTGAGTGGAAAACCTGAAAAAAGTCTCAATTCTTTTTTTTTCTTTTTTTTTTTTTTTTTGAGCATTTGGCCATCTGAGGTCTATTCAAAATTGGATGGTAGGAACAAACAATACAAAGCAAAAAAAAAAAAAAGCTAATTCCCTCTCAAGCTTCCCGTGAGCCCTCAGGTCACGTGATGTGACGGCATAACGAGGCTTCGCTTGCTATGGTCACGTGACTGTGGGTGTGCTGAAACGGTGCTCGCTGCATTGCTCATGACACTTCCGCTTTATCTTGCTCGAATCAATGTCGAGTGGGCGGTGTCGAGCATAACATCACTAGTTTTAACACCATAGAAGAAGAACCAGCATCTCTATTAGCTTGTTAGTTGTTAGCTTCGTTAGCATGCCGCGTGTTTCTGGTTCTTTGCCGTTGTTCATAGCTGACTGACCTGGTTTTGCCCCGATCAGACTTGGCAGACGTTCACAGACATAAAAACATATTAAAAGATTAATCCATGGATTTTGTGGATTGACATCGGCTCAGTCAAATGTGGATCGATCCAGATCGCTGAATCGATCTTTTGAACCCACCCCTAATGAGTAAATATTTTGCTGTCCCACATGACAAATGCATATTCTAACTAAATCCATAATTAAATACTTTTTAACCTTTAATATACCAAATTTATAATTTTTCATACTTGTATTGGAATAAACATAAGAAAGGTCTGGTCTAGATTATTTAGAAAGTTGTTTAAAGACTGGTTAAATGCATGAGTTTAAAATGCAAATGTGAAAATTAATAACTTTTATTAAAGTATTTTGTTTAATCAAGAAATGGTAAATAGCATTCGCTTATGCAGTGCTTTTACCCATCTCTGGATGACCAAAGCGCTTCACAGATCCTGCTATTCACCCATTCACACACTCACTCACACACTGATGGCAGCGGAATTAGAAAGGAGCATGCACAATAAAAATTCAAACATGTCCAAAGTAGGTAGCATAATGTAACAAAACACAGATTTATTTGTGTTGTAATTTGTGCCTTCTTTGATATTCCTCAAATATTTCAAAATAAATGCCTTTGTTGACATTATTTTGTTCAGGTTCTCTGACAATTGTGAAAGCTCATTTTAAAATGGCATAATCCAAAAACATTGACATCAGATGAATGTGACTTTAAGTTAAATATTTTCCCTTTACAGGTTTGGGCTTAGTAACAAATTTGAGTCTGAATTTCCTTCAGCGCTGACAGGAAAGGTGAGTGGGTAGCTGTAATTCACCAGTTCAGTGTAATATTGACATCTTTCCATTTGCTTTACTGCAAACATTGTTTTTGCAAAGCGACAATACATGTATCTGAAATTAAATAATTTTAGTTCCACCAGTGCAAGTCAGATATTTTTTTTAAATTTAATTTTATTGGTTTATTTAGCAGGGATAAAATGTGACTCTATAAAGAATCCAGGAAAATGCTTTGCTCATTACCCTCTGAATGTGGAATTCCCTCAGGTGGCACCAGAGGAATTCAAAGCCAGTATCAACCGTGTGAACAGCTGCCTTAGGAAAACTCTCCCAGTGAATGTGAGATGGCTCCTGTGTGGCTGTCTCTGCTGCTGTTGCACACTGGGCTTCAGCTTGTGGCCTGTCATCTGCCTCAGCAAGAGGGTGCAATGCTCATCTTTACTGTCTGTCACTCAAATCCATCAGTGTCTTTCAATATCATTCTAAATTTTTCTGCATATGCAACAAGACAGATTTGATTGGAGGTGTAATGGGATGTCATTTTTTTTAACTTTTCAGACAAGAAGATCTATAGAGAAACTTTTGGAGTGGGAGAACAGTAGACTGTACCACAAGGTGAGCTGCAAATGCATGAATGGATACTGTATGTTTGAACTGATTGTTTACGTTCTTAAATGGAGAATTTGTAAATTTCTCTGATTACTGTTGCACTCTTCCTGTAGTTGTGTTTGCATTGGAGACTAAGCATGAGGAAGTGTGAAACTAACAACATGATGGAATATGTAAGTATTGGCTATGGTTAATGTTTGATGTCTACCTTTGGAGTATAGTTATTCAAGAATAACTGCTGAAAGTAAACATTCTCCAACAGACAATATGTAAAAAAAAAAGTTACATTAGCCCAGTTTCCATTTACTAGGAACTCATTTGCAGGTACTTCCCCTCGTGTAAGTTTCCATCACCAGGAACTGCCCCATAAGGGCAAAAGACACCCTTGGTCAGGAGTAGGTACTTCAGAGCAGCCCTGAAAACTGCTGGGTGGGGTTTAGGATTGACTCACTACTGATTGGATAAAACTCCGGCTGCTCGTGCTCCTCTTAGTGTGCTCATGCAGCTCTAATATGTAAAAATGTAAACGTTAATACTGCCGTGATTGTGGAGTGGAACGGCCAGATTAATTGTATAATCATTTCTGTTCCGAATTCATGGTATTTTAAACATACTTTACTTTGCCATGGTGCGTCGGGGCTGAAACTGTCAGATCATTATGTCACCAAGGACACTAAAAATAATAGTGAAAATTTAATGTTTAAAAATTTTAATAATATAATGCTGCCATGATTGCGAAGGGTCTAAATGACTATTCAGCATTAGGGATGCAAGTTAATTGATTCACCTTATCACAGGGATGGCAATTTTCCACCGATCTGCGGATTTCCGCCGATTTATTTTCAAATTGATCATTTCTGTGAATCGTCTACATCCGTTGAGAAAATTTTAGGGGGGTAAGGTACCTTATTGTTACCGATTTTATCGAAAATCAACACAATTACATAAGCGCTTGGCGCTTCCCCGGAAGTAGTCTCCCGCGGTAACCCGGATGTGTTGTGTTCAAGCTACTGTTGTATTGCAGTAGCTTGACAGCCCTGCGATTGGATAGTTGCAAACGATTGGACCAATCAAATGGCTCGTTGTATGCTCTTTCAAAGATTCATAGTGGCGTGTTCTCAGGGATGTAATTTTCTGCTAATTTGCCGAATTCCGCTTTATTTTATCTTCCAGGAAGATAAAGTACGTTAAGTACGTTAGCGGCTTGTGGTCCACGAACGCAGTGAAGCTGCGCCTTTCAGGCAGGACTGGAAGTGGCGTATGGCCAGGTGGAGAGCCATTAACTCTCTGTTACTGGCGGCGTACAACGGCTGTTTGAGTTGGGCTGCGCGGGGGAGGAAACGGTAATAAAAGTTAACCATCCCCTTTTATGATTCCAAACAGTTTGAAATTGACAGTGCACAGTGGACATTGACTCATAACTTTTGAATATTTCTACTTGGCTACATCAGTGATTGTGCAAAATGAACTGCTCAAGTCTCAATGGAGATTGAAACTGGTGATCTGAAATGAATGCTGAAATTATAACAAGTAATGGTATGTTGGAATTTTATTTCTATTATGGAATAGATAAAATTAACTGATTTTGATTTGATCAAGTGTTAAAGCATGTGATGGATAATGCTTGTTGGAATATTTTAGGAATGCTATCTTCTTGGAACATAAGTCAATATTATACAGTAATAAGTGGCATTCAGCTGTTTGTTTTATGTCATTTAAGCACAATTCTGGTACTTAAAAATCATAAAAACCCAGGAGCTTCAGGGGGCTTTGCCCCCCCCCCCCACCCCCACTGGGGCTCTGCCCCGGACCCCGCTGGGGGACAGTGTCCCCCAGACCCCCTGCTGAATTTTCAAATAATTTCCCCAACCCCAAATCACATCGCTGGTTCGTGTTGTAATTCTGAGCTTTCGGTATTGTTTTCAGTGGAATTATGAGATTTTTATCGAAGGATCAGGAGTCATCAGTGCTAGAAATAGACAAAAGTGTCAAAAATAAGTTCCAATGGAATTGGCTTGAGAGAAAAGTGACAGTAAAGGTGAAAATTGGCTCAAAGTTCGACGAGGTAACAGAAACACTCGGACAATTTCTGAAGAAACCAGAAAAGGAGATGAAGTTCAAAGTTCAGAGACTGACACAGCTTGCTGCCGAAAGGAAGAAAGTTTCATATTAGAAGTGACTTGGTGACCAGTGTAAATAGTGTAATAAACTCTTATAGAACTGTTAAATATGTTGGACTAAAGACAGTGAGACAACATTGAAGAAAAAGTAAGTTAACTTTTCATTAAATTTAATGATTTATCTAAGTCTAGTATTTCTTTTTTTTTTTTTTTATCATTTTTTTCAGTCTAAATTACTTCTGTTTTACTGAAAACCTCCCAGCTTCAGGGGGGCTGCGCCCCCCCATAAGTCAATCAACCAAATTAGATTTCAGCTGAAATCAGAATTTCCTGTTGCCATCCCTGTATCAATCGTTTAACGATTAATTGATAAGCTGCATTTTTTCCCGAGAATCTGAATTTCCCTCGGTACAGTACAGTCTGTCTTTAACATAAAAAGTTGCTGTTTTTTCATATACTGAATAAAACATGAACATCACGTTCCTCAATGATTTATTGTACCATTTGCATTTTTTTTTAACTACAGACAATGGTATTTTTTGTAGTTTAATCAATTTTGCACTGTATAGTGTGTACTATTGTATGTGCTGATACATCTCAGTGAATTACGATTGTCATGATTTTTTATTTATTTTAAAAACTATTACCAATATCATAAAAATTATCTTGTTTAGTTATATTTAAAAAAAAAAACACTTTCACATTCTAATTTACTGAGATTGTTGTTGATTTATTCATCATTAAAATATCATTGTATAAAAATACAACATACATTAAAACAATGGGATAACAGAAAAAGTGCACACACTAATTTACATTGTGGTCCCTTATATAAGCACTGGTAGACTGTTTTAACAGGAATTACTATTTATTCCTTCTTTTTTTTAACTTTTGCACAGTAGCTTTGCATATGGAACTTACCTTCTGAAGTATTGTACAACCGAGGCTTGAATGTTGGAATATTGTGCCAGTTGGGGTCCCACCCAGATGTACAAAGAGCACCCACTTAAAAACTTGAGTCATGACTTCAGTCTTGAAGGTCTGAGGTGTTTCTCCAAAATTTCTAACAATTTTCTTATGGTTTTGTACTTTTCTTTGTAAATTTATCTAAATTTGAAACCATTTTCCTCAAATTTGTATAATCCTCTTGTAAAATTGACTTTATTTGTACATTTGAGACTTTATTATAAATTTGTGGATTATTTTATGGCTAATTTTTCTTATTTTTTTTTAAAATAAAATTACTGTTTTTTTTTTTTAATAAATTTGAAACAGACTGGTCATTTTTTTTACTTTTTCCTTGTAACAATTTACATTTTTGACCATAATTTTGCAGTCAGAACAGAACAATAATTTAACTCTACTTTCAAAGAAAAAAATATTAATAAAATTGTATTTAATGAAATAAATTGACTTAAATGACCAAAGATGCAGTTATTTCTGTTATAATATTTCTATATATTTATAGTTTTTTAGAACTCTCCTCACCAATCAGACAGCAGGAAAAACCTCCCTTATTTTGAAATCAAATGTTGGCACGTTTAGTTTCTCTGAAGGCTGTTGGCGGATTAAAGTCATTGACTTCGTGCATTTTGATCATCTTAACTTGCCAGGTACATAATAATGAACTTAAATTAGTTAATTACTATTGTAGTGGCTGGTGAAGTCAATTCTCAGCATTTCATCAGTCACTCTTTCCCTGCATCTGAAGCCTAACCTGTTAGCTAAGCGACTGTTCATTATTGTTCTGTTACCAGCGAGTTAAAACCGCCATAAATGCCTCCATTGCTTACATACCTCTTCTGATGTTTTTCCGCGTTTAAAGCACTTTAACCCCTTGCACTCTGGTCAATTTCCCTAAAAACACCTAAAAATAACGTACCCAAAGTAAATCAAAAGCTGTTCTTCAACCCTTTGCAGCATCTTCATGGGGTTGGTCTCATTTAAAAGAAAACACTTTGAATATTTTGGCAAAACAGTCATAATCTCTCCAAGTGCTCCGGCCACTGAGTAACAGTCATCTAAACATACTGAACTTGAAGAAAATAAAGTTCGCATGGGTGTTTTTTTTTTTAATACAAATGCTTGCAAATAACACACAGCTGTCAGATCCGGGCTGGAAAATGCAACAGAAATGTAGAACCAAGTGTTATCCAGCTGAGGTCAAAATTTTGTAACAATACCACAAAAAATGAATATAGTACACAGCTTTTTTGTCAGGTTGTTCCCAGGCGTTTTTGAACTGTGCCAAATTGTGCCAAATGGCACAGTTTGGAAAAACGTCTGTAACTTTTGAATGATTCAATATAGAAGCTTCATCTTGTGCTCTAATGAAAGGTGACACTCAGGGCTGTGTGTGTGTGTGTGTGTGTGGGGGGGGGGGTTGTTTATTCATTCATTCATGAATGAATGAACAAACTAACTAACTAACCTGCACTTATATAGCGCTTTTCTAGTCACAAAGACCACTCAAAGCGCTTTCATTAATACTAACCCTCTATTCTAAGGGCCTATAGGAAACAGATATCTAGGGACAATTTAGAACAGCCAATTAACCTAACAAGCCCCCACACACAAAGAAGCATGCCACGTAAAAAATGTGTGGCTTTTTTTTACAAGAAAAAATAACCTACAGTGCAATAAAAATTATACTAAAATATCTGTAATGTAGAGGATGACAACTCTCCCCCCCCCCCACCCCGCTACAGAGGACGGACATCGTCCATCGCCACATGACGGACCGTGGGGGTGGTGCGCCGCAGTCTGCTACGCACAGTTGTACTAAAATATCTGCAGTATATCTGCAATCCGCTACGGGGGGGGGGGGCGTTCCCGATCGGTCAAAAGTCATTTTGATTACAATTTTCAGGGATAAAGAATAATTTAGCTTATAACACTTAACTGTCCACAACAGCAGTGTCGCTAGCGAACCTCTCTTCCTCATTGTCAGACGAACATGACGCTGGTCCGCTTGTTACGACTCGTGGTTCTGGTCACACGACCCGGTCAAACCATGATTCCATTATTGCGGTTTTGCGTTTCCATGATTGCAGTTTTGGCAAACGATTTTTCAAAACAAATAAGAACAGGAGTAAGAAAAAAAGACTGGTGAACGCTACCGTTACACACAGCAGCTTACACAAAACAGATTTTACGCACGGGACGCACGCTTTCAATCGTCGAACTGCTCTGCTTCAATTGGCTCGCTGTATTCACAGCCGTTGATAGGCGGGTCCTTCTTGCTAGGTTTTCAGTCATTGGTTCTTCAAGGTTTCAGAAACCCAATTCAAGGCTCTTATTAGTCGAATGAGAGGTCAATCAAATCTAAACCAATCAAAGCACTCCTTTGACTTTCTGTTCGCAGCTGTGTCTGTAGTGGAAGAACGGAAATGCAGCTTCTTTTTTTTTCAGTGCGCTCTGAGACGCGTCCTGTGGCAGGACGTGACTGCCCGCGGTATCCCGGAGTGCAAGAGGTTAATAAGCTCATGCTTCTCTCAGACAGTGACGCTAGAGCAGGGGTCTTCAGATGTTTTTGCCAGGGGTCCACATTTGTTTTTTCCAGTGGGTCGGCAGTCCAGAGCAGTGCTAACACGGTGCGTCAGTGGACATTTCACTTTGATGTTGGGAGGGACAATAAACAGAAAATTTTCTTCTGAGTAAATATTAATTGGACACTATAAGTCAAGGGTACGCAAATGTTTTTGCACAAGGCCCACATTTTTTTAACATAAACCTTACCAGATTACAATCGAGGTGCATTTCAATAAATTGGAATATTGTGAAAAAGTTAAATTTTTTAACAATATAATTCAAAAGGAAACTTTTATATTTAATATTAATTACATGAACATGGAAATATTTCAAGCCTTTTTGATTTAATTTTAATGATCATTATTTTTTTAATTAAATTATGATATTCTAATTTAATGAGATGCACCTATAAAACAAGGTAAATAGTCCACTCACCTCATTCAGAAATTCACATAAAAGGCGGTTCTGAAGAGGATCTCAGGTAGTTCACAAGTTTCATAATAGTTTCCATCACTTCTGAATGTTCATTTGCAAGACTGGTGCACAGCAATGTGTGGTGAATGATGCAGTGATATGAATGCAGGTCTGGATGGTGCCTTTTCATGCGCTGGATAGCTCCCTTCTCTCTCCCATTCATGGCTGGAGATCCATCAGTTGCAATGGACACCACCATTTGGAGGTCAATTTCTCTTTCAGCATCCGCATGATCCCTTCATAAATATTCTCACCTCTTGTGGAACTGTGGAGAGGCTTGATACCTAAAATCTCTTCAAAATTCCCCCTTTGCTTCACTGTAATATCTGACAAAGACACATGCATAACTGTGTGTTGTCTGTACAGTCTGTTGGTACGTCCACAGCTAACAAAATGCACTGTGCATTCTTAACCCCTTGACGCCTGTTGTCGCGAATTCGCATCAAACTGCTTCCAGTCCAAATGCAACCAAAATACCGTCTGTATTCCTCCACTTCCGGTTGGAGCACTTCCAACACATACCTAGGAACCTTTTGCAAGCATTAGTTTCTCGTAGAAACGGTCAGAGACGGAGCACCATCCATTTCCTGATTGTTGGGGTTAGGGGTATAGTTTGGCAATCATGAGAGTTGAAAATACTGAAAATAACTTTGTTGCATAAATAAGACTCTTCATACTTGAGATGGGAACAGGTGCTTTTTTACCATTTTTTTTTTTTTACCATAGATGCCTGTTGTCGCTAATTTGCATCATACCTAAAATTATATCTATTTTATGTGCTATAATCAAATTAACTTTCTCAACTTAATTTAGCATCTACGTGAAAGCAAAAACACAAGTGAAATTTTTTTTTTTCATAATTGGAAATAAATTCAGGCGTTAAGGGGTTAATATCACCAGTTAGCTGGTTTGCAAGACCCAGGCCATTCTGAGGCCTCAGCTGCTCTTTCTTGCTGAGTCATAGATCTGACATTCTGTAGCTTGATCTGAAAATTTCAGCTGAGCAAGTTTGTCTGACTTCACCTCAGTATTCAACAACCGTGTCGCTGCAAATCAGGTACATTGGTTTTATGCTGGACTCTGGCAGAATGAACACATTTCTGTCCATTCCTCTTTGAATTCTCAGTTTTTCTGATCTTCCTTCCTTTCTTTCTGTTTTTTTGTTTTGCTAGCTCCCCTTTTGAAAGTGACATGCCATTTGTATTAGCTACATCACAGCGGCAGTTACAGAACATTACTGCATGTAATTGCGCCGGCGTTGAAGGGCTCTCATACACGAGAAACGGGCGCATTCACATACGAGCAAGGAGTGTCACACATGAGCGATGGCAGCTGTGCAAGATGGGGGGGCCAACTTCACGCAGGTCTCAGCAAGCTGGTAGTAGCGTTCGGCAACCCTGTTATGTTTGGAAGTGGGCTGAATGCGCACGCACACACACGGACAGGCACACTCTGTGCAATGGTGTCGCGCAACGCACATACGCAACACAGGCAGGGTGGCAAAGTTGGTAAGAGACACGCATAATGTGACAGGTTCAGGTCCAGACTGACTTGTGATTGGATCCGGACCGGGGTCCGCCATTTGAGGAGCCCCGCGCTAGAGACACTCTGCCTGCTGACTGGAACAGACGCGGGTGGTGCGCTTCCGAACTCCACATGGATGACAGTCAAGCACGTTGTTTGTGTACGTGCCTGCGGAGAGTCATTCCTACATATTTTTTTTCTTAAATTCATATTTCCTTAGCATGGTGGCATAAATCCAAGGATGGCAGCCTGCCACGCAGAAATGTTACCAGAGGAAACCCTGGTTTTTGCGCTCGTGTCATTTTTTTCCTCGCTGCAGTCCGTTTGTTCGTCCTATTGATTTGAAGTAGGCGGGTGGACATTGGAACCTGCTATTGTGATTCTCCACTGATCAGTGTGATCCTCCATCGTAACCCAGAAGGGCGAGGTTTTTTCGCTCTACACAGCGCAAACGCATGCACTCTGGGGGCTTAGCGTCTTCTTCTGCTTTTTCGGTTGAAAGGCAGCAGTGAGTGTCGATGTGTGCCCCCACCTGGACAGCCATACCACTGCATTTCAAAGAATAAGCTCCCATTGAAAAGGACTGCTGAGTTATCAATTAATTGACAACTAATTTAATTCAGTCAACTAAAGTCTTAGACAATTAATTGAAAGTCAGTTAATCATTAACATCCCTATTTAGCATAAATGCAGGACACCAAGCATTACAAGCGGAGTGGTACAGTGTGTAACACCAGACGTAACACTCTCCTTTGCTGAGATATGAGCACACAGCCCACAATTCACAGGACCGGAACTTGGAGTGTTTGTAGGCAGAGATGGAGTCCACATCGTCAGCCAGCTGGAGGTGGACTTGTCACTGGTACAATTCGTGCTGTTTAATCAATCAGTTCTGTGAAAGCGGAGTTTATAACAGCGGTCTTCTGGCCTGTAGAGGAATAAGCGAAGCTGGACTTTCTTCTCTCTTCAATCAACCAGCATATTTGATATATTTTGCAAATCTCAGCAAGTTCCTCTCAGCAATTATAAGACAGCATTGGCGGCAAGTTTATCCTATGCAAACCACTCTATATTTTGTGCATAATCATTTCTGTATGATTTCAACATATTTTATTTTGCTGCACTGTGACAAGTCAAAACTGTCAGACTTTTACTTCACCAACAAATCCTCATGGTTCCTATCCCCATAATAAATGGAAACACAGCGGATGAGAGGGCTAAATACAGAAATGGCCCTTAAGAAGTTCTTGGCCCCCTCAATTAGTTCCTGGTCCCTGCAAGTGGAAACGGTGTTATTGTCTTTCTTTGTAACAGCTGGCCATGTGAGGAGCTGGCTCGAGCAGGGATAAGGCCTCCATCTACAAGTAAACAGCCTCAGCCTGACTAAATAGTTTAAATACCGTCACATTTACTGTGCCACAGAGATGGAGTGAAAGTAGCTAGAGTTCCCTCTGTAACCACAAGAGGTCACTAAAATCCCTCTGAGTAGCTTAAACTCAAGTGTTTCCCATGACCTTCTTATGTATTATTTTGTAAGACTGTAGTGGCACTGTATGACCTGTGAAGTGATCTCTGTTTTGGTGGGAACAGCTCAACAAAACACGTCTCATACTAAATGCTGTTGATCCAATGAATCCTTCTGTCTCTCACTCACCACTAAGAGCCTTTTCTCTTATTACCTGCAGGTAATCCTAATAGAATTCCTACCCAAGATCCCCATCTTCAGACCGGACTAGCCTGACTGCGCCTGATCTGAAACCTCTCATGCTGCCCAGTTCAATCACAGAATCACAATGGCTAAAAAGCTCCCAAAAAACTTTCCTCCCCAAAAGACAGCAGTATTTGTGTTTACATCAGTGCGCCTGTTTTTTCCTCTTGACTACTTTTCCCAGCACAACCTTATCTGCAGCCTTGTTTACAAATCCAGCAGCAGCACACTTGTTGGAGTGAGCTCATCATTGGACCTTGACTTGATGTGTAAACCTGCACCAGCCTATGGCATGTCAGGGGAGGAACAGCCAGGGGCAGTGTGATGTTTTTTGAAACCCAAGCTGGAAAGTGGACTCAAACTAATTTTGGTGAGCCACAACTGGAATTGTCTCGCTTTTATCTTTTAAATTAAGCACATGGCATGATCAGACCATGATAAAAAACACTTTCATGTCATACCACCAACTGCACCTGCAAAAACAAACAAACAAAAAAACACAAAACAAAACACTTCACCCCAGTGCTTTTGGAACAGTTGGTTTGGTGCTCTAGATCTGTACCAGAGGGTGTAACATGGAACTCCAAGGGAGCCTTCATTCATTTCTACGCTCTAGCGGACAGAGTTTCACATGAACACCATGGGCTAGTGGCCTGAGCAGCTGAACTCAGTAATGTCTCTGTTCATCTGAAAGACCATCTTCTCACCGCCTATGTCACTTCACTGTGCATCACCCTAACCAAGTGACAATCACACACTGACTGTGCTGTCTATAGTATGAATGGGTCTTTATGTAAAGCAGTGGATTATGATTTTGAACTCGTCAGGGTGACGGGCTGGTTGGAAACAGGGCAACTCACCAAGAAATTAAAATCTTTTTTTTTCTTTAAGTATTTGAAGATTTGTTTACTGTTAGAAGGCAAGGGCGATGTTTAGTACTTGTAAAAGTGTGTATGTGTGGGGTCAGCTTAATGTAGAGATGGCTCAAGAAGGACAAAGCGGATATGAAGAGATGCTTGATTTTGATGTAATTCTGTGACATAATTTTTTTTTTTTTTTTTTGGTAATTTCTAAGTGTGTGAGGGTCTGCATGTAATAAATACAGCGGGGGAAATAAGTATTGAACATGTCAAAATTTTTCTCAACATAAGTGATCCATCCGTGCTGGCAAAATGAGTCACTTTGAGGAAGGCTGCATGTCCACCAAATGTGTTTTTTCAGCTCTGGGCGGCTATTTTCCATTCATTCTCTATGTAGTCCAGCGTTTACAGCGCTGAGCGCCCTCGGTGCTGAAACCCTCTCGGCGGTTGCTGTTTTTTGTCACAGTGCTCAGGGTATTTATATAGCGCCATTTCACAACAACAGTCATCTCATAGCACTTTCAACTGTAGGGGAAACCCCCACAATTACAGAAAGACCCCAGCAATCGGGCAATCCTCTGTGAGCAAGCACTTGGCGACGGTGGAGAGGAAAAACTCCCTTTTAACAGGAAGAAACCTCCAGCAGAACCAGGCTCAGGGAGGGGCAGTCATCTGCTGCGACTGACTGGTGAGGGGATAGAGAAGAAGAAAAGAACAGACATGTAGAGAGCAAAACAGCACGATGGGGACTCAATCTATGGGAGAAAGCAAACAGATGTTAATGACCAGCAAAAAAAAAATATTTCATTGAGAGTGAAGAAAGGAGTGAAGCCCAGTGCATTATTGGAGGTCCCCTGGCTGTCTAAACCTATTAGCAGCATAACTAAGGGAGGGTTCAGAGACACATGACCCCTCCCTAATTGTAGGCTATATCAAAAAGGAAGGCTTTAATCCTATTTTTAAAAACAGATAAGAGTCTGACTCCCCAATCCAGATTGGCAGCTGGTTCCACAGGAGAGGAGCTTGAGGAGCTCTGCCTCCCGTTATACTTTTGGAGAGTCAAGGTATTACAAATAATACAGCATTTTGGGAACATAGTGCTCTATTAGGATAATAGGGTAGTATCAGATCTTTTAAATAAAAAGGGGCCTGATTGTTTAGAGCTTTGAAAGTGAGAAGAAGGATTTTAAACTTAATTCTAAACTCTATGGGAAGCCAATGAAGGGAGGCCAGAACCGGAGAGATATGATCTCTCTTTCTAGTACCTGTTAAAACTCTTGCTGCAGCATTTTGGATCAACTGAAGACTTTGTAGAGATGTTTTAGGACAACCTGATAATAAAGAGTTGCAATAATCTAATCTAGAGCTAACAAAAGCGTGGATCAGTTTCTCAGCATCACTCTGAGACAAGATGCTCCTAATCTTGGCAATATTACGCAAATGATAGAAGGCAGTCTTGGAAACAAATTTAATATGTGAATTGAAAAACAGATCTTGATCAAAAATAACTCCAAGGTTCCTCACAGAGCTATTAAGAGAAAAGTAACTGCATCCAAACTAAAAGTTTGATTTTGAAAGGTATTGCTAAGGTTTTTTTGGACCAACAAGAATGACTTCAGTCTTATCTGAGTTTAATAGCAGGAAATTACAAGTCATCCAAGCTTTGATTTCCTTAAGACAGGCTTCTATCTTGGCTAATTGATTACTATCATTTGGCTTCATTGACGGGTATAATTGTGTGTCATCTGCATAACAATGAAAATAAAATGTATATAGTGCTTTCTAATAATGTTGCCTAACGGAAGCATATATAAACTAAAAAAAGAGTAGGGCCTAGTACAGATCCCTGTGGAGCTCCATGACTGAGTTTTGAGTTTAAAGAAAAACTCATTATTGGCATGAACAAACTGGAACCTATCAGATAAATAAGATCTAAACCACTGCAACAAAGTTCCATTAAGTCCAACATAGTGTTCTAATCTATCAAGTAGAATATTATGATTGATAGTATCAAAAGCTGCACTAAGGTTGAAAAGGACAAGTACAGAAACAAGTCCATTATCAGATGTGATAAGGAGGTCATTAGTGACCTTCACTAAGGCTGTTTCAGTACTATGATGGATTCTAAACCCAGATTGAAACTCTTCAAATAAACCATTTCCCTGCAAGTGGTCAAATAATTGCGTAGCAACAACAAGATTTTTGAAATGAAAGGGAGATTAGAGATTGGTCTATAGTTAGCTAAAACTCCTGGATCCAGCGTTGGCTTTTTGAGTAGGGGTTTAATTACAGCAGTTTTAAAAGCCTGCGGTACATGGCCTAAAGTTAATGAAGAATTGATTATTTGAAGAATAAAGCTACCAATAAATGGGAAGACTTCTTTAAATAACCTGGTAGGAACAGGGTCTAAAAGACAAGTTGAAAGCTTGGATGAGGAAATTATTTTGTCTAACTCTAAAAGGCCAATTGGAGTAAACTCATCCAAACAGATATCAATTGAAGGAGTTGCAGTAGTTACTGTATTTAAGTTAACAGTGGGAAGAATCTGACTGATTTTATCTCTGATAGATGAAATTTTATTATTGAAAAAGTTCATAAAGTCCTGACTAGTAAGCTCTAAGGGAATGCTAGGATTGACAGAGTCCTGATACTTTTGTCAGCCTGGCTACAGTGCTGAAAAGAAACCTGGGATTATTCTTGTTCTCTTCTATTAATGTAGAATAATAAGTTGTTCCAGCTTTTCTAAGAAATTTTTTATAAATTAAAAGATGATTTCTCCAAGCTAAATAGATTTCATCTAAATTAGTGGAACACCATTTTTTTTTTCTAATTGACGAGTCTTCTGTTTTAAGCTATGAGTGTCTGTGTTGAACCAAGGAGTTAGAAATCTCTGATTAGACTTTTTCCTTTTTTAAAGGGGCCACCATGTCTAGAGTCTGATGCAGAGAAGCTGTAACACTATCTACCATGCTATCAATTACAGAAGGAGCAAGCTGTCTATAGCTTATTTCCCTTTTGTTGACACATGGCATAGAGGAAACGGTCTGCATAAATTTGGTAACAACATCATCTGAGAGGCATCTACTGTAGTAATATTTTTCCTTAGAAGCCAGATAGTCAGAAATAGTAAAATCAAAGGTTAACAGACAATGGTCTGACAGTACAGGGTTATGAGGAGACACTACCAGATTTTCTATTTGTATGCCATATGTCAGAACAAGGTCCAACGTATAGTGGAGAAAATGGGTAGAATTTTCTACTTTCTGAGAAAACTCAGAGTCTAATATTGAATTAAATGCCACATTAAGGCAATCATTAACTACATCTACATGTATATTAAAGTCCCCTACTATAATTATTCTATCTGATTTCAGCTCTAAATCAGCTAAGAATTCGGCAAATTCGGATAAAAACTCTGAGTAGGTTGATGGAAGACGATAAACTATGGCAAATAAAATTGGGCTTAGCCTAAAACTGCTAAAATGCCCAATACTGAGGACCAGGCCCTCAAAGGAGTTATGACATGTTTTTTGCTTTACATTAACTAGTAATTTGGAATGGTAAATTGTTGCTACTCCTCCTCCACAACCAGAACTTCTGGGATTTTGACAGTTTAAATAACCAGAGGGAGTTGATTAATTTAAGCCAACATAATCCTCTTGCCCTAACCAAGTCTTTATAAGGGATATTAAATCAATCTGATGATCAATTAACAGATCATGGACTAGCAGAGACTTGGGAGTTAGAGACCTAATATTTAACAAACCACATTTAATTTTTAAATTATGAGGAGGAACAGAGGCCAAGTCATTACATTTAGAGGCTTCATATTTAATTTGAGTTTTACCAACTTTTTGTTTAATCACTTTGGGATGCTTATACATTATATTTTTATTTACTTTGGAGGGAGCAGACAATGATTCTCTGATGGGGAAGACGGGGGCTAAGTTGAGGGGTGGCGGATGAAGAGGAGCTGCAGAGAGGCATGTAAGACTGCAGCTCTGCTTCCTGGTCCCAACTCTGAGTTGTCAATGTTTTGGAAATTTGGATAAAAATGATGCCAGATTGTTAGATAAATGAGACACACCATCCAAAGTGGGATGGACGCTGTCTCGCCTCATAAGACCAGGTTTTCCGCAAAATGAGCTCCAATTGTCTATGTAGCCCACATTGTTTGCATTGTTTAAAAAAATCTGTAGAAAGTCAGACAATAGGAAAAGCGGGAGTGATGAGCTGAGAGTGACAAACTGTTGCTGGAATACAGGGCACAGACTTTGTTTTTTTTCCCCCCAGAGCGCTGTGCACAAACGCTGAAAAAAAATGCTCAGGGCGGTTGGGCGACAAAAACGCGTTTGGTGGGCACGCAGCCGAAATGATCAAAACTGAGGTAACATTTTTTTTCCATATTCTGTATTGAAAGACCTTCAAAATTATTTGTAGGAAGTGTGCAAAAACTGACCCAGAAAAAGCAGATTTGTTTATATTTTGGCTAGGTGTAAAACTCGCGTTCGATCGGTCGGGAGTTATGTCTTCCACCAAAACCTATGTATTTTTAGAAAATATGATTTCTAAGCTTTACAATGATACCAGGCACTTATGGGGTTTTTCCCAGGATTTGTCACTTGCAAACAAAGAGTTGTGATTTATGACTTTTCATGCCTGTATCTCATAATGACGCGATGGGCATTCTGACCCATTTTGCCAGCACGAGTCACGTATTTCTGATGGAGCCATTGACCTGAGATTTTCACCAGATTTCAGTAACAACCCAAGTTATCCATACATACAAAGAAATCAAGGCAACTATGTACACAAAATAGGTTATATTTAACAAAATGGAATGACAGAGAATAAGTATTGGACACGAAGATAAAGAGGTGCAAAAAGGCATAGAAAGCTAAGAAACCAGCTATCCCATCCCTCATCAGTGCAAATTAATTTCAGCGGGTTAAGTTCTGACTGATAGCCTTTTAAAAAGCTCTGTGGACATCAGATTGTCACAACACAAAGAACTCATGATGGGTAGAAGCAAAGAGCTCTCTAAACCTCCACAACCTCATTGTTGCAAAACATAATGATTGCATTGGTTACAGCCGCATTTCTAAACTGCTGAATGTTCCAGTGAGCATTGTTGGAGCCATCATTCGGAAGTGGAAAGAACATCATTTTTCCATAACCTGGCTACTACGACCAGGAGCTCCTCGCAAGATTTCTGACAGAGGAGTCAAAAGAATTATCAGAAGAGTTATCCAAGAGCCAAAGAGCACTCGTCGAGGTATTGCAAGTACTGCTGTTTCAAAGAAAACAAGTAATGCACTCAACCAACATGGACTGTATGCCCGCTCCCCTCGCAAAACTCCATTGCTAAAAAAGAAGCATGTTGAAGTGCGTTTAAAGTTTGCTGCACAACATTTGGGCAAGCCAGTAAAACACTGGCAGAATATAGTCTGGTTAGATGAGACCAAAATTGAACTTTTTGAATGCCACAACACACAGCATGTTTGGAGGAGAAATGACACTGCACATCAGCCCCAAAACACCATATCAACAGTGAAGTTTGGAGGTGGGAGCATCATGGTGTAGGGGTGTTTTTCATCACATGGTACAGGCAGACTTCATATAACTGAAGGAAAGATGAATGGACAAATGTACAATAACATTTGCGATAAGAACCTGTTGCCATCTGCCAAGATGAAGATGAAACAAGGGTGGACATTTCAGCAACACATTGATCCCAAACACACAGCCAAGGAAACTCTCAACTGGCTCCAGAGAAGGAAAATAAAGCTGCTAGAATAGCTCAGTCAGTCACTTGACCTGAAGCCAATTGAAAATCAATGGAATGAACTGAAGATCAGAGTTCATAAAAGACACCCACAGAACCTTCAAGATTTGAAGACCATTTGTGTGAAGGAATGGACTAAAATCACTCTGAGCAATGCCTACACCTAGTTTCTCCATACAGGTGTCTGGAAGCTGTTATTACCAACAAAGGTTTTTCTTTTAAATATTAAATGAATTTCACCAAGCGTGTTCAATACTTATTCCCTGTGCCATTCCACTTTATTAAATACAACTTGTGTGAACACAGTTGCTCTAATGTCTTTGCATGTATGGATTACTTTGGTTACTGACATCTGGTGAAAATCTCAGGTCAATGGCTCCATCAGAAATATGTTTAATGAGAAAAATGTTGACATGTTCAATACTTTTTCTCCACTGTATGTGCATTTGAGGTTTATTTTTTATGCAAAACGATGCTACCCACCCATCTGTTGTCTTGTGTCGACACTAAAGCACATATTTTTGTCCCTGACACCTTTTCATAACCTCACTGAAGTATCCGCTGACTTGTGTGTTAGGTTAGGATTGTGGACAAGCATCGGGATCTTCTCCAGTTTGACATGTAATCTTTGTTCAGAGATATGCATGACGGTGTGTTCTCCTGCCCCTTGTGCTTTTTCATGTGACACAAGTGTTCTGTGTTGAAAGAGGAACTGCAAAAGTTAGATTTGATTAGGACAAATGGATTCCAGTGCATTAACACAAAGAAAACCTTTCAGTGTTGAAATAGCGAGACCTCCACCTTCTTATTGTCTGGTTTTCACTGGCAGTCACCTTTTTCAGAGAGGAACCATGTAATGGCAGACATCAATGTAATAAAATTAGTGGAAACCACCTCTAAACCTACACCTGCTTTCTCCCATGCACTGCAAGTGAGAACTTTTTCAGACTTTGCTCAGTAGAGGCACAACTTGAGAATCTAAATGTCAACAAGGATATAATGTTAGATGGTGTTTAATCTGTGAGCTTCCTTGCACAAAGACTGTATAATGTCATATTATGCAGGTTTTCTGCAACATATGAGCGGATGACTAGAAAATATCCCAATTTGGCTGTATTTAAATTGTCCACAGTTCGTGTGTGTAGGGGGCCATAGAAGAGGGTGAATGTTTCTGAAATTAATTGTAGATGTTCTTCTTTTAGGTTTGAATATCACAAACAAGCACATCTTTCACTAAACCTATCTGACATTTGTCAGCAAGATTGAGAAAATGCAAAGACGACTTATTAGTACCCTATAATTTTTCTGTTTTTACTACTTGCCATACGTTATGTCAAAAGTTTGAACAAAACCAGTCAGTTTCTGTTCAGTCTGTTCTGGTGATTGTATGGGTCACACTCAGGGGATTTTATTAGGAAAAACAAAACAATGTAGCACTGAAAAATCTCACAGTCCAGGGAGGTTCTGGGGGTCACACCAGGGTGTCATGTACATAAACGACTACTGGAATTAATTCTAAAAATGGTGGATTTTTAAGTTTGTCCTGGAGAAAGACAATAAACATTTGTAACGTTTCTGCCGTCTTATTCAAATTTTGAAGGAATTGTCTACTTCTACACAGACGTGGTGTTTATATTAAAGACCTGCATTCATGTGATTTCTGCTGGTTTGACGATCAGTTCACCTGTCACTTTTCTATATTTTACAATATCTTATTCTGTGTGACGCAAGGCCTAAGGTCATATGCATATTTGTGGGGTGTTTGAGCCTGTGTGTCTGTGTACACGCCATATGCAGATGCAAAGGTTCTTCACAGATCAGACCGTGATTGAATCCTGCACAGAAAATAAGTCCTTTTTTTTATATTATCTTGAGTGTTCTGTGTGTTTATGTGTGTGTCTGTGAGAGAGAGAGAGAGATGTACATGGCTCCTGAGCAGATGTATGTACAATAATAAACTACCAATAAACAAGACTACGGGCATTTTTGCAGCTTGATTATTTTTTAATTACTGGCTCTAATAGCATGTTTGGAGATATTCTTGATTTTTTGTGTCATATTAAAACTAGCAGATGCCCCTGGAATTCCACAGGATCCAGGATGGTGTTAAGCATGTACCTGTTATTGCATTCTACAGGAAGTTCAACACAAGACATTTTCAAACATAAAATGCTTGTTTCAGAACAAGTTAAAAAAAAAAAAAATCCATACACCCGAGAGTATGATAGTTGTACAGGTGTGTCTTGGGTTGACCTTGTAGGGTAAAGCCTGCATTGAAACGGTGCTCCAAAATACCAAATGTTTGATTTTCAGCAGTGGTAAATGAAAGAAACCTTTCGATTTTTTTTTTTTTTTTTTTTTTTTTTTTTTTGTTACAGACACTGGTATGTGGAGTATAAGTCATGATGTCTCCATGTAATAGATGCTATGCACAAGACAGACATTGCAATATTATTTCAGAGGTGGTCCTGGGATACCTGTGGATCACTGCATAACCAGCCTCCTTTTCATGGTCTCCATACAAATTTTGTACTCGGTGACACTACACAAACACCTGCAAACCACTACTTTCAATATTTATATGTAATTTAAAAACAACTAAAAAATACTATTGAGTCTTTTTTGATTTAGCTCTTCGAATTGAATTTATCTTATTTTTCCATTTTTTGCAATGTACTAATAAGTGAGAATTTTCTGTCGTAATGCTGCCCCAAAATTAACTCAGATCATAGCCAGTGTGCCCTCGCCTCATTGGAGTGGTCAGTTTTTAGCTCATTCCAGCAAAGCCGAAAGGAGTCAATGCAGTGACGCAGCATCTGTCATCCATTTGTCCACATTTCATGGGAATCACTCCTCCTCCTAGGCATTTTCCACAGTGGTCACAAAACTTGCACACAATGATTCCCAGGGTCTTGGGTTTGCATCCAGTTTGTGCTCAAGGTCAAACATCAGGAGAGCTGGCCACTGAGATGATTTCAGAAAAGTCACTACTCCTCCTAGGCAATTGCCTCAGTTCTCATCAAACTCACTCACACCGATCCTCAGGTGGGTCTGCATCCTGATTGTGCTCAAGGTCAGGGTCAAAAGTGAGGAGATCTGGGCAGTTATGTGATTTCAGAAAAATCAATACTCCTAAGCAATTTCCCCAATTCTCAACAAACTCATAAACAATCATCCTCAGGTTGAGGATCACTGCAGTTACTATCTTCACCGATACTGCACTCCCTCTCATGTAAAATTGATTAAATATATGCATATACAGTATATACATACATACACACAGGTGCGTCTCAACAAAAAGTTGATTTATTTCAGTAAGTTAATTCAAAAAATGAAACTCATATGGGGCAGCTGTAGTACAGCTGACTACTGATCGAAGGGTCAATGGTTCGATTCCCGCTCTGTCTGTAGTCTGCATGTCAAAGTGTCCTTGAGCAAGACACTGAATCCCCAGTTACTCTGGGTGGGTCAGGCCAGCGCTTTGCATAGCAGCTCTCCCACCATCAGTGTGTGAATGTGTAGATAGCAGGATCTGTAAAGCACTTTGGTCATCTACAGATGAGTAAAAAGTGCTATATAAGTGAATGCCATTTTAGATTCATTACATACAGAGTGATAGATTTCAAGTTATTTTAATTTTGATGATTATGGCTTACAGCTCATAAAGACTCCAAATTCAGTTTTTTAAAAAATTAGAATATTACAAAAAATTTACTTTTTGAAATGGGTTTTTAAGAGAAATGTTGGCCAACTGAAAAGTATGTCCATGTACACACTCAATACTTGGTCAGGGCTCCTTTTGCATGAATTACTGCATCAATGCGGCATAGCACACAGGCAATCAGCCTGCTGATGTGTTATAGAAGCTCAGGTTGCTTTGATAGCGGCCTTCAGCTTGTCTGCATTGTTGGGTCTAGTGTCTCCTCTTGACAATACACAATAGATTCTCTATGGGGTTTAGGTAAGAAGAGTTTGCTGGCCAGTGAACACCAGCAGAGGACATGGCTCCTCAAATCATCACTTGACTGCGGAAACTTCACACTGGACCTCAAGCAACTTGGATTCTGTGCCACTCCACTCTTCCTCCAGACTCTGGGACTTTGATTTCCAAACGAAATACTAAATTTACTTTCATCTGAAAAAAGGTCATCTGTTAGTGTTGCTCCACTGTGTGTTATCAAATCGAAAGTCAGCACAGTCGTCTACCAGGACATTTTAGAGCACTTCATGCTTCCCTCTGCTGATAAGCTTTATGGAGATGCTGATTTCATTTTCCAGCATGACTTAACACCTGCCCACACTGCCAAAAGTACCAATAACTGGTTTAATGGCCATGGTATCACTGTTCTTGACTGACCGGCAAACTCTCCTGACCTAAACCCCATAGAGAGTCTGTGGGGTATTGTCAAGAGGAAGACGAAAGACACCAGACGAAACAATGCGGACGAGGTGAAGGCCGCTATCAAAGCAACCTGGGCCTTCATAACACCTCAGCGGTGCCACAGGTTGATCACCTCCATGCACAACAAGATAAGATAAGCCTTTATTAGTCCCACAATGGGGAAATTCCAGGATTGCAACAGCACAGGGATAGCAACACTCAGAGCAATAATTTAGAAGATAAAATAAGAACAGTGAATATACATACACTACCATTCAAAAGTTTGGGGTCACCCAGGCAATTATTTTGTGTTTTCCATGAAAAGTCACACTTATTTACCACCATGAGTTGTAAAATGAATAGAAAATATAGTCAAGACATTGACAAGGTTAGAAATAATGATTTGTATTTGAAATAATATTTTTTTCCAGATACTCAACCTGCTCAAAGGAAGGTCAGTTTTATAGCTTCTCTAACCAGCTAAACTGTTTTCAGCTGTGCTAACATGATTGCACAAGGGTTTTCTAATCATCCATTAGCCTTCTGAAGCAATGAGCAAACACAATGTACCATTAGAACACTGGAGTGATAGTTGCTGGAAATGGGCCTCTATACACCTATGTAGATATTGCACCAAAAACCAGACATTTGCAGCTAGAATAGTCATTTACCACATTAGCAATGTATATTAGATATTAGAGTGTATTTCTGATTAGTTTAAAGTTATCTTCATTGAAAAAAACAGTGCTTTTCTTTCAAAAATAAGGAAATTTCTAAGTGACCCCAAACTTTTGAAAGGTAGTGTATGTACACATAAATATATAAATATACATGTATATACACAGTGTGGCGCATTGTAGCTAGATGCAATAAACAGCATAACCGTCTACTTTATCCTACATAGTATGAATAAGTACTCATACATATTGTCACCCTCCGTAGCGACTGATAATGTCCTAGTTGTGTACTGGAGGGGACCATTTGTGTAAGTCTGTTGCATCTTTTGCATTCAATACTATTAGGTCGTCACGTTTTTTTGCTATCTCTGCAAGCAGCCCTGCTCATGTTATAAAGTCTGATAGCCGTAGGTAGGAAGGACCTGCGAAACCTCTCGGTCGCGCACCTAGGATGATGTAGTCTACTGCTAAATGAGCTCCTCAGTGCTTTCAGTATGTCCTGCATAGGGTGGGACTCGGACTCCAGCAGAGATGACAGTTTAGCCACCATCCTTCTCTCTCCTATCTCCTCCACTGGGTCAAGGCGTTTCCCCAGGACAGAGCTAGCTTTCTTGATCAGTTTGTTCAGTCTCTTCCTATCGGCTGCTGTAATGCCACTGCCCCAGCAGACCACTCCAAAAGTGATGGCTGATGCCACCACCGGTGTCGTAGAATGTCTTCAGGAGCACCCCTTGTACACCAAAAGACCTGAGCCTCCTCAGTAGGAACAGCCTGCGCTGTCCCTTCTTGTAGAGTGCGTCGGTGTTGTGTGACCAGTCTAGTTTATTGTTCAGATGAACACCCAGGTACTTGTAGGATGTCACCATCTCGATGTCTGTTTCCTGGATGTTTACTGGTGCAGTGAGGGGTTGTCCTTGCCTGCGGCAGTCCACCACCAGCTCCTTAGTTTTCCTTGCGTTGATCTGGAGGCAGTTCTGATGACACCAGTCCACGAAGTCCTGGATAAGTCCTCTGTACTCAGCTTCATCTCCGTTGGAGATGAGGCCGATGATCGCAGAGTCATCAGAGAATTTCTGTAGATGGCAGTGTGTTGTGTTGTGTGAGAAGTCTGCAGTATAAAGGGTGAACAGGAAGGGAGCCAAAACCGTTCCCTGGGGGGCCCCCGTACTGCCGATGATCGTGTCGGACACACAATCCCGGGTTCTCACAAACTGTGGCCGGTTAGTGAGGTAGTCCAGGATCCATGATGACAGGCACTGGTCCACCCCTGCGTACAGCAGCTTGTCCTTCAGGATCATTGGTTGGATGGTGTTGAAAGCACTGGAGAAGTCAAAGAACATGATCCTCACCATGTTCCCAGGCTTCTCCAGGTGGAACAGGGAACGGTGAAGGAGGAGGATTACTGCATACTCCACCCTGATGCCATGCTGGTAGGCGAACTGGAGTGGATCCATTGCTGGTCCCACCAGGGGGCGGAGGCGAGCAAGGAGCAGTCTCTCCAGGGTCTTCATCATGTGAGACGTCAGGGCCACTGGCCTGTAGCTGTTCAGGTCTTTGGGGTGGGAAGTCTTTGGTATGGGTACCACACAAGTGTTTTCCACAACTGTGGTACCCTCCCCAGCTTCAGGCTCAGGTTGAAGATGAGCTCCACAATCCCACACAGCTGGTCTGCGCAGGACTTGAGGAGCTTCGCGCTGATGCCGTCTGGTCTCGAGGCCTTCCTCGTCTTGATCTTCCTCAGCTCCGTCCTCACCTGGGTCTTAGTGAGGGTCAGGTTGGGGGGCTGTGTGCTGGGAGTGGGGGGGTGTTGGTGGAGTGGGGTGTGGACAGCAGGTCTCGATGACTTTAGAGGCGGCAGTGGTTGGTGTGCAGGTGGGGGGGGAGGGCGGTTGGTCAAACCTATTAAAAAACAGGTTCAGATTGTTCGCCCACTCCCTGCCCCCCGTGGCCTGGGAGGAGGTATTCTGGAGCCCAGAGATAGTTTTAAGGTTTCTCCAGACCCCGCCGATGTTGCTTCGTTACAGCTTGTCCTCCCATCTTCTTCCTGAAGCTGTCCTTGCCTTCTCTGATCTTCCTCCTCAGCTCCCTCTGTACGGACTTCAGCATCTCCCTGTTCCCCGACCTGAAGATCCTCTTCTTCTCTCTCAGAAGTGTTTTTATCTCAGGGTTGATCCAGGGTTTGTTGTTCAAGCAACACCGTGTGGTCTTGGTGGGTACGGTGTTGTCCACACAGAAGTTGATGTAGTCCATGATGGTGTGAGTGAGGCCATCGATGTCCTCACCATGTGGATTGCAGAGCTGCTCCCAGGC
This sequence comes from Pholidichthys leucotaenia, assembly GCA_020510985.1. Classification (NCBI taxonomy): domain Eukaryota; kingdom Metazoa; phylum Chordata; class Actinopteri; order Cichliformes; family Pholidichthyidae; genus Pholidichthys; species Pholidichthys leucotaenia. The sequence continues at coordinate 153,775,196 of CM035848.1, forward strand.
AGTGATTTCAAAACAGTCCTTTAGAGCATCCATTGCCTTCTCAGACCATATCTTCACCGTGCGCATAACCGGAGATTGTCTGTGTACTAGGGGTTTGTACACCGGCAGGAGATGAACCAAGTTGTGATCCGATCTCCCGAGTGGGGGGAGTGGTGATGAGGTGTACGCCTCCTTAGTGTTTGCATAAAATAAGTCCAGTGTTTTATTGTCTCTAGCATGGCATGTAACATACTGCGTGAACGTGGGCAGAATGGTGGACAGTGAAATATGGTTGAAATCACCGGAGATGAGGAGGAGAGCATCTGGGTGTTCTGTCAGCAGCCTGCCAGTTACTCAGTGAATGGCGTCATGTGCTGTCTCAGCGTTCGCTGTCAGATTTGCATAAATAACAATGCAGATCACGTGTGAGTATTCCCTTGGGAGATATGTAGGCCACATGCTAACAGCTAGCAACTCAATGTCTTTGCTGCAGTGTTGTTCTTTAACCGTGATATGTCCCGGTCTGCACCAGCTGTTATTGACATACATTAGGGCTGCACGGTGGCGCAGTGGTTAGCACTGCGGCAGCACAGTTTACCCTCGGCCGGGGGATCGCGGGGATCATGAGATCGTGGGTTCGATCCCTGCCCCCGGCCAACAGTGATCTGTGTGGAGTTTGCATGTTCTCCCCGTGTTTGCGTGGGTTTACTCCGGGACTTCTCCGGTTTCCTCCCACATGCTAAAAACATGCAGGTTAGGGAGTTAAGGGGCGCTTGCGCACGCAGCGACCGGCAGCTGGTGGCTTGTCACCAGACTGCAGAACAAATCTACCTACGGGTACAAAATAAGTCCAAAAAAAAAAAATTATCACTCCTCCGCCCCTTGCCTTCCCACTGTCTGGTGTCCGATCTGCCCGTATTGTGTGGAAACCCTCCAGTTCAATGTTAGCATCTGTTGCTAGTTCTGTTAGCCACGTCTCGGTAAACAACATCACGCTAATCTCTCTGAAGATGCTCTGGTAACGAGCCATAGCCGCTAGCTCATCTGTCTTATTGAGTAGTGATCGTACATTCCCCATAACGGATGGAAGGATGGGTCTGTACCTTATATTTCTTGCCCACCGTCTTGCTCCAGCATGACATCCATGCCGCTTCTGCCTGATTTCTCCCAGTATGTCAAATTCTTGTGTTAACATCATGGGCCGATTAAGTGCTAACAGCTGGTCTCTATCGTACTGCCTCCTAAAAGCAGTGGCTCTGTCCGCTGGTTCAGGAGACATTTGGGCGATCCGTGTGTCCGTGATGGATAAGGTGTTGCCTGATCCGAAAGTTTAGCAAGAGAAGCCAGATAGTAAATAGAAATAGGAAGAAATTGATCCGCTGTTGCAAAAAGGCAGCCTACTCGTGTGGCGCCAGAAGTATGAGCCCCAACCAAGTATTGAGTGTGTACATGGACATACTTTTTAGTCTGCCGACACTTTTATTAAAAATTTATTTTTAAAATTAATTTTATGTAATTTTCTAATTTTTTGAGAAACTGAATTTGGGGTTTTCATGGGCTATAAGCCATAATCATTAAAATTAAAAGAAATAAACACTTGAAATATATCACTGTGTGTAATGAATCTATATGAGTTTCATTTTTTAAATTAAATTACTGAAATAAATCAACTTTTTGATGATATTCTAATTGATTGAGATACACCTGTATATTTACCTTTTACTTATTGCCTCATTTATGTATGTGTTACTTAGTAACTGATGGACTGTGTTAAGGCTGTGAATTTATTAAACTCATTTCATCAAAATGAATGAAATTAATTGACAGTTCTATTCCTCACAGATTTCTGCCCCCATCTATCTCTCTCAAAAGATGCAAAGATTATGAATCTCACCAGCAGCTTAAATACCATCGGCTTTAACTATTTAAACCTGGTGGGCAGGATGTTCAGAGTTGACAGTAGACTGAAGATGCTTATATAATCACAAGAGTTACACCAGTTTAAACAGAATAGGTCAGAAATGACATGCTAACAAAACTTTACAGAAGAGTCCATGCTGTTTATGACAGACATGTTTCATAACATAGCAAAGCTGACAAAAGTCAACTGGAATAGTCTTGTATTGATTTCCAGTGACAAGGGGCAGATCCCACCTGATCCTGGGCAGTGCGGTGAAACAGTGGTTACCACTGTGGCAGCACAGCAACTCACCCTTGGCCATGGGATCCCAGGTTCGATCCCAGCCCCTGACCAACAGTGATCTGTGTGGCATTTGCATGTTCTCCCCATGTCTGTGTGGGTGTACTCTGGGATTTCTCCAGTTTCCTCCCATAGGCCAAAAACATGTAAGTTAGGTTAACTGGAGATTCTAAAGTGGCCCTCGGTGTGAATGTGTTTGTGAATGGTGAATGGATGGCGCCGTACCATGGCTGCTTCATCCATCTAGGTGGATGCCCTGAATTTCCCCTCTGGGGATCAATAAAGTACACAAAATCAAATCAAAATCAAATCCAGTAAGGATTAGAGTGTTTTTTGTTTTGTTATGTTCTTTTTTTTTTTTTTTTTTTTTTTTTTACACACACACACACACACATGCCTTAAAAAGTACATTGGGGTGTGTTGGAAGTTTCCATCCATCCATTTTCTTCCGCTTAGTCCTTTTCGGGTCACGGGGGGACTGGAGCCTATCCCAGCATCTTTGGGCGGGAGGCAGGGTACACCCTAGACAGATCGCCAGTCCATTGCAGGGCCAACACAGAGAGACAGACAACCATTCACTCTCACAGTCATACCTAAGGGCAATTTAGAATCCCCAGTTTGATGCCAATTAACCTAACTTGCATGTTTTTGGCCTGTGGGAGGAAACCGGAGAAATCCCAGAGTAAACCCACACAGACACGGGGAGAACATGCAAACTCCACACAGATCACTGTTGGTCGGTGGCTGGGATCAAACCCAGGATCCCCCAGCCAAGGGTGAGTTGCTGTGCTGCCGCAGTGCTATCTTCTTTAATTCACATTAATTCTTTTTGACACAAATGAAACTAGAAAAGCATTCAGAGAGCACATGCCTCCACCAAGGCTCCTTCCGTCTCTCATGGATCACCTCCAAAATGTAATGGGTTTGTGTGTAGGCCTAGAGCCACTTGTATTGAAAATTGCATCAAAGTCTGTCCATTAGTTTTGGAGTATTGTTGCTAAGACACTGTGAGAAGATAAGAGCCTTGGTGGAGGTATGCATTCTCAGATTATCACCAAAATGTATTGGGTTCTTCTGTAGCCTAAGAACGACCTCTGGTGAAAATTTCATCCAAATCCATCCAGTAGTTTTTGTGTAATCCTGCTGCACAAATACAAACAATGTACTCTCAGATCACCAAAATCTAATCATCTGTTCCCCATGCCATTACACACCTTTCCTGAAAATTTAATAAAAATCCATTCATAACTTTTTGAGTTATGAATGAGTTATGTTGGTAACAGACCAACGCCACCGAAAACATTACCTCCTCCCTTGGCAGAGGTAATAACAGCAAGAAGATGCCTACTATCAACATATGTAACTTGTATGTATACCTTATAAATGTAGCATACAGGTGAATCTAAAAAAAAGTGAAAATTTTCTTTTTGATAATTCCAAAAGTTCATACTGTATATTTTATATTCCTTACAAGTAAAGGGAAACATTTCAAGTCTTTTTTGTTTTCATTTTTATGATTATGATTTAGAGCTTATGGAAATCAGAAATCTAGCATTTTATCATTTTGAGTGCAAGTAAATTGCTATTCCAACAGTATAAGTGCACTCCTGACCACTTGCATTTCATGCCGGTGGATCATAACCAGGGTGTAACTACAGCTTCAAAATGCAAAAAGAAGAAAACAGGAGCAAGAGACAAAAAAATAGAGAGTAGGCGATTTATTGAAAGCTGCATTTAAAGTCAAATGGACTGTTAATCAGCTGATCAAAAGTTTAAGACCATAGTCCAAACCCCCCCCCAAAGCAGAACTGAAGGTGTCAAGAAAGGACTCAGTAGCGAGTAGTCCCGCTGTTCTTGTTAATCACTTCAAAAATTTGTTTAGGTATGCTTGATATGAGTGTTTTCAGGAGGCTGATGGGAACTGTGGCGAAGACAGCTGTGAAGGCACAGGCCCAAATTAAAGCCCTTACTGAAGCGGACTTCAGCCCAATAACCATAAGGTGGCATCTTAAGAAGAGCTTAAAGAACAAAAAATGTCTTCAAAGGCCACACCACAAACTTGCCCATTTGGACTTTGCAAAGAAGCACCAAACATGAGACTTTGAAAGGTGAAACAAAGTTTTATTCTCTGACGAGAAAAAAAATTTACCTGCTCTGATGGTCCTGATTTCCAACGTTGTTGGAATGATAAGTGGATCCCGCTGGAGATTTTTTTTTTTTTTTTTTTTTATGCGGTACAGTGGAGGAGGGTCCCTCATGATCCAGGGTGCTTTTTCCTTTAATGGAACAGTGGTGCTGCAGGTTGTGTGGGGGTGTCAAAAGTTGGCTGGCTATGTGATGTTAGTGGGCGTCCCTCTTGACTGAGGGTCCTTGTCTGTGTGGTAATGACTGGGTGTGTCAACAGGACAACGCTGCAGTTCACAGCGCCCGCCTGATGAAGGACTTCTTCCAAGAGAATGATGTCGCTCTTTTGGACCATCTTGCATGTTCCCCTCATCTAAATCTAACTGAGAACATTTGGGGATGGATGGCAAGGGAAGTTTACAAATATGGACATCAGTTCCAGACAGTGTATGCCCTTTGTAAAACCATATTCACCACATGGAGCAACATTCCTACCAGCCTCCTGGAAACGTTTGCGTCAAGCATGCCTAAACAAATTTTTGAAGTGATTAACAAAAATGGTGAGGCTACTCACTACTGAGTTCTTTTTTAACAGTTTAGTTCTGTTTTAGGTTTTTGGGGACGGGCTATGGTCTTATGGTCTTATGGCTTTTCAACAGCTGAACAAAGGTTCAGCTGATGAAAAGCCCGTTTGAGTTTAAATGCAGTTTTCAATAAATTGCCTGCTGTATTTTTTGTCTCTTACTCATGTTTCTTCTTTTTACATTTGAAGCTGTATTTACAACCTGGTTACAATCCACTAACATGAAATGCAAATACTAATAATCCCCCCCTCCATCTTAAGATTTTGTTCAGGTGTGTACCTTCCTGACCAGTTCAGACATCCACAATCATTGGAAAGAATACAGAATCGCCAGTCTTCCAGAAGGCAATCATACACTCCACAAGGAGGGTAAGCTACAGAAGGTCATTGCTGAAAAAGCTGTGCTGTATTAATGGAAAGTAGACAAAGAAAAAAGTGTAGTAGAAACAGGTGCATGAGCAACAGAGATGACAGTACCCTTAAAGAGTCTGTGACATAATTCAACCAAGACATCATTAGAAAGAAGAAATACTGTGTTTTTATTCTGTGTAGACAAAAAAATTCAATAATTTTTTTTCCCATATACTACCATAAATTACATCATGATGCAGATGATTGCGATGTTCATTTGTCGAAACTGGGTCAAACAGCGCCGCCACATTGTGACGTCATGAGATGAACCAAATATGTAAACAAGCATGGCTGAGTACACTGAAGCGGAGGAAGTTGTGAGGGATTTCAGCAAAGATTTGAGCGATTTGTCAATAGTTTTTGAGGAAGAAGCAGCATCGAATGATGAAGTTGGTTCTAATGAAGGACTGCAACCCTGTTTATTTGAACCATATCGTTGAGGAAGCGACGATGATTCGCACGTTTCAGAGGATGAAGGGTCCAACGGTGAAGGGTTAGAGATGGACATCAGTCGCCTCCAAAACACTGAATGTTAATATACAGATAGATCTAAAAGAACTGGATGTGCAGCTTTGATCATGTACCTTCGCTATGTTGTAAATCGAAGTGGCTAGATGGCCGGGAGCCAGTCTCCTTCATTTCAATGGTTATTCTCTTTTACCACTAATTTGGTTTTTTAAAAAAAATTTACCAAAAGGCCCGCAATTCTTTCTTTTTTATTCAATAGTAGAAAAAAATACACACAAATCACAAATATGCTAATAATACAAGTAAATACCCCCAATTTGGTTATTTGGTTAAAAAATATATATAAAAAAATGCACAACTGTATGTGTTTGTCACAGTTTGCAAGTTACAAATAATGCAACAAGATACTTTTTACGCTTTTTATTCAATAATAGAAAAAAAAAAACCCAATAACACACAAGTACAAAGTACATTATTTACACAAAGTGCAAATAATACAAGTAAATACAGCGGCTGCATTAAATAATACAATGGCTAATATAAATTCAAGCACAGAGACCTGATTGCTGGGGTCTTTCTGCAACTGTGGGGGTTCCCCCTACAGTTGATAGTGCTATGAGATGACTGTTGTTGTGAAATGGCGCTATATAAATAAAGTTGAATTGAATTGAATTGAATTGACTCCCGGCCAATTATTGTAAACATAGATGGCCGGCCACTTAGTTGCAAATATCAACCATAGGCACTGATTTTGTGCATGTATTTTACAAAAAATGTTATACTTGCTTTTTTGTGTTTTTGTTTGTTTTGCTGAATAGCAACTGACATATCTAAAATACCTTTGTTTCTTGTGCCTTCTTGGATTCTAACTTGTACCCGAACACTTCTTCCACTGGGGCAGGTTTGTGTGCTTTGAGTATTCTAAAAACTAAAAATAAAAAAAATTATACATAACAATCATGCATTTATGTAATTTTTTTTTCCACATAAGGCAAACGTTGTTTAATCGTTTGGTTTAAAGAAATTTTGGCTTCAATTTACTTTTTTATTTCCCCGATCGGGTGGTCGGGGGAATAAAAAAAAAAAGCTCAGATATTCAGTTTCGGTAGGCAATGAGATTTATAAAAATGAAAACTGCAAGAAGTAATACGTAAGACGTTTTTTTAGCACAAAGTCGTTCCATCTGGAGTAAAGTCAACACTCGGCTTCAAAATTCATAGGGGAGGATTTTACTTTGGGTGGAAAAAATAAAATAAAATCAATGGTGCTAATTTTTTTTCTCTTGGCTGGGAAATTCTGGTTACATCAGTGGGTTTGTAAACAAAACTATTAAATAACAATCGCCTAATTGTTAAAAGTCTTGAATCATATGTTATACAACATTATTTATGGGTCTTTACCTTCATAATGTGCAGATATGTAGGTTGAAAAATGTCGCTTGAAGGTAAGCCTGCTTCTTCATGTTCTTCTTGAAGTTCTTCACTAGTGATCGTTGCTTCTGGCATTTTTGTCAGCAGTTCTGAGACTTCCTAAATGAAATAATTAATTGTAATATTACACACTCTTAAGCAGGGACAAAAGCCCAAAATATTTCACCCAGAAAACAAGCATATACAGACGTGGACAAAATTGTTGGTACCCCTCTGTTAATGAAAGAAAAACCCACAATGGTCACAGAAATAACTTGAATCTGACAAAAGTGGTAATAAATAAAAATTCTATGAAAATTAACTAATGAAAATCAGACAATGCTTTTGAATTGTGGTTCAACAGAATTATTTTAAAAAACAAACTCATGAAACAGGCCTGGACAAAAATGATGGTACCCCTAGAAAAGATTGAAAATAATGTGACCATAGGGACATGTTCAACCAAGGTGTGTCCTCTAATTAACATCACAGGTGTCTACAAACTTGTAATCAGTCAGTCAGCCTTTTTAAAGGGTGACAAGTAGTTACTGTGCTGTTTGGTGACATGGTGTGTACAACACTGAACATGGACCAGAGGAAGCAATGGAGATAGTTGTCTCAAGAAATTAGAAAGAAAATTATACACAAGCATGTTAAAGGTAAAGGCTATAACACCATCTCCAAGCAGCTTGATGTTCCTGTGACTACAGTTGCACACATTATTCAGAAATTTAAGATCCACGGGACTGTAGCCAACCTCCCTGGACGTGGCCGCAGGAGGAAACTTGATGAAAAATGGAAGAGACGGATAATACGAATGGTAACAAAAGAGCCCAGAACAACCTCTAAACACATTCGTGGTGAACTCCAAGGTCAAGGTACATCAGTGTCAGATCGCACCATCCGTCGTTGTTTGAGCCAAAGTGGACTTCATGGGAGACGACCAAGGAGGAGGAGCTTGTGGGAGAATGTCCTATGGACAGATGAGACAAAACTGGAACGTTCTGGCGAGGCACATCAGCTCTATGTTCACAGATGCAAAAATGAAGCATACCAAGAAAAGAAGACTGTCCCTACTGTGAAACATGGAGGAGGTTCTGTTATGTTCTGGGGCTGCTTTGCTGCATCTGGCACAGGGTGTCTTGAATCTGTGCAGGATACAATGAAATCTCAAGACTATCAAGGTATTCTAGAGAGAAATCTGCTGCCCAGTGTCAGACAGCTTGGTCTCAGTCACAGGTCATGGATCTTGCAACAGGATAATGACCCAAAACACACAGCTAAACACTCAAGAATGACTAAGAGCGAAACATTGGACTATTCTAAAGTGGGCTTCTATGAGCCCTGATCTAAATCCTATTGAACATCTGTGGAAGGAGCTGAAACATGCCGTCTGGAGAAGGCACCCTTCAAACCTGAGACAACTGGAGCAGTTTGCTCATGAGGAGTGGGCCAAAATACCTGCTGAGAGGTGCAGAAGTATCATTGACAGTTACAGAAATTGTTTGATTGCAGTGATTGCCTCAAAAGGTTGTGCAACAAAATATTAAGTTAAGGGTACCATCATTTTTGTCCAGGCCTGTTTCATGAGTTTGTTTTTAAAAATAATTCTGTTGAACCACAATTCAAAAGCATTGTCTGATTTTCATTGGTTAATTTTCATAGAATTTTTATTTATTACCACTTTTGTCAGATTCACGTTATTTCTGTGACCATTGTGGGGTTTTTTTTCCATTAACAGAGGGGTACCAACAATTTTGTCCACGTCTGTATGCATATATGTGGGTTTATAGGTTAAAGAAATAACAATACTAATGAAAAAACTACAGATAAAATATCCATAATGTGTTTCTTGTTTTGAGATTATAACTAAACACTCCAATTGTTTTGCCGATCTGATGTGTACACACACCTCTTCATCATTCATTGGCTCCATCGATCTCGAAAGATCATGGGGGGGTTTTGTGCCTTGGGTCATCATTCAGGGAGCTGCACCGTCGGGCGTGGCTGTAGAGGCCGATACGGGATCTGCAGGTCCCGCCGCAGCCGCTGCAGATAAATTCTTCACAGTGTAGTGGGGGTCTCGAGAGTCTCCTCTGTCTGCGGAGTCTCTTCTCCCCCCAACGAGTGTCTCTTCTCTCCTCTGCTGTTCGGATGACATCCTGAGTGGTGGTCCGCCAGTTGGAGCGGACGGAGGCGGCTGACTCCAGGTCGGAGTGGTTGAAGCCTCCAGCCTTGAGGTCGCGCTTGCAAACATCCTTGAATCTGAGAGTTGGGCGTCCCTTTGATCTAGTTCCAGTAGCCAGCTCCCCATACAGTAAGTCTTTGGGGATGCGGCCATCCTCCATTCGGTTGACGTGGCCAAGCCATCGCAAGCGTCTCTTTGTCAGGATGGCAAACATACTGGGCACATCTGCTCTGGTCAGGACGTTGATGTTGGAGACACGGTCCTGCCAAGTGATGCGCAGTAGTCTGCGAAGGCAGCGTTGGTGGAAGGCGTTCAGCCGGCGTTCCTGGCAGGAGTAGAGGGTCCATGTTTCACTGCCGTATAGGAGAGTACTCAGTACGCAGGCCATGTAGACTCTTATCTTGGTGTTGGTGGTTAGCATAGAGTTGTCCCAGACTCGCTTCGCCAGACGGGCCATCACCGTCGATGCCTTGCCGATACGTGCGTTCAGTTCGGCGTCTAGGGAGAGATTGCTGGAGATGATCGACCCGAGGTAGGTGAACTTGTCCACCACCGCAAGTGTGTGGTCGCCGATGTTGATACTGGGAGCACTGCTGACATCCTGACCCATGACCTCGGTCTTTTTAAGGCTGATGGTGAGGCCAAACTCAGAGCAGGCACGAGCAAAGCAGTTGATGAGACGCTGGAGCGCTTCCACGGTGTAGGCAACAAGACCAGCATCATCAGCAAAGAGCAGCTCCCTGATTAGAACGCTCCGCACCTTGGTCTTTGATCTGAGGCGTGCCATGTTGAAGAGGCCTCCGTCGCTCCTGGTGTGGAGGAAGACACCGTCTTCAGAGTCCCGGAAGGCGTAGCACAGAAGCAGGGAGAAAAAGATGCCAAATAGGGTAGGAGCCAGAACACAACCCTACTTCACACCGTTCTTGATCGGGAAAGGGTCTGAGGATAATGTATCAAACTGGACAATGCCGTTCATGTCCTGGTGGAACGACTTGATCATGCTCAAAAGCTTGGGGGGACATCCAATTCGTTGGAGGAGGGCAAACAGTCCATCCCTGCTGACCAAGTCAAAAGCCTTGGTCAGGTCGATGAAGGCCAAAAAGAGGGGTTGTCTCTGCTCCCGGCACTTTTCTTGCAGCTGCCTCATAGAGAAGACCATATCTATGGTTGACCTGGTTGCTCTGAATCCACACTGCGCCTCTGGATACACACGTTCGGCAAGTAGTTGTAGTCTGTTGAGGACGACACGGGCAAAGGCTTTGCCAACTATGCTTAGGAGTGAGATACCACGATAGTTGTTACAATCGCTCCGTTCCCCCTTGTTCTTGTAGAGAGTGATGATTTTGACATCACACATATCTTGGGGCACAGCCGCTTCCTCCCAGCACTGCAGCAGGAGCTCATGGAGGTGTTTCAAGAGCGAGCTCTCCTTTGCGGTTTTGACGATTTCAGGGGGGATGTTGTCACTGCCTGGAGCCTTGCCGTTTGAGATGGAGTCTATCGCCTTGCTGAGCTCCTCGATGGTGGGTGGAGCGTCAAGCTCATCCATGACTGACAGTAGAGGGGTGTTCTGAAGGGCTGTGTTTGAGACGGTGGTTACTCTCGAGTAGAGCTCTTGGTAGTGCTCAGCCCATCTCTCCATTTGTTTACCGCGATCCTTGATGACATCTCCTGCAGCTGATTTAAGTGGGGTGGTCTTGATGACACTGGGGCCGAAAGCCTTCTTCATGCCTTCGTACATTTTGCGCACGTTTCCGTGATCTGCAGAAAGCTGTATGTCCTGGCAGAGGTTAAGCCAGTAGTCATTGGCACATCGCCTTGCAATCTTTTGTGCATTGTTCCTCGCAGCGCGCAGTGTAGCAAGCGTCCGCACAGAGGCCTCCTTCTTGTGGGCAATTAGGGCTGCACGTTTGGCGGCGATTGCAGGTTCCATCTCAGCAGCTCTAGCTTCAAACCAATCAGCACTCTTCCCCACCTTTTTCCCAAAGGTACCTATGGTGGTCTCAAACACAGCATCATGGATGTGGTTCCACCTTGCAGAAGCACAGTCGGTGCGACAGTCCGCCAGGGCTTCATTTATGACTTTAGCATAGCGTTCCCGCAGTACACACACCTCTATCACACCCTAAAACATAAACAAAGGGACTTACTCTTTTCCAGCGAGTTTTGACAATGTTGCTTCTCTGCACTGTTTTGATATGTTGATATCGTTATGAGCTGTGGGTTTTTGTTTAAAAAAACGTAGGTATGGCAGTCGGTTTTAGAACTTGTTTGTAACGAACTTTCATGCCTAAAGATTCCTGTATAGCAGGTGCCTCCTCAAAACTGTCTGCAGTGAAATGATCGCTACAGAGTACAGAATATGGTGTTGGTTGCCATTTGTCCCTTGTTCTCTGTACTTGCTTCACCCATTTTTTAAGATCGGGATCTTTTGGGAATGAAAACAGGCTTATTTGTTCACTGGAGCAATTAGAACACCCAGCCGCCACACAATGTTTCGGCATTTCTTCACTGATACAGAAGCTAAACAGCTTGTTTACATTGATAGCACACGGATCAGTCGAGAAGAAACTCATCTCATGACGTCATATCCGGAAACGAGGCGAGTCTCTGGATATCATGTTACTGCAATACGGCGCTTAATTTGAATTCACTTAGAAATATTTTTCCACTTATTTAGCATTCTAAGTCAACAGAACCAACTATGTGGACGATTGAATATAAATTCATACTGAATATTGATCCATACTTCCTAAATCATGTCACGGACACTTTAAGCTGAGTGTCAAGAAGTCATTTCAAGAATTTGGGGGATCTTCACAAGGAGTGGATTGAATCTGGTGTCAGTGCATCAAGAGCCACCATGCACAGATGCCTTCAGGAACGGGGCTACATGTCATGGATCTGCCTTCCAGGCAGATTGAAGTTGAATTGAGGACACAGGGTGCGGACTGAACTCCAGAGTAACATATTTTATTACAAAAACAAAAAAGAACAAATGAACGCAGCACGGGGGTTGAAACACAAAACCGTCAAAGCTAAACTTAGTTGAGAAGATAAGATAAGATAAGCCTTTATTAGTCCCACAATGGGGAAATTCCAGGATTGCAACAGCACAGGGATAGCAACACTCAGAGCAACAATCAGAAGGCAAGAAAAAACAAGAACATCTAGTAAACATATGTACATATTACTATAAATGTATATATATAGACACACAGTGCGGAGCATTATGGTTGGTTGGTGAATGTGCAGCAGAAAGTCTAAGTTCTCTCTCCGCGGATGTGGCGGGCCAGCTGGAAGTCTTTGGACATGATGGTGACCCTCTTGGCGAAGAAGAGACCCACCAGGTGGGCCTCGCTGGTCTCCTGCAGAGCCATGACGGCGAAGCTCAGGAAGCGCAGGATGGTCTTGAAGTCCTGAGCGATCTCCCTCACCAGGCGCTGGACGGGCAGCTTACGGATGAGCAGCTCCGTGGATTTATGGTAGCAACGGATCTCTCTCAGAGCCACGGGCCTGTGACGGCGAGGCCTCTTCACTCTGCCGGTGGCCGGAGCGCCTCTCCGAGCAGCCCTGGTGGCTAGCTGTCTCCTGGGGGGCTTCTTCCTCCAGTAGATTTTACGGGCGGTCTGCTTGGTTCTTGCCATCGCTCTTTATTATTCTGTCTTATATTTCTTGCATGCCGCCTAAACTCCAGCCCGGCACCCGCGTCGTTTTCGCTACAGCTCCCGGTATGTCGAGTTTCCCATTAGCACCGGGCAGCGGCCAAGTGCTAGCTAGCACTAGCTCCTTCCCGCTGTAACGTCTCCCGCTGCAAACAGTGGCTCCGTCCGCCGACCCGGGAGACCCCCGGGGCGATCCGTGCATCCGTGATATATATACAGAGTGAAAGGTGTAGAAAGAAGAAGGAAGATAAAAAAAAGGCTGTTGCAACGGGCAGCCGACTCGTGTGGCGCCACCGGTCCGGCGGAACCGGAACCGGAAAAGACTGGTTCAAAAGACAGGAAAAGACAAGTTCACTGGGAGGATGCTGGGGAAACACAACAATGATGCCAGACAGAGCACATGCAAAAGCTCACATAAAGAGGGTAACTGATAATTAACTAAACGTAAGACAGTTGGGACTAATTAAAGGATAATGGGAGCAGCTACAGACAGGACGGGTGGGGCTGTACAGACAAAGGAAGCTGGGGAAAACCCCAAGGACACACAAAGCAAATAATAATCATAAAGGAGGAAAATACAAAGACATCAATAAAGACACTAAAGGATAACACAACATAACAGAAGACATAGACAGAGGACACAGGGGGACAAGGGCAAATACTGCAATTAAACATAATACTGTAACCCAAATCAGGGAAGCACACAGTGAACACAAATGAATATAAAGCATGGGCACAGTCCCCAACCGTGCCCAGAAACTAACATAATCCCCCCTTTAAGGGGTGGATTCCAGACACCCCAAAAATAAAACATGGGAACACCAAGACGGGTGGGAGGAGGGGGGGCAAGGCACTGTGGAAAGAAACAAAACACAGGGATTTCACAATAACAAAAAAAGGAAAACAAAATGTTCATTGGGTGGCCTCCCAACATCCCTAGACCACCGACCTGGGGAACACGATGAGTTTGGTGGCTGACCAGCGTCCAGGGGCCCCCAGACCAGAGAACATGATGGGTCCAGTAGTCTTCTAAAGTCCCTAGACTACCAGACCGGAATGCAGGATAGGTCGAGTGGCCTCCCAAAGTCCAAGGACCACCAGACGGGTGAACCTGGTGCATCAGGTGGCCTACCAAAGTCCAAGGGCCACCAGATGGGTGAACACGGTGCTGAGGGAACACCGAACTCAGGAACTTTTAACACGGGAGCTAACATGGACATTCCTTGCTCAGGAGATAATGATATCATGGGAACATTAAACTCGGGAGACCACGACAACACAGAGACTTTAACCTCAGGAGGTGACAACATGAAACCGTGAACCTTAGGAGGTAACAACATGGAAATTTCACACTCAGGAGATGACATGGAAATTTTAAACTCAGGAGATAACATAGAATCATTTTGCTCTGGGGATAACAATGGAGCTTTTTGCTCTGGGGACCACAACATAGAATCTGTGAGCTCAGCAGATGGTAACAGTGGTGTTCTTTTCACAGAATGTTCAAGTCTCTCGCTCTAGAGGTAACAACAGAGTGTTTTGCTCTAGAGACAGTACCTGAAGACCTTTGACTGAGGAGCGACAACCCCACTGGGAGACGACTGGCGAACACTGACCACGAAGAGAAGCTGCTGCTGGGGAGCATCAACCACGAAGAGAACTGGAGCAATGATGTGCATCTTGGAGACTGCTGGAACAGCAGCGTGCACCTCAGGGGCTGCTGGAGCAGCGGTGTGCACCTCAGGGGCTGCTGGAGCAGTGACGTGCACCTCAGGGGCTGCTGGAGCCGCAGTTGAAGGGTGGTCCTCCATCCCTGATACAGCCACTTTGAACGAGGAGAAGGAAACCTAAATGGGTGTCAGGTCCACACAACTATCACCAGCAGAAAAGCTCAGTGGGGAGAGCTCAGAAGCAGATTGGGGCTGTGACTGGGTCTCCCCATCAGAGCAAGACAAATCCTCTCTGATATTGATGTTAAAAAGATTAAAAAAAAAAAAAAAAAAAGAGGACTTGCCTTAGCTCCTCTTTCGCTGCTGGCAATACCCCCGATAGCTCTGCTGCTGGAGAGGTGACCTCCACCTCTGGGAACGCTGCTGGGTAGATCAGAACTTCTGAGGATGCTGGAGGGACAGCGGATGGGGTGATCTGACTCGCAGCCGCGGGCGTGGGCACCAATGTAGCAGCAGACAAGGGAGCCAGCACGGTAGCTTGTAAGCGATGTTAGGCCAGCACCAGAGGCAGAGAGTGACGTGGAGCCAGAGTTGGCAATTGACAGCGGTGTGGGAGCGGCACTGGGGATTGAGGAAGAAGTGGAGCTGATACTACAGCTGTCCTGGGAGCCAGCGGAGCGTGGCGGTGTGTTCTCCTCCAGCTCAGGGCATGGCTGTGGCGCAGAGGAGAGGCTGGCTGGAGCTGGAGCAGCATGCCAAGAAAAGTGGCGGCGCCCAGAATTCTCCCTCCAACCGGGACCACCAAACGCCAAGCAGGTGTGCCGGTACTGCTCCCTCTCAGCAACAGACATCTGCCAAGGGGCTCGTGGTGCAGCGAGCTGCTGCCTGGGAGGTGGAGCTGGGACTGTAGTTGGTGTGCAAAGTGGTGAGAAAGATGCTACATCCAGGAGATGCCCCCTCATAGGCTCCGACTTCAGCACAGCTGGAATGACTCCCACCATCTCGCGATACATGCACCAGAGATTCTGGACGAATATAAGCAGCCCAAGCAGGTCGGGATAGCGCCGCAAGCTAGGAGTAGTTTTGATGATTGCGGCTACCAGAAACCCCAGGGCTTCCTCTGGCGTGTGGGAGGTGCAGGCATCCGAGACATAATCTTCGATAGTCTGTGCTGTCCACACCTCATCTGTGTCCAGTCCCAAATCCCTGAAGTCCAAGCTCACTGTGTCCTCAGTGGCTGGCGTCATTTTGTCATGGGTCTGCCTTCCAGGCAGATTGAAGTTGAAATGAGTCCTAGAGTTTGGAAGAAGAGTGAAACACAAAATCCAAAATGCCAGTCCAGTGTGACATATGTGCAGTCTGTGGTGATTTCGGGTGCCATGTCATCTGCTGGTGTTGGTCCACTATGTTTTATCATGCCCAAAGTCAGTGCTGCTGTCTACCACGAAACATCATGCTTCCACTGTTTGAAAAGTGGACTTTTTTTTTTCTGATACTGACACTGTGCTTACTTTTTAATTTATGGGCTGTAGTGCTAGCTTAATTTAAAATTCTAGCTTAATTTAACATATACTTCTAAAAGGTTTCTACAAAGAATGATCTGAAAAGAAGTTCCTGTTACTCTACTTGACATTAATTTGGCTAGTTTTGCCACTGAATCTATGATATAACCCACAATACTGATGCAATGAACTAGTTATAGAATGAAATGTGTTGGATAAAAAAACATTTTGTATTTATACTGAGTAAGTGCATAATTAACAGAAGTTGTTTTTCAGCCATAACAATTTAATTTGACTAAATCAAGTTCTTATGGTTTGGAGGCTCAAAATACTGGAAACAAACCTAAAAATAAGAATGGCAAATTTTTTTGACCCACTGACTTTTTTTTCATGTTATTAAGGTAACTGCATCACTTTATTACCATGCTGAAGTCAGTGTATATAAAATTCAGTTGACAGTTACCAATATTTACATGTGTATATTATTATTATTATTATTATTATTATTATTATTATTATTATTATTATTATTATTATTATTAATAATAATAATAATAATATAATAATAATAATAATATAATAATAATAATAATATAATAATATAATAATAATAATAATAACTTTATTTGTATAGCACATTTCAAAACACAACTACAAAGTGCTTCACAAGATAAATTCATTTACAGTGGTGTGAAAAAGTGGGTGCTCCCTTCCTGATTTCTCTTTTTTTTTGTATGTTTGTCAAGCTTAAATGTTTCAGATCAAACAAATTTGAATATTAGACAAAGATAACGCAAGTAAACACAAAATACAGTTTTTAAATGAAGGTGTTTATTGTTAAGGGTAAAAAAAAATCCAAACCTACATGGCCCTGTGTGAAAAAGTGATTGCCCCCCCCCCAAAAAAATCGTCAGCCACCACAAAGGCGGGCTTAAGTCTGTCTATACATATTTTCTCCCGACGACCCCCCAAGTCTAACAAAAAATGTTTGTCCCCTGTTTCCAGCACTCTGAATGGGCCATCGTAAGGTGGGCGCAATGGGGGGCGGTGGGCATTGTGCCTAACAAACATGAACACCGTGTCCTTCAAATTTTTTGGCACAAAAGCGCGTGGAAAACAGTGGTGGGCCGGGCCCGGTAGCGTGCCTGTGTCTGCGCTATGCTGTGAACGCTGAGACAGATGGTTGTTTGGCACGGGATTATCTGGTAAAAATTCCCCGGGGAGCCGCAGTGGCTGAGAAAAAACAAGCTCCGCCGGGGAAGCCTCCAAATCCTCTTTTGGTGCGGAACGCAACCCTAACAGAACCAACGGCAACCGGTCTACCCAATTTGCATCCGTAAGCGAAGCCCTGAGCGCTGCTTTCAGTGACCTATGGAAACGCTCGCATAACCCATTGGCCTGTGGGTTGTATGCGGTTGTGCGATGAATTGCGACACCCAGGCTATGGGCCATCACGGACCAGAGGTCGGAAACAAACTGAGGACCCCTATCGGATGTGATGTCCGAAGGGATGCCAAAACGTGCCACCTATGTTGTCAAAAAGGCATGCGCCAAGTCTGCGGACGTGGTTGCCGCTAGTGGGACTGCTTCTGGCCAGCGTGTGGTGCGGTCCACCACTGTCAGAAGGTGTGTGAACCCCTGTGATGGTGGGAGGGGGCCCACGAGGTCCACGTGAACATGGTCGAACCTCTTAGCCGGTATACGAAACGGCTCCAAAGGGGCCTTTGTGTGTCTGTGTACTCTGGCTCGCTGGCACGCCATGCAGGCTGCCGCCCACTCTTTCACCTGTTTGCGCAGGCGTGGCAATACGAACTTTGCTCCCACCATTTTGACTGACATGCGCACTCCTGGATGCACCAGAGCATGAACTGACTCAACCATGCAGCGGCGCCAAGGAACTGGGACCACCGGGCGCGGGCGTCCCGTGGAGACATCACAGATTGGGGGGGGGCTCTCGTCTTACAGCACTCTGCTCTCCAGCCTTAACCCTGTTGGTCCAGACTGGAGCGCGCACACATCCACATCGCCAATCTGTTCTGCGGCCATGGCTGTAAAATCTATCCCTACGCAGACTGGAGCCACTACTGCACGCGAGAGGTAGTCTGCCACCACATTCAGTTTACCGGCCACATGCTGAATATCGGTCGTAAACTCCGAGATCACGGCTAGCTGTCTCTGCTGCTGGCCCGACCATGGTTCCGAAACCTTGGCCATTGCGTACGTTAGTGGCTTGTGGTCCACGAATGCAGTGAAGCTGCGCCTTTCCAGCCAGAACTGGAAGTGGCGTATGGCCAGGTGGAGAGCCAGCAACTCTCTGTCGAATGCACCGTATTTACGCTCACTGTCGCGCAAAGCCCTGCTAAAAAAAACGAGCGGCTGCCAAGAACCAGCGACGCGTTGCTCCATGACGGCCCCTATGGCCACATCCGAGGCTTCGGTAGTGAGCGCTATCCAAGCCGCCGGGTCCGGGTGCGCCAACAGTGCGGTGCTTGCCAGGGCTGTTTAAACCTCAGAGAATGCCTGCTCCCACTCCAGAGTCCAGTCGACTCTGTCCACCGGTTTTCATTTCTTGAGTGTGGCGTACAATGACTGCATGAGCTGAGCTGCGCGGGGGAGGAACCGGTTATAAAAGTTAACCATCCCCAAAAACCCTTGTAGTGCCCTGACCGTCTGAGGCCAGGGAAAATTCGCCATGGTGCACACCTTGTCCGGCAAGGGTATCACTCCCTCCAGTGAGATGCGGTGCCCCAAAAAATCAATCCCCATCACGCCGAACTGGCATTTCGCCGGGTTGATTATTAACCCGTGCTCCTCCAACCTCCAGAAAACCGTCCTGAGGTGGGTTATATGTTCGTCCTCGGACGCGCTGGCCACCAGGATGTCATCCAGGTAGACAAACACAAACGGCAGATCGCGCAACACCGCATCCATCATGCATTGGAATGTCTGTGCCGCTCCTGTTAATCCGAAGGACATGCGTAAAAACTCAAACAGGCCAAACGGAGTTATTACTGCCATTTTGGGTATGTCCTCGGTGCGCACTGGGACCTGGTGGTAATCCACGTACCAGATCTACTTTAGAAAAAATACGTGCCCTGGTGAGGTGAACGGAAAAATCCTGAATATGGGGAATCGGGTAGCAGTCGTGCGCTGTGGCGTTGTTCAATCTGTGGAAATCTCCGCATGGTCGCCACGATCCCTCGCCTTAGGGACCATGTGTAGTGGGGATGCCCATGGGCTGTTTGAGCGCCTGATGATGCCCAACCTTTCTAAGTTGGCAAACTCCTCACGTGCTATGGCCAGTTTAGCTGTGTCCAGGCACTGAGGCCGTGCGAAAACGGGCGGCCCAGTGGTGGTGATAAAGTGTTCCACCCCGTGTTTAGAGATGGCTGCCGAAAATGTCGGGACCATGAGTGCTGGGAACTGAGTGAGCAGTGTGTGGAACTTACCGCCTGGAGCTGTGACGTTGGCTAGCGTTGATGTCCCGGCCCCTCGAGCTGTACAGGGGAGAGAATCAAAAGACATTGCATTGATCAGGCGTCTGTTAGCAACATCGATTAGCAGCCCATGTGCACACAGAAAATCAGCGCCCAAGATTGGGAAACTGCATGCCGCTATGATGAATGTCCACTCGTACATACAGCCGTGTAGGGATACAGTCAGTGTCCTCTCACCAAAAGTCCTAATGTCCGAGCCGTTTGCGGCCATCAGCTTGGAGCCACTAGTTCCCGCTAGCCAGTCGGCGTAGGACGGCAGGATGAGGCTCTTTTGGGAGCCGGTGTCTATGAGGAACCGTCTCCCCGAGCGTGAGTCCATCACATAGAGCAGCTTGTTTTCTTCACCGGCAGTCGCAGCTGCTACTGACTGCCGGCCTTGGCGTTTCCCGAACGCTTGAATTGGCACGGTGGCACACATCAGCGTGCATTCTCTCCAAAGAGGCGGTGGTAGGAGCAGAGCGTGTCTCTCTGGCGCTTCCTGGCCCCCGCTGCCACTACCATCGCCAGCTCCTCTCTTCCGCTGGTCGTCTCGCTGGGTTCCGATGCTGCCGCGTTCACTGTGAGGGCTCTGGTGGTGAGGATGATCCGATCTGTCTCCTGGGCTAACACACGGTAGTCCTGCGCGGCCAGCAACGGCGAGTTGGCCAGGACTGCTCTTGCCTCTTTTGGGAGGTTCCGGAGGAAAAGGTGGGCAAACAGAAAATGCCCGTCATCTGTGCCCATCAACGCCAATATCTTCTCCATCAGTTTGACCGCCGACCCATCTCCTAACTCGAAGCGCCTCAGGAGCCTCTCCGCTCTCTCACAGTCCGAGAGTGTGTAGCGCCGGGTCAGCGCGGCTTTGAGAGTCCTGTATTTATCGTGGGCTGGAGGCTGTTGGACCAGGCTCGCTACTTGCTGAGTCGTGCGAACGTCCAGTGCTGCGACCACATAGTAATATTTGGTGTCATCTGCCCGGAGGGCAAACTGAGCCTCAGTGTGGAGGAACCAAGACTGCGGGTCGTGCAGCCAAAAGTCCGGTAGACTGAAATGGTGCACGCGTTGCTGGGGTTTTCGGTCTGGGCCGTCTCTGGGATGTTTGCCGCGTTGCTGGGGCTTCCTGTCCGGGCCGACTCCGGTGTTTTTGCCTCGTGTTCCATAATTCGTCAAGGGTCACCAGTGTGGAGAGTGCAAATAAGAAACCAGACTTGCACGGCAGACAAACTTTATTCACTCTCTCACTTCATTCATACACAGAAAAAGCATTCCCATCATACACCAGGGTCTCTCCTTTTATATCACCCCACTCCTTCCCCCTGCTGCCTGAGATCTTGCATCACAATACATTCAACACATCATCACCCCCACTGTCCCTGCAGATACTCCTTCCTGCTGCATCACCATAACTTCTCCCATCACAATACCTATTGTCGTCATCTGTTTAATCCCCCACCCTCTACCGGCAGAGGGACTATTTGCCTCCCCTCTGCTTCCAGTCTGAGATGATTATCCCAGCGTGGGTTCCCTACAATAAAGCCATTTCTAAACCTTTGGGACTCCAGCAAACCACAGTGAGAGCCATTATTCACAAATGGCAAAAACATGGAACAGTGGTGAACCTTCCCAGGAGTGGCCGGCCAACCAAAATTACCCCAAGAGTGCAGCGATGACTCATCCAAGAGGTCACAAAAGACCCCACAACAGCATCCAAAGAACTGCAGGCCTCACTTGCCTCAGCAAACCACAGTGAGAGCCATTATTCACAAATGGCAAAAACATGGAACAGTGGTGAACCTTCCCAGGAGTGGCCGGCCAACCAAAATTACCCCAAGAGTGCAGCGATGACTCATCCAAGAGGTCACAAAAGACCCCACAACAGCATCCAAAGAACTGCAGGCCTCACTTGCCTCAGCAAACCACAGTGAGAGCCATTATTCACAAATGGCAAAAACATGGAACAGTGGTGAACCTTCCCAGGAGTGGCCGGCCAACCAAAATTACCCCAAGAGTGCAGCGATGACTCATCCAAGAGGTCACAAAAGACCCCACAACAGCATCCAAAGAACTGCAGGCCTCACTTGCCTCAGTTAAGGCACTTTTCCATGGGCCCCGGTCAGCCTCGGCCCGAGAACATGACTCGGGTCGGCGCGGCTCCATGGTCCCTCGATTGCTTTTCAACAGTACTGCAGCCCGGCCGCGGCTGGGTGGGATTTCTTAACAGCAAGGCGGCGCCTCACTCTCATGACGTGAAGCGCGCGACCCAAACAAACATAACATGGCTGCTCTACAAGGCGACTCCTCGGTCTGTGGCTTTTTTCGCCGTAAATACCAAAAAGCACCGCCAGATAAGGGTACAGGCAGCGAGACTAAACACTCTGGAATAGTTCTGCAGCTTCTGGGAGAGCCGAAGACATGAGGATACAAACTAGGTAAGCTAATGGTTGCTAATGCTACTTTGCTGTAAGTACGTCGTGCCACACTGTAATGTCTGCAAGTTAGGTACTAAAATATGTATGCTGTGTGTGTGTGTTTCAGATGGCTCTGTTGTTGAGAAATTACCTCTTCAAATGGTCGTTCTGGCTCAGCAACGCCTCTCACTGTCATCAGCCTGGCACTAATGACTGCACAGCTTCACCAAGCTTAAGAATTTCTGTAGAAACGTTCATTTCCTGTACAACAAATTACTCTGCTCTGTGTGAAAATCATGGAGAGACTGTACCTGCTTCTGCAGCAGTCTGAGGTGTGGTCATAGAAAAAATTGATCAGCTGACAACTTTTTTTTTTTTTTTTTTTGTTACTTATTTGTACCTGTAGGTAGATTTGGTTTGCAGTCTGGTGACAAGCCACCGGCTGCCGGTCGCTGCGTGCACGAGCGCCCTAAACCTACATGTTTTTTGGTATGCGGGAGGAAACCGGAGAAATCCCGGAGTAAACCCACGCAACACGGGGAGAACATGCAAACTCCACACAGCTCACTGTTGGTCGGGGGCTGGAATCGAACCCACGATCTCATGATCCCCGCGATCCCCCGGCCGAGGGTAAAACTGTGCTGCCACAGTGCTAAACC
The DNA here is from genome assembly GCA_020510985.1 of Pholidichthys leucotaenia. NCBI lineage: Eukaryota > Metazoa > Chordata > Actinopteri > Cichliformes > Pholidichthyidae > Pholidichthys > Pholidichthys leucotaenia. Next base: position 153,797,938 of record CM035848.1, read on the forward strand.
ACTGCGCCACCGTGCAGCCCTTGATCGCCAGAATCAAGAATCAGAATCAATCACCCACAACTTGATCGCCAGTTTAATAACTATATTAGCCACAAAATATCTATTCAAAAAGTAAACAGTACTGAGTTACGTATAAGATATATTTTGTAGTTATGATGTATTATAGGCCAAAACAAACTTGATCTAGGATTAAAGGCAATTATGTAAAATAGTTAAAAATAGGTAATGCTAATGAAGGCCTGTCTTTCTCTGTTTTTTTTTTTTTCGGGGGGGGGGGGGTTATTGCCTTCCCTCACCAATATCCTTGCTTTGTAATCCAGTATATGTATACATATATATTTTTTTCACCCTATTTATCCTTTTTGGAGACTGATGTGATACTTGGAAGATCAGTATGTGTAGTACCATCTTGTATAAAGTCAATAAAAACTTTAATTACAAAAAGGCACTTAAAATAATGCAGTCATAAGGTCACATGGAAAATAATTGATTTCCTCGATACATGTACTGTAGAAATGTATATTCTCTGCATCAACAATGTACTATACATGCATTCATGTAGTATTGCACTGGGAATTGCACTGACAATAAACCTGTGAATTTTTGGCAGATGTCTCTTTTTTATATATCTGAAGGTTACCACCATGTGGCACAAATTAAACACTGAAAGATTGGAAAAGCTAAGAACAATCCAGCATTTTGAGGAATCACTTTTGGTTGGGTGTAAGTCTCATCAAAATTATGAGCCATATTGTATTATATAATATTATGAACCATAAAGCAGTTTGTGTTCAATGTTAAATCCCATTAAACCTAATCCGGGGGCTTCCAATCAGTTGTCATGGGGGGTCAAGACCCTGCAGGTTCTCTCTTCTACCCAGTCACTTCAGCAGGTGTTGTCACTGATCAGTCAGTGGAAGAAGTTCAGTGGAGTCTGCTGTTGAAGACACTGGTTGGAGGTAAAGCCTGCAGGGTCTTGGCCCTCCATGGCACATGATTAGACACCCCCGCCCAAACCCATTATGATGAACAGCAGATGCTAATATGACCCAGAATTCCTCCATATACATCCAACAATACAGTGTTCAGTTAATAAAATTATTGTGTTGGTTACTTTTTTCTTAAAAATGAGCCATTATTTTCAAGGTCACAGATAAATCCTTTGTACAGTTGACTCTTTTCCCACCAGTGTCTTAACAGACAAAATGGAAAATCATGATGCAAACACTTAAGTCACTAAATTCTTTATTACAATCAGCAGCAAATTCCAGATTATTCAGAATGTGCAAAATTCAAACTGTAAAAAAGAATAAAATTTGAATGGGTCACACACGGCTGCCACGCTCCCTCACTGAGAAGCAACCGGATCGGCCCCTGGTCCTGGTCCAGCAGATCTTCAGCCTGCATCTCTGTAAATAGTGAGGCAAGGTCCAGTTGGGGTGACAGTTTCCCTCTTGCCTACACAAAAGACAAATGGGTGGTGGTTAGTTAAAGCAAGTTTAACACATATTTGGGAAATGCACTTGTTGCTAAAAGCCAGTGGTGGAATGTAAATTAATGAATGAATCTTAATTTCGGGTTGATTAAAGGTAAAGATTAAAAGAAAATAGAATAATATAACAAAGGGGAAACAATTTAACAAGGTCAAATTAAACAATAACTCCTCTGATTATACAGTTCAACATAGGTTATCTGAAATGGGTGATGGCTGAAGCCGCAGCTTATATTGCCCACCATATTTCATCCAAGAATTCAAAAGAAAAACAAAACAGGAGCAATTACAATTTGAATGTGACAATAAAGTACTTCGTTGTTGTATTTAACCACAGTTTTCATGTAGCTGCGCTTCAGTAGATTTTACAAGGGCTGCGTTACATTAAAAATCATTTGTTTTTACTGTGGCTTCAGCAATCAGAATGAATTAATAACGTTAACTGATGCTGTGAATCACCGAGTATGGACTCACTCAGTCAAAATCTGAAGTTTTTATCCAAAAACACAAACCAGGACTTTTACCAGGATTAACATATTTCATCGTTTTGCTCTCACAAGCAAATATTTAGGAGAAAACAGCGCGATTCAGCAGTTAGCACTAGCAAAAAAAAAACAAAAAACCTTAGCTAAAAAACGTTAGCCATCACAGAACAGCACACAATTTAATGCCCAGGACCAAAGTGGAATAAAAAACGCAAACCAGGACTTTAACCAGGATTAACATATTTCATCGTTTTGCTCTCACAAGCGAATATTTAGGAGAAAACATGCGCGATTCACCAGTTGGTACTTGCTAGCTAGCAAATTAAAAACGTTAGCTTTAAAACGTTAGCCAGCACAGAACAGCACTGTAATGGCTCAAAAAAAGTGACCGTACCACCAATAGGATAAATAAGCAAGCAGATGCACATTATTACAAATCACTCACCATATAGATGGTTTTCGTCTACAGCTTGTCCATACTGCGGTTTCTGGTGCAGCCATAGGTCCGGGTCACTCCTCACTGTGGATCTGCCACAAAGCAGAGAAAACTCTGCACCTCTTCATTGGACCATGGTGTAGAGTGCCGCAAAACCTACAACGCTGTCTGTATTAATATCATATTTACTCCGTGACCGACTTAGTCCATGACAATATTGCAAATGGCCGTTATCAGAAGATGGGGAAGACCGTCGCTATCGTGACGTTACGACCTGACCAATCAGCGGCGACCAGTCTGTTGACGTCACATCACAGCCCCGGGCCGGCCGAGCCAGGGCCGTGAGGGACCCTGCCCTCGATCAGGTACGAAAATAGCGCCTGCTAACCGGTGCTGGGGCTCATTGAAAATGCACAAACACCGGGGCCCTGGTGTGGTGCTGGGGAAAGCGGGGCCCGTGGAAAAGTGCCTTTATTAAGGTCAGTGTTCATGACTCCACCCTAAGAAAGAGACTAGGCAAAAATGGCCTGCATGGCAGAGTTCCAAAGATGAAAACCACTGCTGAGCAATAAGAACATACAGTAAAGGCTCATCTCAGTTTTGCCAGAAAACATCTTGATGATCCCCAAGACTTTTGGGAAAAATACTCTGTGGACTGACGAGACAAAAGCTGAACTTTCTGGAAGGTGTGTGTCCTATTACATCCAGTGTAAAAGTAACACAGCACTTCAGAAAAGGAACATCATACCAACAGTAAAATATGATAGTGGTAGTGTGATGGTCTGGGGCTGTTTTGCTGCATCAGGATCTGGAAGACTTGCTGTGGTAAATGGAACCATGAACTCTGCTGTCTACCAAAATATCCTGAAGGAGAATGTCCGGCCATCTGTTCGTGACCTCAAGCTGAAGTGAGCTTGGGTTCTGCAGCAGGACAATGATCCAAAACACACCAGCAAGTCCACCTCTGAATGGCTTAAGAAAAACAAAATGAAGACTTCGGAGTAGTCTAGTCAAAGTCCTGACCTGAATCTGATCGAGATGCTGTGGCATGACCTTAAAAAGGCGGTTCATCCTGGAAAACCGTCCACTTTGGTTGAATTACAACAATTCTGTAAAGATGAGTGGGTCAAAATTCCTTCACAGGGCTGTAAAAGACTTGTTGCCAGTTATCACAAATGCTTGATTGCAGTTGTTGCTGCTAAGGTGGCCCAACCAGTTATTAAGTTTAGGGGGCAATCACTTTTTCACACAGGGCCATGTAGGTTTGGATTTTTATATTTTTTTTACCCTTAATAATAAACACCTTCATTTAAAAACTGCATTTTGTGTTTACTTGTGTTATCTTTGTCTAATATTTAAATTTGTTTGATGATCGGAAACATTTAAGTGTAACAAACTTACAAAAAAAAAAAAAAAAAGAGAGAAATCAGGAAGAGGGCAAACACTTTTTCACACCACTGTACAGTTACAAAACATACAGTCAGATGTACATTCCTGGGGACACACATCTATACACTAACATTTTAAAAAGTAATTTTAAAAAAATGGATGAAGGATTAAGAAAACGCTAACCTAAAAAAGTGAGTTTTGAGCAGTTCCACTAAACAGTGAACGGGACCACATGGGGACCCCAACCCCCAGAAAACATCCAAATAATAAATGAATGAATAAAAGTTTTGTTATGGGACACCAAAAGCCCACCAAATGCCTCAAAAATCAATTAAATCATTTTTATTTTTTGGACCAAGAATGGAGCCCTGAGGGACTTCACATATGAGGGGTACTGTTGAGGCATGTGGTTATTGATATGGACTCTAAAAAGTCTATCTGATAGATGTGAAACATTTACAGTGGTGTAAAAAAGTGTTTGCTCCTGTCCTGATTTCTCATTTTTTTGTATGTTTGTCACACTTTAAATTTGTTTGATGATCGAAACATTAAATATTAGGCAAAGATAACACAAGTAAACACAAAATGCAGTTTTTAAATGAAGGTGTTTATTATTAAAGGGGAAAAAATCCAAACCTACGTGGCCCTGTGTGAAAAAGTGATTGCCCCTAAACCTAATAACTGGTTGTGCCACCCTTAAGGTGCGTTCAGACCAAGCACGTGAATGGAAAGAGGCGAGTAGACGCGAAATTGTGCATTTGCATGCTCACGTCCGAGGTAATGTGCTAGCTTTGAGATTCTGCCATCACCGGAGTAAAAGTATCACCATTGCAGAGTAAACTAGTTTCAAAATGAGACTCACTCACCTGGAGACCGGAGGACCGAGAGCTCTTCAGCTGAATCGGAGTTATTTACCCACGGTTTCCTGCCACGGACATACTAGCAAGCCAGCAATGGAAACATTCATCATCTTATAAAGTTTTGGAGACAGGGACAACTTTTTCAGGTGAGCCCTCCATCGAATGATGTAAACCAAAAGCATGACGTTATTTTGGGGATTTCCACAGTAGGCTGAACACTGCTGCACAAGTTAAAAAGGCAACTTTGCCTGTCTGCATCTCACTCAGACACTGAATTCATGTTTATTCGCGCATTTGCATTGAGTTATAATGTAATTTCTCCACTCGAAAAATTCACCCGTTCGCATTTGGTGTGAGCGCACCTTTAGCAGCAACAACTGCAATCAAGCATTTGTGATAACTGGCAATGAGTCTTTTATATCGCTGTGGAGGAATTTTGGCCCACTCATCTTTGCAGAATTGTTGTAATTCAGCCACATTGAATTGAATTTATTTTATTCGGTAATAATAATAATAATAAACTAGAATACAATAAGAACACACAAAAGAACAACCAAAAGGGTGTAGGCTGAAGCTAGTGCTTATATAGTGCCTACCCCATTACAATTTTAAAATCAATAACATAAAAATTTAAGTCTTGTCCAAAATCAACAAAGAAAATCAAATAGAACAAGTAGACAAAAAAAAAAAACCAACAACAACAAAAAACATTTAAGTTATTACAAATTTATCTCCCAGTATTTACAGTGAGATACTGGGAGATGTTCTCATCTTTGTACAATTTTTTGAATTGCTTCAGAGTTGAACATGTTTTAATATTTTCAGAGCAACAGTTTCACAGTTTAACTTCAGTGACAGACATGCAATGATACTGTCATGCGGTGACCCTCGCGGATCACCATAAGACGCCCAGAGTCCACCAGTGAGTTTTGCGATGATGGTAATTTATTAATACAACAAGACAAGACAAGACTATGAGCCGCTCAGGGCAAAAACACACATTAAGCAATACAAGGGCTCGTAGGGCTAACCCCAGCCACTACAAGCTAAACTATGACATGACATGAGACACGAACCTGACATGAAGGTCTGACGACGCTTTGACGAGGATAGTTTGATGATGTCTGACAATACTCCTGCGATTTAACTGCCGCTAGTGCCCACTTTATAAAGGCGAACACTAACGAGCAGTAATGACAAACAGCTGACCAACCTTGACAGGCGGAAGCCCCACCGAGCGCCTTCACAATAAGAGCCCGGTGAGGCCAGAATACAACCCACAGCTGTCAAGGCTGGCAGCGAGCTGTGCTTAGCCCGAGCGCGGACAGAACCCAGCGCTCGGGTCGTAACAGTACCCTCCCTCCAAGGGCGGGCTCAGAACGCTCAAGGACCACCCTGCCCCACCCCCACCCCCCAGGGTGGGTGGCTGGGGGTAGGTGCGGAGGGAGAGAGACTAAACCCAGAAACAATCAAAACCCGACAAGAATAACTAAGTACAGGACAGTGACAAGAATACCAACTACTCAGATTAAATCAAATGTTTGACTAACAATCACAAAAAATTGCACAGGATAACATGGACAAAACAACAACAAAAAAAAAACAGAATCACTGGGTCAGAAAAACTAAATACAGGACAGCACGAGAAAATTAAATCTTGGCCCACATGTTACACAAGAAAATGACTTCCCACCTGTGTGAATTCTCATGAGAGTTTTCAAAAAAAACAAATACAGAAAACAGAGCACTTACTGGCTCATACCTGACTACACACAATACAAACTAAGGCAACTGCAAGACATAACCATAACACAAAGCACACAGGATAGCAAGGAAAAAAAAACAGATCACTGGGACAGATCAACACTAGAAAAATGACCACTACCCCCCCCGACAGTTTATGCCAACCGGCGGAGACCAGACGCCATAGGAACAGTTCAGGTAGTCTCCCCGCATCCAACGGCCGGCGGGTGGTCATGGGAGGTGGAACATGACCAGGCGGCTCACCACAGTCCAACACCCAGCACGTCCGCTCCTCTGGTGGTCGAACCAGGTCGCCCAATGAAACACACAACACGTCAGGTGGCCGACCCGGGGCGCCGGACCGGTGAAGCAGTTCCTCAGGCGGCCGACCCGTGTCCCTCAGCCACCAGTCCCGGGGAAAAACAGCCCGCGGCGGCCTCCCTGATGAGGACAAAACTCGGGAGAGCCGGGGCGAGCGAACAGGAACCCCCACGGCCCCCGGCAATGATGCGCAGGGGCGGTGACTTAGTAGAGGGGAAAGAAGGCAAGGATGAGCCCGTAATCCATCCAACGGTGAAAGGTCTGCAGCTCCTCCCCCGTCCGCAGACCACACCGGCGCTGCACCTCCACTGGACCCCGATTGGGTCCCAGCTGCACCCACGTCGGGCCCCGATTGGGCCAGAACCGCCCCTGTGGCGGACCCCGATTGGGCCTCTGGCACACCCACGTCGGACCGCGATTGGGCCACAACCACACCTGCGGTGGACCCCGATTGGGCCTCTGGTGCACCCATGTCGGACCCCGATTGGGCCACAGCAGCCTCCACGACGGACCCCGACTGGTCTGTCCGTCCGAGCTGCACTGGGTCGGTGCAGCTCCGCTGACGATCTCCACCCCCGAGCCTGGGACCTCCAACCCAGTGACTCCGACTGGTTCCATGCCGGCGACACTGCAACAAGGCTCACAAACAAGAAGGAAACCGGGATCAGAATCACCGGTAGCAACAGAACCCAGCATGATGAGCTCAGGCGCAGCAGACGGCTGCTCCTCACTCGCCTCCCCGAGAGGCAGGCAAAAATGCTCCAAAACAGGGGACAGAGACACAAGAGGGAGCACTTGCCTGCACTCGGGTTCTGTTGCCACCCAGGACTTCGACGATCCAGGTTCAGGGCGGCGACTCTTGTCAGCAGGCTCCAACTCAGCTGCGTCGGGCTCCGCAGCTGGCAAGATGTCATCTGCAGCCTGAGGTTCCTCCTGCATTGCTGTCCACGCCGATGACCCGTATGGCGTGGGGGCAGGGGACCCTCGACCCACTGGCTCGGACCGCTCCGGCGGGGAGACCCGGGGACGCTTCGTCGTTGGCTCAGGCTCCGGGCCGCAGTCCACTCTTCTCCGTCCACGACGTGGCTGCAGGGCCGGATCCAGGCTTTCCAGCACTGCAGGCCCCCTCTTCATCCAACGACGTTGGCCTGGCGTCGTGGACCGCTCAACAGGGGGGTACACAGAGGCAGCAGGTTTAATCATTTTCTCTACGGCAGGTGAAGGGAGCTCGGGGGGCTGCGAACCCCGAACTCCACCCCCAGGAGTCAGACAAGGCAGATTACAATCGTGATGTAATAAATTAACATGCACTTGCCTTCCTCCCAGAGAAGAGATGGTTCCTGCTGTAGGGGACGCTGTTCCTCCTTCTCCCCGCTGGATGGCGACAGAGGGCCCCCTGGAAGGACGAGGTGGAGCCGCTCTCCGAAGTTTGCTGACGGGCTTTGCCGGCAGCGAGTCCAGCCGGGGATTCTGCTGAGGATCGCCTGGGCCGTGGCGCCGACGTCGTCGTCGGCCCCCAGATGGCGCGAACTCCTGGACCGGGTCAAGGGCAGGAGCGGGATCCCAGCATGGGGAGCGAGGATGCCTCCTCCGCTGCTTCCTGCCGTAGTCCTCCTCCACCATACGGAGTATCTCGCGCTGTGTGGCAATGTCAGCCCTCCTCGCGCCGACTTCAAGGTGGTCAGCGTAGCGGGGAGAAAGATGATTCAGCACATCCTCAGTGCAGTCCAGGTACCAGCGTACCTCGCTGTCGTAGTCGAGGAGGGAAGCAGAGATGAGCGTTTCATCCATGTACTCAAGGACGTCCGCCAGCTCGTGGCTCGGACTCCGAGTGCGGCCCCTCCGCGACAGCATTCCTTCAGCACACCGTACCCAGACAGAAAAAGAACAAACGTCCAAAAAAAGCAAAAACTCACAGTGAAAAAGGCGTCTCGGAGTGGCATCTCTGTTTAGACGTCCTGGCAGGAGTATACTGTCATGCGGTGACCCTCGCGGATCACCATAAGACGCCCAGAGTCCACCAGTGAGTTTTGCGATGATGGTAATTTATTAATACAACAAGACAAGACAAGACTATGAGCCGCTCAGGGCAAAAACACACATTAAGCAATACAAGGGCTCGTAGGGCTAACCCCAGCCACTACAAGCTAAACTATGACATGACATGAGACACAAACCTGACATGAAGGTCTGACGATGCTTTGATGAGGATAGTTTGACGATGTCTGACAATACTCCTGCGATTTAACTGCCGCTAGTGCCCACTTTATAAAGGCAAACACTAACGAGCAGTAATGACAAACAGCTGACCAACCTTGACAGGCGGAAGCCCCACCGAGCGCCTTCACAATAAGAGCCCGGTGAGGCCAGAATACAACCCACAGCTGTCAAGGCCGGCAGCGAGCTGTGCTTAGCCCGAGCGCGGACAGAACCCAGCGCTCGGGTCGTAACAGATACTTTGTATTTGTTCTAACCTTTGGCTTATTAAAAACAGAGTTACCTCTTAGCTCATATTTGCTTTCCCTTTTTTTAAACAGTCTCTGAATATTTACAGGTAATTGGTTATTTGCTTTGTACATGATTTGAATGACATTATAATCTACCAGATCTCTAAATTTAAGAGTATGTAATTGAATGAATATTGGATTTGTTGGTTCACGGTAAGGTTTCTTTGATACAATGCGTACAGCTTTTTTCTGTAGTAAAAAGATTAAGTTTGTGTTTGTTTTATATATGTGTTTCCCCAGATCTCCACACAGTATGTCATAAAAGGAACTATCATTGAATTATATAAAATGCAAAGAGATTTCTGACACAGGAGACCCTTAACTTTATACAGTACGGCAATGGATTTAGACATTTTAGTTTAGACATAATTTATGTGTGATTTCCAGTTTAGCTTGTTATCAACAATGACCCCTAGGAACTTGGTTTCGAAAACTGTGTCAATTTCAACATTGTTTATTTTAATTTTTCTGTGGTTATATAATTTGCAGTTTCCAAATATTATATATTTTGTTTTTCCAAGGTGAATAGATAATTTATTGGCAGTGAACCATTGATTGATTTGTTTAAGTTCATTTTCTACTGAATCCAGAAGCTGCTTAAGATTTTCTCCACTACAAAAAAAGTTGTGTCATCTGCAAATAAAATACACGAGCAATTTAGACACAGAACATAAAGCATTAATATACAAAATAAACAGCAATGGACCAAGCACAGAACCCTGTGGTACCCCACACGTCATCTTCAGCAACTCAGAGTCTGTATTATTCACATGAACATATTGATATCTGTCTTCTAAATAGCTGTGTAACCAGTTAAAACATTGGAGGGTTTTTGAGCATAAACCGCATTAATAAACAGAAACCATAAACCGAAATTGAACTCAGCTTTCCAAAGATGTGATAAACTAGTTAATTTATGTTTTAACAGAGGGGCAATCACTTTTTCACACAAGGCCATGTAGGTTTGGATTTTTTTTTACCCTTAATAATAAACACCTTCACTTAAAAACTGCATTTTGTGTTTTCTTGTGTTATCTTTGTCTAATATTTAAATTTGTTTGATGATCTGAAACATTTAAGTGTGACAAACATACAAAAAAAAAAAAATCAGGAAGGGGGGAAACATTTTTTCATACCACTGTAACTGCAGTGACCAAGATACTGACCTAATTTTGAAGTTGGTCAATGAGAATGGTGTGATCAATAGTATCCAAAACAGCAGACAAATAAAGCAAGAATCAAATGGAATATTCACCTTGTCTAAATGCATAAGAATGCCACTGGTGATTTTTAATAAAGCTATTTAAGTGTTGTGATTTTGTAGAAAGTATACTGGAATTTATCAAATAAATTATTGCCTTCAACCAGACCAATTAAAAAAGTGATGGGTCACAGCTATCTCAAGGATTTTGGAGATTGGTTTGTAATTACCAAAAACCTTGCAGTCAAGGGAAGACTTTTTCACTCGAGGGAAAACAGTGGCAGTTTTTAAATAATATATTACACAAACTACCAATGCTGTTATAAAAAGAAACTGTTACTGTAAGCAGTCATTACTGATTACTGTCTAAAAGTTAGTGATTAATAAGGTTTACCTGAAAGCCTCTTTTTCACTGTACCTTTACTGTAAGTCAGATGGCAACACATAAGAAAACAAATAGGGAGTGGGCAGAGGCTTTTGACTATAAAACCCAAACAAAAGTTGGAGCATTCTCACTCAGCAAAGGAGCCATGATGGAGTTTGTTCAAGTTGTTGTGGCTGTGCTCACTCTTCTGTCTGTTGGACAGTCAGCTCCTGTGAAGAGCTGTGAAAGCCTCACTGACATAATTTCTGGACCCAGGGGACAGTGTGGTGTGAAGTACAGTGTGGTGTGAAGTGCAGGTCTCGTGCTGGGGCAGAGCAGGACGCCGTTCGGCCTGGCAACCCTATGGAGACAAAGCAGAAATGTTAATGCTGCACCAACGCTGAGGGGGTAATAAAGACAGTCGCTTACTTTGCAGGTGGTGATGCTGTGCTCCGGTTCGCCCTGCGGGTGACAGCCAAGGAGAGACCATCTAGCTCTGTGCCGGGAAAAGGGGAAGTTACCCTGATGCTGGTGTGGAGCTGAGCCGCCGCCGGGGAGAGAGAATCCGCCGCCAGGGAGGTCCACCTGTGCACAGGGGAAAGGAACTTGACAAGGTGAGTGGAGGTTAAGCTTACGTGCTTTGACGTGTTGCTTGTGGTCAGAGGTTGAGCCAAGACGTGGCTGGAGACGAGAGACGCGTCTTTGTGAGTTTGACAGATGGCTCCGTGCTGAGTCACTGGCAGGCCTGGTTCTTAAAGCCCGCTGACGATTGGCAACAGGCGTGCACACAGCTGAGTCTGATGATGGCCCTGCGGGCGCCATGACACTCACTCAACAGATGGAAATCCAAGGAAGAGATCAGGTTTGACGCTCTTACTAGTTCAGCTATATATTTTTCACAATATTCTGATTTGTTTAGTTTTTTAAAATTATTCAATAAAAAAATTAACTTTCATATTTTCTATATTCATTACACATACAGTGAGCCATTTCAAACTTTTCTGTATTGAATTCTATTGATTATGACTTGGCTCTTTGAATTAAATAAATGAATATCCTGATATTCTAATACTTTGAGGTGCATGAGTATATTTCACAAATATGTAGTGAAATTAAAGGGATTTATAGGTAATTTAAAGGGTACCTGTGGTGGTCGTGAAAAAAAAATATTATATTGAGCCCCTGTCTCACGTTCTAGTTCAAGTTTAAGTTGAAATTCATGTTCAAAGCAATTTGATATAAATCCATTGCTGATGTGCTGGTTCAGCTATGTCAGCAAAACATGGGTGCAGCCATACTAGCGGCTACATGGCCTGCCAGGACGCTTCCTGTGACGTAATAACGTGGGCACCGCGATCTGGATCAATATTGGCTGAGCCTGGAGTGCCTGGATGAGCAGTGGCTTTCGGGATATTCAAATTCAAATTCAAACATTTATTTCAAACTCAGGGTTCATAGTAAATGCAGAACTAAAACGAGTAGAAAATAAATAAATAAATGCTTAAATTCAGCAGGTCGTCTCGTCTGATCTGAGCTCGTAACGGACGGCAGATGATTCGGCTCCTCCCTCACCGCAGAGCAGCAGACACTCGGCGCTCTTGTTACAACAAAAACATACAATGCGATATGGATATTGCAACATGGCAGAATGTAAAGCCTTTGGATGTCTCAATAATAAGCGAAAAAACAAAGATAAACACTTCTTTTGTGTACCCAAACCCAGCTCACCTTGTCAGAAGATCACAGCGGAAAAGTGATTGCGCAATCTTGGAACAGGGCACAGACGAATCCTTTCAGACGAAATTGCGTTGTGTGTGAGGACCACTTAGTCACTTTAACCCTCAGAAGACCTTTCTGGCTCAAACCTGTAGCCATGTTGGACGAATTCTTCCTCAGAGTCCGACAATTCAGCCATAATAGAATAAAAACACTCACAACAGCACCCTAGTCTCTCATACAGACGGGAGTATTGACTTTTTAGTGGCAACGTTATGACGTCACATCCGCATGTGTCATGGCTGCGCACAGAGTTTTCATTGGCTGGCCATGCCTGCGGTCGTATTTGCATATTTCTCTGGTGGTATATGGCTGGCAATAATTATTTAACCAAAAAACGAATACTTTGCCTAATGTTTTCAAGTTGAATGCGTTTAGACAACCACCACAGGTACGCTTTAATGTTGGTATGCGGCGGCATGAAAAAATAAGCAGCGATGCTGTGGTTTTAAGCAGGTTTTATTAATCATACCGCCGTCACGAGCTCCGCTCCCGGCGCCGTGCATGAGTGCCGAGAGCGAGCCCACGGCTCTCAGAGAAGGAGAGGAGGACACACAAGTTTGTGTCCTGCAGCAGAGGCTGAAGTGAGAGAGAGAGCTTGCGTTACAGAGTTGCAGCTTATATACTTGACCATAACAATACATCAAAGGAACATACCCCAGCAGTTAGTATGATCAAAGAGATAACAGAACAGGCATAAGACATTTGCATTTGAGAGACCTATTGATCTCAGTCCCTAGGTCACAGTGAGGACAGGACGCATGAGTACAATGCATGAAAGGCAACCATTAACATCACATAGATGAGCCAGACGAAACGCGTCTGCCTGTAGACATTAATACACATTACACTGTTCTGCTATTTGCTCTAGCCGAGCGCTGTGTTTGACCAGTCTTTCTGCGGAGATTTACCTCAAAGCACATCTATATATGTAAGATGCTCAGAAAAAGCACAGTAAGGACAAAATGCATGAACACTTTAACTTCACGGCTGTAAACGCAGCATGCAGCGGCAAGAAACCCAGGAGTGCGAGCTGACTGTCTGTGTTCTGTCTGTGTGTTGTGGGGGGTTGAATTAACCCGCTACACTGCTCCCCCCCCAGAGGGAAACGGTAGGGGACCGTGACCTCGATGTTGCAGTCTGGGCAGCGAGCAGGGAAAAGCTCTGTGCAGGAGGAGGGGGGGGGTAGTCGCGCCAAAAGTGTTTGCTGCTCCGCGATGTCCCGTCTGAACATGCAGAGATCAGAAGAAGAAAAATTAGTCTCTGGCTCCTCTCGTGGCCATGAAGAAAAGCAGGAGCGGCTGTAAGAAAAAATTAAACAAAAGCAGAGGGACTGGCGTGTTGGTTTTAGGTGCAGAAGCAACCCCAAAACCCCCCGGGAACAGCTGACGGCTGAAATCCCTTTGTGCCGAGGCTGAGACCATTAACAAAATCCAGTGGCGAGCTGCGTACTTGCTTCAGGTGAACGAGCAGCCCTGAAGGTCCTGTGAGCAGCGGCGGAGGACGATGGCGGTCTCTGGAGCCGTTACTTGTCCCGTGCGTGATGTGCCGTCCTCGTAACTCCCCGATGCGTGCGTGGGGGTTCCGTGCGTGGGTGGGCTGCTGGAGAGAGGAGAATCAGGGTGCAGAAACTTGGTGGAGATCGGCGCAGACGGCGCCGATAAAAATCCAGGTTGAGCTGTGGCTGTAGATTGGCCATGGTGCGTTGGAGCGGTGGGAGGAAATAGACGATCTCTTGCCCCTCAGGCTCGCGCAGATGCGTTGGAGCGGTGGGAGGGAATAGACGATCTTGGGCACCGCTCAGCCGTGGTGCGTTCAGGCCCACGCGTTGCGTTCTCCGCCGGCCCTGGAGGACGCCGTCGTGGAGAAGGGACGAGGTGCCCGCGCTCTCTTGTGAAGGAACTGCGAGCGCGGCCGGTCCAGCGTGGATGAGCAGATCTCAGACGTGCAGATCTCATCCTGAAAAACGGGTCACCAAGTGCAGCTGTCCAGCTCAGAAAGTTGCTTCGCACAAAGCGTGTGCATGTTTGGGTGCTGCGTTCGCTGGCCGCTCGTTTTTTTCAGCGTCGGTTCGCCAGCGTGGCCGTCCAAATCAGAAGGCTGCGTTGCACAAAGCGTGTGCGTCTTCAAGGGGTCACCAGTGCGGCGGCATGATAAAATAAGCAGCGATGCTGTGGTTTTAAGCAGGTTTTATTAATCATACCGCCGTCACGAGCTCTGCTCCCGGCGCCGTGCATGAGCGCCGAGAGCGAGCCCACGGCTCTCAGAGAAGGAGAGGAGGACACACAAGTTTGTGTCCTGCAGCAGAGGCTGAAGTGAGAGAGAGAGCTTGCGTTACAGAGTTGCAGCTTATATACTTGACCATAACAATACATCAAAGGAACATACCCCAGCAGTTAGTATGATCAAAGAGATAACAGAACAGGCATAAGACATTTGCATTTGAGAGACCTATTGATCTCAGTCCCTAGGTCACAGTGAGGACAGGACGCATGAGTACAATGCATGAAAGGCAACCATTAACATCACATAGATGAGCCAGACGAAACGCGTCTGCCTGTAGACATTAATACACATTACACTGTTCTGCTATTTGCTCTAGCCGAGCGCTGTGTTTGACCAGTCTTTCTGCGGAGATTTACCTCAAAGCACATCTATATACACTCACCGGCCACTTTATTAGGTACACCTGTCCAACTGCTCGTTAACACTTAATTTCTAATCAGCCAATCACATGGCGGCAACTCAGTGCATTTAGGCATGTAGACATGGTCAAGACAATCTCCTGCAGTTCAAACCGAGCATCAGTATGGGGAAGAAAGGTGATTTGAGTGACTTTGAACGTGGCATGGTTGTTGGTGCCAGAAGGGCTGGTCTGAGTATTTCAGAAACTGCTGATCTACTGGGATTTTCACGCACAACCATCTCTAGGGTTTACAGAGAATGGTCCGAAAAAGAAAAAATATCCAGTGAGCGGCAGTTCTGTGGGCGGAAATGCCTTGTTGATGCCAGAGGTCAGAGGAGAATGGCCAGACTGGTTCGAGCTGATAGAAGGGCAACAGTGACTCAAATAACCACCCGTTACAACCAAGGTAGGCAGAAGAGCATCTCTGAACGCACAGTACGTCGAACTTTGAGGCAGATGGGCTACAGCAGCAGAAGACCACGCCGGGTGCCACTCCTTTCAGCTAAGAACAGGAAACTGAGGCTACAATTTGCACAAGCTCATCGAAATTGGACAATAGAAGATTGGAAAAACGTTGCCTGGTCTGATGAGTCTCGATTTCTGCTGCGACATTCGGATGGTAGGGTCAGAATTTGGCGTCAACAACATGAAAGCATGGATCCATCCTGCCTTGTATCAATGGTTCAGGCTGGTGGTGGTGGTGTAATGGTGTGGGGAATATTTTCTTGGCACTCTTTGGGCCCCTTGGTACCAATTGAACATCGTTGCAACGCTACAGCCTACCTGAGTATTGTTGCTGACCATGTCCATCCCTTTATGACCACAATGTACCCAACTTCTGATGGCTACTTTCAGCAGGATAATGCGCCATGTCATAAAGCTGGAATCATCTCAGACTGGTTTCTTGAACATGACAATGAGTTCACTGTACTCAAATGGCCTCCACAGTCACCAGATCTCAATCCAATAGAGCATCTTTGGGATGTGGTGGAACGGGAGATTCGCATCATGGATGTGCAGCCGACAAATCTGCGCCAACTGTGTGATGCCATCATGTCAATATGGACCAAACTCTCTGAGGAATGCTTCCAGCACCTTGTTGAATCTATGCCACGAAGAATTGAGGCAGTTCTGAAGGCAAAAGGGGGTCCAACCCGTTACTAGCATGGTGTACCTAATAAAGTGGCCGGTGAGTGTATGTAAGATGCTCAGAAAAAGCACAGTAAGGACAAAATGCATGAACACTTTAACTTCACGGCTGTAAACGCAGCATGCAGCGGCAAGAAACCCAGGAGTGCGAGCTGACTGTCTCTGTGTTCTGTCTGTGTGTTGTGGGGGGTTGAATTAACCCGCTACAGGTACACATATTAGTGTAAAAACGAATGTGAGTAGGAATGAAAATTTACTTTCATCACACTCAATTCCTCGTTAGGGCACCATCCACGTTTTATAGAGGTGGAAACTCTTATGCACAAAGACTTAAGCTTAAGAATTTAGCAAATGGTAAGTTAAGCCTTAGTTAATAATCCTATTGAAAATATTTGATCAGTCTCATAATAAACCCTTGTGTGAGTTCTTGTCTCTGATGATCAAGAAGATGGACATGAAATCAAACAATTACTCCCATATGTCTTTCAATGATTTAATAAGGAATGTCAGAATAGGTTAACATATTTGCATAACTTTAAAACAGAGAATTTACATGTATCATGGGCATCATAGACTGTAACTGAGTTACTTATGAATCAAGCATTTGTGGAACCACATTTTATTTATTTTCTTTATTTATTTATGCAGGGACACGCACAATATACATTGACCTTAAAGAGGAAAGATGCATTGTACCAGGTTATAGCACAAGTGCTAATTTCCACCTGTAGTCCCTGGGCAGGCTGGTGTTAGCATTAAAAAGCAGACATTTGCTAAAACTACAAGTAAGCATTGATAAAAAACTAAAACCAAACATTGATTAAAAAACTAAAACCAAGCATTGCTAAAAACTAAAACAAACATTAATATCATTGATAAGAACCCAAAACATTGATAAGAACTAAAACATACAGTAATACATTTTTATAACTCCATCCATATAAACAATTTTTCACATCCAACCACTGACTCTTATTGGTCCCACTGTCAGCATCACACACTCTGACATCTTTACATCACAGTACATTATGGACACAGGTTTGCTTAGAGATTAACTGTTTTTTCACCAAGCGTGAAAATGTATGATAGTCTGTTACTGCAAGTAACTCCGTTGGTAACATGTTCCACTGTCGCATAGCCACACATGAAAATGTTGAATTTGCTAATGTTGTCTTGTGCTTAGGAATCCTGCACTCACCGCGTGCTGTTGATCGAGTTGTCTGAGATGTATTTACAGAACTTAATGAAACAAACCTTTTGTGAAACATGAAGCATAGTTTGTCAGTATACTGGAAATTTGAAAACCATAAAATAGCGTTGGTTGAGAAAAGTGGATGCAATTTTATGAAGAAAATGATAATTAACGTTATAAAAAAAATAAGAAAATTTGTTTTACTCTGAAAAAAGAACAGATTAATGAAAGGCACCCTGCATTTTGAGATTCTGATGGGTGTTCGCATAAAATTAGGTTCAAAGAACTTATATTAGGAATATTCTGAAGACAAGTGTAAATTACATAACAGACCGTCAGCCGCAGAAACTTTGCATCCCAGTGGGTAGCAGGCGGGTCCACTGGTTTCTGTTTCACTGGACCAGCGTGGATCTGTGGGGAGACTCCGTACCACTTTTATGGCCTCCTCCCGGGATCACAAAGGCTGGTCTCCAACAGGCTGGGTGAGGTCTTCTCTGATGCACTGAAGAAGGAATTAGTTTATGGTGCAAAGTCTCATCAGAAAGTCAAATTACATCACAAACTAATTTCTTCTGATGTTGGTGGCTTAAATGAGTTGGTTTAAGCTTTAAAAAAAAAAATTAAACTCTTCTTGCACGATAATTTAAAAAAAAAGAAGAAAATAAGAAAAATGAATTTTAAAGAAAAGAAACAGGATTTACACAGAGCATGACAGGCTCTGGGCTCTTTTTAAAAATATAGGAGGAATTGGAGGAGCAGAGAAAGCTGCTCACTGCTTTTGCCAACCACACCCGAGCAGACTCTGAACAAAGAGCAATAAAACTTAAGTTTTCTCTAGTGTTGCAGGGTGGTCCCAAAACTTCATGAGACCTGAGGTGGCCCAATTATATCTGAGTTTCTTCCAATAAGGATCATAAACTCGACCTAAAAAGGGAAATGCAATGAAGCTTTGAACTCTATTGGTCAGTTAAAGTGCAGCTATGGTCTCCTGAAGAATGAGGAGGGGAAGAGACATTTGATCTGACAAGTCAGACCCCCTTTTGAGACACATGCTGCTGAAACAAGCATAAATTAAATTAAACTTTAGTGACTAAGATATTCCACTCAATAAAGGAGCATAAAATGCATCTACATCTACTGTAATTAACTTGTGATAATAAGCATGCAAACAATTTCTTCCTGAAAACAGCAGAACATATCACAATCATATCAAATTGAATCATATCAATAAAAGCATTTGAAACCCATTGTCCATCCCAGAGTTTAATCAGGTCTTTGTGGGCAGATACAGTCTTAAGAGAAAGAATATGAGTTAATTCATAGTCCATAAGGCATAAATTCCACTGCAAAGGAAAAATTTAAATATTCCTGATTCGTCCACCAGATGGCACAGTGAAACAGGTTGTTTACTGGAGAGTCTTGGCTTCCAAAGTCTTGATTATGTCGATCATAAAACTGTCAATTAGAACATTCCTTTGCCAAAGAGTCTTGGAGAAAGGGATTAACTTCCACTTTATGGCCGATGGATAGGGTTGCAGCTCTAGTTCTTGGGTGACAGAAGCAGTCTCAAAAGCCAGACTTTTGAGTTGGAAAAAAAAAATAAATTCTTCAGCAAAGAATAATTTATAAATTGGAACTCAAGGTCATGCTACATATTCTTTTTCATTATTGCTTTAATTTTTTTCCATTATCCTTTCATGTGACTATTTCCAGCTGCAGGGAAAATGGATGTCCATTGCACAGACCGTAGAGATGCTTGGAACCAGACTGATGGCCGAGATGTTTGTGGACAGTGGTGGAACATCACCACTGGTGATCAGAGTGGCACCACTGATTACTTCCAGCATCAAAAAATGTATTTTTTAGTCTACAGCAGTACACATAACTTATTTCCTTTTATTTTGCAACTTGAACATGTGTTTTAAAAATACTAATTAATTTCTACTTGTAAAAGGTTGGATGTCTGCTTCAGTTTCAAACTTAACATGAGTGTGGAGAACAATACTGTCACTATGTGTGAGTATGAGAGAACATCTTGAATTGAGCAGACCTGCACAAATTAAACTGGACTCTGCATCTAGCATTGTAACAGTTCCTTTCGTACAGTATCTTACAAAAGTGAGTACGCCCCCTCACATTTTTGTAAATATTTACCTCCGCCAGGCCGAAAAGGCCAGGAGGAGGTTATGTTTTTGCCAGGGTTTGTGTGTTTGTCTGTCTGTCTGTCTGTTTGTCTGTCTGTCTGTCTGTCTGTTGGTTAGCAAGATAACTCAAAAAGTCTTGGACGGATTTGCATGAAACTTTCAGGCGTTGTTGGAAATGGTACAAGGAAGAACTGATTAAATTTTGGGTGTGATCCGGTTCACCGTCTGGATACAGGAATTTTTTTAAAGCATTTTTCCACACTGTGACATAGGGCCATTTTCAACATGTGCGCAGGCGCAATGGAGGCCGCTGGGCGTCGTGTCTGACCAACACAAACTCCGCCTTCTTCAACGTTTTAGCCACAAAAGCATGCGGAAAACACTACTGGCCTCGGACCCCCAGCGTGCCTGTGCCAGCCATAGGCGCTGCGCACATTGCGCTGGTTGTCGTGTCTGACCAACACAAACTCCGTGTTCTTCAACGTTTTAGGCACAAAAGCACGCGGAAAACACTGCTGCCCTGGGCACGCCAGCGTGGCTGCTTTTGCGTCACGCTGCAAAACCTGACACGGACACCTGTCCGCCGCCTCATTATTTGCCACAAATTCCCCGCCCAGCTATAGGCGCTGCGTAAAAACGGCCTCTCTGCCGGGGAAGACTCTAAATTCTGTTTTGCTGCGGAGCGCAACCCCAATATAATATAAAAACCCACGGCAACCTGTCTAACCAATCTGCATCCGTCAGTGGAGGAGATGGACACACCAACACTTCAGTTTATTACCTCCGCCAAGGAGGCAATGCTTTTACTACCGTAAAACGGGGCTATAAGGGACGGTGGGGTAATATGGGACACTTTTCTAAATGTAATTCTGCTTTTTTAATTTTGCTTCCGCCTAGATTTCATGAAGGATTCATGGATATTTGACAATAACAACACAACTCAGCGTCCTGCTCAAAATAAAAAAAGCACAATTACATTTAAAACATTTCCCACAAAAGTCTCCCTTATTAACCCGCCGTCCCTTTAGCCCCATTTTACACTACTGAACCACTAATCCTATCACTATCACATTGATTGTCATTCATTAATTGTCTGTTTATTGCACTGTCCATGTCAAATAAACAAATAATCATTGTGAATCCAATTGCTACTCATATCTTTTCATGCTCAGGGAATCTGAAAACGTACACACAAACACTCTATGGGGGGGAACTGTGCCGCTTGGCGGAGGTCTGCGCTCTCCGAGTGCTTTTCTAGTTTATTATGTCTTCATGGGACAACACTGAAGATATGACACTTTGATACAATGTAAAGCAATCAGTGTACAGCTTGTATAACAGTGTAAATTTGCTGTTCCCTCAAAATAACTCAACACACAGCCATTAATATCTAAACCGCTGGCAACAAAAGTGAGTACACCCCTAAGTGAAAATGTCCAAATTGTGCCCAATTAGCCATTTTCCCTCCCTGGTGTCATGTGACTCGGTGTTACAAGGTCTCAGGTGTGAATGGGGTGCAGGTGTGTTAAATTTGGTGTTATCGCTCTCACACTCTCTCATACTGGTCACTGGAAGTTCAACATGGCACCTCGTGGCAAAGAACTCTCTGAGGATCTGAAAAAAAGAATAGTTGCTCTATATAAAGATGGCCTAGGCTAAAAGAAAATTGCCAACACCCTGAAAGTGAGCTGCAGCACGGTGGCCTAGACCATACCTCATTAACAGGACAGGTTCCACTCAGAACAGGCCTCGCCATGGTCGACCAAAGAAGTTGAGTGCACTTGATCAGTGTCATATCCAGAGGTTGTCTTTTGAAAATAGACGTATGAGTGCTGCCAGCATTGCTGCAGAGGTTGAAGGGGTGGGGGGTCAGCCTGTCAGTGCTCAGACCATACGCCACACACTGCAACAAATTGGTCTGCATGGCTGTCGTCCCAGAAGGAAGCCCCTGTTAAAGATGATGCACAAGAAAGCCCGCAAACAGTTTGCTGAAGACAAGCAGACTAAGGACATGGATTACTGGAACCGTGTCCTGTGGTCTGATGAGACCAAGATAAACTTATTTGGTTCAGATGGCGTCAAGCGTGTGTGCCGGCAACCAGGTGAGGAGTACTAAGACAAGTGTGTCTTGCCTACAGTCAAGTATGGTGGGGGGAGTGTCATGGTTTTGGGCTGCATTAGTGCTGCCGGCACTAGGGACCTACAGTTCATTGAGGAAACCATGAATGCCAACATGTACTGTGACATACTGAAGCAGAGCATGACCCCCTCCCTTCGAAAAGTGGGCCGCAGGGCAGTATTCCAACATGATAATGACCCCAAACACACCTCCAAGATGACCACTGCCTTGCTAAAGAAACTGAGGGTAAAGGTGATGGACTGGCCAAGCATGTCTCCAGATGTAAACCCTATTGAGCATCTGTGGGGCATCCTCAAACAGAAGGTGGAGGAGCACAAGGTCTCTAACATCCGCCAGCTCTGTGATGTCGTCATGGAGGAGTGGAAGAGGATTCCAGTGGCAACCTGTGAAGCTCTACTGAACTCCATGCCTGAGAGAGTTAAGGCAGTGCTGTAAAATAATGGTGGCCACACAAAATATAGAGACTTTGGGCACAATTTGGACATTTTCACTTAGGGGTGTACTCACTTTTGTTGCCAGCAGTTTAGACATTAATGGCTGTGTGTTGAGTTACTTTGAGGGGACAGCAAATTTACACTGTTATACAAGCTGTACACTGACTACTTTACATTGTATCAAAGTGTCATATCTTCATTGTTGTCCCATGAAAAGATATAATAAAATATTTACAAAAATGTGAGGGGTGTACTCACTTTTGTGAGATACTGTATGTATATTTATTGATTGGTGTGTTTTTACATACGAATCCACAGTGTACCCTTCCTTACCCTACTTCTTCTGTCCTATTGAATACTGACTGTGTGGACTGCCTTGTCTTTTACTCACAAGACAAGATTAGGAATGGCACCCACAGACTTTGCCACATTCTGGGTAAGAACAAATGGATAAAATGACACCTAATAAATCAATACAAGTCCTGACAACCCATTTAATAGCAGTAACTGATTTTTCACCAGTACATGAAATTAAGAGATTTTTTTTTTTTTTAACTTCTAGCCAAACAGTTTAATCTACCAACATTACATTACACAACCCCTAATTATGGAATCACTGCTTTTGGAGGACACTGATTAAGCTTTTATATTTTGTGTGTGTGTGTGGGGGGGGGGGGGGTCAGAGATATGGCACAAACTATATGCCAGCTGTGTTTTCTAGTTTCCTAAACTGCTGTAATTAATAGCAATTTATTTTATTTTTTTCTAGATTACATAAAAGGCAGGAAATGGTGTGATGATGGGACCAATTAAGATAAGCTTTTATTAGTCCTACAATGGGGAAATTCCAGAATTATGGTATCATCAACAAAAAAACATCACAATTACTTTTTGCTCTGTGCCAAGATCCACTATAATCCTGAGAAATTACTTCATAATCACTAAACCTACTTTTGTGGGCCTCAGGCCTCAGGTTATTTCACACCTTAGACAGAGACAATGAATACACATGGGAGAACAGTGGGAGTGGGGGTTGAATGAAGTGTGGTGTAAATGTCCTGCTGTTATTAGGAAGTGCCTTGAATCTTGTGAAGTGTAACTTGATGTAGAGAGAAGGATGTTTAATGTGACTAGTCAGTCTGTTCTGTGCTCGTGATGTGACGAGTCATTCTGTTCAGTGCTCGTGAGATGTGAGTGTGCAATAAATCATTTGAAATTAATCTGCCTGTGATTTCACACACTCCACACTGGTGACCCAAGACGTATTATGGAACACGAGGCAAGATCCCCGGAGCCGGCCCGGTCAGGAAGCTACAGCGAGGCGGCAGCCATCCCACAGACAGCCCGGACTGGAACCTCCAGCCACGCGTGTGCGGTTGCAGTCAAGCTACCGGATTTCTGGCAGCACAACCCACGCTCTTGGTTCCACCTCACCGAGGCCCAGTTCGCCCTCCGGGGAGTAACTGCAGATGACACCAGATTCTACCATGTGGTCGCAGCGCTCGACGCCCGCACAGCTCAACAGGTAGCGAGCCTGCTCGATCAGCCACCAGCCAGCAACAGATACGAGGCGCTCATCCAGCGCTACACGCTCTCGGACTGTGACAGAGCGGAGAGGCTTCTGACGCGGACCGAGCTAGGAGATGGTTCGGCCGTAGACCTGATGGAGAAGATGCTGGCGTTAAGGGGCACAGACGACGAGCACTTTCTGTTTGCCCACCTCTTCCTCCGGAACCTTCCGACAGTAGCGAGAGCAGTTCTGGCCAATTCACCGCGGCTGGCCGCGTGAGACTACCGTGCGCTAGCCCAGGAGGCAGACCGGATCATCATCACCACCAAGGCGATCACAGTCAATGCGGCAGCGACGGAGCCCAGCGAGACGACCAGAGGAGGTGAGGAGCCACCGACAGTAGCAGCAGCGGGGGCCAAGGAGTGCCGGAGGGACACGCTCTGTTCCTACCACCGCCACTTCGGAGAGAATGCACGCAGATGTGCGCCACCGTGCCAATTCCAGCACTCGGGAAAACGCCAAGGCCGGGGGTCGGTAGCAGCAGCGACCCTCGGTGAAGAGAACAAGCTGCTCTACCTAACGGACGCACGCTCGGGGAGGCATTTCCTCGTGGACACCGGAGCCCAGAAGAGCTTCATCCGGCCGACCTACGCTGACCGGCTGGCAGGATCTAGCGGCCCCGGGATGTTGGCAGCAAACGGCTCGGATATTAAGACCTTTGGTGAGAGGACTCTGCTCTTATCTCTACACGGCCGTACATATGAGTGGACTTTTGTCATAGCAGCACTGAATTACCATATACTGGGGGCTGATTTTCTGTGTGCACATGGTTTACTGGTTGATGTTGCTAACAAGCGTCTGGTTAATGCACTGTCTTTTGACTCTATCCCCTGTATAGCTCGAGTGACCCGGCCAACAGCACAAGCCAACGTCACAGCTACAGGCGGTAAGTTCCACACACTGCTCACTCAGTTCCCAGCACTCACGGTCCCAACGTTTTCCGCGGCCATCGCTAAACACGGGGTGGAGCACTTTATCACCACCGCCGGGCCGCCCGTTTTTGCAAGACCTCGGCGCTTGGACGCAGCTAAACTGGCCATAGTGCGCGAGGAGTTCGCCAACCTGGAAAGGTTGGGCATCATCAGGCGCTCGAACAGCCCATGGGCATCCCCGCTACACATGGTCCCTAAGGCTGAGGGATCGTGGTGACCGTGTGGTGATTTCCGCAGGTTGAACAACGCCACGGCGCACGACCGCTACCCGATTCCCCACATACAGGATTTTTCCGTTCACCTCGCCGGGGCACGCATTTTTTCCAAAATAGACCTGGTCCGCGGTTACCACCAAGTCCCAGTGCGCGCTGAGGACGTACCCAAAACAGCAGTAATAACTCCGTTCGGTCTATTCGAGTTCCTGCGCATGCCATTCGGGTTAAAAGGAGCGGCACAGACGTTCCAGCGCATGATGGATGCAGTGCTGCGCGATCTCCCATTCGTGTTCGTCTTCCTGGACGATATCCTGGTAGCCAGCGCCTCCGAAGACGAACATGAAACCCACCTCACGACGGTTTTCCAGAGGTTGGAGGAGCACGGGTTAATAATCAACCCAGCGAAATGCCAGTTCGGCGTAACGGAGATTGATTTTTTGGGGCACTGCTTCTCTCCAGAAGGAGCGATCCTGCTGCCCGACAAAGTGCACGCCGTGGCGGATTTTCCCCGGCCTCAAACGGTCAGGGCGCTGCAGGAATTTTTGGGAATGGTGAACTTTTATAACCGTTTCCTTCCTGTTTTATGAAAATATTTAGACAGGTTCGTGAGGAGTCGGCACACAGGAAAGGAATTCACACTGAGACAGACTGCTAGAATAAACTGTATCTTTTATTCCCCACAGTATCTCCTTCACACACAGAGAAATCATTGCATGTCACACATTTCCTTCACACAAGGATTAATGCATTTCATGTTATTCCATTAGCTCTTACCAATGATACAGATGACTGGAGAGCCGGCAGTCTAGAAGAAAGAGCGTTGATTTCTCTTAGCTGGACGTTTTGCGCAAAAAAACTCACAGCAGACTCTGCCGTATTGAGGGAAAACCCCTGTTTTTAAAGGAAAGGCTATGTGCAGGACAGAGTGGCCATCTCTGTTCCGAGTAAGCCTCCCTCCCACATTCTCAGAGTTGCATGGGGAGCGGGGAGGGCCAGTCCCAGCCCCCAGACAACTCCTTGCCCGGCTCCCAAAACATACACGAACACCTGCTCCATTTCACACACACACATATACACATGAGGAATAAAGGCGCTTTTGTTTCATAAGCATAGTTGGAAGGAGTAACAGCTGTAAGGAGTAACAGTTTCTTAGGTCATACTGCCCAGGTCATGGTGTGCCTTAAGATAAATCCACCATGAGAAGACAACTGGATTGTCAAAACATATTAAAAGCAACTGAGAAACAAATCAGGGCACACATTAAAAATACATTTATATTACATTCCACCCTTTGACCTTATTTGTGATCAGTTGGTAAAGATAATTGCTTTCTTCCCCAACTAAGTGCTTTCTTCCCCAACTGAAAAACAAATCAGGGCACACATTAAAAATATTTATATCACATTTTCCACCCTTTGACCTTATTTGTTCTATCAGTTGGTGAAGAACATTGGGTAATTACTGTCTTCTTGGGGAATACTTTCATTCTCATAAGGTATGCCGACATGATTATGGTGAGATAATTCCACCCAATTGACGTCCCAAATGCATGTTACAACATGCCACAATAGCTCACTTCTTGTATTGAAATGTCTATTGTAGTAATTCCATTCATTAGTCGTACCTACAGCATAATCATAACATATCCAGTGACCAGGAGGGTCAGCACTCACCTCTACTTTGCAAGATGTGGTACCATATCCTCCATCTCGAAAGATAACTTTGATTTTCATATTGCCAGAGAATTATATATTCTTTTACTTAAAACCTGTTTTACTCTTCTAATATAGCAGAAAGCACTGAAATTGCATAGTGTTAAGACAGATAGAGCAGCAATTAATATAGCTAGGGGAGGCACCAGTGTTTTGCGAGCAGTGACTGACATGCCTGAGAATATATCCCACCAGTGATGAGCAGAAACTTGCTCTATCTGATGAGCTGCATGCAATACCTTTCCTTGGGCCACCACAGTGGATATCACTGCAGCACGCACATTAGACATATGATCACCAATGAGCTTTTGTATCTCCGTGGATCCATTCAGTGCGCCTCTGAATCGATCCAGGGACACCTGCCATGGAACTTCCAGCACCCGCCATTGCAGGGCGGTCAGGTGAACCTCACTGGAAAAGTTGGTAAGACGATATGTCCGATTATGCCATTGCCACATGTGAACACCATGCAGACACCCAGTGAAAGGTACCCTAGGCAACATTGGATGGGAGTTTAAGGTGGCTACACATAGAGTATGGGGCCCTATTTGCCACATCATGTCACGAGGTTTTTCTATTCTCCATTCACATAGTGCCTCTGTCATGGTTAAGCATGGTTCAGTATATATTTCTCGACTTAGGCATGCATATCCTTGGTCAGTCAAATCACATTCTGATAAATCATATGCATTATTTTGCCCTGGATCAAACCATCCCCCTTTTAACTGAATAAACCAAAATGCCGTGGCAGTAATTACTGGTAACACATGATATTTGCACACGTCAACAGCTCTTGTGACATTTAATTGAGTCCATTGCCCGCTACACATCGTGCTATTGCAGATGTTTTTTTCAGGACGCAGAATTAACCACCATTCTTCAGTAATGTTCCACACTTCTCGCCATTGTCGAGCGTGATTGGTAGTGACAATGCGAGTGAAACATTCCAACTGCGTGCGGATATCCAAAACTTGAATGTTGCACACAGTCCAATTGAAAGCGCGAGTGATGTTCGTCATCAATTCACTCGTAGCATTCCACATGGTCAAATCCCAATTCAGACGTTTTTGAAACAGATTGGCGGCCTCCATTTGAGGCCCCACCACCGTAGGCATCCAAAATCCAACTTGTTGAATGCCTAAAGACGTTTGATGTCCAGTATCTGCCAACATTGATCTGGTTACCTCGTTGTTAATGGTGTTGGAGATTCCCAAAACTGTGCCAAATCCTCCCAGCAATGTGTCATACCATGCTCTCTTCTTCTTGGTTGAACATTTGGGAATGGGTGGTATCCTTACCATCCAATTGACGGTGATATGGCTGGTTTGTGTGGCCACCGTTGTACAGGTCGACAGTATGGGTGCCAGGTTCGTTGGGGATATATGCTTCGGGTTTTTGTCGACCACTACAATAGGGTACACAAAGGGGATTTGTCGACCGTTTATGACTGTTCCATTCATCAAATACACTTCCTTATCTCCTGTTATATTGATGGATAGCTTTGTACCATTTAAAGTAGTATCACATTTCAGTGAATCATTAGTCGCTTTGGCCACGCATATGGTTACATTGGCAGTTAAGTTCACCATGCACCCCTTCTCCACCGCAGGCACATTATATTGATTTTTGACACATTTGGGGCATATGTAGATAGGACAGTGGCTGGTTAAGTTCAGTATCTTGCACTTTTGGTTTGATAAACAATAGAAACCGTCTTGACTCCGATTGGCACCGATTCGACTTTCCCTCCACTCCAACGAAACAGATTGGTCCACCTCAAACATTTCTTGGCCTGGTGTGGCGTGGATCTGGATCCAGCAACCGGCGATACTCATCCACAGGATCACAACGAGGGCAGGGCGGCACATGTCCCAGCAGACGACATAGCCATGTCCTCGGTGCTTGTGGGGGTGTTGAAGAAGACCCATGACGTAGCGGGTGTCCAATCACCAGTCTCCACCCGAACATTCCTGCAAAGCAAGCACATACTTAAGAGAAGAGAAAGCACAGAATTAGTTCTCCCTTAGATAACATTTTGATACTGGTACATTTATCCAGGTTTCCTCTCCTGGATACAAAATGGTCACCACCTGATCCGTCCCTTGAGCTATGATCTCAGCCGGGCGGGGAGGACCGTTTTCTTGCCTCACCCATACTTTGGCCCCAGATTTATCTGTGGAACCAAAGCCTTTTTCGCCCCTTTGCGTCATCACAGCCGGCTTAGCAATTTCTTCAGGGTTAGTCATTAGACATGGTTTAATGACCAATTGGGCCACTTTATCCCCCTTATTCAGGGTTATGGGCTCTGATCCCAGTACGTAGCACACCACTCCCAATTCCCCTTGATAATCATTGTCAATCACACCTGCCAGAGTCGTTAAACCTTTTAGGGATAATCCAGACTTTGGCAATATGTGACCATACATTCCATTCGGACATTGCAACCTTAGCCCTGTTTTTACCACAGTAGGTGTTCCTGGTACCAAGGTAAGGGTTTCCATAGTTCTTAGATCTAATCCAGCCGAGCCTTTCGTCGCTCGCACTGGTAGTGTTGCTTCTGGGTTAATCTTCCACATTTTAATAGTTTGTCCTTCAGAATGTTCAAGATTGACAGTGATCATTCGGTTCAGTGGTGTTGTACCAGGTGCAATGGGTCTATTGTTTAGCTGTTTCAGCGCTTGTGGTAAGCGTTTTTTCCACCCTTCCAAGCTATTGTTTATCCCTCCTTTCCTCAAGGTGGCTTTCAACAACCCATTCATTCTTTCAATTAAACCCGCAGCTTGGGGATGATATGGAAAGTGATAGATCCATTCCACATGATTGTGTTTGGCCCAATCTTTCACCAGGTTTCCGGTGAAATGGGTCCCGTTGTCAGTTTGAATCTGTACAGGTAGCCCATAGAACCTTTCAATTAGTTCCACACAGGCCAGCGTGGCCTTCTGATTAGCCACTTTGGCTGGGTGTGCCACTACCACACCCGAAAATGTATCCACAGCCGTGCATACATATTTACATCGTTGTGACTCTGGAAGAGGACCAATAAAATCCATTTGCCAGATTTGTCCTGGACTCTTTCCCCTTTGTATATGTCCAGTGAGATGTTGTGGGACACCTCTTCTGTGATGCTGACAGGCCTCACACTGTTCAATGGCTGTCTTTACATCATCAGTTTTTAAATCAATGCCTCTATCCCTGGCCCATTGGGTGGTAGCTTGAATTCCCCAATGTCCACTCTTTTCATGGGCCCACCGGGCCAAATCCACAGTGGATTGCCTTTCCACTGACATTGCTCTGACCACTCCATCAATATAACGGTTGTGGAGAGCTTCTGCTTTGTTCCAAATCCATTAAAAACTGGGTCAAACTGTCCTCTTTGTTTAAATTTAGAGCATTTGAGTCACTGTTGAATCCTATTGTTTTTTATATTTCCTTTATGCAACCCAGCATCTCCCAAGCCTTGTGAGGCAGGCAGCCCCGCCTCTTGCATTCTTCACTTCAGCTGAGCAAAAAATTCACCTTCTGTTTTTTTTTTCCCTAGAGGCCAAATCCGCCTCTCCCCCGCCCCTGAGGCAAAAGGAGAGAGAGAGAGAGAGAGAGAGAGAGAGAGAGAGAGAACTATCCCTCGCCCGCCCCCTTTGGGAGAGAGAGAGAGAGAGAGAGAGAGAGAGAGAGAGAGAGAGAGAGAGAGAGAGAGAGAGAAAGAGCACTATCCCTCATCCACCCCCTTTGGGAGAGCGAGGAACAGAGAGAGAGAGAGAGCGCTGCTCGCCCCTCCCCTTTTTCACCGCCCTCACATGCACTTCCTCCCCCTCTTCTTGGGACTCTGAATCAGCCGAATCCTCTGCTGGAGGAGCGCTAGGCAAAACCATCCATCCATCCATCCATCCATCTTCTACCGCTTTTCCGGAGGTCCGGGTCGCGGAGGCAGCAGTTCAAGCAGAGAAGCCCAGACTTCCCTCTCCCCAGCCACCTGCTCCAGCTCTTCAGAGGGGATACCAAGGCGTTCCCAGACCAGCTGGGAGACATAGTCTCTCCACCGAGTCCTGGGTCTGCCCCGGGGTCTCCTCCCAGTGGGACGTGCCTGAAACACCTCAAGTGGGAGGCGTCCAGGAGGCATCCTAATCAGATGCCCATACCACCTCAACTGACTCCTTTCAATGTGGAGGAGCAGCGGTTCTACTCTGAGCCTCTCCCGGATGACTGAGCTCCTCACCCTATCTCTGAGGGTGAGTCCAGCAATCCTACGGAGAAAGCTCATTTCAGCCGCTTGTATCCGCGATCTCGTTCTTTCGGTCATTACCCAAAGCTCGTGACCATAGGTGAGAGTAGGAACGTAGATTGACTGGTAAATCGACAGCTTTGCCTTAGAACTAAGCTCCCTCTTCACCACAACAGACCGGTACAACGTCCGCATCACTGCAGATGCTGCTCCAATCCGTCTGTCGATCTCTCGCTCCATTTTCCCCTCACTCGTGAACAAGACCCCAAGATACTTAAACTCCTCCACTTGGGGCAGGAGCCTGTCCCCAACCCGGAGAGGACAATCCACCTTTTTCCGGCTGAGGACCATGGACTCGGACTTGGAGGTGCTGATTCTCATCCCAGCCGCTTCACACTCAGCGGCAAACCGTCCCAGCAAGAGCTGTAGGTCATTGCTGGATGAAGCCAACAGGACAACATCATCTGCAAACAACAGAGATGAGATCCTGTGGTCACCAAGCATGACACCCTCCATTCCCTGGCTGCGCCTAGAAATCCTGTCCATAAAAATTATGAACAGGACCGGTGACAAAGGGCAGCCCTGGCGGAGTCCAACTCTCACTGGGAATGACTCCGACCGAGTGTTGGCAATGCGAACTAAACTCTCACAACGGTCGTACAGAGACCGAATAGCTCGTAACAACAAGCCCGATACCCCATACTCCCGAAGCACCCCCCACAAAAATCCACGAGGGACGCGGTCAAATGCCTTCTCCAAGTCCACAAAACACATGTAAACTGGTTGGGCAAACTCCCACGAACCCTCAAGAATTCTCGAGAGGGTAAAGAGCTGGTCCGATGTGCCACGGCCAGGACGAAAACCACATTGCTCCTCCTGAATCCGAGGTTCGACCAACGGCCGGACTCTCCTCTCCAGTACCTTGGCATAGACCTTCCCAGGGAGGCTGAGGAGTGTGATCCCTCTAAAGTTGGAGCACACCCTCCGGTCCCCTTTTTTGAAGAGAGGAACCACCACCCCGGTTTGCCATGCCAAAGGCACTGCCCCCGACCTCCACGCAATGTTGCAGAGGCGTGTCAACCATGACAACCCAACAACATCCAGGGCCTTGAGGTACTCGGGGCGAATCTCGTCCACCCCCGGGGCCCGGCCACCAAGGAGATTTTTAACCACCTTGGCGACCTCAGCCCCTGTGATAGGCGAGTCATCCCCCTCGTCCCCAAACCCTGCTTCCTCTGTGGAAGGCGTATCAGTGGGATTGAGGAGATCCTCGAAGTATTCCTTCCACCGCCCGACGATATCCCCAGTTGAAGTCAACAGTGTCCCATCCGCACCATACACAGTGTGGACGGGGAGCTGCTTTCCCCTCCTGAGCCGCCGAACAGTTTGCCAGAATCTCTTTGAAGCCGACCGAAAGTCTTGTTCCATGGCCTCACCGAACTCCTCCCATACCCGGGTTTTTGCTTCAGCAACCACCCGAGCTGCACTCCGCTTGGCCTGCCGGTACACCTCAGCTGCTTCGGGAGTCCCACAAGCCAACCAAGCTTAATAGGACTCCTTCTTCAGCTTAATGGCCCCCCTCACCACTGGTGTCCACCACTTGGTTCGGGGGTTGCCACCACGAGATGCACCGACCACCTTGCGGCCGCAGCTCTGGGCTGCCGCTTCAACAACAGAGGTGGAGAACATGGCCCATTCAGACTCCATGTCTCCAGACTCCCTCGGAATGTGGTTGAAGTTCTTCCGGAGGTGGGAGTTGAAGACCTCCCGGACAGGGGCCTCAGCCAGACGCTCCCAGCACACCCTCACTATACGTTTGGGTCTACCAGGTCTGAATGGCTTCCTCCCCTGCCATCGGATCCAACTCACCACCAGGTGGTGATCAGTTGACAGCTCTGCACCTCTCTTTACTCGGGTGTCCAAGACATACGGTCGCAGGTCTGATGATACGATAACAAAATCGATCATCGACCTGCGGCCTAGGGTGTCCTGGTGCCAGGTGCACATATGGACACCCTTATGCTTGAACATGGTGTTCGTTATAGACAGACTGTGGTTAGCACAGAAGTCCAATAACTGAACACCACTCGGGTTCAGATCGGGCAGGCCGTTCCTCCCAATCACCCCCCTCCAGGTTTCACTGTCGTTGCCCACATGCGCATTGAAGTCCCCCAGTAGGACAATGGAGTCTCCAGGAGGAGCACCCTCCAGCACCCCAGTCACAGACTCCAAAAAGGGTGGGTACTCTGAAACATCATTTGGTGCATAGGCACAAATGATGGTCAGGACCCGTTTCCCAACCCGAAGGCGCAGGGAAGCAACCCTTTCGTCCACCGGGGAAAACTCCAATATAGAGGCAGCAAGGTGGGGCGATACAAGAATACCTACCCCTGCTCGTCGCCTCTCGCCCGGGGCAACTCCAGAAAAGGCCAAGCTCCAGCCCCTCTCCAGGAGACTGGTTCCAGAACCGGAGCTGTGTGTTGAGGTGAGGCCGACTATATCTAGCCGGTATCGCTCAATCTCGTACACCAGCTCAGGCTCCTTCCCCACCAGAGAGGTGACATTCCACGTACCAAAAGCCAGTTTAGAAAGCTTGGGATCAGTCCGCCAAGGTCTCCGCCTTTGACTGCCACCTAATCCACATAGCACCGGACTTCCATGATCCCTCCTGCAGGTGGTGAACCTACTGGAGGGCGGACCCATGTAACTCCTTCGGGCTGAGCCCGGCCGGGTCCCATGGGTGGAAACCCGGCCACCAGACGCTAGCCTTCGAGCCCCTCCCCCAGGCCTGGCTCCAGGGTGGGGCCCCGGTAACCCCATACCGGGCGGGGTACACTGAATCCTTGATATACAATTTATCATGAGAGTCTGTTGGATCGTTCTTCGTCTGGCCCTTCACCCAGGACCAGTTTGTCTTGGGAGACCCTATCAGAGGCAAATTGCCCCGGACAACATAGCTCCTGGGATCACTGGGGCACGCAAACCCCCCCCACCACGATAAGGTGACGATCCATGAGGGGGTAGGCAAAACCGTCGCTCCTAATACATGATCCTTGAGAGCTGACAACAGCGATGACAATTCATCAATCCGTCCAGCCCTCACCTTTAACCCTTTCTTAGCACACATGTCCCTTAGGACACTGGTGGGTTGACCATCAATGCTATTAGCAGGCACCCCAGCTGCAATCAGCGCGTTCCATAAATCTTTCCTAGAGGGCCCACTGGATCCCTTGGAATCCAGGGGCGGATCCCTCCTGGGAGGTCGTGGGGGCGCCTGGGGCTTAGCCGCCTGGGTTCCCCAGTCACCCAAATTTCTTAGCTCCGCCATTAGTGACTTAGTTTCTGACATAGACCGTTGAGTGTCACCCAAAAACATGGATAGCACCAATGCTTTATATTGGGGCGGAGCCGTTCTTATAACCGTATCCCTAAGAGTCTTAGGAATAGGCATGTCAGTGTACGCATCAGCGGCACCGATGTAGAGCGCATCTCTCATACATAACTGAGTCAGCCGCTGTATTCCCTCTTTTAGAGTGTTCCATTGTTTATCCAACACAGGCCAATCAGTAGGTTGGCGGTAAACATGGCTTACTGCCTCAGCATATAATTCAAATAGGCTCTTCCCCTCTGGGTTGTTAATATCTGGGGCCTGTGCCCGATATGCTGAATTTACCCTAGACATTTTGGATAATCCTGAGAACCGCATTGCATCCTGTGGATCCACCATAGTCCGTGCTGCCCCCTCCTCTAGTAACCTGGCGACCCACAGGTCCAATGGTTCACCGTCCCGTTGACGATGCCGGGTTGTCAAATTAGCCACTTCCTCGGCAGTGTAATCTTCAAGGATAGTCACTGCCAAGGGGGCCGGTTGGACCTGAGGCACCATGGCATATAGCCTCTGTCCATGCTCATCATATACCGCCTGTCCGGCATCATCCACCACCGCCTCTCGGACGGGTGGAACAAACTGCTGCTCCTCCCGCCGTCTCCGGACAGGGGCAGCCTGATAATTCCCTGGTAGTTTGGGGTACAACGGAGAGATCGGTGGAGGAGTTTCTTCCTCTTCACCCCATTCATCCCAGTTGTCGGGGTCCCAATCCTCATCTCCGTCCACCATCCCAGCTACATACGACCACACTTTAACAGCGGAGGTAGCATGGGGTCTCTTTTTCTTTCTCTCCCTGTTTAACTGTGCAACCCGCGCTACACCCTGCTCTGCCATCACTGTCAACCGAGATGAACGGAGTTTCTCCTTTTCCAATTTTTGTTGCAATTTTAGGATTTGCTCTGTCAAATCCTCCTCTTTTTTCTGCCATCCTTCTAATTGCTGAACTAAATCAGCTATTTGTTTTTCCTGCTCCTGTTCTTTATCAAAACATCGGCGCAATGCTGCAGCGCAACACCACATCCGCCGCTGAATTCCACTCAGCGGTGCCTTCGGGGCAACTTCAATTCCCCGAAGACACCTAAACACCACCGAAGGCGACCCGTCCCCTACCAGATCTGCCCATGGCTCTGATCTTCCACCACCATCCGCTAAACACACACCAACCTGTTCCCATGAGCCATCCCAGCCTGGGATAACAGCACAATCACCAGCACAATAGCTGGGAGAGCCCCCAGCTGCACTCTGTTTAATTCTTTTCTTAAACATGACTTTCCTATGCACAGCTCCTCTTTACCTTTTTTTAAAAAATTTCGAATCCTGTTCGTGACGCCAAAATGTTTTATGAAAATATTTAGACAGGTTCGTGAGGAGTCGGCACACAGGAAAGGAATTCACACTGAGACAGACTGCTAGAATAAACTGTATCTTTTATTCCCCACAGTATCTCCTTCACACACAGAGAAATCATTGCATGTCACACATTTCCTTCACACAAGGATTAATGCATTTCATGTTATTCCATTAGCTCTTACCAATGATACAGATGACTGGAGAGCCGGCAGTCTAGAAGAAAGAGCGTTGATTTCTCTTAGCTGGACGTTTTGCGCAAAAAAACTCACAGCAGACTCTGCCGTATTGAGGGAAAACCCCTGTTTTTAAAGGAAAGGCTATGTGCAGGACAGAGTGGCCATCTCTGTTCCGAGTAAGCCTCCCTCCCACATTCTCAGAGTTGCATGGGGAGCGGGGAGGGCCAGTCCCAGCCCCCAGACAACTCCTTGCCCGGCTCCCAAAACATACACGAACACCTGCTCCATTTCACACACACACATATACACATGAGGAATAAAGGCGCCTTTGTTTCATAAGCATAGTTGGAAGGAGTAACAGCTGTAAGGAGTAACAGTTTCTTAGGTCATACTGCCCAGGTCATGGTGTGCCTTAAGATAAATCCACCATGAGAAGAGAACTGGATTGTCAAAACATATTAAAAGCAACTGAGAAACAAATCAGGGCACACATTAAAAATACATTTATATTACACTTCCCCGCGCGGCGCAGCTCATGCAACCATTGTACGCCGCGCTCAAGAAACAGAAACCCGTGGATAGGGTCGAATGGACCCCGGAGCGAGAGCGGGCGTTCTCGGAAGTTAAAGCAGTTCTGGCAAACGCCGCACTGCTGGCACATCCAGACCCGACGGCCCACATAGCGCTCACCACCGACGCTTCAGACGTGGCCATAGGGGCTGTTGTGGAGCAGCGCGTCGCCGGGGCTTGGCAGCCGCTCGCCTTTTTCAGCAGAACTTTGCGCGACAGCGAACGTAAATACAGCGTGTTCGACAGAGAGTTGCTGGCTCTCCACCTGGCCATTCGCCACTTCCAGTTCTGGCTGGAAGGGCGCAGCTTCACCGTGTTCGTAGACCACAAGCCGCTAACATTTGTGATGGCCAAGGTTTCAGAATCGTGGTCGGGCCAGCAGCAGAGACAGCTGGCCGCGATCTCAGAGTTTACTACCGATATTCAGCATGTGTCGAGTAAACTGAATGTAGTGGCGGACTGCCTCTCGCGCACCGTGGTGGCCCCAGTCTGCGTGGGCATAGATTACGCAGCCATGGCCGCAGAGAAGATTAGTGATGCAGACGTGCGCACGCTCCAGTCTGGACCAACAGGGTTAAGGCTGGAGAGCACGGTGCTGCAAGACGGCATGCCCCCCCAATCTGCGATGTCTCCACGGGTCGCCCGCGTCCGGTGGTCCCGGCCGCGTGGCGCCGCTGCGTGTTTGAGTCGGTTCACACTCTGGCACACCCAGGAGTGCGCGTGTCCGTCAAAATGGTGGGAGAGAAGTTTGTGTGGCCGAGCCTATGCAAACAAGTTAAAGAGTGGGCTGCAGCCTGCGTGGCGTGCCAACGATGAACGTGCCAAGGTACACAGACACACGAAGGCTCCCTTGGAGCCGTTTCGTATTCCGGCTAAGAGGTTCGACCATGTTCATGTGGACCTCGTGGGCCCCCTCCCGCCATCACAGGGGTGCACGCACCTCCTGACAATGGTGGACCGCACTACGCGCTGGCCAGAAGCGGTTCCACTGGCGGCAACCACGTTCGCAGACGTGGCGCGCGCTTTTTTAACAGCATGGGTGGCACGTTTTGGAGTCCCATCGGACATTACGTCCGACAGGGGCCCTCAATTTGTTTCCGAATTCTGGTCCGCGATGGCCCACAGCCTGGGTGTTACAATTCACTGCACAACCGCGTACAACCCACAGGCCAATGGGTTATGCGAGCATTTTCATAGATCACTGAAAGCAGCACTCAGGGCTTCATTGACGGATGCAAATTGGGTAGACAAGTTACCTTGGGTTTTATTAGGGTTGCGCTCCACGCTGAAAGAGGATCTGGAAGCTTCCCCGGCAGAGCTCGTTTTTGTGCAGCCACTACGGCTGCCCGGGGAATTTCTGCCAGATAATCCCGCGCCCGGCAGCTCCCCTTCTCAGCTTTTGCAGCGTAGTGCAAACACAGGCACGCTGCCGGGACCTTCCCACCACAGTTTTCCGCGTGTTTTTGTGCCTAAAACTTTGAAGAATGCAGAGTTCATGTTTGTCAGACACGACGCCACCGCCCTCCATTGTGCCCACCCTATGATGGACCATTCAGAGTGCTGGAAACAGGGGATAAGCATTTTTTGCTAGATTTGGGGGGTAGGAGGGAAAAAATTGGCATAGACAGACTCAAACCCGCTTTCGTTGTGGCGGACGAGCAAGTGCTGTTGGCTAGGGCCCTTCGGCGTGGAAGACCCCCACGGAGAGCTCCCCAGGGAAACGATTCATCAGAGCAGCCACACGGGCAGAGTGAACCCCCCCCCCCCCCTCTCCACGGCTCACCCGCAGTCAGACACACTTCCAGCAGCCTCCCACCGGCACAGCAGCGCCACGGAGGTGGTAAAACCCAGTTGCAGCAGATATGGGAGGAGGCTGAAGCCGAAACAGTGTGTGGACTGATGTGCTATTGTTCTATCTAAGTTGCTGGGAGGGGGGGGGCAGTGTGGGCCTCAGGTTATTTCACACCTTAGACAGAGACAATGAATACACATGGGAGAACAGTGGGAGTGGGGGTTGAATGAAGTGTGGTGTAGATGTCCTGCTGTTATTAGGAAGTGCCTTGAATCTTGTGAAGTGTAACTTGATGTAGAGAGAAGGATGTTTAATGTGACTAGTCAGTCTGTTCTGTGCTCGTGAGATGTGAGTGTGCAATAAATCATTTGAAATGAATCTGCCTGTGATTTCACACACTCCACACTTTCACTGAAAAACTTATATGTAGACCAGTGCATTTTTATTGAGGTCATGGCTGCCATTTCCACTGGTCCTTTACCTGACAGACTCCCACAGCATCAATGAATGTGGAAATTAGCTTGTTTTTTTTTTCAGGCAGTCATCTTTATATGTTTCTTTGGAATGTCCCAACCAAAAGTTCCAGCATTATTTCTTTGCCTCGTGCTGATTTGTAATTCATCACTAAATATCACTTTCATCCAATCATCCACAATCCATGGCTGCTGCTTCTCCTGTAATTTAATTCTGCAAAGACCTCGCATGAGCTCACTAGAGTGTATAGACTCATTTACGTATTTTGCCTCCTAGGTAGGAGAAGTAAGGTATCTGCTGCTGAGAAGGAAGAGTTCATAAAGCAGGCAGAGTGCCTGAACCTAACACCACCTGTTTTCTTGGATCCAGAAAAAGGTATGAACTTTTGAAAATGTGAATTTGTGGTGGACCACCAGGAGGTTCCACTCTCACTCAGTGACTTGGGGAGTAGGGGGAGGGGGCATGAGATATAAATGTATGCACCTTGGCACCAGGGAGAGAGTCTTGTTGTTGGAGTTGAATAAAGTTCTGAACTGGCAGCTCTCGTGTCTCGTCACATCATTCCTCCACACTGGTGACCTACAATGTGAAAATGCTCAAGCTGGAAGACGAAGTGAGCTCCTCTTCGGGAACACCCACGCTAGGGTTTCCCCCCCCCGAGACCCCAGCTTCATTCGCCATGGCGATCAAGCTCTCGGATTTCTGGCTTCATGACCCGGCTGCCTGGTTCATCCACGTGGAAGCTCAGTTTGCTCTCCATGGAATTTCTGCAGATGAAACGAGATACCATTACGTGGTGGTTTCGCTAGACCCGCCCTCCACTCAGCGCGTCATGAGCCTGCTCCGAGACCCCCCACCCCGGGGGAAATATGACACTCTCAAACAGCTGCTGTTATGGCGTTACACCCTCTTCGATGGGAAGAGAGCGGAGAAGCTCCTTTCCCACTATGAGTTAGAAGATGGCTCGGCTGTGGAGTTAATGGAAAGTATGCTGGTTTTGCTAGGCACAGATGACGGATCTTTTCTCTTCGCCCATCTCCTCCTGAGGAAACTGCTGGTTTCGGCGTGGACAATTTTAGCCAACTCACCGCTGCTGGCTGCCAGGGACTACCACATGCTGGAGGAAGAAAGCAGACCGCATTATCCTGGCGAATAGGAGTTTCGGTGTCCAGGCGGTGACACCAGGATCTTCGGTAGAGTCCACTGAGGTTGCGGAGCCAAAGGTTGTAGCCGGGACAGCCACTCAGAGAAGCCGGAACAGGACGGTGTGTTTCTACCATCAGCGGTTTGGCGCCAATGTGCAGCATTGTCTCCTGCTGTGCTGTTTCAAGATGCTGGGAAATGGGCCAGCCAGTGGTCAGTAGTAGCTGTGACCACTGGCAACAGGGAGAAGCTGCTTTTCCTTGAGGACACACATTCCGGGAGACGGTTTTTGGTCGACTCTGGTTCCCAGAAGAGTCTTATTTTGCCGGTCGGCGTTGATAGGCTGGCTGAAGGCTACGGCCCATCATTAACTGCCGCTAATGGCTCCCCTATCAAGACTTTTGGAGAAAGGTCAGTGACTGTGTGTTTTCATGGACACAACTACAAGTGGGACTTTGTGGTAGCTGCCTGCTCGATTCCTGTCTTAGGTGCTGATTTTCTGTGTGCTTATGGTCTCCTTGTAGATATTGCTAATAGATGTTTGGTGGATGCTATGTGTTTTTCTTCACTGCCTTGCATGACTTGGGGAGCTGGGCCACTAACACATGCTAATTTTTTAGCCTCAGGGGATATTTATCAACGTGTGCTGTCTGATTTTCCCGCACTCACCGTGCCTACCTTTTTGAGCATTTTATCACTACAAAGGGCCCGCTGGTTTTGTGCGCCTGCGCCGCCTGGACGCACCTAAGCTAGCCAACATGCAGGAAGAGTTTGCCAACTTGGAACATTTGGGGATTGTTAGGCGCTTCAATAGCCCTTGGGCATCCCCGCTGCACATGGTGCCCAAGTCCAATGGTTCGTGGCGGCTGTGCGGTGATTTCCGTCGCTTGAACATCACTGAGCACGACCGTTAACCCATCCCACACATTCAAGATTTTTTGGTGCACCTGGCCGGAATGTGCATTTTTTTCTAAGGTGGACCTGGTCCGTGGCTACCACCAGGTCCCGGTTCGTGCTGAAGACGTCCCAAAGACGGCAGTGATAACGCC
The DNA here is from genome assembly GCA_020510985.1 of Pholidichthys leucotaenia. Lineage (NCBI taxonomy): Eukaryota > Metazoa > Chordata > Actinopteri > Cichliformes > Pholidichthyidae > Pholidichthys > Pholidichthys leucotaenia. Next base: position 153,838,847 of record CM035848.1, read on the forward strand.
TTTTGGCCTTTTCGAGTTTCTTTGCATGCCGTTTGGGCTGAAGGGCGCAGCTCAGACTTTTTAGAGGATGATGGACATGGTGCTCTGCAACTTGCCATTCGTGTTCGTGTACCTAGATGACATTCTGGTGGTTAGTGCGTCTGAGGAAGAGCACCTCTCCTATCTGAAACAAGTCTTTCGTCAGCTGAAAGCACATGGACTGATAGTTAATCCAGCAAAGTGTCAGTTTAGGTTGCCAGTGATTGATTTCTTAGGCCACCGCATCTCATCTGAGGGCGCAATCCTGCTGATAAAGTGCGAGCAGTGTCAGATTTTCAACGTTCGCAGACCGTGCGGGCACTGCAGGAAATTTTTGGGAATGGTCAATTTTTACAACCGTTTCCTTCCCTGGGCAGCCCAGCTGAAACCTGCGGATAGCATTGACTGAACCCCCAGTTGAGTCCAGGCTTTTACAGGCGCCAAAGCTGTGCTCACCAATGTGGCTTTGCTGGCCCACCCACCCCCATTGGCACGGATCGTGCTTACTACAGAGGCATCTGACATCACGGTAGGAGCAGTAGTGGAACAGTACATCTCCGGTCTGTGGAAACCTCTCGTCTTTTTCAGCCGTACTCTGCGCAATAACAAGCGTAAGTATAACACCTTCAACAGAGAGTTGTTGGCCCTCTACCTGGCCATACGTCACTTCCAGTTTTGGCTCGAGGGTTACGCATTTACCGCATTTGTCGACCACAAGCCTCTAACCTACGTGATGTCCAAAATCTCGGAACCATGGTCGGCGTGGCAGCAACGTCACCTAGCCGCAATGTCGGAGTTCACAACCGACATTCAGCATGTGGCCAGTAAGCTCAATGTTGTGGCCGTCTGTTTGTCATGCGCGTGCTGGTCTCTCCAGTCTACTTGGGTATTGATTTTTCCGCCATGGCTGCCGACCAACTGAGGCACACAGACATATGTGCGCTCCATTCCACAGGTACGGGCCTTAACCTGGAGAGCAGGGTGGTATGAGAGCAGGGTGGTACAAGAGGGTTGCCCCACACCCCGCTTTGCGACGTCTCCACCAGCTGTCTCCACCGGCTGTTGTTCTGGGCTCTTGGCACCACCGCATTTTTGAGTCCGTGCACTCTCTCTCACACCCTGACGTACAGGCTTCGGTTAAACTGGTGGGGTCTAAATTTGTCTGGCCCCGCTTAAGCAAGGATGTAAAGGAGTGGGCTGCTGAGTACATTGCGTGCCAACGGGCTAAGATTCAGAGTCACACCAAGGCCCCCTCAAACCTTTCCGGATTCCAAGCAGGAGGTTCGGCCATGTCCACGTGGACTTTTGACGATAGTGGACCACACCATGCATTGGCCAGAGGCAGTTCCACTGGCTTCCACCACATCTGCCAACATTGCCCACGCATTTTTGTCATCCTGGGTTTCGGTTCCCTGTCCCTGTCGGACATCACCTCCGACAGGGGTCCCCAGTTCATTTCGGAACTCTGGTCCGCTATGGTCGAGAGCCTGGGGATCAAAGTCCACCGTACCACCGCACACAACCCGCAGGCTAATGGTTTGTGCGAGTGGTTCCACAGGTTGCTCAAAGCCACGTTCAGAGCCTCGTTGACCGATGAGAATTGGGTCGACCACCTGCCTTTGGTTCTACTGGGATTGTGCTCCGTGCCCAAGGAGGATTTGGCAGTTTCCCCAGCTGACCTTATTTTTGGTCAACTGTTGGGAATCCTGGGGGAATTTTTGCCGGAAGGTCCCACGCCCCATACCGACTCACCGCACGCCTTTTTCCTAAAGCAGAGGCAAGTAACGTTCTGGGGCTGGTACACCATTGTTTTCCCCATGCTTTTGTTGTGAAGTGGTTGGAGAAAGCCGAGTTTGTTTTCGTCTGACGCAATGTCCACAGAACCCCATTGCGTCCGCCTTACGACGGCTCTTTCAGAGTTTTGGAAATGGGGGCGAAACATTTTCTGTTGGATTTTGGGGGATGCAGGGAAGCCATCGGTATAGACAGACTTAAGCCCGCTTATGTGTTGGCAGATGAGCAGGTAGTGCTGGCCCAGGCACCCCAGCGGGGACGCCCACCTGCGATGGGTTCACAGGTTGGTTTTCCCCCTTCAGAGAAGTGTTCGCCAGAGGCCGAGTCTTTTCCCTCCTCACCTTTTCCCACTTTAGAGGACTGTTCACCGGAGACCGAGTCTTTTCCCTCCTCACCTCGACCGGAAGGTGTCTCGGTTGGCATGGCTGCTCCACATTACAGCCGTTACGGGCGATTACTCAAGCCCAAGGCACTGGACTGTTAAGTCCCTTTCTGGGTGTTTGGGGGGTGGTGCTGTGTGGTGGACCACCAGGGGGTTCCACTCTCACCCAGTGACTTGGGGAGTAGGGGGAGGGGGGCAGGAGATATCAATATTTGCACCTTGGCGCCAAGGAGAGAGTCTTGTTGTTGGAGTTGAATAAAGTTCTGAACTGGCAGCTCTCGTCTCATCATTCCTCCACAAATTAATAAAATGAACAGTATGCTCCCCAGAGATGTGGATATATTCACCTTTGACCTTTTCCCATGATATAAGCACATGCCAATTTAAAAACTATGACACACTGTATGAGGTTGGACATTCATTAAAAGCATTTCCCCAAAATATATATATACACACACACTGAAAAAAAAAATCTGTTCAATTTACATGAAAAAAATACGTACATCGGTTGCACATACTAAAGTTATGTTTACCAAAAAAAAATGTATTCGTGTTAAGTATACGCAATTCTTATTTGTTCAAAGAACACAACTTTCTTCTAAAAATGTAAAGTTTTTCTTTTATGCCATGCACTGAAAAAAAAAAATTAAATTTTTATAAGAAAGTTGTGTTCTTTGAACAAATAAGAATTGCGTATACTCAACACAAATACATTTTGTTGGTAAACATAACTTTATTATGTGCAACCGATGTACATATTTTTTTCATGTAAATTGAACAGATTTTGTTTCTCACTGCATGACATAAAAGAAAAACTTAAAATCTGTATAAGAAAGTTGTGTTCTTTGAACAAATAAGAATTGCATATATTTTTGGTAAACATAACTTTAGTATGTGCAACCGATGTACATATTTTTTTCATGTAAATTGAACAGATTTTTTTTTCCAGTGTATGGCAACAGCTCACTGATGGAGTCTGTTTTTTAGAACTTGGGCTTTCTTAGAGAGAGTGTCACTGTCGAACTCCATCACAACTTTCTGGAGCACTTCAAAAGTACACTTCAGTTCAGTGGGTTAGTTTAGGTTCAAGGCATACATTAAGCCAAACAACATTGCAGCACCAAATGCAACGTTGTCCAGATCACGCAGTACAATCTGGCCTTCAAGGACAATCCCCATGTCCTCTGGTTTACTGGTGGCATCTCCTGGTTTGACAACGTATATTCCTACCGTGGTGTCCTCAATGGATCCTTGGAAGGCTTCATCTCCAGCCTGCAAAGTAGTGTACAGTTAATAAAAAGCAACAAATTAAATCAAGTAAAACACAATTATACAACACGTAGATCCAACCGAGCAATCTGATTGGTTCTCAACATTCTTAGAATGTTACAGGAGCAAGACAGCACGGCTAGCCATGCTCAAATGAAAAACCCTCATCACTGAAAATATTACTCCGCCTATCTTATTGCCGCTATCTAACATTAAACAGGAGCGACACACCCCCAGCTGAAAAGAAACATCTGCTGGTGAGTTTATTAAAAGGCAGATTTTTGTTCTAGCGCTGACACTGGAAAACCGTTGCCTATATTTAAATAAAACCGTAAATACAAGTGTGTTGCAGATAAAGATCAGCTGAGTGGTTGTCACGGCACCTGTTAGCTTAAAAATGACTGAGATGCCAGAAGAAGTATAACTATCAGTCCATGAAAAAAAATTATTTTTTCAGTTATTCTAGTTACAACACAATTGAGCTGCAAAGCAGTTTTGTGTTGCTATGTGTGGTATTCAGTTTTGGGAAATCACCATGTCTAGAAAACATGAGCCCAAGTTGGCTGCTGACAGGGACTAGTTTACGTCAGATCTCATATTTCCACTGAAACAGAGAATACTAGCAAAAAACTTTTATATTTTGAGAGTGAAATGTCCACAGTATGAATACATTTTGATTATACATTTAATTTGTTGGCAATGGTTGTATAATCACATTATTACATGAGAGGGTGTGCTTTACTGTCATTGTCACTTCAGTGATGCTAACACTGACCGCATCACTGTCATGATAATAATGACGGTAAAGCACACCCTCTCATGTAATAATGTTTAAATATAAGACTAGAAGTATTATGCTGTAGTGGCTGATTTATAGAATACTTGGTCAATTTTAGGGAGAAAACCTGTTTTGTGATGATCTTGTGTTATTTTTATTACTGTATAATGCTGTTAAAACAAATTCAACACAACATGCATCTGTGTCAATTTAAAAGCCCTCTACCTTAGCTTTTCAGTGGAAAGAATCCCTTAATTTCTTAACGTGACTTTTATTATGAAATAGTTTATGGCCTGTATTAACCTAGAGGTCACAAAGGCACCTCCCTCGCTGCCAAAACTTATATAAATCTGAAATGTGACAAACGTCACATGCTAAATTAGTTGGGAATCACAGATTTAATCTTTTAGAATTTGCTGTATTTCTTGAACTCTTCTTTTTAAAAGTACATTTTAAATATGAAAATTAGTCATTGTGGAACTACTAATTGAGTAAAAAGTATTCTCTCTCAACTGCAGGTAAGTGCAAAATGCTGATTCATTTTTGTTTCAAAAACTTGATGTGTAAGAAGGAAAAGTTTAAGTTAAATCTGAAAACAACTGGATGCCAATAATCATACTCACCATGTACTCTCACAAGATTTTCTGGGTCCTCATTTAGATACACGCACAGTCCCTTGATAACGCATTCCCGTCTTACATCTGTATCTTCATTCTAAGTCAAGAAGGATAAGCAGAACAAATCAGTTAGAATCATTTTTCCTCAATCAAATATGTACACTGTCAAAGCAATATTTTCCTTTTCCAAAATGCATTCTTACTTGAGTCATGTGTGCCAAAATGCTCTGTAGTTGCTTGCCAATTTGTCCTCCTCTCTTCTCAAAAAGCTTCAGAAGTTTATCAGATAGCACATCTAGCTGTGAGAAAAATCTGGATTGCAGTGGTACGGTGGTAATGCGCTTAAATTCGGCATTTATCTGAAAACAAGAATTATCACAGACAAAGACATTGAAACAATTAATTAGAAAGTTGTTCATTGAAAGGTTTTATACTGATTAACCACCGACTTGTAAGAAAGTTAAATTCAAATATTTATACATTATGCAAATCATAGAATTCATAAGTTGATTTTTAGTCAGTCTATGCACAATTGTTTGAAAACATAAAGCCAAGATCACATTCTAAGCAAATTTTATAATCACTCACCTCACTTGTTTCGAACAGCGCTGGCCATCTTGCCTGAAAGTCTTATCATGGATGTGTCACAAACCACTTCATATCTCCTATAGGCAAATGTCTTTTCCATTTTCATCTTCACTACTTCCCTGTTGTTCCTCTTTTTAACATCTGAAAGAAGTTCCACTCTGACACGTTCAAAGCTTGCATCAGATTCTCCAGTAGGGTAGGGGGGACAATAGTTCACTTCAGACCATCTTGGTCTTTTGATGCCAAAAGCAGGACTTGTTTTGCCCTCTGGTTTGTGCATCAAAGAGTTTATCATCACCTCTCGACATCCCAGCTTTCTCAAGTGAGTGTGATAAATTGCCAGTTTGTTTTTTAAGCTGGCTTTCCATCCTGCATATCCAGTCAGGGAGCCCTTCTCAGTCAGGCAGGGATGCTTAGAGATGAGGGCCTCTCCTATCGTGTTAAACTGTTTATCGGTTACATAAACTTTGTACCGGACTATTTCTTGTACCAAGCCCTCAAGAATGTTTGACTTCAGTTTAGGATCTGGAATAAGTAAGGTACCGTTTTCCCTGTATGCCACATTGCCCTGCTTCAGTTTCAGCTCCGCATCATAGCTAAACTGAGGAACATGGAAGATGCTTGGCCAAAATGACCTGGAGCTGGGTGACTCTGATGATTCTGTTGAAGAGAGTATGTCTGTGTCAACACACCCATCAGACACGGACGTAGATTCTTCTGTAACATGACTGCACAAACTAGCAGCAGAGGTGGAAGACTGGGGAGTTGAGGCTCCTGTCAAGGGAATCACTCTGATGGTGCTTCTGTTCTGCATTTCATCCACTGAAGTGAGGTTCATAAATTCATTCTCGAATAGTGCATCCATAAACTGAAGTCTGAAGTCAGAGTCGAGGCCACATTGTCTTTGTACCTCACCAACAAGTTCATTGACTGATCCAGGAAGTCCATTTTGGAAAGTCAACCTTTGGCTGCTGTTGTCACCCAGGATGACTTTGAGAATGGTAGGGGGATCCATCCTTCTGCGTCTTAATCTGAGAAGAGGATGAAAAAGACAGAATTTTAAAACAATTACTACATATCATTATGTTAAGACACATTTCATTATATTAAGGCAAACATTGATTCTATCTGATGGCAGGTTTCTAATTTTTAAATTACTCAGCCAAATTAAATTAAAAGTCAGCAAGATAAATTTTAAGGATTTAGGTACGCCTAGGTATAATGAGAACTTCTGTGTCTTAAATACAATATGGTAAGACATCATGTCTTACCATACTTTGACTGCAGCAATCTTAATAATTAGAAAATCCCAACAAATATCCCATATACTTCTACAATGATTTAAAAAAAAAAAATCATAGTTGCTGATCCATGGGTAACTATCATACCTTTGCTGTAGGCTACACCACTACTTGATGCACTCTTGGCAAGATGCACCTCAGTTAGGTTGGGATATTTTGACCCAATAGCCTGAACCACCTCCTCTTTCAGTACATCAAGTGGAACTGTGGACACATTTGGTAGATGGAGGCTAGATTGACCATATGCTGATGAGTTTATGTGAAATGCAATCATCAGCTGATGTTTTAAAGCCAAAGTCAGGGGTACATTCTTAAAACAACTTGTGTGCCTCATGATCTGCTTAAAAAAAGCTATGTTTGGCCTCAAATCGCATTGTCCAGAGTGCGACAAGTGGGCCAAAACATTTTATCATCTGAGGATAGTGCTCAAGATAGTGATGCTTAGGTAGAAGTCTTTTCCCAGGAAACAGCTGGGAAAAGCAGCCCACGCCACCACGCTAAACCACTGTGGCAGCACAGTTTTACCCTCGGCCGGGGGATCGCGGGGATCATGAGATCGTGGGTTTGATCCCAGCCCCTGACCAACAGTGAGCTGTGTGGAGTTTGCATGTTCTCCCCGTGTTGCGTGGGTTTACTCCGGGATTTCTCTGGTTTCCTCCCGCATACCAAAAACATGTAGGTTTAGGGCGCTTGCGCACGCAGCGACCAGCAGCCGGTGGCTTGTCACCAGACTGCAAACCAAATCTACCTACGGGTACAAATAAGTACAAAAAAAAAAAAAAAAAAAAAAAAAAAAAAAAACAGCTCTTGGTACCTCTGTCTGTGCTCAACTATTTTGCTTTCAAGATATGCGATGGATTCATCTGTATGCACAGGAGCAACAACCAACTCAACAATATCTTTTAAATCCATTAAGACAAGCCATGCAGGCTCATCCTCTGGAACTAGAGGTCCAATCAAAAATGGGAGAAACCTCAGTAAACTCCAATTTTCATGGGCATTGCCTCCAATAGTTTGCATGCACATAAGTGACAGCTGAAAGTAGTCAATTCTTTTTGAAACTGACTAAACTGTGTGGAATGCACTCTACTTAGATGTACAATTAAAGCATTCCATGTCTTAAATGTGCATGGACATTGTGAAAATGTACATGGGTAGTGGGTGGTACGTCCAAAATGTGGATGTTTGAGTTTGTAATGGTTAAGTAGTTGTAACCTACTTGAAACGACTACTGAACACCCCTTACACTGCCACATTCACTCTGGGGAGGGGGGGGGGTGGGGTTTAAAGGCAAGTCAACCTAAAACACACCCAACAGAGCTTCCTCACTAAACAGATGCACACTTCTACTTGGTTAATTTGTTGTGTTACTCAAATGCATACTCACTTATCAAGTAAAAACTACTGCAGTCAAACAACAGTATTGCAAAAAAATCCTACTATCATGAAAGTTATAATATACAGTGTTTGCTGAAAACAGATTCAAGGATATGTTAATTCAACAGGTCATTTTGGAGGCTGTAGTTTGTGGCGCAATTGACTTGTTTTGTAAGAGGTAAATATTTCATTAAGCACACCCCATTTAGAACAGCCCGGTTACTCTTATTATCAGACACTCTTTGAAACTGTTGTTACAAACATGGCACAAAAGCCTTTATGGTGGAAGTAATTATTGCAGGCCTGTTGTATTAGACTATATTGTATTGCATATTGTTTAGCTAAAAATGTGGAGTCAGTAAATTGGACAATGTGTATATTCTTAACATTTTAGCACACCGTATACAAAAACTTTAAGTGATTATTTCAGAAACTGATAGCAACATTGTCATATTCATGTATTTTGAAAGACTGTAAACAAATCAAACAGAATAATTTGAATTATACTCACCATTTACTACAGAGCCTTTGGAAAGGTGCTCCATGCAAGGTGTTCACTAGTCTGAACTAGAAGAACACCAAATACCTATTTAGGAAAAAATATACATCACATACACTGAATGAATACTATGACCTTCATTATGGTAGGAATCATTACAGGACTGTTGTATTAGACAGCATTAGTTCTACCTAGGAATGTGGCTCCAGTAAACTGTATTGCAGTTATAGCACATTGTATACAAAATGTTTATTTTTTAAGACATTAAAAGCAGCATTGTCAGACCAAGTAAAACACATCATCAAAATCATTTCAATAATACTCACCATTTACTATAGAGCCTGTGAAATTTTGTTCAAAGCAAGTGGGTGGAGGTCACTGGGTCAGAACACCACATACCTATTTAAAAAAATAAATAAAAAATATATTTTTAAAATTACTTCATCATATCCCCTTCTTTCAGATATTCAATTTTGCCTGAAAAAATGAAAGATTTTTTTTTGTTTTTCTGTATAAACTGAATAGTAAAAAAACGACATTTGTACACTGTCTGCTTGAAATGAAAAACCGAATAAGAACACAAAAAACAGAATCCATTCAATTGTTATTCAATTAAGAATCCAAAAAACAATATTTTAAAAAATGGTTGTTTTTTGTTTTATCATTTTTAAAATGAAAGCAAATAAATCAAAATTCTTTTGCTTTTCAATATCCCGTCTTTTTAATTCAGATCAAATAAAGTAAAGTTTAAATACTGGCCACGGACAGATTTTGATTTTAATATTTAATTTGTCCGAGCTACGTGACCCGGAAGTTCTATCGTCTGTGTTTTCATCACAGCACAACAGCAATTTATACTTGTATACAAAATAACTGCAGATAACTATTTTTGTCTTAATTTATAACAGTAACCAAAACAGGAACCAACGCTGTGCTGATCGATCAGCTGTGGTGCATATCCAGCAATTATCTCTGCAATGCCCTTTAACAAACGGGATATTGAAAAACAAATGAATGTTGATTTATTTGTTCTCATTGTAAAAACAATGAAACGAAAAACGACCTACTTTTTAATGTATAGTTTTTTGATTCTCAGCTGAATAACAAATGAACGAATAACACACAGATTCAATGGGTCTGAGTGTGTCTACTTAATGGACACAGCAGACAGATGTAAACTTCAGCTGAATTCACACTAAGTGCAGCAGTGAGGCAGCTTCACACAGGGTTGCATTACTGATTTTGACTGTAACAGCTGTGAATAAGTAAGAAAACACTATTTTGTTCTTCTAATTAACCTTGCCAGCCCACGTGACAAACGCGCAATGCATTCTGGGCGGGGTAGGAATAGCGATCGTAAACGGACTGCAATCACACAGCGCCTCGGCATTTCTTGTGAATGAACGGGAAAAAATTTTTTTTTAAAAAAAATCACAAAATGGACCATGAAGGAAAATTTAAAGGGACCATACTCCGCCAAATTGAATGGGACTGCAAAGGTACGCTATTTGGCGAAGCTTGAAGGGGTTAATGGACTAGATCCGTATCAGCATATCACATGGAGTTCGGATGTAAACATTCTGCCAAACTTCAACCATGCCTTCTGTAAAGAACTGAGGTCCACACGAAAAGTGGTTTCAACAAAGTTCTCTTTTAAAACTAGGAGCGGGAACATTAACAGGCGGCAACATCAACACATCGCCATTTTCATATCATATCACTCGGTGAAGGTCAACTCTGACCTGTGACGTCACCACAGTCTTAAAGACACAGCACACACAATTATCACATTATATGACATCTCCCCCTTTTTAGTTTTTTTTTTTTTCAGAACAAAACAATTTTTCAGTTCAAACATTTTTCATTTCCATTTCACCCTTCCCCACAGCCCATGGCTTAATCATTGAACCAAATATAACCACACTTATCACAGTGAACACGTGAATTTCTCTCTTTTCATTTTTCATTTTTTTTTTTTTCTCTACAAATCTAGTCTTTGCACAGGTTTAATCATTCTACCAGACCGGGTAAACAACAGTCCTTGCTTTGGGTCTGGCGGTTTGACACTGGATTCTGGTAAAATAGTGTCAGCAGCAGCTGCAGTTTCAGGCTGCTGATCGACAATCTCTGGCTGCAGGTCATTTGGAGCTGAAGAGGGTATCTCTCTGGCTGATTCAGGATCATGTTGCAAGTGACGGCGGTTGCGTCGCAAAGTTGCTCCCTGGGGTGTTTCAATAAAAAAGGAGCGAGGTGTGCTGCTTTCTCCTGTGACAACAGCGGGTGTTTTCCAGGATTTCTGATGGTCCAGCTTTGTGAGGACTGAATCTCCTGGCTTCAACGAAGGTAGGGGTTTAGCTCCATGGCGCTGATTGAAGTAGAATGCTTGTTTCTGTTTCTCCATTGCATCCTTATTCCTGACGACTTCCAGATCAGGCCATCGGGGCTGAAGATTCACTTCGAGTGTAGGAAGAGTTGTTTTGATCTTTCGACCCATAAGTAGCTCTGCGGGACTCACGCCTGTGGTGGTGCAGGGCGTTGATCGAAAGCACATGAGGGCGAGCAAAGGATCTTGCTGCTTTAAGATTCTTTTTGCTGTTTGAACTCCCCTCTCTGCATGTCCATTTCCTTGGGGGTTGTGTGGACTTGAGGTGATGTGCAAAAAGTCAAACTCCCTTGCAAACTTTTTAAATTCTTGGCATGAGAATTGAGGCCCATTGTCAGATACAACCACATCTGGACAACCAAACCTCGCGAACACTGCCTTCAGCTTTAAGATCATCTGAGAAGCAGTGGTTACTGGCAGATGAAGTATCTCGAGGAACCGAGAGAAATAGTCTGACACAACAAGGTAGGTGTGCTTGTTATGCTCACACAGGTCAACAGCAAGTCTCTTCCAGGGTCGATCAGGTAGAGGGGTTGACAAGAGAGGCTCTTTTCGCTGAGCTGGTCTCATCTCACGACACACCTGACAGGACTGGACTTTGCGTTTGATTTCAGATGAGATGCCAGGCCACCACACAGATGTGCAGGCCCGCTCTCTGCATTTTGTCAGACCTTGATGTCCATCATGTATTCGATCCAAGATGTCTGCTCTGAGCACATCCGGAATCAGCATGCGGCTTCCTCTGGTGATAATTCCATCGCATTCAGACAGTTCATTTTTAATGGGAAAATAGTCTCTGATAGCTGCTGGGACATTGCCTATGTATTCTGGCCATCCTGACTTGATGTACCACAACACCAACTGTAGGTTACAGTCAGCTGCTGTAGCAGTCTTTATGGTGTCTATTTTCCTTAGATAGTTAAACATGCCCAGGACACGCTTGAGGTCATGCACGTTCTGTGGTGGAGGGAGCTCGTGGATTGCCTTGACTTTATCAGGGTCGGGTCTCACGCCTGATTTGTCAATTTCTTGGCCCAAGAAGTGAAGCTTGTTTTGTCTAAACTTACATTTTTCTCTGTTCAGTTTAAGTCCGGCTGACTCGATCCTTTCCATTACCTTGCTGAGACGCTGGTCGTGCTGTTCAGGAGTGTCGCCGTACACCAGTATGTCATCCATGTAGATAGCCACGCCTTCCAGGCCGTTGAGGGTTTCTGTCATTTTGCGCTGAAAAATTTCAGGAGCGCTTGTGATCCCAAATGGAAGACGTTTGAATGCATATCTCCCAAAGGGTGTGATAAAGGTTGTTAATTTACTGCTTTCTGGATGGAGAGGAATCTGCCAAAACCCGGAGGCAGCATCCAATGATGTGAATGTGGTTGCTCCACTAAGTTTTGCAGTGATTTCCTCTGCAGTAGGAAGAACATACCTCTCTCTTCGTACAGCTTCATTTAACCTCTTTAAATCAACACAGATCCGCACTTTTCCATTTTTCCTTGGGACTGGCACCATTGGCGCGCACCAATCTGTAGGATCAATCACAGCTTCAATCACATTATTCTCCTCCATACGCTGCAATTCCTCTTTAACCTTCTGCAAAAGTGGCAAAGGGACACGACGGGCAGTGTGCACTGTGTATGGCTGAGCATTCTCTTTTAACAGGATTTTAACTGGTTCTGTTTTAAGTGTTCCATGCTCACCAAATGCTTTGTGTACTTCTTCAACACGCTTCACAAGCCCCATCGACATTGCTGTGTCTCTGCCCAGCAAATTGTTTGCATTATTGCCACTGATGACATACACAGGAAAAGTATATGGTTTTTCTTTGTATTCTGTGAAGGCTTGAAATTTCCCTATACAGTCCAACTGACCACCCGGGCTGCACAGTGTGACATTAGATGGCTCCAATTCCTTCTTAGGAACTAGTTTGTTAAATGTCTTTTCTCCCATAATGTTTGCATCTGCACCCGTATCAATTTTAAAATTGACTGGTGTTGTTCCAATTGTAAGCTGTATGGTCCATGGGTCATCATTTCTGTCTGTTTTTGTGACTGCGCCCAAAAAAAATGGTGTCTGGGAAACTGTCTCTTCAGTGACTTCTCTGACTGATTTACTGTGACATTTCTTTTCCCAGTGACCCACCTTTTTACACTTGTTGCATGTTGACTTCATGGCTGGGCACTTTTCAGGATCTCTGTGTTTTAATTTTCCACATCTTCCACACCATGAGTCTTTTTGCTCTCCACTTTTTCCCTTCCTTGGTTTAAATGGAGATCTTCCTCTGCCTGCTGCTTTTCCCTGGATCTCCTGCACCGTGGCGTGTGCCTCCCCCTGCTGGTGAACCTGGAGGACAACCTCCTCGGACTGGCGAACTGTTTGAATGGTTTGGGCAAGTGTTAGATCAGCCATCATCTGCAGTTTACGTGACAGCTCTTTATCAAGGATGCCCACAACAATTCGGTCACGGATATGTTCATCTCTCTTTACACCAAAGTCACAGTGTTCTGACATCTCATGAAGGGCTCTGATAAACATTTCCACTTTCTCACCGGGCCGCTGCAGCCTCTGGTGAAAACAAGCGTGCTCATGGATCACGTTCCGTTTAGGACAGAAGTACTCGTCGTATTTTCCTAACACAACGTCAAACTTCTTTTGATCCGTTTCCTCAGTAAAGGAGAATGATTTGAAGATGTTTTCAGCTTCGGGGCCCATGGCGTAAATCAGTGAACTGACCTGAACTTCGCCGTCCTCTTTATTCAGTTTTATAGCCGTCCGGAAACGCAGAAAGCGCTCTTTCCAGCCCGCCCATTCATTTGGACGATGAAAAGGAAAACTTTCCGGGGGATTAAACAAGGCCATCTTACTGAAGCAGAGCGTCCGTCAAGCACTTCTGACACCATGTAAAGAACTGAGGTCCACACGAATAGTGGTTTCAACAAAGTTCTCTTTTAAAACTAGGAGCGGGAACATTAACAGGCGGCAACATCAACACATCGCCATTTTCATATCATATCACTCGGTGAAGGTCAACTCTGACCTGTGACGTCACCACAGTCTTAAAGACACAGCACACACAATTATCACATTATATGACACCTTCATTTATAATTATATGACTGTAAGCATAACTCCACACACACATGAAGTTTTTAGTAACTTTAGGTCTTTGAAGCAAGCAGAAGTGCAGTTCACAGACGGATGGGTGCATGACTTGTAGATGTACAAGGTAGACTTGAAGACAGTTGTGCTCACAAAGGTGTTTTTTTTTAATTTCTTGGCTTGATTACAAGTATTTATTTACTAAATAAAATAAGTGCATGCCATAAATTGTCCTGCACCTGTTGTGAAAAAGGCTGTGTGGAAATAAAATCCCATATAAGCACTGCAACAACAACATCCTGCAGGCCTGTGCAGACAATGATTTTTACCTGAAACTCTCTGATGGAAGACTAGAACTCAAGCAGTCACAAGTACTACAAGCAGGTACAAATGCAAATTTTTGTGACAGGCTCACATTTCTGTGACTTTGTTGTGTGGACCACAAAAAGTTGTGTTGTTGTACGCGTCACACCAGATTCTGACCTGTGGGAGCAAACACTTTTACCAGTGGCCCAGAACTTTTTTTATAAAGTTTTCCTACCTGAGCTTGTTGCCCGTCACTTTACCGACTCTGACCCCACAACACAAAAGAGGAAAGCTGCAGCTGATAAACCCACCCAGAAGCCCAAAAGACGACGTCTAACTGCATTACAGCCAGGTCCCACACACAATCCCAGAAGACAAGCACAGAACACAGCAGAAGTGTGGTGGACTTGCAGGCAGCCAGAAGAGCTGGATGACATGGTTACCTGTGATAACCAAAACTGTGAAATTCAGTGGTTCCATTTAGGATGTGTGGGACTCTGAAGCACCAACCCCACAGCAGCCGTGGTTTTGCAATGTGCACATTAGAGTAGTGCTGTAACATGAGACAGTTATGCGATATAACATGGTAGAACAATGATACATGTCGATCATGCATGTCAATTTATATTCTTGTATTGTGTTATGGTTACAGTTTTGCATCTTTGAAATAAAGAGCTGGAGTTTGTAAGCCATTGTGTACTTTATTCCAAAAATTGTTACAAAGCAAGCAAGTGTATTTATACAGCACATTTCATACACAAAGGGCAACTCAGTGTGATTTACATATATAAAAAGAGGAAAGAAAGCAAAATGTTTGAGCAATAAGAAAAATTGAAGAGGTGCTGCTTTAACTGCTTCAATATTATTGTGTAACGGCAGCAGCAGTGTTTGTTTGATCCATGTGAGAAACATGGCAATTCTTGTGACTGTTGTAATTTCCCCGCTATATATGTCAACAGTGACATCCTTTCTAGTATTTGACCTTTGGTTGTACAGCAATGCCTCCCAAAGATTTGTTTGGCAGGTATATATACTCACAGCCTGGCTCTGTGTGCCAGTCAAAAGTTGTTTACTTTGTGTCTGGGGGAACCCCCAACCCGGAAATGACCTTTGACCTCTGGGGAATCCCTTGGGAACTCCCTACCTTTTATTTATTTATTCCCTCCGTATTTTCTTTTAAAACCTAGGTTTGGAAATTTGTCCTTTGAGATTTAAGAATTATTGAAATAATTTGCCATCAAAAATACATGAAGTATAAGTATTATTCACAACAGGAAGTAGACGATTTGAGACTTCCTGTCCAGCAGCATATGGCAACGGACAGATTGAGCATGGCTGGCTAAAACAAAATCCAAGCCATCCAGCGGTTTACCTCAGCCCAGGTAGGGTGAAACTGTCATAATGATGAAATAATCCCACATATCCAATTATCTACCCGATATTTTGTGGATTGTTTGAGAGATGATGATATTTTTGAAGTTTGTTGAAGTGTGACTAGACCATGTGACTGTCAGTGGTAATCCATGCCTATGTAACATTTCACCTAGTCTCCATGCATGTGCAAGAAACTGTAATAGTTGTGAAAAAGTAATTTTTGAAGCCTCATTTTGTGAATAGGGATGTATTTAGGGATGTACATCATCCCAGGTGCACAACCGAGAGGTTTCGTAGGTCCTTCCTACCAACGGCTGTCAGACTGTACAACCTAAGCAGGGCTGCTCGCAGAGATAGCAAAAAGACGTAACAAACTAATAGTTTTTTGAATGCAAAAGATGCAATAGACTTACACAATGGTCCCCTCCGGCATACAACTAGGAACTTACCGGTTGCTATGGAGGGTGAGAATATGTATGGGCACATAATCATACCATGTAGGATAACTAAGTAGACGGTTATGCTGTTTCATTCCATCTAGCAACAATGCTCTGCACTGTGTGTGTTTATATATTTACATATTTATTCCATCTAGCTACAATGCTCAGCACTGGGTGTGTTTATATATTTATATATCTACATATTATTCCATCTAGCTACATTGCTCCGCACTGTGTGTGTTTATATACTTGCATATTTATTCCACCTAGCTGCAATGCTCCGTACTGTGGGTGTTTATATATTTACATATTTATTCCATCTAGCTACAATGCTCTGCACTGTGTGTTCATATATTCATATATTTATTCCATCCAGCTACAATGCTCTGCACTGTGTGTCTGTGTGTGTGTGTATATATATATATTTTATAGTAATACGTACATATGTATATTAGCTGCTCTTGCTTGCTTGTTTTTTTTTTTTTTTGGTTTTTTTTTGTTTTTTCCTTGCCTTCTGATTGTTGCTCTGAGTGTTGCTATCCCTGTGCTGTTGCAATCCTGGAATTTCCCCGTTGTGGGACTAATAAAGGCTTATCTTATCTTATCTTATCTTATTTTTGACTTGAAGTAAATGCAGTATTATTCTGGTCAGTCACTGCTACAATTCCCGGCCTGCATGGCCTTGATAGTTTTTAGAAGTGCAAATCGGGCAATTTTTCATTATTTACTGGATGCCTAGTTCTAGTCAATTTTATTGTTATGTTTTTGAATTGACATCTTGACTTTAAATTAGCTGAAATACCAATTTACAAGGTATTTATTCCGGGCTATTAATTGCAGACAAAATGTGAGAGCCTGCAAGGAATTTCTGCCCTTGGAAGGCTGCGACCCGGCAAAGTGGTTAGTGAAATGTTTAACTCTGTTGAAGTTTAATGATGGTTGTTTGAATATGCACATGTTGTCATATCCGGCTCTAGGGAGCCGGGCAATCAGAGCCAGGTGCAAGCCAGTGAGTCGTGATATTTTATTCAGGGTAAAGGGGAAGGGATGAGGAGAGCACAGATACTCATGCAGACGTACACTCACAGGTTGCACAGCGCAGAGGTAAGCAGCTCGTACCGGACGTGGGGGTAACAAGACGTACATACTCACAGCGGGATACAAACACAGGAATGCTGCAAGAGGAGTATAAGCTGACACCAGACGAAGGGGCTTCAGCTTAGCAATGTGTTTATGTCGCAGCCCCGAGTCATCGAGGCTGCTCCTATTTATCCTCATTGGCAGCGCCCCAGCTGATGAAGACTAATTGGCCCCAGCCGTCCATAATGCTGCCAGCTGGGGGCCAGCTGAGACACTGCTCAATGGGAAGCAGGGATGAGGGAAAACATGGGCTGAGTGCCGAGACGGCATCTCAACCCATGGTGACAGAGCCCCTCCCTCAAGGTCGGGCTCCTGAACGACCAGGAACATCCCAGCCCCCCCCCCCCCCCCACCTAGGGTGGGAGGAAGGGAGGCGGACCGGAGGGGAAGAAGCCAAGGGAAGGACAACACCAATGGGGCAATGTAGGGTAGCGGGAAAGAAAAACCCAAATACAATACTGACAAAACAGAATAATTAACCCAGGTACAGATGGGGAGAAGAACTGGGTCAGCACGCCGGTTACATACTACCCAGAGAGTACCAACCATGCGTGACCCAGAGCAAGGAAAAAAAGAACCACCAAAAAGGTACAGGGCAAAAAATGCTGAGTACGGTTAAATAAAGGGGAACCTATACACAGCGCTAATTTAAGTACATACACACAGTCACCAAGAAAAGTGAGGGTGACTGGAACAAATGACAATTATAGAGCATGGTGTTACGGAAAACAAGGCACATGACTATAATGAACCAACAGGACAAAAAAGAAATACTGAGTGCAGGCAAAGGAAAACCCACACACACGAATATATAAATACCCAGTCACCTAAAGAAATGAAAGTGACTGGAATAAATGGATAACTGCAGAGCATGGTGTTACGGAAAACAAAACATAACTCTACAATACAAAAAACGAGGCTAAAAACATGGCACAAAAAGTAAAATGCTGAGCATGAGCGATGGAAAACACAGCACTATAAAAACGAATCCACCAACAGGACAAAACATTACACCCGAGTGACCTTAATAACAAAAGAAAAAGTGACACCCGAGGTGAATGGCAGGCAGAGTCCAAAAATGGCCGAGATGGCTCCGGAGATCTCCCCGCCCATTGTCCAGCTGGCGAATCAGGGAAAGAGAAGTGTTCGGACGGCGAACTCTGGACCCAGATCCCAGGAATCCAGTCCACCGGCAGCCGAACCAGGCTGCCCAGAGGGAAACAGACCAGTGGGGGGAACCAGATCACCGAACCGAAAGTTCTGTGGGTCGGGTCGTCGACCCGCATCACTCAACCACCAGGACCGTTGAGACGGGCGAAGGATCAGAGCGGATCCCGGTGGAAGAGGCTCAGGGGAGAGCCGATGACGAGGGCGGCGGGCGTCAGGCCGCAGGAAAATGGCCACCTCCTCACCGGACCTGGACAATACTGGGGCAGCACCCACGTCGGACCCCGATCGGGCCTCAGGTGAACCCACGTTGGACCCCGACTGGGTCTCGGGCGAACCCACGTTGAATACTGCACCAGAACCGACCTCCAACGTTGAACCCGGACCCTCCAGCACCACGAGGAACAGCAACTCCTTGCCGGTGACCCTGGAAGAAGGCTCAGAAGAGAAAACAGAACCGGGATCAGGATCACCGGCAGCACCAGAACCCGGCGAGACGAGCTCAGACGCAGCGGACGGCTGCACCCGGCTCGTCTCCCCTGGAGATAGGCTGAAGTGCTCGGGGATAAAAAGAGAGAAAAGAAAGGAGAGCACTCGCCTGATCTCGGGTTCTGACGCCGTCCAGGACTGCGAAGATCCAGGATCCGTCGTCAGGAGGTCGTTGTCAGGCTCCCATCTAGCCGCGTCGGGCCCCGCAGCCAGCACGATGGTCAGCGCAGCTTGAGATCCCTCCAGCTCAGGTAACCCCGCCGACGATCCACTCGGCGTGAAGCCAGAAGAATCTCGTCCCGCCGGACCGAACCGCTCCTCCGTGGAGACCCGGGGACGCTCAGTTGTCGGCGTAGACTCCACGCAGCAGTCAGTCCCCCTCCTCCGTCCGCAATGTAGCTGCGGAACCACAGGCCCTCTCCATATCCCACCACGTTGACCCGGAGCCGGGGACCGCTCGGCGGAGAGAGACACAGAGGATGCGGGATTAGGAATACAAGTTACAGCAGGTGGGGAGAGTTCAGGGAGCTGCGAACCCTGAACTTCTCCTCCAGGGATGTGACAGAGCAAATCATTAAGCAGGTGTGAAAAAACAATGACTTGCCTGCCCCCTGGAGGTTGAGTATCGCCTGCTGTAGTGGAATCTGCTTCTTCCTCTCCCCGCCCGGCGATAACAGAGGACCCCCCGGGAATTCGTCTGAGGGTCGCTCGCGTTGTCTCCAGCAGAGAGCTCACCAGGCCGGGATTCCAGGCACACACAGCGGTCAGGAAGCGCGTCGAGGAGGAGGGGGAAACAGCCGGGGTGAGCCAGCCCGAATGTCCAGGAATGACAGCGGGGGAACGAGGCTCAGGGGACGAGGCTGTAGAATCTCCACACTGACGAGGCGAAGGGATGACAGCTGCGTGGGAGGAACGGTCCTGACGATGACCCAGAACTGGATCCGGACGAGGTTCGTGCAGAGGTGACTCGGCGATGTGATGACGACTACTCCCAGGGGACGAAGCGAGGGGGAAACCCAGGATTCGCCGCTCCAGATCGGAGATCGAGACGAGGAAGGCGTCGAGCACGGGAAAGCTTCGTAGCCCTGAAGTCCTCACCATCAATCTCACTGCCGCCGCCACATGCCTGAAGGTGGTGACAGGAAACACAGTAGAGCTCGCGACAGCCACTCGACCCCGGACATAACTGCTGTCAGCTGCGGCTCCTTGAAGGGAATCCCGAGTGACGTGGCGCAGGTCGGGGGAAGTCCTCTGGTTGGCGCGAACTCCCGGACTGGAATAGCGGCAGGAACGGGACTCCGAAGCGGGGAAAGACGTCGCCCACTTCGACTCCCTGCCGGGATTTCCATCCACCCCGTGGAGCTTCTCTCGCTGTGTACCTGCAGCGTCTATCCTGGCACTGTCCTCCAGATGGTACAGAGAGTGAGGGTGACAGTCCAGGAGTTCCTCAGCACGGCCCGGATGCCAGCGTCTCGCGTTGGAGGCGTCGTGCAGGGTGAAGAACGTCCCGTCGACAGCCTCCCGAGATGGACCTCAGCTCGTCGCCCTGGCGCCGGAAGTGACTCCTGGGAAACGGCATGCTAGCAGCGCTGACACCCGGACAGAAAGGTACATTTCCACAGCGACTCACGGCCGCCGGCAACTCTTCTGGCTGCGACATACTGTCATATCCGGCTCTAGGGAGCCGGGCAATCAGAGCCAGGGGCAAGCCAGTGAGTCGTGATATTTTATTCAGGGTAAAGGGGAAGGGATGAGGAGAGCACAGATACTCATGCAGACGTACACTCACAGGTTGCACAGCGCAGAGGTAAGCAGCTCGTACCGGACGTGGGGGTAACAAGACGTACATACTCACAGCGGGATACAAACACAGGAATGCTGCAAGAGGAGTATAAGCTGACACCAGACGAAGGGGCTTCAGCTTAGCAATGTGTTTATGTCGCAGCCCCGAGTCATCGAGGCTGCTCCTATTTATCCTCATTGGCAGCGCCCCAGCTGATGAAGACTAATTGGCCCCAGCCGTCCATAATGCTGCCAGCTGGGGGCCAGCTGAGACACTGCTCAATGGGAAGCAGGGATGAGGGAAAACATGGGCTGAGTGCCGAGACGGCATCTCAACCCATGGCGACACATGTCCAAAGAATAGAAACTTTTGTGTGTGTTTCTAATATGAAAATCTGATGTGCACAAACCATACAATTTTAAATGTGGATTTGATAATCTGTTGTATATGTTTACAGTAAATGCTGCATAATTTTTGCTGGTAGCTTTCTTGCAACAACTCAGTAAACCCAAAAAATCTATCAATTTGAGATCATAAATGTTTACATTTGTGTGTATGCAGTATGATTTAATTTCTGTAACACTAGAATTTTGTGTCCACAGCTAAAATAATGTTTCTTGTGTTTGATATGTTTCAGTCTTTACAGTGTTTGATGCATTAAAGTCAAAAGCAAGGACATTAAAGATGTGTCAAACATCAGTTATTGCACACCAAAATGCAGCTCATAATCCGGGGCCGGAACAGTAAAGACACTACCTCATACTCGTCTGTACCAAGTCATCGTGGACGAGCGTGGGTGTGCAAGCAAAGAACGCTGCAGATTCAAGAGGTTGGGTCGTGCCGTGTCATCGAGATCGTGATGGTGACATCCTGTCGGTACCACTCACCAGTGTGCTAGTATATGACAATTAAGTAAGAGACATTCACTTTTCTGCTACAGCCTGTAAGTGAAGGACATGTATCCAGTGATTGAACCTTGAGGACACATTTTAAGTCAAGTCAAGTCAAGTTTGTGTTTCTCAAGTGCAAAGTCAAGTTTATTAGTCACTGAATACTGTGTTTATTTTGTGCTGATGTTGAGAGAAGTGTTTGCATTATTCTGTTTTCATTGTACATGTACTGCTTGTGCACATCCTGTTGCTAGCGTATTTCAATCAGTATTTTTGAACATCAATTTAAATCAGGCTAGTAAGATCAAGTAAGATCAAGGGCTGAGGTAAGGGCTGGTTGAGCTTCAATCCAATGATATAAGTATATTTCAAGATTCCTCAAATTTAATTCAATTTTGAATTAATCAAATCAAGTACAAGCTTAAAGTATTTAGGGAATCATATACCCCAAAGATAAGAATTCCCTAATTCAAGTATAGTTTCCATTCAGTTATTTTGAGTGGAAATTTCGAGGTAAACATAAAAAACACATTGTGTTTCAGGTTTGCATAATATTTTTTATCTCCAGGTTTTCACTCAAGAAATCTGGTTGGTGAAAATCCCAATTACTAAGCCTGGCTAGCATTGCCTGTCAGACCATCCAGATTTACTAAACATTTTTTTTTTTTTTACAGTCATTAGATTGCCAAAACGACTGTCGGGTGGCATATGCTGTCACAAAGAGTTCACCAACTCACTGAAACAGTTGACAGTGTATGTAATACTGCCGGCAATCGAAACTCACTTTATTCAAAGAGGTAATATAAATTACCATTTCATTTTTTGTCCCATTTCCTCACTATTTTCCGTAAACACTGTACTGCAACAAAATGGCTGCAGCTGCCAAAAATGCAACTGAGCAAGAATTGCGAGAGCAGATCACAGCTGCCAAAGAGCAATTACAAGCCATAAATGCTGACTTGGCAGTTGAAACCTTGTCTGAGGAAGAGCGAGCTCAACTCAACACTGATGCAGAAACAGTACATGATGCAATAGAAACTCTTGAAATGGAGTTGGCTACAATCAGTGAACAAGAAAAGAATAATGGTGACAAGAAGCAACCAGAAGGAGCGAATGCGGTGGCTGGAATCCAAGAAAGAGAAGATGCAAGTGATCCAGAAGATGGCGCCACTGGCAAGACTAACCAGAACACTGCACAAACAAAACTCAGGCATGTCCCACTTCATGAGCTGAAGCAAAGACGAGAGACATGCATGAAGAGACTGAAAGAAGTCAGGCGGTTAGTGAAAACAGAGGGAGAGGATAAGTCTGTCTCACCAGAGATTTCTGCTGAATACGACAGCCTCAATGACAAAGTTGCAACTTTAGATGCTGTCATCAGTAAAAAGGAAGAACAAGAAGCACAGGTAGACAGAGCAAACAAAAGGTTTATGCGAACATACAGTAAAGTAAAGAAGGCTGTGTTCGCTCTTTTTTATGCATACAAAGATGAGGTCTTGGACACAACTGAAGATGACTTGGAAGACCTGATTCACCTGGACAAAGAAATGACAGCTACGTATGAAGCCTGTCGAGATTTGTGCCCGCCAGACAACGAGATGCGGCGCAGAGTCAACAGCGCTAAGCAAATGTGCTCAGACATGGCGAAAGCCTTGAAACAAATTGGAGAGAATCCAATGATGGCAGACAAGGAGAGAAAAAGCCTTCTCAAGACTACTTGGGGAATGAATTATTCCAGGTCTCTCTTTGGAAGCAAGTTAGACTATGAGTCTGATTTTTCTGCCAAGTCTAAAGTCTCCATTCAGTCAAAGGTATCTGTAAGTGCACAGATTTCAGAATCTTCAACAAGCTCTTCAACAGGATCAAGTAATGCCTCAGAAAAGGCCAGGAAGCTGGCTGAATTGAGCGCTAAGCGAAAGTGTGCAGAACTTCACGCAAAGATAAGGAAATACAAGGTGGCCTTGGAAAGTTGTCATGAACAATTAGAAATAGCAGAAGAAGAGGAAAGAGTCCAAAGGTCAGATGACATCTCTTGTTGCAGTGACAAGCCTAGTAAAGGTTATCTGAATCCAGAGGCACCTGCTTTTTCTCCTGAGGCCAGATCACCAAGAGCTGAAGATTGCGCGAGCCAAGTAGAGTCACAGTTGGCCTTCATCGCCCAAACATTCTCAGATAGCGTCAGCAGATCAAGGCTGCCTGTTCCCACACCTCCTGTGTTTGATGGTGACCCACTCAAGTTCATCAACTTTCGCAAAAGTTTTGTGACACTTGTTGAGAACAAGGGAATTCCACCATCAGACAAGCTGTATCAGAATCGTTGTCTGCAGAATCGCAGAATCGTTGTCTGCTCCCTCCAAAGTGAATAAAAATATAATGTATAAGCATCCCAAAGTGATAAAGCAAAATATTGGTAAAACTCAAATTAAACATAAAGCCTCTAAATTGAATGATTTGGCCTCTGTTCCTCCTCATAATTTAAAAATTAAATGTGGTTTATTAAATATTAGGTCTCTAACTCCCAAGTCTCTGTTAGTCCATGATTTGTTAATTGATCATCAGATTGATTTAATTTCCCTTACAGAGACTTGGTTAGGACAAGAGGATTATGTTGGTTTAAATGAATCAACTCCCTCTGGTTATTTAAACTGTCAAAATCCCAGAAGTTCTGGTCGTGGAGGAGGAGTAGCAACAATTTACCATTCCAAATTACTAGTTAATGTAAAGCAAAAAACATGTTATAATTCCTTTGAGGGCCTGGTCCTCAGTATTGGGCATTTTAGCAATTTTAGGTTAAACCCAATTTTATTTGCCATAGTTTATCGTCCCCCATCAAACCTACTCAGAATTTTTATCCGAATTTGCTGATTTCTTAGCTGATTTAGTGCTGAAATCTGATAGAATAATTATAGTAGGGGACTTTAATATACATGTGGATGTAGATAGTGACTGCCTTAATGTGGCATTCAATTCAATATTAGATTCGATTGGGTTTTCTCAGAAAGTAGGAAATTCTACTCATTACCTCCACCATACATTGGACCTTGTTTTGACATATGGCATAGAAATAGAAAATCTTGTAAAGGTTAACAGACAGACCATTGTCTGTTAACCTTTGATTTTACTATTTCTGACTATTTGGCTCCTAAAGAAAAATATTGTTACAGTAGATGCCTCTCAGATGATGCTGTTTCCAAATTTATGCAGATTGTTTCCTCTATGCCATGTGTCAACACAACGGAAATAAGCTATAGACAGCTTGCTCCTTCTGTAATTGATAACATGGTGGATAGTGTTTCAGCTTCTCTGCATCAGACTCTAGACTTGGTGGCCCCCTTAAAAAAGAAAAAGTCTAATCAGAGATTTCTAACTCCTTGGTTCAACACAGAAACTCGTACCTTAAAACAGAAGACTCGTCAATTAGAAAGAAAATGGCGCTCTACTAATTTAGATGAAATCTATTTAGCTTGGAGAAATCATCTTTTAATTTATAAAAAATCTCTTAGAAAAGCTAGAACGAGTTATTACTCTGCATTAATAGAAGAGAACAAGAATAATCCCAGGTTTCTTTTCAGTACTGTAGCCAGGTTGACAAAGAGTCAGGACTCTGTCAATCCTGGCATTCCCTTAGAGCTTACTAGTCAGGACTTTATGAACTTTTTCAATAATAAAATTTCATCCATCAGAGATAAAATCAATCAGATTCTTCCCACAGTTAACTTAAATGCTGTAACTGCTACAACTCCTTCTATTGATGTCTGTCTTGATGAGTTTACTCCAATCGACCTTTGTGAGTTAGACAAAATAGTTTCCTCATCCAAACCTTCAACTTGTCTTTTAGACCCTATTCCTACCAGGTTATTTAAAGAAGTCTTCCCACTTATTGGTAGCTTTATTCTTCATATAATCAATTCTTCATTAACTTTAGGCCATGTACCGCAGGCTTTTAAAACGGCTGTAATTAAACCCTTACTCAAAAAGCCAACGTTAGATCCAGGAGCTTTAGCTAACTATAGACCAATCTCTAATCTCCCTTTCATTTCAAAAATCTTAGAAAGAGTTGTTGCTACGCAATTATTTGACCACCTGCAGGGAAATGGTTTACTTGAAGAGTTTCAATCTGGGTTTAGAATCCATCATAGTACTGAAACAGCCTTAGCGAAGGTCACTAACGACCTCCTCATTGCATCTGATAATGGACTAGTTTCTGTACTTGTCCTTTTAGACCTTAGTGCAGCTTTTGATACTATCGATCATAATATTCTACTTGATAGATTAGAACACTATGTTGGACTTAATGGAACTTCGTTGCAATGGTTTAGATCTTATTTATCTGATAGGTTCCAGTTTGTTCATGTAAATAATGAGTTTTCTTTCAACTCAAAGCTTAGTCATGGAGTTCCACAGGGATCTGTGCTAGGCCCTACTCTTTTTAGTTTATATATGCTTCCGTTAGGCAACATTATTAGAAAGCACTGTATACATTTTCATTGTTATGCAGATGACACACAATTATACCTGTCAATGAAGCCTGATGATAGTAATCAATTAGCCAAGTTAGAAGCCTGTCTTAAGGAAATCAAAGCTTGGATGACTTGTAATTTCCTGCTATTAAATTCAGATAAGACTGAAGTCATTCTTGTTGGTCCAAAAAACCTTAGAAATTCCTTTCCAAATCAAACTTTCAGTTTGGATGCGGTTACTCTTTCTCTTAATAGCTCTGTGAGGAACCTTGGAGTTATTTTTGATCAGGATTTGTCCTTCAATTCACATATTAAATTTGTTTCTAAGACTGCCTTCTATCATTTGCGTAATATTGCCAAGATTAGGAACATCTTGTCTCAGAGTGATGCTGAGAAACTGATCCACGCTTTTGTTAGCTCGAGATTAGATTATTGTAATTCTTTATTATCAGGCTGTCCTAAAACATCTTTAAAAAGTCTTCAGCTGATCCAAAATGCTGCAGCAAGAGTTTTAACGGGTACTAGAAAGAGAGATCATATCTCTCCGGTTCTGGCCTCCCTTCATTGGCTTCCCATAGAGTTTAGAATTAAGTTTAAAATCCTTCTTCTTACTTACAAAGCTCTAAACAATCAGGCTCCTTTTTATTTAAAAGATCTGATACTACCGTATTATCCTAACAGAGCACTACGCTCCCAAAATGCAGGATTACTTGTAATACCTAGAATCTCCAAAAGTACAATGGGAGGCAGAGCCTTCAGTTATCAAGCTCCTCTCCTGTGGAATCAGCTGCCAATCTGGATTCGGGAGTCAGACTCGATCTCTGTTTTTAAGAATAGGGCTAAAACCTACCTTTTTGATATAGCCTACAATTAGGGAGGGATCATGTGTTTCTGAACCCTCCCTTAGTTATGCTGCTAATAGGTTTAGTCAGCCGGGGGACCTCCAGTAATGCACTGGGCCTCACTCCTTTCCTCACTCTCAATGAAATATTTTTTTTTGCTGGTCATTAACATCTGTTTGTTCTCTCCCATAGATTGAGTCCCCATCGTGCTGTTTGCTCTCTACATGTCTGTTCTTTTCTTCTTCTCTATCCCCTCACCCCCCAGCCAGTCGCAGCAGATGACTGCCCCTCCCTGAGCCTGGTTCTGCTGGAGGTTTCTTCCTGTTAAAAGGGAGTTTTTCCTCTCCACCGTCGCCAAGTGCTTGCTCACAGGGGATCGCCTGATTGCTGGGGTCTTTCTGTAACTGTGGGGGTTCCCCCCTACAGTTGATAGTGCTATAAGATGACTGTTGTTGTGAAATGGCGCTATATAAATAAAGTTGAATTGAATTGTATTATCTGCAGCAGTACCTTGCAGGAGAAGCCAGAGCGGCAGTAGAAGGTTGTTTTTTCGGAAGTGATGAAGCTGCCTACAACCGTGCATGGACCACGTTGGAAGAGCGGTTCGGACACCCCTTCACCATTCAACTCTCCTTGAGAAACAAGTTGAGAGACTGGCCCAAAGTAACAGGCAAAGACAAGAAAGGTCTTCAAGATTTCAGCAATTTCCTGAGCACCCTCAAAGAAGCTATCCCCTACGTGAAAGGTCTTCAAGTTTTGAACGATTGCGTCCAAATCCAGGAAACGGCAACCAAGTTACCTGAGTATTGTAACACTAGGTGGACACGGCGTGTTACAGAAGACCTAGATGTTGGAAAGGGCTACCCTTCGTTTCAAGAATTTGTCGACTTCGTAGCCAGAGAAGCCAGAGTGGCTAACAACCCTATATGCGTGGTCGCTCAAAACCAAGACAAGTTGCCAACCGCGAATAGAGGAAACGAGTTTAGGGCAAAGACAAAACGAGCACCTGGCATTACTCATGCCACCAACACCAACACCAGTGCTGAAAAAGAAACCCCTAAAAGTGGAGCCAAAAATTCTCCAGTTTGCACCTACTGCGACAAAGATCACCTCATCTACAAGTGCAATGCTTTCAAAGAGTTGCCTTATGATGACAAAATACAAAGCATTCGAAGCAAGGCCCTTTGCTTCAAATGTCTCAGACGTGGCCACACATCAAAGAAGTGTCTAGTTAAAGTGTCCTGCAACACGTGCAAAGGCAAACGCCAAACTCTGCTGCACTTAGACAAGAAGAAAGCAGACACAAAGCTTACAGAGTCAGAAGCCGACAAAGATGAAAACACATTTGAATCTATTTCAAACAAAACCAACCAAGATTACATGAAGAGTTATACTTCAATGATCGTACCTGTTTGGGTCAAGACAGGCCAAGCTGGCTCGCAAGAAGTATTGGTTTATGCACTGATCGATACCCAAAGCGACAGCTCCTATATCACAGAGGATCTGGCAGCCAAACTGTGCATGCCACATGAAATAACAAGAATGAAGATAACAACTATGACATCTTCATCGGTGGTCTATTGTAAGAAGTTCTCAGACATCAAACTGAGAGGATACAACTCGACTGTCGAAGTCCGAGTCAAGCCGTGCTACACAAGAGACCACATCCCTCACAACAGGGAGCACATTCCTTCAAAGGTAGCGGCAAGTATGATGCCTCATTTGGCTCGAATAGCCCCCTTCATTCCTCCTATTCAAGACTGTGAAGTGGGACTGCTCATTGGATACTCCTGCCCACAAGCACTCAGACCGGTGGAGATAGTCTCCGGAAATCCCGAAGAAGCCTTTGCTGTGAAAACAGACTTGGGATGGAGCATCATTGGAGGCCCTTGTTATGAACAAGGCAACAATGGTGTATGCCATAGGATTGTCGCCAAAGAATTGATAGTGCCACCACCCTGTGAGATCCTGAAGGTTCTCGACCAAGATTTCAGCGACACCAAAGATGAAGCGAAGGAGCTAATCTGCCAGGCCACTGAAATATGCAAAAAGGGCAAAATTAGACTCCATAAGTTCCTGTCGAACAGCATAGACGTCCTGGAATCTATACCACCTTCAGAAAGAGCCACTACCGTCTCCGAAATAAACTTGGAACTGGAACCTCTCCCGGTTGAGCGCACACTTGAAACAAGATGGGATGTTCAAAATGACTGCTTCAGGTTCAAGATAACACTACAGGATAAACCCAACACAAGAAGAGGCATCCTCTCTACAGTCATGTCAGTCTATGACCCAAATGGATTTGTTAGCCCTGTGGTGTTGCAAGGGAAAAAGATCCTGCAAGAACTGTGCAAGCAAAAGAAATCCTGGGACGAACCTGTCGAGCCTGTCATAATTGAACGGTGGGAGAGCTGGAAAGCAGATATTCAGGAACTGGAGGATCTGAAAATACCCAGATGTTTCAAGCCTGACAAGGAAGTGAAATCTTTCGAGTTGCATCATTTCAGTGATGCCAGCACTCAAGGTTATGGGCAGTGCTCGTATGTCAGAATGTGTGACCAAGATGGAAACAGACTGCGCCTTGCTCATGAGCAAAGCGAGAGTGGCACCATCAAAAGTTGTCTCCATTCCTCGGCTTGAATTGACAGCAGCAACAACGTCAGTGAAAATCAGCAAGTTCCTCAGAAGAGAGCTCGAGATCCAGGTCACCAAGGAATATTTTTGGACAGACAGCAAGGTCGTGCTGGGATACATCGCCAACAGTGCAAAGCGGTTTCACGTGTTTGTCAGCAACCGTGTACAGTACATTCGGGAGAACACTGAAGTGCAACAATGGCACCACGTACCGACCAAGTCGAATCCAGCCGATCTAGCTTCGAGAGGCGTGTCGGCCAAAGAACTGGGCACCTCTATGTGGCTGAAAGGCCCAGAATTTCTCTACAAAGCAGAGCTACCACTGACTTCGCCAGACGATACTCTCAACCTTGGCGACCCTGAAGTAAAAGCACAGTGTCTCAGGGCATCTAGCGTTGTTCTACCAACAGGACTGTTGGATGTACTACAAAGGATTTCGAAGTGGCAGACCATGATCAACATCTTGGGAACTATGATAAGAAGAGTGTCTTCGAAGACAAGCCGTCTACTCCAAGACAGAAAAGCACGTAATCTAGCCATCAAGCGGTTACAAGCCAAAGAGTTTCCTGAAGA
This sequence comes from Pholidichthys leucotaenia, assembly GCA_020510985.1. Lineage (NCBI taxonomy): Eukaryota > Metazoa > Chordata > Actinopteri > Cichliformes > Pholidichthyidae > Pholidichthys > Pholidichthys leucotaenia. The sequence goes on from CM035848.1 coordinate 153,869,047, forward strand.
GATCACAACCCTGGGGAAAGGTGGAAACGTAGCAACGTCAAGCTGCTTGAAGACTCTAGATCCCATGTTGGATGAAGAAGGCCTGCTAAGGGTTGGGGGAAGAGTTCGTGAAGCAGAAGACATCACCAAGGAAGAATGTCACCCCATTATCCTTCCAAGAAAATCACATGTCACCGAGGCCATCATCAGGCATGTACATCAAAAGACCAATCATGGAGGTCGCAGCTCAACTTTGAATGAACTACGATCTCAAGGATATTACGTACAAAGGGGCTCCAAGACAGTGGCTCAAGTGATACGCAACTGTATCATGTGTCGCAAGCAAAGAAGACTAGCGGAGAGTCAGAAGATGGCTGACTTGCCACAAGAACGTACAGAAGCGCATCCTCCATTCTACAAGTCTGGAATGGATGTCTTTGGCCCGTATCTCATCAAACGCGGAAAATCAGAAATCAAGCGCTACGGACTGCTGTGCACGTGTCTGTACAGTCGTGCAATTCACCTGGAGCTTCTAGACGACCTCTCAACTGACTGTTTCATCAATGCCCTAAGATGCTTCTTGGCATTGCGAGGTGTGGTTAGAAGCATACTCTGCGATCAAGGTTCCAACTTCATCGGTGCTGACAATGAACTGAAACAAGCTCTCGCCGAATTGGATCATGACAAGCTGGAGACAGTTCTAGCAAACAAGCAAGTGGAGTTCAAGTTCAATGCTCCTCATGCTAGTGAGCAAGGTGGCGTATGGGAAAGACAGATCCGCACAGTGAGGAAGACGCTGAAGTCGGTGATGGACTTTGCGAACACACGACTAGACGACGCCTCCTTAAGAACACTGTTCTATGAGGCAGCATACATCGTGAACAGTCGTCCATTGTCTCCAACGTCTTTGAATGACCCACTCGCCGAACCTCCCATAACGCCAAACGCTCTACTTCATGGCAAGCTTGAGGGAGTCTCACCTCCACCAGGAGCCTTCTGCGCCCAGGACGTTTATGCACGGAAACGTTGGAGGCGTGTTCAACACCTGAGTCAGCTCTTTCGAAGTAGATGGAAACAAGAATACTTACTGAATCTCCAACATCGCCAAAAGTGGTGCAAACCACAAAGAAACCTCCAAACAGGAGACATTGTTCTCATGATGGATGAAGGGTTGGCGAGAAACCAGTGGCCACTTGGACTTGTGACGAGTGCAATGGCCGACAAGGACGGACTTGTCCGAAAAGTGAGGCTGAGAATTTCGAACGCCAGAAGTGTGGCTCGTGGGGAGAAGATTAAGCCAGTCTCCGAACTGGAAAGACCAGTGCAAAAGGTTGTGCTCTTGCTGCCGGTTAAAGATTAGGTGACATTGTGAAAATTTTATGTTGGCATGACTTTATAGTCTTCCATCATAAAGATTTTGGTGGGAGTGTAACGACAGCAGCTGTGTTTGTTTGATCCATGTGAGAAACATGGCAATTCTTGTGACTGTTGTAATTTCCCCGCTATATATGTCAACAGTGACATCCTTTCTAGTATTTGACCTTTGGTTGTACAGCAATGCCTCCCAAAGATTTGTTTGGCAGGTATATATACTCACAGCCTGGCTCTGTGTGCCAGTCAAAAGTTGTTTACTTTGTGTCTGGGGGAACCCCCAACCCGGAAATGACCTTTGACCTCTGGGGAATCCCTTGGGAACTCCCTACCTTTTATTTATTTATTCCCTCCGTATTTTCTTTTAAAACCTAGGTTTGGAAATTTGTCCTTTGAGATTTAAGAATTATTGAAATAATTTGCCATCAAAAATACATGAAGTATAAGTATTATTCACAACAGGAAGTAGACGATTTGAGACTTCCTGTCCAGCAGCATATGGTAACGGACAGATTGAGCATGGCTGGCTAAAACAAAATCCAAGCCATCCAGCGGTTTACCTCAGCCCAGGTAGGGTGAAACTGTCATAATGATGAAATAATCCCTCATATCCAATTATCTACCCGATATTTTGTGGATTGTTTGAGAGATGATGATATTTTTGAAGTTTGTTGAAGTGTGACTAGACCATGTGACTGTCAGTGGTAATCCATGCCTATGTAACATTTCACCTAGTCTCCATGCATGTGCAAGAAACTGTAATAGTTGTGAAAAAGTAATTTTTGAAGCCTCATTTTGTGAATAGGGATGTATTTTTGACTTGAAGTAAATGCAGTATTATTCTGGTCAGTCACTGCTACAATTCCCGGCCTGCATGGCCTTGATAGTTTTTAGAAGTGCAAATCGGGCAATCCTTCATTATTTACTGGATGCCTAGTTCTAGTCAATTTTATTGTTATGTTTTTGAATTGACATCTTGACTTTAAATTAGCTGAAATACCAATTTACAAGGTATTTATTCCGGGCTATTAATTGCAGACAAAATGTGAGAGCCTGCAAGGAATTTCTGCCCTCGGAAGGCTGCGACCCGGCAAAGTGGTTAGTGAAATGTTTAACTGTTGAAGTTTAATGATGGTTGTTTGAATATGCACATGTCCAAAGAATAGAAACTTTTGTGTGTGTTTCTAATATGAAAATCTGATGTGCACAAACCATACAATTTTAAATGTGGATTTGATAATCTGTTGTATTTGTTTACAGTAAATGCTGCATAATTTTTGCTGGTAGCTTTCTTGCAACAACTCAGTAAACCCAAAAAATCTATCAATTTGAGATCATAAATGTTTACATTTGTGTGTATGCAGTATGATTTAATTTCTGTAACACTAGAATTTTGTGTCCACAGCTAAAATAATGTTTCTTGTGTTTGATATGTTTCAGTCTTTACGGTGTTTGATGCATTAAAGTCAAAAGCAAGGACATTAAAGATGTGTCAAACATCAGTTATTGCACACCAAAATGCAGCTCATAATCCGGGGCCGGAACATATTGACACAGTTAAAGACATGATGACAAAATGGGTAAACCACACCAAAAACATGTCATGGCCTACATTCTAAAACTAAAAAGTTCAAAGCAGTCAATAAAAACTATGACCTTTTTGCCAAACATTTCAATGTTTGGCTGCACGGTGGCGCAGTGGTTTAGCACTGTGACAGCACAGTTTACCCTCGGCCGGGGGATCGCGGGGATCATGAGGTCGTGGGTTCGATCCCAGCCCCCGACCAACAGTGAGCTGTGTGAAGTTTGCATGTTCTCCCCGTGTTGCGTGGGTTTACTCCGGGATTTCTCCGGTTTCCTCCCACATACCAAAAACATGTAGGTTTAGGGCGCTCGCGCACGCAGCGACCGGCAGCCGGTGGCTTGTCACCAGACTGCAAACCAAATCTACCTACAGGTACAAATAAGTAACTAAAAAATAAAAAAAAAAAAAAAAGAAGTACTGATGCGGCATGCTAGCCTGCAAACAAGGTCTCTTTGGCCAGTACACCAAAGGGCTGAGGTGTGCATGGAGCACATTTATGGTGTCGCAGAACAGGATGGATGCGGTTTGTCTGCTTATGTCAAAAAGGTGTGCAATATGTTCAAGAGGCAAATTAATCCGCAAACGCATCATAGTTAAAAGGAGAATTTGAAATTGGGAAATTTTTCTGTCTTTGGTAGGCTGGGAAAAAAATTGCATCAGCAGAGCCATTAAACTGAAAGATGGAAGCCCAGTGTAGTATTTCACCTTTGAGTCATTATCTTTGAGGAAATTCTCATCCAGGGTCTTTCTGGAGAGCTCTCCCTTTAACTTTGTTCTCCTCTTGCAAGAGTAAAATTTCTTTAAGCCTAAGGTGACACATGCTGCAGTTCTGTAGCTCTTGTGCATTTTCCACTGGAGCATCATCAGCCTGACAGATCTGTGCTGCTTCATCAGATGTCGTCTCCTCCATCTCAGCCAGAGGTGTGGCGTTATCTGCTGCTGATCAGGACAATAAACAACTGTAGTTAATATATTTTGTAATCAAAAGGAATGCCAAGACACATTTTAGAAAGAAAAACATAGGTGTAAAAAAAAAAAAAAAAAAAAAGACTACCTGAAGGAGCTACATTATCCATCTCAGTCACAGGGCCAGTGATGTTGGGGGTCTGTGCTGGGGGGTCACTTGCATGCTCTGCTGATTCTTTTTTGTCATAATCTCGCCCGTCTGTCAGGAGTGGCAGCTGGAAGCTCTGCATGCCCAAGGTTTAGAGAAGATGCTCAGTCAGGATCAGTCTAGCATTTCATAAGCTGGTCTGCTGTTAAAGCAAAGCAAACGGTAGGAAAATACTTTGGTGTAGAACAAATTAAACCCGCTCACACAGGTGTGTGAGTGGTAACTTTTTCTAGCTAGTAGGATATCGGAGTCTTTCTTTAGCTTAGCTCTGCTTAGCTTAGCACTGCTGACGTAGGGTAAAGGCTATGACCAGGCAAGTCTTAACCACGACACAAGCAAGTTTTAACAACAGACATACACAATAAATCATAACGTACCTTTATGAAAATGCTTTGAGCACACCACCATCCATACAGGTGCGTGTTTGAAATTTATGTCGGGTCTTCTGACTGCTGCAGTCCAGCCCAGGCGTCGCCTCTTAGTTACATCCGAAACGTGAGCTGTGCTGTTCTTCTTCCATGCTGGAAAACGAAAAAAGCCTATTCCGTGGTTTATCTTTTCTCCACGGCGGTTGTGAGAACGACTATTACAGTTTAAAACACAGCAAGACTTCGCCATGTCTGCTTTGTGACGATGCCTCCAGCTTTTACGTGATCTCAGCGAACGGTTCCTACCCTACCCAGCATGCACTTGGTGAATTCTATGGACACTACGTAACACTGGCGGAATCAATTAACTGCATTATTGATGTTACCGCCGCTCTCTCTTCTCATTCAACCCGCAGCTCGCTCGACCCTCGTCTCTCTCTCTCTCTCTCTCTCTCTTCATGCTCAGACCTTCAACCTAACGGTCCGTCCTCTCACTGCAGTCAACTCTGTGTGGCATTTGTGTGTGTTCATGTAACCGCCATCGCTGCTTTGACAAACGGTTGGCGCTTACTTTAAAAATCCGGAAAAAACGGAGAATAAATAAATGTGAAGAATGACTCTGACCGAGAATCGTCATGTAACAACGTTACGTCTCCCGCCAACATGCCTCGGCAAGCCGCTGCGCCGGTTACGACTCCCCCTCCCCCACTAAACTATATGCTAACCCGAATCTTAACTTCATTATTGTGAATAACCCTCTAGAGAGCGGACGAAACAAAATTTAGACTTCAGTCTAAATATTTACGACACAAAAACACATGCTGTGTGTACATTTCAATAAATATGAACACATATAAAATAAAACTCGCTAACAGAAGCCAGTGGTAACTTAAACTAACCGTAGCATTGACATTAACCTCATGTTGCTCGGTGCTGATAGCATCACATGTAGCTCGGTGAAAACAGTGCACTGCATAAAATCACTACCTGTAATTGTGACCGACATTTTATAAAATTTAATTTATCCTTACCTTGTTGAGAGCCGTCTGAAGTCGCAGAAATTCTTTTGAAGCGAGAGAAAAGATGGCCGACTTCAAATTTCGTTCTCCCTCCTAAAGCACCACCCCCAGGAGGCGGAGTTTCCAGACAAAAAACTATTTCCTTCTTTTTTAAAATGACTGAAACTTGTTGACTTTACATCGCTCAAGATTACAAGAACTCAACATGACTGATATATGTTTGGAGGAAGGATATAAATAAGTTGTGTTGTATATGCAAACTACATATTTGAAAATTGAACAACCCCCCCTTTCCCCTTTTTTCAGTGTAATGGAAAGATAGAAACAGCCTTAGCGAAGGTCACTAACGACCTCCTCATCACATCTGATAATGGACTGGTTTCTGTACTTGTCCCTTTAGACCTTAGTGCAGCTTTTGATACTATCGATCATAATATTCTACTTGATAGATTAGAACACTATGTTGGACTTAATGGAACTTTGTTGCAGTGGTTTAGATCTTCTGATATGTTCCAGTTTGTTCATTTCAATAATGAGTTTTCTTTCAACTCAAAGCTTAGTCATGGAGTTCCACAGGGATCTGTGCTAGGCCCTACTCTTTTTAGTTTATATATGCTTCCGTTAGGCAACATTATTAGAAAGCACTGTATACATTTTCATTGTTATGCAGATCACACACAATTATACTTGTCAATGAAGCCAGATGATAGTAATCAATTAGCCAAGCTGGAAGCCTGTCTTAAGGAAATCAAAACTTGGATGACTTGTAATTTCCTGCTATTAAATTCAGATAAGACTGAAGTCATTCTTGTTGGTCCAAAAATCCTTAGAAATACCTTTACAAATCAAACTTTCAGTTTGGATGTGGTTACTCTTTCTCTTAATAGCTCTGTGAGGAACCTTGGAATTATTTTTGATCAAGATCTGTCCTTCAATTCACATATGAAATTCGTTTCTAAGACTGCCTTCTATCACTTGCGTAATATTGCCAAGATTAGGAGCATCTTGTCTCGGAGTGATGCTGAGAAACTGATCCACGCTTTTGTTAGCTCTAGATTAGATTATTGTAATTCTTTATTATCAGGCTGTCCTAAAACATCTTTAAAAAGTCTTCAGCTGATCCAAAATGCTGCAGCAAGAGTTTTAACAGGTACAAGAGATCATACAAGAGGTACAAGAGATCATATCTCTCCGGTTCTGGCCTCCCTTCATTGGCTTCCCATAGAGTTTAGAATTAAGTTTAAAATCCTTCTTCTTACTTACAAAGCTCTAAACAATCAGGCTCCTTTTTATTTAAAAGATCTGATGCTGACTTCCGGTCTGGACGCCATGGCGACTGCAGCTTAACACTGAAGCTCTCAGACCCAATCCAAGATAACACCTTGAAAATCAAACTTAACGGATTTTTGGAGGAGTGAAAATCAAAAGACAAAATCATCATGTCTAAAGGAAAACAGAAGAAACTGAAATTCTCCAGGCCAGGACACGTATCGGCCGGAGAATCTGAACTGGAAGATCTCCGTTCAGAAGATGAGGAATTGGTGGTAGCTAACAAAAAGGTTAGCCTGAAATCGCTATTTGAAGAGCTACGACGATTTCGCCGAGAGGTTACGGCCAAATTTTGGGAATTCAGAGACGAATTGAAAAGGACAAACAGCAGAGTGGACCAGGCCGAGAACCGAATCTTGGAAGCAGAGGAACGAATAAAAGTGCTCGAAGATTCTGTGCTGGACCTACGCAAAAGACAAGCATCTATAGAGGCTAAGCTAGCCAACCAAGAAGGAAGAGAGAGAAGAGACAATATAAGAATTCATGGTCTGATAGAAGGAACCGAAAATGGTTTTAACTCAATGGCAGAATGCGTGGAATCTTTACTAAGAGAGAAATTGGATATTCCACAAACCACCGACTTAAACATAGAAAAGGCACATCGTTCATTAGCCGCTAGGCCAGCGGCGGAAGCGCCCCCACGTTCGGTGTTGGTAAGATTTTCCAATTTCAAAATAAAACAAGAGGTTGTAAGACTGGCTTGGCAGAAAAAAGGATTTATGCACCAGGAGAGAAAAGTCTTCGTGGAACACAATTACGCCCCGGAGGTCCTTAAAAAGCGCAGGGAATACAATGACACGAAAAAGGTGCTAAGAGAGAAGAAACTGCGCTTTCAGACGCCATTTCCTGCGAAGTTAAGGGTCTTCTACGGTGAAGAAACATGTCTCTATAATTCGGCGGAAGAAGCAACAGCTGACATGGCGAGAAGAGGGCTCCCGGTAACGGTATTTAAACCCGCAGCAGACCCGAGTGAGAAGATCAAAACGCAAAGATGGACAACACCAAGACCTTCAAAATCCACGGGCCAGCAGCGGAAAACCCAGCGCCAGAGCGTCGCAGATAAACTGTCCGTTTTCAGGTTGGAATAGCGACCATTTTTTTTTAATTTTTTTTTTTTTTGAATCAATCTGCACATCCAACCCCCCTCATACAAGGTAACAAACATTAAAGGAGATGCGTATTCAGCATGTGGTAAAACATTTCATGGAACAGTCATAATATTTGAAACAAATAAGTCTTTTTAATTAAAAAAAAAAAAAATTTGTTAAAATAGAAATGTGACAATAATCCACATGTTCTCCTCACACTAACAAATACTGTTTTTGCGTGAATGTTTGATGTGATGGGGGTGGGAGGGTGCACACAATTTCACAGGGTATAGGCATAAAAGGAAAAAAAAAATCATTACAAGTTCGGATTGGGTTCTGAAACTCACGTTAAAAGCATGGGACAACTTACAGGGGTAAGAGAGGGCCCTCAACACGTAACAGAGTTTGAGGAATTCCCCTCAGAGCCTTCACTCCATCAAGGCTCTTCCAGGGTCTCTAAAAAGACCTCAGCTCAGGAAGTTCTTTTGACAGTTTTTTGTTTTAAAGTTTTATACACTATGTTCTTAATGTTTTTCTTGTTCTTAATGTTCTTTCAGTTTCTGAGTAGCACAAAAGAGGGCCACCACACAGTTATACTAAACAAAACAACACAATGGAGAAACAGGGTGTGACCAAAATAATTTCATATAATGTAAAAGGAATCCTGAATCCAGTTAAAAGATCCAAGATTCTAGGCAAAATGAAAAAAGACAAAGCAGGAATAATATTTTTACAAGAAACCCACCTAACAGACGTGCAGCACAATAAACTCAGTAGACAAGGGTTTAAAATGATCTCTTCATCTTCATATAAGTCAGGGAGGAGGAGGGGAGTAACGACATTGATATCAACCAAAATTACATTTGAAAAAAAAATCAGAACACAAAGATAAAGAAGGGAGATACAGTTTGGTAACTGGGCGGCTAGAGGGAGAAGATATCACCCTGCTGAATGTGTATGCTCCCCCAGGGGCTAACTGGAAATTTTATAAAAATGTATTTGACCTAATGATAACTAAAGCTCAAGGTTTAGTGATATGTGGTGGGGACTTCAATCTTAGACTGAATCCATACTGGGATGCTTCTGGTAATTCTCCACATCAAAATAACACCCAAAGCAGGAAGACTCGGATGCTACTAAAAGAAATGGGAATCTGTGATGTGTGGAGGGAACTCAACCCCAGTGTAAAAGACTATACATTTTACTCAACTCCACATTCATCTTACTCAAGGATTGACTATTTTTTTATGTTTAATAGAGACATTGGAAGAGTAGAAACATGTAAAATAGGACTGATGGATCTCTCTGACCATAGTCCGATCTACATGGACTTAAATATCCAAAAATACACAAATAATACATTTTCTTGGAGGTTAAATTCAAATGTCCTGAAAGGACCATTGAAAGATGAATTGGAATCAGATATTCTCAGATATTTGGAAGAAAACGATAATGGAGAAGTATCCCCTTTAATACTGTGGGATGCATGCAAAGCTGTAATAAGAGGAAAGATTATTGCAAAACTGGCAACCCAAAAGAAACTAAGACAAGAAAAACTATCCACATTAGAGTCAGAACTTAGGAACCTAGAAAAAGAACACAAAGGCAACACTCATTCTACTGACTCGCTCAAGATTAAGGAAATTAAAAACCAAATAAATGAGATCTACACAATAGAAATCCAGAAGAAACTTACATTTTTGAAACAAAAATACTATGAAGCAGGCAGTAAATCGGCAAAATTGCTAGCCTATAAATTGAGGAAACATCAAACAGAAAGAGCAATCTACAAAATCAGAGACCCAGTATCAAAGGAAATAAAATTCAGAATTCAGGATATTCTTAAAAGCTTCGAGAATTACTATAAGAACTTATACTCCCACAAAAAACATAAAAACGCATCCGAGGCATTCCTAAACACATTAAACCTTCCCCAACTTACGGAGTCACAAAATAAAACACTACTGTCAGAAATACAACCTAAAGAATTGGAAAAAGCAATTATGAAACTTAAAGCTAACAAATCCCCAGGAGCTGATGGCTATACAGCAGAGTGGTACAAAACCTTTAAACAGCAACTATCTCCTCTCCTCCTGAAAACATTTAATTATGTCCTCCACACAGGGGAAATCCCCCCCTCCTGGAGAGAAGGGGTCATTGCAGTTATACCTAAACCTGAAAAGGATAAACTAGAGTGCTCCAACTACAGACCAATCAGTGTACTAAATCAGGACTATAAGCTTTTTACCATTATCCTTGCCAAAAGGTTAGAAAATATACTGACAGACCTAATTCATTTAGACCAAACAGGTTTTATAAGACAAAGACAGACACAAGACAACATTCGACGCACTTCACACATAATTCATCATATAAAAAAATATAACTTAAATGCAGTCATATTGGGATTAGATGCTGAAAAAGCATTCGATTCGGTTGACTGGTCTTTTCTATATAGAATCTTATCCAGTTTCAATTTTCATAACAACTTCATTAGAACTATACAGGCATTATATAAAAAACCAACAGCTAAAATAAGGATTAACGGTAATTTATCATCATCTTTTGAACTGGAAAGAGGATGTCGTCAGGGCTGCCCCCTGTCTCCACTGCTCTTTGCAATCTTCATAGAACCTCTGAGCCAATGGATAAGACAAAATCAAAAAATTCAAGGTATTACACTTGGTCAGAAGGAACATAAAATAGCACTCTTTGCTGATGACATTTTAATATACCTGGGGCAGCCGGACACTTCTTTACCAGAACTAACCTCAGTTTTTTCAGAGTATGGAGATTTATCGGTATACAAATTAAACATGCATAAAACCCAAATTTTAACATTCAACTATGACCCAAATCATCATTCACTAAGCAAACTCAAAACTAACTGGGAGTCGGAATCTATGAAATATCTGGGGGTCAATATCCCGAAACAACTCAACAAAATTATATCACTAAACTATGATCCACTGGTGACAAAAATAAAATCTGACCTAGCAAGATGGAATATGATACCATTCTTGGGTACTGCACAAAGAATTGAAGCAGTCAAAATGAATATACTTCCACGTCTTCTATACCTTTTCCAAACAATACCGGTAGAACCTCCCAAAAAAACATGGCAGGAGCTGGACAGAAGGATCTCAAGATTCATATGGCAGGGCAAGAGACCTAGAATCTTCGGTCCATCCAGACTAAAACCTCCCGTCACATGAACAGCTTCTTCCCCTCTGCCATCAGACTGCTGAACACTAAGTGACTTATTGACTCTCGTGCACCATGTACAGCAGCTCAACCAGACTCATGTCAATCATCACTGTTTTCTTCCTGCATTACCGACTGCACTATATAGTTCTCCACAGTATCTGCTGCTGGCTAATATATATTTTAACTGTTGACCAGTATCACTTAATCTTATCCTACACTTTATTACATGTATAGTTTATTTCTCTTATCTTATCATGTTTAATGTTGCAGCATTGTACCGAGACAAATTCCTAGTTTGTGTACTACATGAACAATGGCAATAAACCTGATTCTGATTCTGATTCTGATTCTGAGAACCTTACAGCTAAACAAAGACAAAGGTGGGCTTGCGCTGCCAAATATCAGGGACTACTTTAAAGCCGCACAAATTAAAACTTTAGTAGAGATATGTAACCCAGTCTACACTGCACAATGGAAGGAGATCGAATGCCAAATAACAAGTGACATCCCCCTACAGGCGATAATAGGGAACAATGCCTTACCTAAGCTTTTGAATAACACTAACCCGTGGATAGAGACCCCGCTAAAAATTTGGTTTAAGATAGTCAGAGAGAATCAAACTAAAGAGCCCTATCGACTTCTGCAATGGATTGCCTATGATCAAGACTTTACTCCTAATAAAACAGACACCAGATTTAAAAAGTGGAAGGAGAAAGGGCTGATAAAATATTACGATTTTTTTAAAGGGCAAATTTTAAGAAGTTTTGAAGATTTGAAAAAACAAGGCCTAATAAATCAAGACCTTTACAGGTTCTTCCAGCTTAGACACCACATAAACAATATACTTAAAAAGGAGGATTTGGAAAGGGCCCAGTCAGGTGTTCTGAAGGTCTTCTTAATGGCATATAAAGGGATCCCAGGGATCAGATACATTTCTAAAATATACCAAGGTCTTCAAGACTTAAAAGGAGACAACACATCATATATAAAAGAGAGATGGGAAAAAGAGGGGAATTTCACTTTACAACTGGAAATATGGGAAAAGCTAAATAAACAGCAATGGAAAAGTACCTCATCCCTGCAGTGGAGAGAATTTGGATGGAAAAACTTAGTAAGATTTTTCAGAACACCTGCACAAAACAAATTTACCCATAAGGGATTGAACTGTTGGCGCTTGTGTGGTGAAAAGACTGCAAATCATTTTCATGTGTTTGGTCATGCCCAGTTATCCACCAATACTGGACCAATGTACAGACAATACTGGGGAAAATATTCAAAATAACAGTTCCCTTTTCTTTTGTAACTTTGTATTTGGGTTTACTACCGGACTCACTGGAAAGACGAGGAGAAAAATACTTATTCAATGTTTTAATATTGGCAAGCAAAAAAGCTCTAACTAAAAAATGGATGTTGAAGGACTGTCCTACACCTGAAGATTGGATTAACGTGATCCAAGACATTTACTCGATGGAAAAGTTGACATTCGCACTGAGACAGGACATGGATGGGTTCATGAACTTTTGGCAACCCTGGATCGCATATGTGTCTTCCATTAGATCTAATCTTTGACAAATACCATTTCAATAATGGTTCCGCTCTTTGTTCCAACCCTACTCAGATGCTCTTTTACCTTTATTTACTTACTTTTTCTTTTTGTTTGTTTTTTGCTGGTTTGTTTGTTTTTGTTTTTTTTTAATTTTTTTCTCTTTAATTTCACTTTTTCTTTCACTTTAAAAAAAAAGGGGTGTTGTAAGAATTATTCTTCCAATGTTGTCAGATATCAGAAAATAAGGGAACATGTGATGAAAATGTAAACAATGCATTGCTGTAACGACCTGTATACCCTTTACAAAAACTTAAATAAAAAAAAAAAAGATCTGATGCTACCGTATTATCCTAACAGAGCACCATGCTCCCAAAATGCAGGATTACTTGTAATACCGAGAATCTCTAAAAGTGCAATGGGAGGCAGAGCCTTCAGTTATCAGGCTCCTCTCCTGTGGAACCAGCTTCCAATCTGGATTTGGGAGTCAGACTCGATCTCTGTTTTTAAGAATAGGGCTAAAACCTACCTTTTTGATATAGCCTACAATTAGGGAGGGATCATGTGTTTCTGAACCCTCCCTTAGTTATGCTGCTAATAGGTTTAGTCAGCTGGGGGACCTCCAATAATGCACTGGGCCTCACTCCTTTCTTCACTCTTAATGAAATTTTTTTTTTTTTTTTTGCTGGTCATTAACATCTGTTTATTCTCTCCCATAGATTGAGTCCCCATCGTGCTGTTTGCGCTCTACATGTCTGTTCTTTTCATCTTCTCTGTCCCCTCATCCCCCAGCCAGTCGCAGCAGATGAATGCCCCTCCCTGAGCCTGGTTCTGCTGGAGGTTTCTTCCTGTTAAAAGGGAGTTTTTCCTCTCCACCATCGCCAAGTGCTTGCTCACAGGGGATCGCCTGATTGCTGGGGTCTTTCTGCAACTGTGGGGGTCCCCCCTACAGTTGAAAGTGCTATGAGATGACTGTTGTTGTGAAATGGTGCTATATAAATAAAGTTGAATTGAATTATTGTACAGTGAAATGGCATGCGGCAGGAAAGATTTCCTGTACCTGGCCGTTCGACAGCGAAGCTGGAGTAGTCTACTGGAGAAAACTGGAGAAATATATGAAACTGATAATTTTCTACCTCTCAGGATTTTGCCCAGATCCATCTCTCACACCAGAGGCCAAGGTCATCGACCTCACCACCAGCACAAACAGCATCACTCGGATGACATAAACTCACAAGGGTGAAAATATATTTGTGATCCGCATAGAAATACTGAAGAGAGTTGTGTCTAAGTGTAAATAACATAGTCAGAAATGTCATGATGCACTTATACAATAAAAACAATCTGAATCAAGTTTCAATTCTAAAAGTAAAAGTGTTACTTAGACGTAAAATATGACTGCTGTTATTCTGTTATGTCATCAGTCTATCATCGCATCCATCCTACTGAATGCCTTGATTTACATTCACAACACTGAAGAGCACAAAGAATTTTCTTATTCAAGAACCAGAGGTGGGTAGAGTAGCCAAAAAGTGTTCTCAAGTAAAACTGGTGCTACCTTATGACATTACAAGTAGTCACCAAAATTTACTTGGAAACAATACTATCTACTCTCCAGAAGTTACAATGCTTACACAGGGTTCCACAGAAAGCTTCCATTTACTGCACCTTTAAGTCAGACTGCAACACGTAAGAAAACAAATGGGGAGTGGGTAGAGGCTTTCGACTATAAAACCCAAACAAAAGTCGGAGCATTCTCACTCAGCAAGGGAGCCATGATGGAGTTTGTTCAAGTTGCTGTGGCTGTGCTCACTCTTCTGTCTGTTGGACAGTCAGCTCCTGTGAGCAGCTGTGAAAGCCTCACCCAGCAGATTGAAATCCAAGGAAGAGATCAGGTCTGATATGCTCATATCGCTCATCTGTCAAAAATTGAGCATGTTTTCTAATAATAATTCTTTGTAATGAAAAAGTTTGTCCTTTCATGTAACTGCTGGGAAATTTCAAGTTGCTCGGAAAATGGAGGTCCATAGGAGAGAGCGTAGACCGCAATATTTCTTCGGCCAGAATGCTGACCAAGATGTTTGTGGACAATGTCTGGTGGAACCTCTACGCTGCTGAACAGAGTGATACTATTGATTATATTCAGTATCAAAAAATGTAATTCTTATGTTAATAACATTCCACATAAAATAATTATTTTTATTTTGCAGCTATGATCTTTATCCCAATAACAGTTATTCTGTACTTCTATAAGAATGGGCACCTGCTTCAGTTTCAAACTTAACTTTACTTTGGAGGGCAGCACTCTCAGTACGGGTGAGTATGAGGGGACTTTCTCAACTGAGCAGACCTGCACAAACAAATGTGAACTCTGTCCAGCATTGCAACAGCACCTTGTAGTACAAATCAATTAGTGTGTATTTGTATATGTATCCACAGTGCACCCTTACCCTGGTTCTTCTGTTCTGCTGAACCACGGCTGTGCAGACTGCCTTGTTCTTTACTCTCACGGCAGGATTGGAAATAGCAGCTTCAGAGGTCTCCAGCTCATGAGTAAGAACACACGAAAAACATCAGTTAGGTTTTTGTTCCATCAGTTCATTACATTAGACACCTAATAAATGAATACAGGTCCTTAATTACTAATTAATGATTTTTCGCTGGACCATGAAATTAAGAGAAATATTTTACAGCCAAACACTTTAATGCATTAATACTGACACCGCATGGTTTATGCAGCATTATGAGGCTTAGGCACTCCTTCAGGTTTAGTCGAAGTTATAGTAGTTATAGAAGATACTTAAAGATAATTCAGACTTAAATTTGAGGATTTTGAATTATGTACAACATCTATCATGATATATGAATACTTATACTTTCCCACTACCATACCATCAACTTCATATTGTCTGATTTGCCACAAACTTAAAAAAAAAACATTTTATATGTCCCTGTCAGTCAGACCAGCATGGAATGCCACCATTTCAGCATTTAATATTTTGCCTGTATTTTAATCCCACACTGACAGTATGCTCAGAAGTTTTTGTGTATAGGCTCATATTTATGTTTGCCTTCTAGGTAAGAGAGATAAGGTGTCTGCTTCTGAGAAAGCGGAGTTCATAAAGCAGGCAGAGTGCCTGAACCTATCATCACCTGTTTTTATGAAATCAGAAAAAGGTATGACCTTGAAATATGTGAATTATTAAAACATATGAATCATTAAAATAAATAAAGGGTGTATCTGCTGGGGTTGTGGATATATTCACATCCATGGGGGATATATTTTTGTGGGTGACACCTAGACAACTATGATAGGCTGTACTGAGGCTATATGCATTCATTAAAAGCATTTCCCCTAAATGAAATTAACTGACAATTCTCCACCCAACAGGATTCTGCCCAGATCATTCTGACTCACCAGAGGAAAAGACTGTTGATCTCACCAGCAGCATAAACAACCTGCGCTCTGAGCATTTCAACTTTATGGAAAAGCTGCTCACCGATCACAGTGAAATTAATCGGTTTATGGATTTACTAAATATAATTATCCCTCGTAATAATACAAAACAAATGACATCAGAAATGTCATGACATGGTTATGCAGTAAAAAATAAAACCTGAACTGAGTTTCAATTCTAAAAATAAAGCTGTAAAATTCAACACCAAGCATAACTGTTGCTATTCTGCATCATCACTGATTGATGTCACCAATCTCATTAATATAATGCAGCAAACATTACTCTATCTGGCATGGAAAACTTCACTATACAATGTTGAACATGCACTTGGACCGTTTCCAGCATGGCAGCAGCACTTTATAGAGATTATTTTGAGTATTGTACCTTAACTGGAGTGGTGGAATAGTGATAGAGCACCTGTCACACAACTGGGAGTTTGTGCATTCAAACCCCAGCCAGGTTATACTAAAGACCAGAGATACTATACCAAAGATCTAGCTTGGTGCTCAGCATAAATAGAAAGGGGAAAGGAGAGTTGGTTACCCAGCCACAGGGGGAAGTACAAAACCAGTGTACTCCTAGTGTTGGTCCCACGCTGGGGTAAATGGGAGGGGTTGCATCAGGAAGGTCATCTGGCATAAAATCCTTGCCAAATCACATATGTGGACCTATGATCCTCTGTGGCGACCCCAAATATGGAGCAGCCATGTGTGTGTGTTTTTTTTTTCTTTTGGTTGCTCCCTTTCGGGGTCACCACAGCATATAATCACCTGATATCGCGATGATCCGCATGTTGATTTGGCAAGGATTTTTATGATGGATGCCCTTCCTGACGCAACCCTGCCCATTTATCCGGGCCTGGGATTGGCACAGGGGGTACACTGGCTTGTGGCTGGATAACCAACTGTCCTTCCTCCATTCTATTTTTGCTGAGCACCAAGCTAGAAGGCAAGAAGTACCACTTTTATATGGTCTTTGGTATGACCCGGCCAGGACTTGAACGATGCTCTACCTCTAGGTCACCACTCCGGTAGTGTGTGAGTGTGTATTTTGAGTGCTGTACTATATACAATGGTATACAAAAACTATATCCCTGTTAAAATGCCAGGTGTTTGTGTAAAAACAAAAAGAGAGACCATGATAAATAATTTCAAAACCTTTCCCAACTTCAGTGTAAGCAATAACCCATACAATTCAGTTGAAAATAAAAAGCCCAAACAAAATCTGTTAATGGGGAAAATATATAAAAAAAGGTACAATAAACAAATGCATTATTAAGGGATTTTTTTAATTAAAACATTTTTTTAAAATTGTGATTAGTTAGTTAATGTTTGAAAATGGGTGCGATTAATTACTTAAAAGTTAGTAATTGATTCTCAGTGTGGCTTATATTAATCATATATTCCATACCTACATATGTAGACATATTAGAATGTTTAGTGATTACATATGTGGAATGACCTCACGCCTCAGAACAGGACAGGAGGTCTCAACCGCCGGCGAGGATCAAAGAACAGACGGAGTCGCAGCGGTGGAGACCGGATCGAACTTCCTGACCACCCAGGGTCAGGTGGAGGAGATGGAGGACAATGGAGGGGGATTATGTTAATGCGGGATGTCAGCTTTGATATGCAATGTCTTTTGTTGAGTGTGGGTATAAGTATGAAGGTCTGACTGCGCTCGACCTCTCATTCTGTTTCTGCATCTAGATGAGACATGTTAGGGAGGTGAAGCTGATAATAAATCTTGATTTATAAAATCACATCGCTTCTTCATTTCAAGCTCCCTACACTCAGCACTAATATACAGTATATATACAGTATATACTGTATACACACACAGACACACACACAAAGGGGGGCTGAAAAGTTCATAGTGGTCAAATTTGACCAAATGTGGTTTATTATTTGCTACACTGATGGAAGAAGTGTGTAGACGGAAGGGCAGACTATGTTGAAAAATAAACCACATTTGGTCAAATATGACCACTATGAACTTTTCAGCCCCCCCCCCCCCCCCATATATATGGTGGGGTCACTGTATCGCTCAGCCCTACTCTGGGCACATCAGTAACTGCACTTTAGTTAAAACTGGTGAAGACTCCATCATATTAAGAAGTAAAGTAGTTTAGTGAGGCTAGAATGTAATTCAGGTCTTTATTAAAATAACATCTGTCCTTCTCATCAGCCATGATGATTTTCAAATGGCATTACTCGTCCAATTTATTTATACTCTCTGTTGCATCCTCTCTAAAAACAGCTGGTACATAACATGGCTGAGGGTAGTTAAAAACACACTAAGCAGCTTCTTTAAGACCAGGTGAAAAGACACAGAATCAAAGGGAAAAATTAAAATTTGTTCAAACAAAATAATTTATTACATAAAATATCTACAAATGCCCACAAAAAAATAAGACGATAATTCTAAAACCTAAGAAATAAAATTAAGATAAAATAAAATAAGAATACCAATTAAAAACTAAGCTAAAAACAAAAAGTGGGCTAAAACAACCAATTAAAGTCCATAAAATCTGAGGAGGACTCACTCGAAGGGCTTACTCCCTCTGCTGCACACCGGACGTCTGCAGGCAACCTGTATGGGCGAAGTGTCATGTGCGGAGCTGGTGTTTCAGCTCTGCCCATGATTTGTGGCTGTAGCTTCTGATTTGTTGTTAATTGGTTCCAGCTGGCAGATTGAGCCCTGAGCTTGCCCTTGCCAGTCTACAGCCACACCCCTCTCTCTACCAGACACTTACCAGCTGTTAGTTATTTTGTCATTTGTTCCTGTCCACACACATGCATGCACACGCGCACACACACACACACACTCTTGCACAGACTCCCGCCACACACCTGCGCCCACTTGTCACTCATTAGCCTGCTTGGTATTTATTGAGTGACAGTGGGGGCATTCAGTGTCATGGTGTCAGCCTACATTACACAGTTCAGTCTGTAGTCACCAACCAACATGCCGCTTTATGTAGTCTTCATAGACTTCAGTAAAGCCTTCAATACTGTTTTGCGACGAGAACTTTGGCAAATACTCAAGAAATATGGTTGTACAGAGTTTGTCAGCCTGATCGAGGCACTCCATACAGGTATGCAAGCAAACGTGGCAATGAGTGGTTCAGTATCTAAAGACTATTCAGTAAGCAACGGGGTGAAACAAGGGTGTGTGCTGGCACCTACACTCTTCTCGCTATATCTGGCAGCCATGCTTGAGGTGGCCTTCAAAGACACTTCAGAAGGAGTATACATTCAAACAAGGAAAGAAGCAGACTTGTTCAATGTGGCACAGTTTAAAGCCAAGAGTAAGACATCGATAAAGATAGTAAGAGAAATGCTCTTTGCCGACAACAGTGCTCTAGTTGCACACAGCGTGGAAGATATGCAATCTTTAGTGGAGAAATGTGCAAGAGCAGCTAGCCAATTCAGCCTCCAAATCAACATCAAGAAGACAGAGTGCCTTTATCAACCACCAAAGTTCCAATTATCAACATCACTACCAGAAGAGATCAGCATTGGTACAGAGCCACTAGTCAAGTGCAATACTTTCAAGTACCTAGGGCAGGGGTCACCAACACGGTGCCCGCGGGCACCATGTCGCCCGCAGGGACCACATGTGTCACCCGCAGGCCTGTTCTAAAAATAGCACAACTCGCAAGTGAGCTGCAGATGTAATTTTTTCTGCCGCTATTTTTTATTTTATATTTTTTATATTTTTTAAAATCACACTTGCATTTATATAGATTTTAAAATGACAATGTCTTAAAAATAAAAAAAATGAAAATATGTTTATTATACGTAAAGTTAAGGTGAACTCTGACCTAGTTCAAAGGTCAGTATTGTGCGCATGACAAAACCTTCGCACTTGTGGAGCGTAAGCTTAGCTAGCGGGCAGTTAAGATGGTGGGCGCAGTGCAGTTTCCAAGCCCAAAAACATGGCAAAAAAAAGACAGAAAATTTATCATTTTCAAAGTGAGTGGGAGGAAGAGTTCTTTTTTACTACCGTGAAAGGAAGCTGTGTGTATTTCATTTGCGGGGCGATGGCGAAGCGCCACTTCACTACCCACTCTTTTTTTTTTTTTTTTGGACTTATCTTGTATCCGTAGGTGGATTTGTTCTGCAGTCCGGTAACAAGCCACCAGCCGCTGCGTGCGCAAGCGCCCCTTAACTCCCTAACCTGCATGTTTTTGCATGAAAAACGAGAACATGCACCACCAGAACATACAAACTCCACACAGATCACTGTTGGCCAGGGATCGAACCCACGATCCCCGCGATCCCCCGGCCAAGGGTAAACTGCTGCCGCGGTGCTAACCACTGCGCCACCGTGCATATAAGCACTCTCAGTGCTTGTTTAGTTTCTTCTCATGAAAGGACAGTGCTGGTTGCTCAAGCATGATTCTTGGCAAGAACTGTATGGATATAATTCCAGTGAAGAAGAACACACAAAAGTGTGTTTATTAAATGTAACAGATTTTGAGCAGAATTGCAGCAGATTTGTTCAGTTAAAAATGTGATAAGATTTATTTAATATGAAAGTTGATTTTTCTTAAATGTTGCATAACTTTTTCAAACATGGTTCAACATGTCACGCCGCGCCATTCATCAGCGGCGCCACCTGCTCACGCACCTGACAATCATCAGCGGCGAGGGATAAAGGCCGTCTCGCCCGGAGGCTCGGCCTGAAGCCGTCAGACTTCGTCCCTCACCGTTGTGAGCATACTTCTCTTCAGCATCACCATTTTGGTAAGAAGATCGCTTACCTCTCTTCTTCAGTCTTCTCCCCTGTGCACAGGTGGATTCCCCAGCGGCGGACATCTCCACTCCATCGCCCAATCCTCGCTGCTGTACGGAGCTCTCCAGGTGGCTGTCTTCCGGGCTTCGCCCCCTTGTTGTGCCAGCTGTCCTGACCAACCAAGTAAGTCCTTCTCTCGCCATAAATCCCTCCTGTGTTGGTGTATGCCCGTCACCCTCTCCCTGTGCTCTCTCCATAGGGTTGCTCGGCTGTACGGTCACCTGCCTCTGTGCCTGGAGCAGACACCATCACCAACACATTTACATCCCGCATACACGCACTCATTCACTCCTGCTGTTAATAAACTCTTTGAACTACTCTAAGCCTGTGTGTGTGCGTCTCCTGAGCCGTGCATTATGTCAGTACGGCTTCAGCAGAGCGGCTTGGCGGACGGCGGGCTCGCACACCGGTTTACCACTCTCGAGGCTAGAGTGGATCAAATTGCTTATCAACAGCAGGTTATCCTAAATCAATTATTAAACTTAACTAACCGGTTGGGCCGCTTAGATCCTCAACAGCCGTTCCCCCCGGCTCGTCAGGGTGGCGCGGCTCCTGCCGTTCCAGCGGCCGTCCAGCTGGCTCCAGTGGCACCGGTTCGGCTCACACCGATTCCGACCCCCGCCCGCTTTAGCGGTAAGCTCGGCGGAGCGCGGGGGTTCATTATGCAGTGTGAGTCCGTGTTCCACCGTGTGCCCGGAGATTTTCCCTCGGATCACAGTCGGATTGGTTACATAGGGAATCTTCTGGAGGGGCGTGCGTTAACTTGGACCTACGCCGTAATGGCGAGGCCCAGTTATGCCACCCTCACCTATGACCAGTTCGTGAGGCGCTTTCTGGAGGTCTTTGACCATTCTCAAACCGAGACGGTCCAGGTCGATCGGCTTCTCGCTCTCCAGCAGGGAGGCCGGTCGGCAGCGGACTACTTGGTCGACTTCCGGGTAGCGGCGGAGGAATTGGGCTGGGAGGAACGCTCCCTCTGTGGTCTGTTCCTCCGCAGCCTCAATAATGATCTGAGGGATGAACTGGCTGGACGGGATATCCCTGGGATGCTAGCGGAGCTGACATCCTTAGCGATAAGTTTGGATAACAGGCTGCGCGAGCGCTCCTCGGGGCGGAAGTCTTCTTCTTCTCGCCCTCGTGGAGTCTCGCCGCACCCGTTCCAAGCTCGCCCCCTGGCGGCGCCGCCAGCATCGTGCCCCGAGGAGTCGGAGCCGATGGTGACGGGCTGGACCAAGCTTTCCCCTGCGGAGAAACAACGCCGCCGTGAGTTGGGCCTCTGCATGTATTGCGGAGGTGACCAACACACTGTGGAGCGTTGCCCGCGGAAAGCCAGTCGGCGGGGTCCGCGAATCGCTGTAGGGAGCCTCGCGGATCCCAACCGGTTAGACACTCTCTCCCAATTAAAGCTGCCCATCCGTTTCTGCCACAATCCCACTGGGCACCTCACCCACGCACTGGTGGATTCGGGCGCAGAGGGCAGCTTCATTTCACAAGGCCTGGCAACCCGATTGGGCATCCGCTGTCAGGCACTAAAACACCCCATCTCCCTGGTCCATCTCTCCCGTGCCTCCCTTGGGAGAGTTTCTCACCAGACCATGCCTGTCCCAGTCATCATCTCAGGGAACCACCGGGAGGAGATGATATTTTACGTCCTGCCCAACTCTGTGTCGCCCGTCATCCTGGGGTACCCCTGGCTACGCCTCCACAACCCTGTCCTGGACTGGAGGTCAGCTGGGGTGTCGGCATGGAGTACCTTCTGCATGGGCACCTGCCTTCAGTCCGCTGCCTGCTCCCCGTCCGCGGCTCCTCCTGTGGCGGATACAGCACCTCCGGACCTGTCGCTGGTGCCTCCAGAATTTCATGACCTGGGTATGGTATTCAGTAAGTCGAAAGCTATGTCTCTTCCCCCGCATCGACCATATGACTGTGCCATCAATCTCCGCCAGGGGGCTCCCCTGCCATCTGGTCGGCTCTACAGCCTGTCGGCGCCGGAGAGGGAGACAATGAATACGTACCTAAAGGAATCTCTGAGCGCTGGGATTATTCGCCCATCGTCGTCACCCGTGGGGGCAGGGTTTTTCTTTGTCGGGAAAAAGGACGGTTCCCTCCGTCCCTGCATAGACTACTGAGCGCTTAATGACATCACTGAGAGGGACCGTTACACCCTGCCCCTCATGGACACTGCTTTCCACTCCCTCCAGGGGGCGACCTGGTTTACCAAGCTGGATCTACGCAGCGCTTACCACCTCGTCCGGATCCGGGAGGGAGATGAATGGAAAACAGCCTTCCGTACCCCGAACGGCCACTTTGAGTATCTCGTCATGCCGTTCGGGTTGACCAACGCTCCTGCCGTCTTTCAGCGCCTCATCAATGACGTCCTCCGGGATTTCATCGGCCTTTTCGTGTTCGTCTACCTGGACGACATTCTGATCTTCTCCAGGTCCAGAGACGAGCACCAGGTCCATGTGAGGCGGGTCCTCCAAAGACTGCTGGAGAATCGTCTGTACGTGAAGGCTGAGAAATGCGAGTTCTACGCCAGGACCACATCCTTCCTGGGATTCATCATCGCCCAAGACCAGGTGCTCCCAGACCCGGAGAAGGTGAAGGCGGTGGTGGAGTGGCCTACTCCCGCATCCTGGAAGCAGGTGCAACAGTTTGTTGGCTTCACCAATTTTTACCGCCGCTTTGTCCCGAATTTCAGCTGGATCGTCGGACCGCTGACCCGCCTCACATCCCCGAAGGTCCCGTTCCGGTGGACTGAAGAGGTCGATGCTGCCTTTAAGGCGCTGAAGGCGGAGCTCTCCTCCTCCCGGGTCCTTCGTCAGGTCGACCCCGCGCTGCAGTGCATTGTGGAGGTGGACGCATCGGACACGGGAGTGGGAGCAGTGTTATCCCAACGATCACCGGACGATGGCGCCAAGCGACCGTGCGCCTTCTTCTCCCGGCACCTGTCCCCGGCGGAGAGGAACTACGATGTGGGGGACAGAGAGCTCCTGGCCATTAAACTCGCCTTACAGGAGTGGCGCCACTGGCTAGAGGGGGCGGACCTGCCGTTCGTGGTCCTCACGGACCACAAGAACTTAGAATACTTACGATCTGCCAAGCGCCTGAATGCCCGCCAGGCGCGCTGGTCTTTGTTCTTCGCCAGGTTCCGCTTCTCAATCACCTTCAGGCCGGGCTCCAAAAACGGCCTGCCTGACGCCCTCTCTAGGCAGTTCACCCCCGTGGAGGCTGAGGAGACGCCCCACACTATCCTGCCCAGGTCGTGCGTCGTGGGAGCCATCTCTTGGGACATTGAAGACAAGATCCGGAAGGCGCAGGAGGTGGAACCTGATCCTGGCGGCGGACCGGAGGGAAGACTGTTCGTCCCATCTGCGGTCCGAGGAGAGGTCATCCACTGGCTCCACACCTCCCGGCTCACCTGTCATCCCGGCACCTCTCGGATGATCAGCCTCCTCCAACGGTCCTTTTGGTGGCCAGGCCTGCGGAGGGATGCAGCCCGCTACGCCCGGGCTTGCCCAATCTGTGCCACCAGCAAGTCGGGAAATGCCCCCCCAGCGGGTCTGCTCCACCCTCTGCCCGTCCCCGGCAGGCCCTGGTCGCACATTGCACTGGATTTCGTCACCGGACTCCCCGTTTCCAACTCCTTTGACACCGTCCTGACCATCGTGGACCGTTTCTCCAAGGCGGCACACTTCGTCCCCCTGCGAGGTCTCCCTACTGCCCTGGAGACGGCGGGCCTCCTCGTCCAACACGTGGTCAGGCTGCACGGGATTCCGGTGGACGTGGTTTCGGACCGGGGTCCCCAATTTTCTTCCGAGGTTTGGAGATCTTTTTGTAACGCCATCGGAGCCAAGGTGAGCCTCTCCTCCGGCCATCACCCCCAGTCTAACGGGCAGTGTGAAAGGACCAATCAGGAGCTGGAGGCTGCGCTCCGCTGTGTTACCAGATCCAAGCCGACGTCCTGGAGCAACCATCTCGCCTGGGTGGAGTATGCCCACAACACCGCCCGCTCTTCTGCAACGGGGATGTCCCCCTTCAAGGCGTCCCTGGGTTACGACCCCCCGCTGTTTCCAGCGCAGGAGAGCGAGGTAGCTGTCCCCTCTGTTAGGGCGCACCTTAGGCAGTTCCGCTCCACCTGGGCTGCCGCGCGTCATGCGCTTTTACGCACAGCGGAGCGCAACAGGACAGTGGCGGACCGGCACAGGTGACCTGCCCCGGCGTACAGAGTTGGGCAACTCGTGTATGTGTCTACCCAGGACGTCACATTAAAAGGCGAGAGGAGGAAGCTGGCACAGCGATTCATGGGTCCCTTTCCCATCACCCGGATCATCAACCCGGTGGCTGTGCGCGTGGCTATTCCCCTCTCCCTCCGCATCCATCCCACTTTCCATGTGTCGAAGGTGAAACTGGCAGTCACTGACCCCCTTTGCCCTCCTCCTGCAGCGCAACCCGCGCCCCGGATGATTGGTGGCCATCCGGCCTGGTCCGTCTCCTCCATCCTGGACTCCCGGCGCCGAGGTCGTGGGTTGCAATACTTGGTGGACTGGGAGGGCTATGGGCCCGAGCATCGACAATGGGTGCCCCCGTCGTTTGTGTTGGACCCATCGCTCATCGCGGACTTCCACCGAGCGCACCCGGATAAGCCATCGCCAGGAGGCGCTGCTAGAGGGGGGAGTACTGTCACGCCGCGCCATTCATCAGCGGCGCCACCTGCTCACGCACCTGACAATCATCAGCGGCGAGGGATAAAGGCCGTCTTGCCCGGAGGCTCGGCCTGAAGCCGTCAGACTTCGTCCCTCACCGTTGTGAGCATACTTCTCTTCAGCATCACCATTTTGGTAAGAAGATCGCTTACCTCTCTTCTTCAGTCTTCTCCCCTGTGCACAGGTGGATTCCCCAGCGGCGGACATCTCCACTCCATCGCCCAATCCTCGCTGCTGTACGGAGCTCTCCAGGTGGCTGTCTTCCGGGCTTCGCCCCCTTGTTGTGCCAGCTGTCCTGACCAACCAAGTAAGTCCTTCTCTCGCCATAAATCCCTCCTGTGTTGGTGTATGCCCGTCACCCTCTCCCTGTGCTCTCTCCATAGGGTTGCTCGGCTGTACGGTCACCTGCCTCTGTGCCTGGAGCAGACACCATCACCAACACATTTACATCCCGCATACACGCACTCATTCACTCCTGCTGTTAATAAACTCTTTGAACTACTCTAAGCCTGTGTGTGTGCGTCTCCTGAGCCGTGCATTATGTCACAACATAGTTCATGAATTAAAATGGTTTAGTTTTTTATGGTTAAAAGAGACTGGTGAAAACTGGACATTTTTTTATGAAATGTAGAAGGGATCATCTGAACAATTGCTGAGATTAATAAAAATAAAGTGTTGAATATTGATCTTGTCTGTTACCCACTCTAAGTTATTGATAATTATTTATTTATGTGTGTGTATATATATATATACATATATATAGACACACACACACACACACACACACAATTTGTTATTTTAGAGGAGTGTGTCAAGCTGGTGCCCTTCACATGACTCGATACCCATGAAGTAGCTCTTGGTTTCAAAAAGGTTGGTGACCCCTGACCTAGGGAGTACTGTTTCAGAGAATGCTAGGCTGGAGGATGAACTATCTCTCAGAATGGGAAGAGCGAGTGCTGTGTTTGGAAACTTGAGGGAGAGACTGTGGAACAATCGACATGTGTCAATCCATGTGAAATGCAAAGTGTACAGTGCAACAGTACTGGCTACTCTATTGTATGGTGCTGAAACTTGGACTGTCTACAGAGTGCAGGTGAAGAAACTCCACGCGTACATGATGAGACACCTCCGAGCCATAATGAACATCTCATGGAAAGACAAGATAACCAACATAGAAGTGTTGAAACGAGCTGGTCTACCATCAATGGAGGACATGCTAATACAGATGAATCTGAGATGGCGCAGACATGTTGAGATGATGGACCACCAGCGTCTCCCTCAGCAGTTACTCTACTCATAGTTATGTGAGGGCAAACGCAACCAGGGTAGACCAAGGCTCAGATTTAAAGACACTGTAAAAAGAAACTTGGAGAAGTTGGACATAGACAGGAGTTCCTGGCAGCAGAAGGCTAAGGACAGAGCTGTATGGAGGAATCTGATCAGACCTAAATGAAACAGTCATTGTCGCCCACGACAGACTGCTATGATGATGATGATGATTTTACATGTAGTAAATGTTTAAGAATAATTGATGTGTGCTGTATATTATTAACAAATATTAACAAAATACAGCAAAGTAGGACAGATCACACTGTCAAGGTGCGTTCAGACCAAATACGAACGGGCACACAGCGTGATGACATTTTAAATTGATTTTGATGTCCCACCCCAAGATTTTCTGTGGCCCCGCCTATGAAAAACTTCTGGGGGCGACCCTGGCAGCATTGTATTGAGATATTTATAAATGTATCACAAGTAAACATTTAAACTACATAAACGAGCACCTCACAAAAACAAAACAAAAAAAGAACAAACACAGATATAGCCAGAAAAGCAAGATACTCGAGAAAGCAAAAAATGATTCAAAACACGTGGACAACTGTAAAATATACATCAAATTAAACAGATCACCTGAAGAAGCCAAAGTCATTAACATCAGAAATATTATGGAACTGGACAAACACCTATGAATATCATGAACTGGAGCTGATAGCAGCAAAAGATAACTGTAGGACACTGAAGGATCACACTCATCTGCATCAGGACAAATAACTACATGAAACAAAATATCAACAAACAGGAACAACAGGAGATGAAACCTCTGAATATACCGATCACAACCCCCAGGACATGGAATATGACATAGACCCTGACAATAATTTATTTACCTCCATCAATAATACTGTAACTGCAGTTACTACAAATATGAACAGTTTAACACAATGGTCATAACTGACTTTAAAAATATCAATGATCCACTTCAACAGCAGAAGCCTCGGTGCCAACTTCAGGAATATTAAAGATTTTTATGCCAGTTCAAAGAACTGTTCAATATAGTGGCCATATCTGAGACCTAGCTCAGTGAAGAGAAAGGAGTGGACTTTAAAATGAATGGCTATGAACTAAATTATCTATCTATAATTCAAGAAATGTGTGTGTGTGTGTGTGTGTGTGTGTGTGTGTGTGTGTGTGTGTGTCAGTCTGTCTGTCTGTCTGTGTGTCTGTGTCATAGGGCTCGCTATGACATCATCAAAGATCAAAGACAGGCATCACTGAATGAGTGGTGACATCAAAGATCAAAGTCAGGCATCACTGAACAAGTGGTGATGTCAAAGATCAAAGGCAGCATTCAAAGGACTCGCTATGACATCATCAAAGATCAAAGGCAGGCATCACTGAACGAGTGGTGATGTCAAAGATCAAAGGCAAGTTTCACCATGGTTACTGTTGCCATGGTTACAGTAACTTTCTATGGGCACGCAGAAATGCTTGCTTACACTTGCTTTCTACAGGCATGCAGAAATACTTGTTTATACTTGGTTTCTATGGGCATGCATGGTTACTGTTGCTCCTATGATGTCATACAGACAAGGCAGGTTTCACCATGGTTACTGTTACCATGGTAACAGTAGCTTTTATGGGCATGCGGAAATGCTTGCTTACACTTGCTTTCTATGGGCATGCAGAAATGCTTATACTTGGTTTCTACGGGCATGCATGGGTATGCACGAGTATGAACAGAAAAGGGACAAAAGGAGGAGGAGTTGCAATTTATGTTGACAAGAGCTTGAAATACAAGGTTGTTGAAAATTTGACAGAAACTGTGGATGATTTATTTGAATGTCTTACAATAGAAATCTGCTTGGATAATATGAAGAATATAGCAGTGAGCTGTATATATATAGAAAACCTGATTCAAATATTGACTTATTTAAGGACTGGATGGAAAAAACGTATGCAAAACTTTCTCATAAAGTTATGTTCATCTGTGGGGATTTCAATATAGATCTTATGAATTCAGAACAACATAGTATGACAGAAGAATTTATCAACACAATATACAGTATGGGCTTACATCCAACAATCACCAGACTTAGCAGAATCACTTCACACAGTGCCACACTAATAGATAACTGGAAAATAATATCATGAGTGGGCTTTTATTCAATTATATTAGTGACCACCTACCAATTATTGTTGTCTATCACTGTGATTATAGGAAGAATAAGTGTACCAAAAAAATTAAAAATAAAAGAATAAGAACTGAATAATTTATGTATGTACTGGTAAAGGAATTAGTAGCACAGGACTGGAAGATAGTTTGTGATGAAAATTATATAAGTAAAGTATATGATGAATTTTTACAAATATTCCTGTCATGAATAGGACAGACCCAGGTGCTAAACTGCAGTTGTGACATTTATGAACAAAAATTCCAAAAGTGTGCAGACAATACAAAAAAGGCAAACAAGAATAATGTACTGAAAAAGGCACTCCAGAGCCAGATTAGCTCTGGAGGAGATGAGGCGATACCTGAAGGGGTAAAGTGCATACAAATCCAAACAATGCAATACTGCCACAGAGAAACAATGAACTGACAGTGCTTAAATACATGGACACACAAATGAGCAGCAGGTGTGGACAGCTGAGCAGGCAGGTGACCTAATTACACAACTGAGGACAGTTTGCAAGATGGCACCAGTGTGTGTGGCTGACCGTCTACTTCTGTCATTTCTGTGCTTATTTTTATGTCTAACCCTCTTCACTCAACAAATCAAGTCATTGTTGGTGTATGATCGCCAAACTCTCCTGGATCTCAGGTCTTTTGTTAAAGACCTAGCCTCATCTGATGTTAATGGACAGTAAACTTTGCCCCCCATTTTATCGGGAGTTCCTACTCAGCTGTACCGGGCTTCGGTTCCATCCCTCCGCCGGAAGCGTCACCGTCACCGCGGTAAATGTGGCGGTCGGCTGGTCAAGCTCAAACTCTGCCTGGCGTGCTCCTCTTCTGTTTCCAGAGCAGAATATGGATTATCTTCTCTCTTGTTTGTGCCTTGGCGCTCCTTGGATCCAACTGATACCTGCCTAGTACCTGTGACCGGCTTGGATGAGGTGCCCCAGCCACGCCGCCCCTGCTCTCCCCGGCTTCGCCAGCGCAGCGTGAACCTCGGGAACCTGCAGCCGCTGCATCAAGCTCCCCAGTCCGCTTCACCACCCGCCCCAGCACCTGCCAGGATTGGCCTGGTAAACGCCAGATCACTGGTAAATAAAACTTTTATCCTCAGGTATTTCTTCACCTTCCGTGGCCTGGATTTCCTCTGCATATGTGAGACTTGGTTGAGTGTCAATGACTGTAGTATTTTTTCTGAACTTTTACTGGCTGATTGTTCTTCTTTTAACTCCCCGCGGATGTTGGGTCGAGGGGGAGAAACGGCAACTATTTATAGAAATGATTTTAAATGTAAGCAGTGTTTTTTATCATCGTTCTTCCCCAGTTTTGAAATGATTTTATTTGAGGTGAGTCGCTCTGACCCGGTGCTGGTCGCTGTCATTTACTGACCCCCCAAATACAATAAGGATTTTATAAATGATTTCACCGATTTTCTGGCAGAAATTATGCCAAAGTATGACCAAGTCCTTATTGTTGGTGATTTTAATATCCATGTGTGCTGTCCAGATAAGCCACTGGTGAATGACTTTAAATCTCATTTATTCTTTTAGCCTGGAATAGTTTTTACCTGGTGGACCCACACATGAACACGGACACACATTAGACCTCGTTCTCTCTCATGGTTTGTCTGTTTCTAACCTGGAGATTGGTGATGCTGTATTTTCTGACCATATACCTATTTCATTTGATGTTAGTCTATCCTTCACCAGCGTTCAAACCTGTGCTTCTGCTCACCGCTGTAGAATTTTTAACCCCTCAACTACTGGCCAGTTTTCTGCTGCTTTTACCCAACTCTGTGCTCCCTTGGATTTTACTTTTTTTGATACAAAGGACCTCAGTTCCTGGTTTTATTCCTCTCGCCAAACCATCCTGGACTCTGTAGCTCCATTAAAAATTAAGCAGCCCAGAGCCAAGCATGAACCGTGGTTTAAAGACAGAATTCGGGCAGCCAGACAGGAATGCTGCAAAGCTGAGGGCAGGTGGAAGAAGGACAAGTTGCAGGTATCATTTCAAATCTTAAAGGACTGTTGACATCTCTACCAAAATTGTGTTAAAGAGGCTAAAAGGGAACATCTATCTAATATTATTGTAGCAAACTGTCATGAACCACGTGTGTTATTTAAAACTATTGATTTTGTTCTTAATGGCTCACAATCTGTCAGTATGGAAGTGTCTTCTGTAACATGCAATGACTTTTTACTTTTTTTTTATTGATAAGGTCACCACCATTAGGGCTCTTATCCCAGCTCCTGCCTCTGACCCCTCTGTGTCTGTCCCTTGCTCTGCTGTTTTTAATCAGTTTTAGCCTGTGATCTTGCAACAGTTACAGGATGTGGTTGATCATATTAAGCCCTCAGGTTCTCCTTGTGATGCCCTCCCTCCTCAATTTTTTAAAGA
Organism: Pholidichthys leucotaenia; assembly: GCA_020510985.1. Lineage (NCBI taxonomy): Eukaryota > Metazoa > Chordata > Actinopteri > Cichliformes > Pholidichthyidae > Pholidichthys > Pholidichthys leucotaenia. The sequence goes on from CM035848.1 coordinate 153,900,462, forward strand.
AGTCTTTCCTAGCATAGGTCAATCAGTTTTAACCATTTTAAACAACAGTTTAACTTCTGGTGTGGTTCCTGTAAATTTTAAGCATGCAGTAGTTAAACCCCTAATTAAGAAATCTGGTCTTGATCACACTGTATTGGTTAATTTTTGGCCAATCTCCAAGCTGCCTTTTATTTAAAAAATATTGGAGAAAATAGTTTATTTCCAGTTGAAGGATTTTTTTGGATGAACATGATATTCTGGAGGTGTTCCAATCTGGTTTTAAAACCCTACATAGCACAGAGTCAGCACTATTAAGGGTTTTTAATGACATCCTTTTGATGTCTGATTCTGATGAACATGTGGTTCTTGTTTTGCTAGACCTAACCGCCGCTTTTGATACAGTGGACCATGAAATCCTAATTTCTCGCCTGCAGTATCTTGTGGGTATTTCTGGTACTGCATTGGAATGGTTTAGGTCCTATCTAACTGATAGAACCATGTGTGTAAGCCTTGCTTGTTCTGAATCCTCCTCTGCTTCCCTGTCATGTGGGGTCCCACAGGGATCAATTTTAGGGCCTCTGCTCTTTTCACTTTATCTGCTTCCACTGGGTTCAGTTCTTAGAAAGCACGGCATCTCCTGCCACTGCTATGCTGGGGACTGTCAGGTTTATGTTCCAATAAGGCAGAAGGAGAACTTTTCAGTTAAATCACTTCTTGAATGCCTTAATGACATTAAAGGTTGGATGGCAGTGAACTTTTTTTTTTTTCATTCATTCATCTTCTTCCACTTAATCCTTTTCGGGTTGTGGGGGGGCTGGAGCCTATCCCAGCATCTTTGGGCGAGAGGCAGGGTACACCCTGGACAGGTGGCCAGTCCATCGCAGGGCCAACACAGAGAGACACACAACCATTCACTCTTACAGTCATACCTAAGGACAATTTAGAATCCCCAGTTTTGATGCCAATTAACCTAATTTGCATGTTTTTGGCATGTGGGAGGAAACCGGAGAAATCCCGGAGTAAACCCACGCAGACACAGGGAGAACATGCAAACTCCACACAGATCACTGTTCGACGGGGGCTGGGATCGAACCCAGGATCCCCCGGCCAAGGGTGAGTTGCTGTGTTGCCGCAGTGCTAACCACTCCGCCACCGCGCCGCCCTGTGCCGCAGTGAACTTCCTAAGTTTTAATGAAAAGAAGACAGAAGTGATTGTGTTTGGACCCAGTGGCTCCTGTGAGTCCCCTCCTGTTGACTTGGGTCCCTTGACAGGGTTTGTCCAACCCACTATCACTAATCTGGGTTTTAAGCTGTACAGTGATTTTAGATCGTCAAATTGCTGCAGTAGTGAAATGCAGCTTTTTTCATTTAAAGGCAATTGGCAAAGGCTAAACCCATTCTTTCTAAACAGCACTTTGAGACAGTAATCCATGCCTTCATCACATCCCGGCTGGATTACTGTAATGCACTTTATTTTGGAGTCAGCCAGTCTTCCCTCACACGTCTCCAGTTGGTTCAGAATGCTGCTGCACATCTTTTAACTGGAACACATACAGCCGTGGACAAAATTGTTGGTACCCCTCTGTTAATGAAAGAAAAACCCACAATGGTCACAGAAATCACTTGAATCTGACAAAAGTGGTAATAAATAAAAATTCTATTGTGGGGAACGTGAAATAAAGAGACTGAATTATTTCTCAATTCAGGTTTATTGCAGAAATCACATCCCCAGCTTTTCTCTCAAGAACAGAAGAGAGTGAGCTGCATCAAAACCCCCACATTTATACATAACACATCAAAGGCAGAATCACACATTGCTGTCAAACCCCCATTTGACAATATTTCTCCCCTCGAGTCTCATAGTCCTCCGTCTGGCTCCAGGAGGTCAGGAAGTCCTTTCAGAGTCTTATCACAGCACCTCCGTCCTCCTGCCATTATCCCCAGGGGGTCCAGACGTATTGTCCCATCCGTGAGGTCAATCAACACATGCAGCCCTAAGCATCTCCTTTTGCTTATACATATGTTGGCAAGAATATATGAGCCACACTATGAAAATTAACCAATGAAAATCAGACAATGCTTTTGAATTGTGGTTCAACAGAATTACTTTAAAAAACAAACTCATGAAACAGGCCTGGACAAAAATGATGGTACCTCTAGAAAAGATTGAAAACAATGTGACCATAGGGACATGTTCAACCAAGATGTGTCCTCTAATTAACATCACAGGTGTCTACAAACTTGTAGTCAGTCAGTCGGCCTATTTAAAGGGTGACAAGTAGTCACTGTACTTTTTGGTGACATGGTGTTTACCACACTAAACATGGACCAGAGGAAGCAAAGGAGAGAGTTGTCTCAGGAGATTAGAAAGAAAATTATAGACAAGCATGTTAAAGGTAAAGGCTATTAGACCATCTCCAAGCAGCTTGATGTTCCTGTGACTACAGTTGCACATATTATTCAGAAATTTAAGATCCTCGGGACTGTAGCCAACCTCCCTGGACATGGCTGCAGGAGGAGACGGATAATACAAATGGTAACAAAAGAGCCCAGAACAACCTCTAAACACATTCATGGTGAACTCCAAGGTCAAGGTACATCAGTGTCAGATCGCACCATCCGTCATTGTTTGAGCCAAAATGGACTTCATGGGAGACGACCAAGGAGGACACCACTGTTGAAAACAACTCATAAAAAAGCCAGACTGGAATTTGCCAACCTGCATGTTGACAAGCCACAAAGCTTCTGGGAGAATGTCCTATGGACAGACGAGACAAAACTGCAACTTTTTGGCAAGGCGCATCAGCTCTATGTTCACAGACGCAAAAATGAAGCATACCAAGAAAAGAACACTGTCCCTACTGTGAAACATGGAGGAGGTTCTGTTATGTTCTGGGGCTGCTTTGCTGCATCTGGCACAGGGTGTCTTGAATCTGTGCAGGGTACAATGAAATCTCAAGACTATCAAGGTATTCTAGAGAGAAATGTGCAGCCCAGTGTCAGACAGCTTGGTCTCAGTCGCAGTTCATGGGTCTTGCAACAGGATAATGACCCAAAACACACAGCTAAAAACACCCAAGAATGGCTAAGAGCCAAACATTGGACTATTCTAAAGTGGCTTTCTATGAGCCCTGATCTAAATCCTATTGAACATCTGTGGAAGGAGCTGAAACATGCCGTCTGGAGAAGGCACCCTTCAAACCTGAGACAACTGGAGCAGTTTGCTCATGAGGAGTGGGCCAAAATACCTGCTGAGAGGTGCAGAAGTCTCAATGACAGTTACAGAAATCGTTTGATTGCAGTGATTGCCTCAAAAGGTTGTGCAACAAAATATTAAGTTAAGGGTCCCATCATTTGGGGCAGCAGTGGCTCAGGAGGTAGAGCGGGTTGTCTAATAACCCGATGGTTGGCGGTTCGAATCCCGCTCTCCCCAGATATCCTGCCGTTGTGTCCCTGGGCAAGACATTTCACCCGCATTGCTTCCAGTGCCCATAACACTGGGTATGAATGTGTATAAATGTTTGGTGGTGGCCAGAGAGGCCGTTGGCGCAGATTGGCAGCCACGTTTCCGTCAGCCTGCCCCAGGGCAGCTGTGGCTACAGTAGTAGCTTGCCACTACCGTTGTTGTCTGTACCGTTGTTGTCTGTCTGGAGTTAATGGAAAATGTATCTACTTGTAAAGCATCTTTGAGTTTCTATGATAAAGTGCTATATAAATCTGATGCATTATTATTATTATTATGTGTGTGTGTCTGTGTGCCTGTGTGCCTGTGTGTCTGTGTGTGTACATATATACAGTATTTTATAGTAATATGTACATATGTATATTAGCTGCTCTTGCTTGCTTGTTTTTTTTCTTGCCTTCTGATTGTTGCTCTGAGTGTTGCTATCCCTGTGCTGTTGCAATCCTGGAATTTCCCCGTTGTGGGACTAATAAAGGCTTATCTTATCTTATCTTATTATTTTTGTCCAGGCCTGTTTCATGAGTTTGTTTTTTAAAATAATTCTGTTGAACCACAATTCAAAAGCATTGTCTGATTTTCATTGGCTAATTTTCATAGAATTTTTATTTATTATCACTTTTGTCAGATTCATGTTATTTCTGTGACCATTGTGGGTTTTTCTTTCATTAACAGAGGGGTTCCAACAATTTTGTCCACGTGTGTAAGAGGGACCACATTACACCTATTTTACCTTCCCTCCACTGGCTGCCTGTGCACTTTAGGGTTCATTTTAAAATTCTTTTTTTTGTTTTTAAATCATTGAATGGCCTTGCCCTGCCTTACCTCTCTGAGCTTCTTCACTTTTACACTCCTGCTCGGTCTCTCAAGTCAGCTGATCAGTTGCTCCTGGAGATACCAAAATCAAAGAGGAAGCTCAGAAGGGACAGAGTTTTTCTGTTGCTGCTCCTAAACTTTGGAACAGTCTTCCTTTGCCTATTAGACAGGCACCTTCATTGTCCACTTTTAAATCTTATCTTAAAACTCATTTTTACTCCTTGGCCTTCAACCCAGCATGAGACATCGATTGTACTTGTTTTATTGCTTTATTATATGATTGTCATTTTTTATTTGTTTTGTTTCATACCTTTTTAGTTGCATTTTATTGTTTTTTATGTCCTGTTAATTTTATCTATTCCTGATGTACAGCACTTTGTATCAGCTGTAGTTGTTTTTAAAGTGCTTTAGAAATAAAGTTTGATTGATTGATTGATTGATTGATTGATTGAACTGCTCACAGCTGAGGTGACTGAGGAGCAGACTGTGAGCAGCTAGTGGGAGTGTCTGAAGAAGAGGAGGGCACTCAAGTCAACAAGCCAAAATATATACAGAAACCAATAACATAATAATAACAGACATACAAAACTCAGAAATAAATTGAGAGTCTGAGCTCTGTGTAAACATATACTCAGACTCATGACAGAGCCCCCCCCCCCCCTTAAGGGGTGGATTCCAGACATGCCCAGGTAGCACCCAAAAAAGACCCCCCCCCCCCCAAGGGAAAGGGTACTGTACAAACCACCCCGGGTGGGAGGTGGAGGAAACAGGTTAGGAGGGAGCAGAAAAATGGAGCCTGCTCAGGACCCACACCCACACTACGCCAGGCTCCTGGGCCCCCTAGGCCCCCTAGGCCAAAGAACTCAGCTGTTCGGGTGGCCAGCCGAAGTCCCAGGCCAGACAGATGGCAAGGTGGTATGAGTTGGGTGGCCTGCCAGAGAATATGGGCCACCCAACCCAGCGGCTCAGTCTGTTGGGCAGCCAACCAGAGTTCTTCAGCCACCAAGACCGGAGGGGTGACCCAGGAGGTAGCTCCCCCATGGGGAGGCCCAATGAGGGGATGAAGGGCCGAAGAGGGGGGACCACGATGGCGTCTGGTGGCAGGAGAGGACCCATGATGGCGTCTGGCAGTGGAGGAGGAACCATGACATATCAGGCAGAGGAGAGGAGGCCTCGACGCCCTCGGTGGTCCTGGGCTAAGAAATGGTTGCACCCACAGGGATCCCAGACTGGGACGTAGCTGCACCCACGGCGGCACTGGGCTGTAGCATTGCAGCACCCATGGTGGCTCTGAGCTGGAGCTCTGCAGCACCCACGGTGGCTCCGGGCTGGAGCTCTGCAGCACTCACAGTGGCTCTGGTTTGGAGCATAGCTGCACCCGCTGTGGACCCGGGCTGGGCCAGTGCTGTATCCTCGGTTGACCCGGGCTGGGCCAACGCTGCACCCTCGGTGGACCCGGACTGGGCCAATGCTGCACCCTCGGTGGACCCTGGGCTGGGGCGTAGCGCCCATGGCAGGCCCAAGGTGGAGTGCAGCACCCATGTTGGATTTATCCTGGGGCGCAGCACCCACGAGGGCCTCCGACTGGGACACAGCACCCACGGAGACTCAGACTGAGGAGGAGGGACCCACACAACGGCCTCAAGCAGAGGGGAGGCTGCACCCATGGAGGTCCTGGGCTGGACAAAGCACCCGCGATGACCTCTGCAAGGGGAGCTGGACCCATGACGTCCTCAGGTGGCGAGCCTGGACCCACGGAGACATCTGGCAGCGGTGGATCTTCCCCGGTGACCCTGGGAGAAGGGTCATAAAAGACAGGCAGAGGAACAGTGTCAGGGTCACCGGCAGCGGCAGAACCGGTGAGGTGAGCTCAGGTGTAGCTGATGGCTGCACCCGACTCTCTTCACCAAGAGCCAGGCAAGATTTCTCCAGGACAGATAAGAGGAAAACAAGGGAAAGCACTTGCCTGAGCTCAACCTCCACCGCCGTCCAGGACTCCGTCAATCCAGATGATGATGACGTCTTGGGCCTGGTCTCTTGGAGGTTCAGCTCAGGTTCTAACTCTGCTGCTGTGGCCTCCACAGCAGGCATTATGGTGGTTGCAGTGTCAGCTTCCCCAGATGAAGGATCCCACGCTGGTGGCTCGTCCGGTGTGGCAGCTGGGGGTCGGCTCCGCGCTGGCACTGGAATTGGGTCCTCCAGGACCACGGGCTCCTCCATCATCTGGCGGCTCAGTTCAGGGGCCAGCGGACACTCAGAGACAACTGGAGGAGACACGGAGAGGGCAGGTGAGGATTTATTAATTGCAGCAGGTGGATTGAGCTCAGGGGACTGCACACCCTGAGTCTCTCTACTGGGAATCAGGCAAGGCATATCATCATAAATTCAAATAGAACGAAATAAAACTTGCCTGTTCTCCTGGTGTGTGATGTTGCCTGCTGCAGCTGGTATTGTATCATCCCTCTCCGTGGCTATGGTGAATATGGACCCCTCTGGGGATTGTGGAGGAGCCACCCCTGTAGTCATGGAGGCGGACGTAGCCGGGGAAAAAAATGGAGGACCTCTTGGCAGCAGGAGGACAGGTCAAGGGGATGGAAATCGCAGCAGCAATGGAGGGAGATGAGGCTGACGGGACAGCTGGCGAAGGAGAAGAAGAAGGAGGATCTGTTGTGAGAATTGTCGGGCTCGGTGTTCGGGAAAAGGCTGCCGAAGAGGAGGGAGGATTCCTCTGGCGGTCCGGAGCAGGATGACGGCATTGTGGAATTAATGGGGCAGGAACAGGCGCCGGAGACTGGTGAGAAGCAGAAACAATGGAAACCTGGGAGCACCTCCCCTTCAGGGAACCCAGGCTTCTCCGGGGAGTTCCTCACCATGCCATTGTCGGAGCGTTGGAGCGCCGCCACCAGAGAAATCCTTTCCCTTCCCTCAGCATGCTTCCGCAGCTGAGAACATCAATGAGCAGCTGCCTCTGTGAGCCCTAGATACCACAATGCGTCCTTCGGGGTGGAAAACGTGCGTGCCGCAGAGATTAGGCCATCAATCTCCATGAACGCTCGGCAACAATCCCACCGAGGCACATTGGGTAGCCCCGTCTGCCTGCTGAATCCATAATAGTTCCACAGACAGGTGAGTGAAAAAGAAAAAACACAAAAAGACAAAAAAGCACAACTACAGCAGCTGGACCTTAATCTGGTGGCAGTATTCTGTCATGAATAGCCCCTCCAGGGCAGAAGGACAGACCCAGGTGCTAAACTGCAGTTGTGACATTAATTAACAAAAATTCCAAAACTGTGCAGACAATACAAAAAAGACAAACAAGAATAATTTACTGAAAGAGGCACTCCAGTGCTGGATTAGCTCTGGAGGAGATGAGGAGATACATAGAGGGGAAAAGGACATACAAATCCAAACCATGCAATACTGCCGCAGAGAAACAATGAACTGACAGTGCTTAAATACATGGACACACAAATGAGCAGCAGGTGTGGGCGGCTGAGCAGGCAGGTGACCTAATTACACAACTGCTCACAGCTGAGGTGACTGAGGAGCAGATTGTGAGCAGCTCGTGGGAGTGTCTGGAGAGAGGAGGGCACTCAAGTCATCATCATCATCATCATCATCATCATCATCATCGCAGTCTGTTGGGGGCGACATTGACTGTTTCGTCTAGGTCCGATCAGATTCCTCCACACAGCTCTGTCCTCTGCCCCCCGCTGCCAGGAACTCCTGACCTTGTGAACCCGGGTGACATCCGAGCAGGTATGAGTTACTCTCTGACTGACCATTTCATGAAACTGCTTGCAAAGTATTTGAGTACCGCGCACTCAAGTCAACAAACCAAAATGTATGCAGAAACTGACAACATAATAATAACAGACTATAATCGCTCCCAAAGTCTTCTTCTAGGTCAGAAAACCACGCTCCAACTGATGTTGACAAGTTTTTTGTTTATTTTGTCACAGCAAATCTTCGCCCTTAAACACCGTGAAAAACTAAAAATACAGATATAAAAAACATGAATACAAAATAAATTATAACACTTAACAAATGTTAATAAACAAAAATAATCACATACCGTGTGCGCCTTCTGCCTAGAATTTAGGAGTTGTTAGTCATGTCACAAATTTCCCAAACAAAGTCCTCTCTCCAAAGTCCTCTCTCCACATCTGATTGTGGACAGCCTCCAGCAGCCGTGTGACTCTTCTAATCAGGCATGTGAACAGCGCATGCCTACCATCCATTTTTGCACCATATCAGTTCCAGGTTTGCCGCTGTTTCCTCACAAACATGGATAACATTTAACAGTCCGGCTGCCTGCAGGAAAAACACTCCGTCCTCTCTCCCGACACTCGCTCACACAATGGCGCTGATAGGCAGGGCAAGACACCTGCACGAGCCCCCTTCACGAGCTCTCCGACTCACCCGCGAGCTTGGCAGCACGAGCGCATATGCGCTGCGATATGGAGGGACTGAAGGCGGAGAAAAGGACACCGCTAGCGTCCGCAACACTGGTGCACACACCCATAAACAAACATTATTTCAGAAAAAGAACCAAAGATACATAAATCTTTTCACTGTGACAGCTACACTGCCACCAAAATTACAAAGATTTACATTCACTCAACTTTTAACAAACAAAATTAAATCTTGTAATTTTCCTTGAAATAAATGTAAACCTTCAAATCACATGTTGCTTTAATAGCCTTGATATTATTCACTTTCTAGACTTAAGCGTTTCTTTGTCATTACTGTATCATCTGACTTTAGTTTTATTATGTCCTCCCCTTGTAGTCTAGGACTCATTTTCAACTGTTTCTGTTCTTGTCCTTTTAGATCTTAGTGCAGCCTCTGACACTATCGATCATGACATTCTACTTGATAGATTAGAACACTATGTTGGACTAAATGGAACTCTGCTCCAATGGTTTAGATCTTATTTGTCAGATAGATTTCAGTTTGTTCACATCAATGATGAATTTTCTTCCAACTCTAAGCTTAGTCACGGAGTTCCACAGGGATCTGTGTTAGGCCCTACTCTCTTTAGTTTATATATGCTTCCGTTAGGCAATATCATAAGAAAGCACTGTATACATTTTCATTGTTACGCAGACTACACACAACTATACCTGTCAATGAAGCTCGATGATTGTAATCAGTTAGCCAAGTTAGATGCCTGTCTTAAGGACATCAAAGCCTGGATGACTTGTAATTTTCTGCTATTAAACTCAGATAAGACTGAAGTCATTCTTGTTGGCCCAAAACACCTTAGAAATTCCTTTCCAAATCATGCTCTTAATTTAGATGCCGCCACTCTCACTCTGAATAGTTCTGTGAGGAACCTTGGAGTTATTTTTGATCAAGATCTGTCCTTTAATTCACATATTAAATTTGTTTCTAAGACTGCCTTCTGTCATCTGTGCAATATTGCCAAGATTAGGAGCATCTTGTCTCTGATTGATGCTGAGAAACTTATCCACGCCTTTGTCAGCTCTCGATTAGATTATTGTAACTCGTGATTATCAGGTTGTCCTAAAATATCCTTACAAAATCTTCAGTTGATCCAAAATGCTGCTGCAAGAGTTCTAACTGGTTCTAGAAAAAGAGATCATATCTCCCCGGTTCTGTCCTCCCTTCATTGGCTTCCCATAGAGTTTAGAATTAAGTTTAAAATCCTTCTTCTCACTTTCAAAGCTCTTAATAATCAGGCCCCCTTATATATAAAAGATCTGATATTACCTTACCATCCTAATAGAGCACTATGCTCCCAAAATGCTGGATTACTTGTAATGCCCAGAATCTCCAAAAGTACAATGGGAGGCAGAGCCTTCTGCTGTCAAGCTCCTTCTCAGTGGAACCAGTTATCACTCTGGGTCCAGGAGTCAGACTCGGTCTCTGTTTTTAAGAACAGGGTAAAATCCTTCCTTTTTTATTTGAATGAATGAATGAATCTTTATTTTGGATAGATAAAAGTACAGATTAAAAGAAACAGAATAATATAACAAAGTGGGAAGAAAATCCAACAAGGTCAAATTAGACAATAACTCCTCTGATTATACAGTTCAACATAAGTTATCCGAAATGGGTGATGGCTGAAGCCGCAGCTTATATTGCCCACCCATATTCCATCCAAGAATTCAAAAGAAAAACAAAACAAGAGCGATTACAATTCAGAACATAGCTAAGACAAAATGTGACAAAAAACTAAGCTACAACACAATGCAGAGTCGATATGACAATCCATATGTGATTTTACATGTCATCTTGTATATATGTTTGGAGTATTTCTTCCTTTAGTTTTTGTTTAAATTGTCCAAGCGTTGTACATGATTTTAATTCAGGTCCAGAGTCGTTCCATAATCTGACTCCTTGCACTGAAACACAGTGTTGCTTGGTGGTAGTTCTCACTGAAGGTTTTTGAAATATACATGTTCCTCTGAAATGATATTGTTTCTCCCTTATTTGGAACAACTTTTGGATATTTGCGGGCAGTGATAGATTCTTCACTTTAAACATTACTGCAGTTTTAAAGTCAACCAGATCTTTCAACTTGAGAGCTTTTAATTTAAGAAAAAGTGGGTTTGTTGGTTCCCTGTAAGCAGCTTTGTTTATTATTCTAATAGCTCTCTTCTGAAGCATAAAGACTGGATATATGTTTGTTTTATATGTATTTCCCCATACTTCAGTACAATATGTCATGTATGGGAGTATTAATGAATGAAACAAGGTATATAGTGTGGGTTGATTCAGCAAATATTTCACTCTGTAGTATTGCAATTGATTTGGATATTTTACCTTTAATATAATTAATATGTGACTTCCAACACAGTTTATTATCAATTATTACTCCAAGAAATTTAGTTTCAGATACCATTTCAATCTCTACACCATTTACACTGAGTTTAGATACTAAGTTGTTGTGATGGTTTTTAAAAACTATAAATTTTGTCTTACTTAAATTGAACGTTAATTTGTTTGAATCAAACCACAGTTTAAGCTTTCCTAATTCCTTTTCGAGTGTATCCAAAAGTTGTTCCAAATTACTTCCACTGCATAATAAATTAGTGTCATCAGCAAACAATATTAAATCCCTTTTTTCTGAAACTTTACATATATCATTTATATACATGTTGAATAACAATGGCCCCAAAACTGAACCCTGTGGGACTCCACAAGTAACCTTCAGTAACTGTGAGTTTTTGTTACCAACACATATATACCGATATCTATTCTTTAAGTAACTACATAACCAGGACAGTGCTACCCCCCTAATACCACAATTTTGTAGTTTCTTTAATAATAAATTATGATCCACTGTATCAAATGCTTTTTTAAGATCCAGGAATACCCCAACTGAATACTCTTTATTTTCAACGGCAGTTGATATTTTTCCTATAAATTCCATTAGAGCAAATGCAGTTGTCCTCTTGTGTCTGAACCCATATTGCTGCTCACACAATAAATTATTCTTCACTATGAAGTTGTCAACTCTCTCATAGAATATTTTTTCAAGTATCTTGGAAAATTGCGGCAATAGTGAAATTGGTCTATAGTTTGAGAATTCCCCTCTGTCACCCGTCTTGTATATCGGAATTACTTTAGCTATTTTCATTGCATTGGGAAATATACCTGTTTGGAGAGACAGGTTACAGATATACGTCAGGTTCAGGTTCAGGTTCAGGTTACTTTATTTGTACCCGTAGGTAGATTTGTTTTGCAGTCTGGTGACATCCATATTTACAAGCCACTAATTACATTCAACATAGACACAAACACTGTCACGACGGCCCTCACGGACCGTCACAAGACGCCTCAGTCACCAGAGAGTTTGCAGTGGTAATTTATTGTAGAGTAAGGATGAATAACAGGAGCACGACGGAACGTGGCTGAACATACAGGTGAACATAACAGGATATAACAGAGACTGCCGCGTTGGAGGACATTTAGCACCCGCTTATATCTCTGGTGGCTAATGACCCCAACGCGGCACAGCTGCTGCTAATGACAGCAGAGCAGCAGCTGATTTTGACAGCAGGGAGCTCCCCCGGGCGCCTTCACAATAAGAGCCCGAGGAGCTGGAAGGAATCCTCAGCTGCCAAAGCCAGAGAACAAAAAAGATATGAGACCCGAGTGTGGCCAGAACCGACACTCGGGTTATGACAGTACCTCCCCCTCAAGGCCGAGCTCTGAGCGGCCTGAGTAACACCCAAGCCCCCCACCCCACCCCCCTAGGGTGGGTGGATGGGGCGCTGGCAGGAGGGAGAGAGAGACAAACAACCAACAAGGCTACAAAGGTAGGGAGAAAAAAAACCCCACAATAAGTACAAAATAGGCAACACACCCTTGGGCAAACAGAGTGACACAAAAACACAAAATAATCCCCCTCCCCCCCCCACACACACCCCAACAGTCCCACAGACGAGATCAGGAACCCGGAAAGGGCGCAGTCCAGGCCCGGAGGGATGGGGGCAAAAGGTTCGGGGGGGGGGGGTCGTCCGGCAACAAGAGGCCACAGAACAGCGAGGGGAAAAGAGGACAGTTCGGGTGGCCTACCCCAGTCCCATGCTCGGGGGAAGAGAGTTTCAGGCGGCCGGAGCAGGTCGCCACACAGGAAGATAAACAGGTCGGGGGGCCGACCCAGAGAACCAAACCAACGAGACAGCCCTTCAGGCGGCCGCCCCGCAACACCAGCCCACCAGAACCGTTGGGAAGAAGCAGCCGGTGGTCCCGCAGAAAAGGGGGGAGATGAGGGGAAACCGGGCGGAGCGTTCGGGACCCCAACGGCCCCAGGTGGAGATGGGTAGTGCTCCTCAGGGAGACGAGGAGGATGACGGTGGAGATGAGAGTGAAGAAGAAAACGAGCCTGTCCAGCATCCGGTGGCTGGGGATCTGCAGCCCCCTCACCGAACCCAGGACCTGCTGGTGCAGCACCCACGGTGGACCCCGATTGGGCCTCCGGAACCAAACCCACGGTGGACCTCGATTGGGCCTCCGGAACAGCACTCCCGGTGGACCCCGATTGGGCCTCCGGAGCAGCACTCCCGGTGGACCCCAACTGGACCGGAACAGCACTCCCGGTGGACCCGGTCGGCGTGGCACCAGACTCGACCTCCAACCCCGAAACCGGAACCTCTGGCGCAGCAGGCGAGAGCAGCCCCTCGCCGGCGACCCTGGGAGAAGACTCACACAAGAGAAAAAACCCGGGATCAGGATCACCGGCAGCGCCAGAACCCGGCGAGATAAGCTTGGACGCAGCGGGTGGCTGCACCCGGCTCATCTCCCCTTGAGACAGGCAAAAGTGCTCTAAAAGGTGAAGAAGAAAGATAAAACAGAGCACTTGCCTGAGCTCGGGTTCTGACGCCGTCCAGGACTGCGATGATCCGGGCTCAGAAGTCAGGAGGTCGTCCTCAGGCTCCCACTCAGCTGCGTCGGGCTCCGCAGCTGGCATGATGGTGCGTGCAGCTAGAGAGTCCTCCAGCACCGATGTCCACGCCGGTGGCCCGCACGGCGTGGTGGCAGGAGAATCTCGCCCTGCTGGACCGGACCGCTCCTCCGTGGGACCCCGGGGACGCTTCTTCATCGGCGATGGCTCCACACTGCAGTCCGCTCTCCTCCTCCGCCCATGGCGTGGCTGCGGAACCGGAACCAGGCTCTCCAGAACCGCAGGCCCCCTCCTCATCCAGCGACGTTGGCCTGACGTCGAGGACCGCTCAGCGGGGGGAGACACAGAGGAAGCAGGGTTATTACTTTCGTCCACAGCGGGTGGAGGGAGCTCGGGGGGCTGCATACCCCGAACTCCACCCCCAGGAGTCAGACAAGGCAAAACAATATCAAAAGAAGAGAAATTATCATGCACTTGCCTTTCCCCTAAGGGTAAGATGGTCCTCGCTGTGGGGGACGTCATTCCTTCCTTTCCCCGCTGGATGGCGACAGAGGGCCCTCTGGGAAGACGAGATGAGGCCACTCGAGGCGGATCCGGGATGAAGCTCGCCGAAACGGAGCTCTCGTGACACACAGCAGCCAGGATAGGCGACGAGGAGGAGGGGGCGACAGCCGGGGTCAGTCGGGCATGGAGCGCTGACGGGACAGCAGGTGAGGGCCCGGGAGAAGACGAGGCTGCGGGGATTCCCCTCTGACGAGGCGCAGGAGTGGCAGCTGTGTGGGGGGTTGAGCCCTTGCGGCGACCCGGGACAGCATCCAGACGGGGCTCTAGCCGAGGTTGGAAGCCGGAGTGACGACGGTTCCTTGTAGGGGGTGAGGCGAAGGTGAGGTCCGGAAATCGCCGTTCCTGAGCAGAAACGGCGGCAAGCAAGTCAGCAAACTCAGGAAACTCACGCAGCGCTGGATTCCTCTCCACCAGTCTGACCGCCGCCACCACATGCTTCATACACGCCGGAGGATTCTTAGCGGAGCAAGCAGCAGCCACCCGGTCCCAGATCTCTTCTGCTGTCATCTGCAGCTTCTCTGGGGGAATCCCGAGTGACGACATGCCCGATGGGAAAAGACCTCCGGGTGGTGCGAACTCCCGGGCCGGAACGGAGGCAGGAGCGGGATCCCGAAGCGAGGGGCAATGTCTCCTCCGCTTCAGCTTCCTGCCAGGATTTCCCTCCAGCCCTCGGAGTATCTCACGCTGGGCGGCGATGTCATCTCTCCTCACGCTTACCTCTGGATGATTAGTGAAGCGGGGGAGAGAATCCAGAATTTCCTCGGCTAGGTCCAGGTACCAGGGCACTTCGCTGTTGTATTCGAGGAGGGAGGCGGCGACAAGGACTCTGTCCACGCGCTCGAGGGTGTCAGCGAGAACAGCGTCCTGCCTCCGAGCACGAGACCTCCACGATGGCATGCTTCAACACGGCACCCAGACAGGTAGGAACAAACAGTCCACTACTGCAAACTACACGGTGAATGGCGTCTCGATGCAACGCCTCCTCTCCGGGCGTCTGGCGGCAGTCTACTGTCACGACGGCCCTCACGGACCGTCACAAGACGCCTCAGTCACCAGAGAGTTTGCAGTGGTAATTTATTGTAGAGTAAGGATGAATAACAGGAGCACGACGGAACGTGGCTGAACATACAGGTGAACATAACAGGATATAACAGAGACTGCCGCGTTGGAGGACATTTAGCACCCGCTTATATCTCTGGTGGCTAATGACCCCAACGCGGCACAGCTGCTGCTAATGACAGCAGAGCAGCAGCTGATTTTGACAGCAGGAAGCTCCCCCGGGCGCCTTCACAATAAGAGCCCGAGGAGCTGGAAGGAATCTTCAGCTGCCAAAGCCAGAGAACAAAAAAGATATGAGACCCGAGTGTGGCCAGAACCGACACTCGGGTTATGACAAACACAGGCACACATCTTACAAAATAGGTAAATATAAAATATGTACAATATAATTTTTATAGCTTGTTCAACTCTTTGACAGCAGCATGGACAAAGCTGTTTTTGTAGCGCTGGGTTTTGCTTTTTGGGACAGCAAACCTCCGTCTGGAGGGAAGAAGCTGAAAGTTGCAGTGCAAAGGGTGGGAGTCATCATTTAAAATCGAGTCGGCCATCGTCTGAACTTGTCTGGTGTACAGGGATGTCAGGCTCAGCTGTGACTCACCAAGCAAACGACTGGACTAACTACCTGATCCAAGGATTTCCTCTGTTTCAGTTTTATCTGACCAAACCATGACATTAAAGAAAAGGATAAAACAGATTCAATAAAAGCCCGATAAAACATAGTCATTATGGTTCGGTCAAGTTGGAAGCATGCAAGTTTCCTCAAACAATGCAAATTTTGCTGACCCTTTTTGCACACCCTTTCACAGTTCACTTCAAAGTTTAATTTACTATCAATAATCGTCCCAAGATATTTGTACGATTGTACACATTCGGTGGTCTGGCCTTTTAGTATGGTGGCTTTGTGCCTGGGAGTTTTCCTCCTAAAGTCAATAATCATGTCTTTAGTTTTTGTTGTATTCAGCTGCAGGTAGGAATCCTCACACCAGTGAACAAAGTCATCAACTACTGGGCCGTGGCCACTTTCACCATCCTGGAGGAGACTGACAATGACTGAGTCATCAGCATACTTTATAATGTGTCTGTTGTCATGTCTGCTCCGACACATGTTTGTGTACAGGATGAAGAGTAGTGGTGACAACACACACCCCTGAGGAGAGCCAGTAGAAGAGCACTTTAGGTCAGACAATGTGCCATTGACCCTTACTCTTTGCGTCCTGTTGGTTAAGAAATCCAGAATCCAACCCACCAGATTATTGCTCAAATCAAATTGTTGCAGGAGCCTTTCAACTAAAATATGTGGTTGGATTGTATTAAAGGCAGAAGAAAAGTCCACAAATAAAAGCCTGGCGTGTGTCCCATTAAAATCCAGATGTTTAAAAAGCATGTTAAACAGAGTGATAGTGGCATCCTCCACTCCTCTGTGAGGCCTATAGGCAAACTGCAGAGGATCCAATGCATGTTCAGTCTGCCTTAGGACCTCACATCTGACCAGTTTTTCAAAAATTTTCATTAAAATTGAAGTCAAAGCAACTGGTCTAAAGTCATTTACCGTTTTAGGACAGCTGGATTTTGGAACGTCAGTGGTTTCACTAAGCATTCAATAATAGTTTTGACTAAGAGCATGTCAATACCATCACAGTCCGTAGATGTTTTACTTTTAAACGATTTAACAATTTCAATGACCTCTCTCTCGTCTGTGTTCTTTATGAAAATGGAATCTTTTATAGCAGTGTTTTTGCTTATTGTTTCACCTGCAGGTGCCATAATGGGTATTTCTCGAGCCAAATTAGGACCAATGTTAACAAAAAAGTTATTAAATTCATCTGCAGGTAAAACTGCATTCACACTCTGAGTCGTTTTATTTTTTGAAAAATCGGTTGGGTAGCTTGTATTTCTGTTTTTATTTCCAAGAATATTGTTAAGTATTGTCCATGTATTTTTGATATTGTCTCTGTTTTTCTCCAGTTCTTTACTGTAATAGTCTCTTTTACTACATCTTATTATATATGTCAACTTATTTTTGTATGTTTTATACCGCTGCTCTGCTTCTTTTGTCCTTTTCTTTAGGAAAGTTTTATATAATAAATTTTTCTTTTTACACGCCTTTTGTAATCCTTTGGTTAACCATGGCTTATTGGCAAATTTATGTTTAGGCTTTTTCTTTACTAATGGACATTTTTTTTCATAAAGAGTGGTTACAATGTTTATAAATGTGTCATAGGCTTCCTTTACATCTGATACATAGACTTTTGTCCAGTCTTGCTTCAGCAAGTCCTCTTTAAAAGAACTGATTGCATTTTGTGATTTGTATCTGAACGATTTTAAATTTTTTTCTGTATTGGCCCCCGTGTGGCCATGGATAAGTGCAAAGGTTGGCAAATCCAAACATAAAACATTTTTTTGCAGGAGCGTGAGGGCAAGAATACTGTTAACTGGAGCAAATTTCATGCATTTCAGTCTTTCCACTGTGAAGATAGCAGTGGGCACCATTTCTGGCAACTGCAAATTAATCCTGTCAAATGATGTAACATTTCAGTTAAGGGAAAGTCAGTTTATAAATAGGCTATACTTAAATTATCCTATTTTGTCATTAGAAGAAAGTCATTAAACATATAGAAAGGCATATTATATTTGTAATAAATTATATATTTATTATAAATTAACCTTTTTTATAAATTAATTATGTGCACTGAGTATTTTTTACTTTTTGTATTTTATTTCTGCAAAAATAAATATGGCTAAATGGAATAAGAAGTACATGACTACTGTCTTTTAGGCATTACAATAATAATAGGAGGTCAAGGCTACAATACAGAACTTTTAAACAAAAACTCTGAAGGCTTTGGTCTCTAGCAATATGGAAGTCATTTTAATCACATTTTATGGCAAATATAGGCAGGCATGGTCTTGGTCTTTGGGCCCCTAGGAGACTTTATAGCTATAATACTACATGTTTAGTGTGGCCTAACCACTTGAATTAATGTAGAAAGAATTGTGGGTGTGACAGAAGAATTGATATGGATTCATTTTTGTATTAATATCTGAAATTCTAAAGGAAAGTGCATAACAAAGACACATGACATTGACAAAGGGTGGTGTTGGATATGAAGGGAGAAAGAGGACATAAAACACACAAGCCTATTTAAAGCTACACCTGCACTTTGGAATACTGACACCAAAAAAATTATGGAAAAGCAGAAGTGAAATGGTTTTAACAGTTTGTTACATTTTAGCAGCACACTGTGAAGATAACACGTGTAGCACTATCAGTCCAACACAGAAATAAGCTAGCTACAATGCAAATCTTGTTTGAACATAAAATATTTCTTACAGTTAGAGGAATGATACTGAAATGGAGAAATTAAATGCATTTCAGTCTTTACACTGTGGAGACAAAAATATATGCAATTTCTGGGAAAAAAAAATGCAGGAAAATGCATCTGCCCCAAAGGTCAGTCATCTCCACAGTCCTGCCCTGACTCTCCTGCAAAAAATGTTTTATCTTTGGACCAACAAAAGGTGAGTTTTGGGATGGAGGCATTTTCCAGCAGGAGTAGTTGCCAGGAAATGCACAGGCATGATTGAAGAAATGTACTACATTTATTAGCTTCAATCATCATAATTTCATTCTGACTGCAACAGAATTTTACACTAGGGCAAATTCAGGTAAGTTTTTGGGAGGTTCTTTCCTTGGCATGTTTGACTTTACGTCCTCTAAAAGTACATATCTAAAAGTACTATACTGAATACTGGCTCAGATTTTTCTGAGCAGTGATCTGAAGGCTGCCTTTTATTTTGACAGATCACACTGTGGTTGAGCTATTGTAAGTTTTGATTATAATTCCAACCTTTTTACTTTATAGTGCTTATTAAATATCAGTTGTCTCATGTTTGTGTGTTAAGTCTTTATAAAAGTTCCCCTGTCTGTGTACAGCTGCACACAGTCTCCATTCTGCTACATCTGCAAAATGTCAAAAATGTCATCAGTTCAATTAATACATAAATAAATAAATGCATGCATGCATACTGTATCTTGTAGGTTCATGATTAATACATACATACATACACCCGTATGACACGTTTGCCATAACACGGCGCACATAACACGGCGCACGAGGGAGAGAATGAAAAACCCAATCGCAGGAGTAGAGAGTGCCATGTTTATTTAAGTTCACCACAAAAATACAGTTCAGTTCAACCACAAGGTACAGAATGATGAGATGATGGAATAAAGGTCACCAGACATACAAGGTGCCTGCCAAATGCTCTACAGCCTGGTGTATACAGAGCCTAGTGCTGCAGGGCTGCATTACGCACAAAAAAGGAAAGGTGATCACCCTAGTGCTGCAGGGCTACAAATAGCACAGGAAAGAAAGGCAAAAAAAACACTTACAGGGCTGGAGCTAATCCAGGGCGAACCGTCAGTCTGGAGAATGGGGTGAGATGCAGGGCCAGCTGAAACACCAACGGAATAAACAGGTTTGCAGTGACAGGCTGGAGAACAGCGAAGGTAATGGATCATATATGGGGAGAACTAGCTGCCCCATATAGAGGCGAATGCCCCGACAATCTCTTCCCTCTGGAGCGGCCAACAAATACTCCTGAAGTTAACGAGGAAAGAGATTGCTGGTGCGAGAATGCATGGGCAGAACTGATTGGCACCAGGTGTGTGAGAGAGCACGTAAGAGCGTGTGAATGGGAATGAATGAAACGTGTGCGTGTGTGTGTGTGTGTGTGTGTGTGTGTGTGGTGTGTGTATGTGTGTGTGAACACCGGTGACAGTGCAGCTGGCGGCACTAGACGGAAGGAAGGGGCATGCCAGAGCTGTCAGGAGGAAAACTAGGCCAAAGCATAATAATAAGTCAGAATCGGGTTTGGCCTCCAAACCCGGATTCATGACAAAAAGTGAAGCTATTGGGCATCTCACTTGAAAATTAAACTGACAGGTAATTATAATATGCCAGAATTTTTACAAACCTAAGTGGCTGATAATAAGAAAAATATGATAATAAATTTAAAGTCTCAGCCAACACACACACACACACACACACACACACACACACCAAGATGAATCCCCCTTACAAAGATCTACTTGTATAAATACACACAGACGCCAGCTGGAATTAACATATTTGGAAAGCTAACTCAGCAATGAACAATACATGAAAAACAATTTCCGTCATCATCAAAATTGTAACTAGAACATCATTACAACATTTACTGAAAATAAATGATCAAAAAATAATGCATATGTAATAATAATATGTAAATAAATTATGCTCAAAAACAAGTTTGCACCAGCTTGACACATTCATAATAAACTGACCCTCAAACCTGAAACATGTGGATGTACTAAAGAATCCAAGACTCTCAAAGAATCTGGAAGAAAAATATCACGATAGTCGTTTTTTTCTGTTATTATGTAGACTTGGATCACTGTGATTTCTAACCCCCTTTGAAACACTAAAATGTCTGGCGAATAAATATAATTTAAAGCCCATTTACAAGCCTGGCTGTCGGGTTATATTTTAGAGTTGGTGGTATTACAGCGTCACTCCCTTAGATGCGCGTTGTCGCACACGGTTGGCGCCAGTCCCCCCCATTTCTGCGTGCTCGCTACGATGGGATGCAATTCTTGGCAAGCTAGTAGAACTCGGCACGACAGATCCCCCCATGATCGTGACACGGTTGAATATGGATACATGGCCGGAAACAATATACAGTACATGTTTATACATTTGTGTTACCAATAAATATTTTTGTTCTTTTAGACTGAAGTAGAAAATGTTCTATAAAAAGATGCAGAATATCTCCCACCAACAATTGTACTTTATTGGGAAAATCCTGAGAACAAGAATGCACAGATCATACTTGGACAAAAATTAGTTTATAAACAGATCAAAGAAAACATCCAGAAGTTTGGCAACCCGATGTCCCATCTTGGCCTCCAATAAGAAGTTGAGGGCACTGATCCCCTCAGTAGGTGAGATGTTGTCTGGGCAAATTTCTGTGTGCATAAATTAAAAATAAAACACTAGATTTGTATGATGTAACATATGAACATTCTGAAACTTTGTAAAAAAAAAAATTCTTACCATAGTTTGGTTCTATCATTATTGGAGATGGCATCTTGAGACATTCTGCTTGTTTCTTTAATGTGTCTTCAACTTCAGGAGAGACACTCTGACTTTTGCCTGAATATAAAGATGACAGGACAGATGACTTAGCAGTTTACTTCAACAATTTAACAAAAATGTAACTTGGAATTCCCTCTTCGAATAAGGCCACAAATACACAATGTACACTCTGAAACAAAGATGGAAAAGGTGGTCATTTTAAACTGATTTCATCAGAAAATATTAATGTTTTCATTTTACTCATTCTAGGATAGAATAGGTACGTGTCATAAGAGTGCTCTTACTAAACAGAAGAAGGCTGGTAAAAGTATCACGCCCAGAGATAATTTCTTCATAGGCCAGCAGACAGGTGGAGCAGCCAGAGTCCAGGTAAACTTCTCTCAGGTAGAACGGTGCTTCTGGACAACAAACAAAACAAACAAAAGAAAACTGTCATAACAGGAAATCAATTTCTCAAAAGTGAAAACAAAGCTTTCCACTATAATACACTCTGTGAAGCTCTTCTTTGCTCACCAATTAACATTGTGCTGTTTTCAAACTTTACATCATATTTCCAGCTTGAGCATTTGCCGTATCTGTAAAAAAGAAATTCAAAATCCATCAGAACATGGCATCAAGATTCACAATCCTGCAACCAGAACATGACAAATATACAGTATATAAACTGTTCAAACTGGTTCAAAGCCCTCTCCCCCATCTTTCTTTTTCCTCCACAGGACTAGACAAACAAATGAACACGGTGAGAGTTCACACTACAGTTTCCATACACAATGGCCACTTCTGGCTAGTTTTCATACACCCGTCTTTAGACAGGACATATTATGGTATGATGTCCATCTGTCTGTCTGCCTAATGCTTCCCACAGTTTTCAAGCTAGGACTTTTATTTCATACAGAGTTTGTACATGCATATATTGAAGTATGTGTATATTACTAAGACTTTGATTTTGGATCCTTTTTGTGAAAATTACAGCTTTTAGAACTTTGTCATTTTTTGAATGACATTTCAGTAGAGGTCACATGATTTGTCCAGCTAACTCTTCCTACAGTTTTCAAGCTAGGACATTTTCATTTCACACATTGGGCCTCATTCGTGAAACACTCATAAATCTGTGAGTAGGTTTCCAAGTGGAAATTGCAAATAATTTATCGTTGTTGTGCTGTAGTGACTCTTCCATGTCAGTAGGAACAGTATGAGCACAATAATAATGGCTACCTTTTTCTTCTTCATGACTTTTTATGGAGGTTAATGACCTTGTCTGAGATGTGCTGGAGGTCGTTGTGACTAGATGAAAAACAGTGATGGATAAATATTTGAAGAGGAAAGATTCAGACTCTAAACTGTGCCCTGTACTGACAGAGCAGCCACCATGGTCAAGTGCACCAAAGGCTTCGTTAGCAGAGTGAAAAAGAGACCCAGATGATGTTGTTGTTATGCACTTAATTGCATCAGGAGGTGCTCATTGCAAAGACTTTACCAGCAAGCCTGGCTCCTGTGTTGGATGATGTTGTGTGGATGGTAAACTTTGCAAAGGCTTTTGAAAAGCTGCATATTTGCATTTTTTTGTGAGGAAATGGGAGAAGAACCTAACACCTTATTGGTCCATATGGAGGTCCAATGGTTGTCGCGTGGCAAAGTGCTGGCAGGAGAGCATGAGCTCCAAGAGGAAGTGAAAGTGATTTTGACTGATGAGAGGCACCATGGCACAAAGCTGTTTGCAAGTGATGAATGATGTGCAAGGCTGGCATACATGCCAGATACTGTATAGTTCAGCATGAAATGAATGAATGAACTGAACACACGAATATAAAGCAAAGATGAAAACCTGCTCAGAAGCACAGACAAAATAAAGGAATTCCATTCAAAGGTACACATGTAGCAAAAATGTATAAAAAAAAAGTGTCACCCTTTATATGTTCCTGCCAGGATATCAGCTTTGTGTTCATCTAGACAGGCACACATTTCACACCGAGTATAAACTACTCACCAGACTAAACTGTCATTACAGTGCTGTGAAGAAGTATTTATCCAGTTCTTGACATATATTTTTGCATATTTGTCACATTTAAATATTTCACATCATCAAACAAGTTTTATTATTAGACAGTGATAACCCAAGTAAATACAAAATGCAGTTTTTACATGATGATTTCATTTATTAAGGGAAAAAAACCTATCCAAACCTACCTGGCCCTGTGTGAAAAAGTAATTGCCCCTTCAACCTAATAAAAGGTTGTGCCGCCCTCGGTGGAAACAACTGTAATCAAGCATTTGCGATAACTGGCAAAGAGTCTTTTACATCACTGTTGAGGAATTTTGGCCCACTCTTCTTCACAGAATTGTTTTAATTCAGCCACATTGGAGGGCTTGAGCTTGAGGTCACAAACTGATGGCTGGACATTCTTCTTCAGAATTTTCTGATAAAGAGCGGAATTCATGGTTTCATCAATTACAGCAAGTTGTCCAGCTCCTGAAGCAGCAAAGCAGCCCCAGACTACCTCCACCACCACCACCATGTTTGATTGTTGGTATGATGTTCTTTTTATGAAATGCTGTGTTAGTTTTACACCAGATGTAACAGGACGCATACCTTCCAAAAAGTTCAACTTTTGTCTCATCAGTCCACAGAATATTTTCCCAAAAGTCTTTGGGATCATCAAAATGTTTTTTTGCAAATATAAGATGAGCCTTAGTGTTATTTATGGCCAGCAGTGGTGTTTGCCTTGGAACTCTGCCATGGATGCAATTTTTGCCCAGTTTCCTTTTGTTGAATAATGGTCCAGTGTCCAAACCGAGGCAGATGATACCTGCAGTTCTTTAGCTGTTGTTCTAGGCTTTTGTTTCTCATCTGTTCTTGAATTTCTTTAGATTGCAGAATGATGTGTTGCTTTTTGAGATCTTTTAGCATAGTTCACTTTTCCAGACAGGCTCTATTTAGATGTTTTCTTTATTCAAGCGGTCTGGCAGTAATCAGGCCTGAGTGTGGCTAGTGAAATTTAAGTGAACTTTCAAAAAAAAAAAAAAAAAAAAGTGGTTAAAAACAGTTAATTCATCATATAACAAGAGGGGCAATTATTTTCTCATATAGAGTCAGGTAGGTTTGTATAGTTTCTTTCCCTTAATGAATTAAATCATCATTTAAAAACTGTATTTTGTATTTACTCTAGTTATCTTTATCTAACATTAATTTTTTTTGTAAGTATGACAAATAGGCAAAAATATAAGAATTCGGGAAGGGGTCAGATACTTTTCACAGCACTGTACGTATGCTGAAATAGGTTACAATGTGTCATTTTGTAACATTTTTGGTTG
Organism: Pholidichthys leucotaenia; assembly: GCA_020510985.1. NCBI lineage: Eukaryota > Metazoa > Chordata > Actinopteri > Cichliformes > Pholidichthyidae > Pholidichthys > Pholidichthys leucotaenia. The sequence goes on from CM035848.1 coordinate 153,925,168, forward strand.
GTGGGGTTCCCCAAGTTTTTTTCCAATGTAAAAAGGGTTCCTTAGTTCAAAAAAGGTTGAAAAAACCTGATCTAGTGCATTGAAAAGTCAATTGGCTTTTATTATTCTGGTTCCTAAATAGGTAAGTTTGCATTTGCAATATTTATTCATAGTTGTTAATAAAGTGTCATGATAATGGTGTCTCTGAATCGATATTAGTATTGCCACCACAAAGTATTGCAATGTTACGCTGTATTATTTTTCCCCCACCCCTAACAAATACATAGTTTGCCATCCCTTTTACAGAATGACATGGTTGTGATTGTGTGCTTTTAATCTTGTATGGCAAAAGTAAAGTATTCCACTGACAGAATATACAGTGAAAATACTGAAAATATGAAGCCCTATTTTATAGTGACAGCTTGGCAGTGTGTTGTAAAAAATAATTAAAATATCAAATTTCCTTCTCTACACCACATTCCAAATTATTATGCAAATAGGATTTGTCATAAACATTCAATTTTTTGTTTTTCAATTAAACTCATGGATGGTATTGTGTCTCAGGGTTCTTTGAATCACTGATATCGATCTCAGACACCTGTCATAATTAGTTTGCCAGGTGAGCCTAATTAAAGGAAAACTACTTTAAGAAGGATGTTCCACACTATTAAGCATGCCACAGGTTTCAAGCAATATGGGGAAGAAAAAGGATCTCTCTGCTGCCAAAAAGCATCAAATAATACAATGCCTTGGACAAGGTATAAAAACATTAGATATTTCACGAAAACTTAAGCGTGATCATCATACTGTGAAGAAATTTGTGTCTGATTCAGAGCACAGATGGGTTCATGCAGAAAAAGGCATAATTAGGAAGGTTTATGCCACACAAATTCATCAGCTTAAGAGAGCAGCTGCTAAAATGCCATTACAAAATAGCAAACAGGTATTTGAAGCTGCTGGTGCCTCTGGAGTCCCACAAACCTCAAGGTGTAGGATCCTCCACAGGCTTGCAGTTGTGCATAAACCTACTATTTGGCCACCCATAACCAATGCTCACAAGCAGAAATGGTTGCAGTGGACAAATTTGAAGACTAATTTTCAAACAGTCTTGTTTACTGATGAGTGCCATGCAATCCTGGATGGCCCAGATGGATGGAGTAGTGTATGGTTGGTGGAAGGCCACCATGTCCCAACAAGGCTGCAACGTCACCAAGGAGGTGGCAGAGTCATGTTTTGGGCTGGAATCATTGGGAGAGAGCTGGTTGGCTCCTTTAGGGTCCCTGAAGGTGTGAAAATTACCTTGGCAACATATATAGAGTTTCTGACTGACCATTTTTCTTCCATGGTACATAAAGAAGAACCGTGCCTTCCATAGCAAAATTATCTTCATGCATGGGAATGCACCATCTCATGCTGCAAAGAATACCTCTGTGTCATTGGCTGTTATGGGCATAAAAGGAGAGAAAGTCATGGTGTGGCCCCCATCCTCCCCTGACCTCAACCCTACTGAGAACCTTTGGAGCATCCTCAAGCAAAAGATCTATGAGGGTAGGAGGCAGTTTATATCAAAACAGCAGCTGTGGGAGGCTATTCTGATATCTTGCAAAGAAATTCAAGCAGAAACTCTCCAAAAACTCACAAGTTCAATGGATGTAAGAATTGTGAAGGTTATATCAAAGAAGGGTCCTATGTTAATATGTAATTTGGCCTTTTGAGATATTTTTGATTGAAATAGCTTTTGATTTCAGTAAATATGACCTCCTAATGCTGCAAATTCAACAAATGACCATTTTCAGTTCTTTACAACCAATAAAATGTTTTGAAACTCTGTTGTGCATAATAATTTGGAACAGTGCATTTTGAGTTTTTTATTTTTGCAAAAAAAAGTAGTTGTCATTGGGAGGTTTGTTCAATAAAAATTTGACTTATGCTCTAACGGTTGGCTTGAAAAATTATACTGACTGTCATTTACATTGACTATTTTGGAAAAACAGAGACAAATATCATTTGCATAATAATTTGGAACACAGTGCATAACTTCCTCCGGGATGCTTATTTGTTGGAAACATACTTTCATCTAACAGTAGTGTTGTAGTCAAGACCACATCAAGACAAGACCAGACAAGAACAAGCTGAGACTAAGACCTTGTCTTGGTCTCGACTCTATCTTGACATGGTCTTGGCCCTTTAAAGTCTTGGTCTGGTCTTGACTACAGCACTATCTAACAGCGTGATGTCATGAGAGTGTAGGATGGTATTTACATTCTTTGAGTCTGGAAAAGATTGAGCACATTGCTCTGTGAGGTTCTAGTGATGTTCAGCCAGGCGCTGGTCAACAGGTGGGCCAGGGAGCGGCTTCCTGGAATGTCAGAGCTTCCCCCAATGTACAGCCACTTCCCCAACATCTGGAGCACGGAGAAAAAAAATGTTCACATTATGGGCCTGAAGTGACTGAAATCCAATTTGTTATCCTCATGTGATGCAGATCACAGCCATCTAAGCACAAAAATATGATCTAAAACCTATTTTTTCAGATTGGATCTGTGTTACTTTCATATATAGAGTATGGTCTTAAGTATATGTGATACATGGTCATGTGACTTTACTGAGATTGATCAGATCCAAAACCATTTTTTCATCAGTGCATGGGCAGGGTGCTGATGTCAAAAGGACTACTGTTGCCATGTTGCATGCATGCCATTTTGAAGGACATACATTTAAAATCAGCTGAATTTGCTTGTAGTAATGAATAGTGAACCGCTATGAGAAAATCTAATTTGACAAAGAAAAAAACTTCAGACTTCATGAATAAATACACAATTCCATAAAAAATAACATTTCTAACTTATTATCGTCATTATGATTATTATTATTATTATTAATAATAATAATAATAATAATAATAATAATAAACAATATAATCATACAAAGAATACAGATTGCAAAATACCATGAGAACTGATAACAAATAATAATCGGAGTGGTGGCCTAGACAGCATTCGCCCCACAGCCGGGAGGTCGCAGGTTCCCGCCCCAGCCAGGTCATACCAAAGTTCATATAAAAATGGTACTTTCCACCTTCTAGTTTGGTGCTCAGCATAACAAAATGGGGGAAGGAAAAAAGTTGTTGGTGGCGGTACTTTGCAAGGCAGCGGCCCCTCTCATTCTAGATGTGATTAACCCTCAAGCGACCGAGTGGGGTCATTTACGACCCCAGCCATATAATTTAATGTGCCGTCTCTTTATTTTTTATCCAAATTTTCTTTCCTAGCATGAATTTGTCAGTCTACTAATCCTACACACTTTCATAGTTTTTTGCAGGGATCAACCAATTGGTGCGGCGTAGACATCGCAAACTCTTGTGGGGTCATTTATGACCCCGAAGAGAAGCACTGGTTTTTAAACATTGGTTTTATAAATTTTATTCAAATGTTCCACTTCTAATAGTTAGTTAGTTAATCTCTTCACACCTGAAGGTGTATATGGGCGGCGCCTATCTCCGTTTCTCTGACCCTAGGCCACACAGCTACTGTAAGTGGTGAAAGCTACAGCGGGGGGTCAGTCCTCTGGTAGCTCTGTGTGTAACTTTACTTTCCCCATTCCATTATGCGGAGCACCATGCTAGAAGGCAGAAAGCACCATTTTTATATGGTCTTTGGTATGACCCGGCCGGGATTTGAACCCCTGCCTCCCGGGTGTGGGGCGGATGCTCTACCAACTGAGCCACCACTCCAGTTTCCACTTCTAATCAGTACTTTATATTGTATTGCAGTGAACCATGGCTAACAGACCTAGGATAGCAAGATTTATATTTGTCTGTTTGTCTGGATTTGTCTGCTTGTCTGTTTGTTTGTCTGTTTGTTAGCAAGATAACTCAAAAAGTTATGGACGGATTTTCATGAAATTTTCACAGATTGTCAGAAATGGGGTATCCTACAGATGATTAGATTTTGGTGGTGATCCGGATCACCGTCCACAAGAAAACCGCCATTACGCAAAATGCCATAATAGGTATCATGATCATCATCGTAACTACAATAATAGGTATCATCATCATCGTGATGATGATATGATGACTATGACGACTATGATGATGATGATGATGATGATGATGATGATGATGATGATCCAAGAGTGAACTGACAAGGACTGTCTAAATAAATGTAATGTTGTTCTTACAGTCTGCGTTTTGGTTATTTCTTGCAATAAAAGTATTATTAGCAAACACATTTTACATTAGATCATTATAAAATACCTGTCTTAAATACAGGGAGTAGTTTTGGTATGATAAACCTCCAACCAGCCATTTATAATAAGGATCCCTGTACAGAGCACAATGGGGTCATAAATGACCCCACTTGGTCATTTCAGTCCGTAAAATAGCTTGGTCGCTTGAGGGTTAACATTGTAGATAGGAGAAATGTAATTTCGTTCTACCGTACATGATTGGCTGTATGGCTTGAATGACAATAAAGTTGGCTTCTTCTTCTTCTCGTAATAATAATTTGACTTAATTTACATATCCAAAAAGGAGTGGGAAGTGGTAAAAAATAAACAACTTTGTTTTAGAATTTATTTTAGAGATCTGGTCTGCATACATTATTGATCATTTGAAATATTCAGGTTTCATTCTAGAAAAAAAGCAAAGAAATTTCATTTTTCCTATTACCATTACCAACACTCCAGCCAGTGTTCAGTTTCATTTCATATAAATATTTACATATCAGTGTGCCTCTCAAGTGCAGTTCAGCTGGTGTCAGAACCAACAACACATTTTGCATTGGTTCCTGCTTATGGGTTATAACCACATTTTAAATCAAGTTTATAAGTGGAGTTTAAACTACACTGAATTCAGACTTGAGGGCAGTGGGGATTTCCTTTTTTATTTCTGATATTATTTGTCCTTCTCTTAGATAAGCTTTGTATTCAGTCACAGTGCTTGTAGCTGGATGGTTGCGATGTCAAGCAAAGTTTAGCTGATAACTTACTTCTTCAGTGTTGATGGAGATGAGTTTCATCAGGGTGTCACAGTTGTTGGTCAGTGGAGCAGAGTGTCCCATGGAGAGAAGACTCAGCAACACAACAACAAACTTCATCCTATGGCTGGCTCTTTTCTCAGAATGTCCTTGTGTGTCCCTCTTAGTCTCCAAACCCTCATGTGTTTACTGCCTCAGAAATATCCCTGAATTCTATGTGTGTATACATAATGATATTATGAGCTTATATAACCAAAGTACACAGCCCAGCAGAGAAGACAAGCGGAAAGACTTTGAACTTATTTGGGCAATGTTGATCCAATCACATGAACTCTGTTCACGTGAAGGCTGTTATACAATTGTTTGTTTTTTTTTCTAATGTGTTCTTTAACCACCTTCTTTGGAACACAGACAGAAAATCTGATAAACACAACAGCAGCTGTAAACAGAGCTCATTACCTCCGCCAAGGAGGTTATGTTTTCACCAGCGTTGGTTTGTCTGTCTGTCTGTTTGTTTGTTTGTTTGTTAGCAAGATAACTCAAAAAGTTATGGACGGATTTTCATGAAATTTTCACAGATTGTCAGAAATGGGGTATCCTACAGATGATTAGATTTTGGTGGTGATCCGGATCACCGTCCAGAAGAAAACCGCCATTACGGAAAATGCGATTTTCGTGAATAACTACTGAACCACTAATCCTATCATTACCTCCGCCAAGAAGGTTATGTTTTCATAGGCATTGGTTTGCCTGTCTGTCTGTCTGTCTGTTTGTTAGCAACATAACTCAAAAAGTTATGGACGGATTTTCATGAAATTTTCACAGACTGTCAGAAATGGGGTATCCTACAGATGATTAGATTTTGGTGGTGATCCGGATACCGCCATTACAGAAAATGCCATTTTCGTGAATAACTACTGAACCACTAATCCTATCATTGTCAATCCAATTGCTAGTCATATGTTTTCATGGTCAAGGAATCTGAAAACGTACACACAAACACTATATGGGGGGAACTGTGGCGCTTGGCGGAGGTCTGCGCTCTCCGAGTGCTTTTCTAGTTGTCAAGCCAATTGCTAGTCATATGTTTTCATGGTCAAGGAATCTGAAAATGTACACACAAACACTGTATGGGGGGAACTGTGGCGCTTGGCGGAGGTCTGCACATTCCGAGTACTTTTCTAGTTACTTTTGTATTCAGAACACACCATTATAAGCAGCATTCTAACTTGGCAACAGGTGAACCAAACTTGGAACACAGGTTTGCCCTGGGACTAACAACTGCTACTATTCTTTTAAGGTCAAAAGGTCTAGGTCACAGGGTCACCAACCATTAGCTTTCCTAGACCCTAAAACACAAACGGCTGCGTAGTGCAAATACCAACTCCAACCGAGGTGCACATATGGTACATGTGAAGTTCTACACATGCATTCCTTTTTAAGATCACCAAGTGTTTTTCCTGACTCTCAAATAAAAGAACAGCTGTAAAACTTGGTGCAGGAATAGTAAATGCATAGTTCTAGACATGCATCCATGCAATTTTAGGTGAAAAGCTCAAAGGTTAAGGTCACATAGTAATATGGCTGTTCCTATAAGCCGTGTGCCTTCCTTGTATTCAAGCAATTCAATCACAAGTAAGTACTGTAAATGGTAAATGGCGTTCACTTATAGCGCTTTGTTACTCATCTCTGTTACGTGTGGCCCTCGCGAGCCACACAAAGAGAGCCGAGGGCGAGCCAGTGAGTTGCGATGTTTTATTAATAATAAGGGACAGGGGATAAGGAACACGGCCTCGTGGGCCAAAAGGCACAAATACTCATACAATGTACACTCACAAGTAATGCAGGATGACGAGTAGAGGACTGGCGCCGGGCGTAGGGGTTCCAGCCTTCAGTGTGCTAAGTCGCAGCCCCGAGTGATCGGAACTGCTCCTTCTTATACTCATCAGCAGCGCCTCAGCTGATGAGGTTTAATTGGGCTCCAGCCGGCCCGCTGAGACGCTGCCCCAGAAAGGACAGGGCTGAGAGAATATGGTCTGAGCGCCGGATGGCACGGCGTCTCATCCACGTGACACAGCCCCCCCCTCACGGTCGGACTACGAACGACCCATACCATCCAAGACCCCCCCCCCCCACCTAGGGTGGGCGGATGGGGCGCAGGTCAGGAGGGAGAAAATCAGAGGGGAAGAAGAAAAAAAAAAACGACAATAACCCAATACAGAGTACCAATGGAAACCCAAACACAATACTCCGTAAAATAAGAGAAAAAACCCAGAGAAAGGAAAAAAGGACAGACAATAAACCAATATCGAGTAAACGGGAAAAACCCAAACAATATACTCTACAAAATACAACATGGGAAAAAAAAACAGGAGAAAAGAAAGAAAACAGGCAATGAACCAATATCAAGTACAAGGGAAAAAAACCCCAAACAATATACAGTACTCCACAAAATACAACAGGGAAAAAAAACCCAGAGAAGGGAAAGAAAACAGGTAATAAACCAATATAGAGTACCAGGGAAAACCCAAACATAATACTCCATAAAATACAACAAGAAAAAACCCAGAGAAAGGGGAAGAGAAAAAAGACAATAAACCAATATAGAGTACCAGGGAAACAACCCAAACACAATACCCCATAAAATATAACGTGAAAGAAACCCATACAGGCAGAGGATGATTGCAGGGATAACAGCCCAACACACAGGGAAGAAAAAAACCCCACAATACACCATAAACCATGTATAGGTCAACCAACGAAAATCAACCCCGGGGCCCCCAAAATAAAAGGAGAACTCCCAAGGGCGAAAATTAGCTATATGGCCATCCCTCACACAGGAGGGGAAACCCACAAAAAAAAAATCACGCTAAATGCGGAACAAAAATAACAACTTAGCTGTACCCACCCAAACGTAAGCACAGCAGGAGACATTCAGTTCGGGGGGTCTCCCCACACCCAGCGTCCATTCCGCTAACGAGAGGTGAAGGAAACAGTTCCGGGGGCCTACCCGAACCCTAGGCCAGAAAACACAGTTCATCGGGAGGCCGAACCAGATCACCGAACCGAAAGTCTAGCGGGTCGGGCGGCTGCACAAGCGAGCCGAACGGGCACGGCAGGCCCTCCGGCGGCCGACCTGCATCACTCAACCACCAGGCCCGTAGGGAAGAGGGAGAGGCCCACACGGACCCCGGTGGAAGAGGCATGGGGAAGAACTGATGACGAGAAGACCCAACGACAGACGGCAGGGGATCAGCAACCCCCTCACCGGACCTGGACACCACTGGTGCAGAACCCACGTCAGACCCCGATTGGGTCTCGAGCGAACCCGCGTCGGACCCCGATTGGGTCTCGGGCGAACCCGCGTCGGACCCCGATTGGGCCTCGGGCGAACCCACGTCGGACCCCGATTGGGTCTCAGGCGAACCCACTCTGGACCCTGATTGGGTCCCGGGCGAACTTTTGTCGGACCCCGACTGGGCCGGTGCCGCACCAGAACCGACCTCCGACGTCGAACCTGGACCCTCCAGCACCACGAGAGATGGCAACTCCTCGCCGGCGACCCTGGGAGAAGGCTCAGGAGAGAAAACAGAACCGGGATCAGGATCACCGGCAGCGCCAGAACCCGCGGAGATGAGCATGGGCGCAGCGGACGGCTGCCCCCGGCCCATCTCCCCTAGAGACAGGCTAAAGTGCTCTAAAGTAAGGAGAAGAAAGATGAGATAGAGCACTTGCCTGATCTTGGGTTCTGACGCTGTCCAGGACTGCGAAGATCCAGGATCCAACATCAGGAGGTCGTCATCAGGCTCCCACTCAGCTGCGTCGGGCTCCGCAGCTGGCATGATGGACAGCGCAGCTTGTGATTCCTCCGGCACCGGTGTCCATGCCGACAGCCCATACGGCGTGGTGGCAGGGGAACCTCGTCCCGCTAGACCGGACCGCTTCTCCGTGGAGACCCGGGGACGTTTGGTCGTCGGCGTAGACTCCACGTAGCAATCCGCCTTCCTCCTCCGTTCACGGCGTAGCTGCGGAACCGGAACCAGGCTGTCCAGAACCGCAGGCCCCCTCCTCATCCCACGACGTCGGCCTGGCGCCGGGGACCGCTCAGCGGAGGGAGAAACAGAGGGTGCACGATTAATGACTAAAGCTACAGCAGGTGGTGGGAGTTCGGGAAGCTGCGAACCCCGAACTCCACCTCCAGGAGTTTGACAGAGCAAATCACTAAGTAGATGTAAACAAACTGGGACTTGCCTGTCTCCTGGAGGCTGGATGGTGCCTGCTGCAGTGGATGTTGCTTCTCCCTCTCCCTGCCGGCCGGTAACGGAGGACCCCCTGAGAGGACATCGGGGAGCCGCTCGTGTTGTCTCCAGGAGAGGGCTCGCCAGGTCGGGATTCCGGGCGCACACAGCAGTCGGGGAGCGCGTCAAGGAGGAGGGGGTGACAGCCGAGATGAGCCGGCCCTGAAGTGCTGGTGTGACAGCGGAAGGGAGTGGCTCAGGAGACGAGGCTGCGGAATCTCCTCTCAGACGAGGCGTAGGAGTGACAGCTGCGTGGGAGGAAGAGACCTTGCGAAAGCCCGGAACTGGATCCGGACGGGGTTCATGCTGAGATGATTCAGCAATGTGACAACGGCTATTCCCAGGGGGCGAAGCGAAGGAGAGACCCGGGAATCGCCGTTCCTGAGCAGAGACCGAGGCGAGGAGGGCGTTGAACTCGGGGTAGTCTCGTAGCCCTGGACTCCTCTCCACCAATCTTACCGCCGCCGCCACATGCCTCATGATGGTAGACGGGTGCACAGCGGAGCTAGCAGCAACCACTCGGTCCCGGACCTTAATAGCTGTCAGCTGTAGATCTTCCGGGGGAATCCCGAGTGACGTCGTGCTGAACGGGGAAAGCCCTCTGGATGGCGCAAACTCCCGGGCTGGAGTAGAGGCAGGAACGGGATCCCGAAGCGAAGGGCGACGTCTCCTCCTCTTCGGCTTCCTGCTGGGATTTCCCTCCAACCCACGGATCTCCTCTCGCTGTGCAGCGATGGCGTCCCTCCTGGCACAGACCTCAGGGTGGTTGGAAAAGCGAGGGAGACTGTCCAGGAGATTCTCAGCATAGTCCAGATGCCAGCATCTTTCGCTGGAGGTGTCGTACAGGGTGGCGGTGAAAAGCATCCCGTCGACATCCTCCAAGATGGCTGTCAGCTCATCGCCCTGGGGTCGAACGTGACTCCGGGGAGACGGCATACTGAAAGAGCTGACACCCAGACAGGAAGGTACAAGTCCAATAGCAAACTCACGGCCGCCGGCAACTCATTTGGCTGCGACTTACTGTTACGTGTGGCCCTCGCGAGCCACACAAAGAGAGCCGAGGGCGAGCCAGTGAGTTGCGATGTTTTATTAATAATAAGGGACAGGGGATAAGGAACACGGCCTTGTGGGCCAAAAGGCACAAATACTCATACAATGTACACTCACAAGTAATGCAGGATGACGAGTAGAGGACTGGCGCCGGGCGTAGGAGTTCCAGCCTTCAGTGTGCTAAGTCGCAGCCCCGAGTGATCGGAACTGCTCCTTCTTATACTCATCAGCAGCGCCTCAGCTGATGAGGTTTAATTGGGCTCCAGCCGTCCCGTAACTGACAGCTGGGAGCCTGCTGAGACGCTGCCCCAGAAAGGACAGGGCTGAAAGAATATGGTCTGAGCGCCGGATGGCACGGCATCTCATCCACATGACAATCTCTGGATAACCAAAGCACTTTATAGATCCTGCTATCCACCCATTCATGCACACATTCACACACTGATGGTGGCGGAGCTACGATACACAAGTGCTGGCCTGACCCACCAGGAGCAACTGGGGGTTCAGTGTCTTGCTCAAGGACACTTCGGCATGCAGACAGAGCGGGAATCTAACCACTGATCCTCCGAGCAATAGTCGGCCACACTACATCTGCACCACAGCCACATCCATTCATCCATCTTCTACTGCTTATCTTGGGTTCTAGGTTGCCAGGGCAGTGACCAAGCAGACCTAGACATCCTCAATTCAATAACATCTACTATATTTTTTTTTTTTTTTTTTTTTTTTTTGTTACTTATTTGTACCCGTAGGTAGATTTGGTTTGCAGTCTGGTGACAAGCCACCGGCTGCCGGTCGCTGCGTGCGCGAGCGCCCTAAACCTACATGTTTTTGGTATGCGGGAGGAAACCGGAGAAATCCCGGAGTAAACCCACGCAACACGGGGAGAACATGCAAACTCCACACAGCTCACTGTTGGTCGGGGGCTGGGATCGAACCCACGATCTCATGATCCCCGCGATCCCCCGGCCGAGGGTAAAGCTGTGCTGCCACAGTGCTAAACCACTGCGCCACCGTGCAGCCCACCCTATGATCCCCATGAACCCTCCTGCAGGTGATAAGCCCACTGGAGGATGCACCCATGTGGCCTGCATGGTAAAACAAGCCTGGTTACCAGGTTCTTGTCATTGGTATTGTGGATCCTTCTTGTTGTTGATTCTTTCATGGGGATCCACTGGACTGCTCTTGGTCTGGCCCTTTGCCCAATATGGACCTGACCTTCTCACACAATCTACAATCCCAGGACTATCTGTCTGCCTCAGTTCCCAGAACTGGCACTGACTTTGGGAAGAGGGCATTTACAGTGGTGTGAAAAAGTGTTTGCCCCCTTCCTGATTTCTCATTTTTTGTATGTTTGTCACACTTAAATCAGATCAAATTTCAGATCATCAAACAAATTTAAATATTAGACAAAGATAGTACAAGTAAGATAAGATAAGATAAGATAAGCCTTTATTAGTCCCACAACAGGGAAATTCCAGGATTGCAACAGCACAGGGATAGCAACACTCAGAGCAACAATCAGAAGGCAAGAAAAAAAACAAGCAAGCAAGAGCAGCTAATAAACATATGTACGTATTACTATAAAATATATATATATACACACACACACAGACACACAGTGCAGAGCATTGTAGCTGGATGGAATAAATATATGAATATATGAACACAGTGCAGAGCATTGTAGCTAGATGGAATAAATATGTAAATATATAAACACCCACAGTACGGAGCATTGCAGCTAGGTGGAATAAATATGCAAGTATATAAACACACACAGTGCGGAGCAATGTAGCTAGATGGAATAATATGTAGATATATAAATATATAAACACACCCAGTGCTGAGCATTGTAGCTAGATGGAATAAATATGCAAATATATAAACACACACAGTGCAGAGCATTGTTGCTAGATGGAATGAAACAGCATAACCGTCTACTTAGTTATCCTACATGGTATGATTATGTGCCCATACATATTCTCACCCTCCATAGCGACCGGTATGTTCCTAGTTGTATGCCGGAGGGGACCATTGTGTAAGTCTATTGCATCTTTTGCATTCAAAAAACTATTAGTTTGTTTGTTTGTTACGTCTTTTGCTATCTCTGCGAGCAGCCCTGCTTAGGTTGTACAGTCTGACAGCCGTTGGTAGGAAGGACCTACGAAACCTCTCGGTTGTGCACCTGGGATGATGTAGTCTGCTGCTAAATGAGCTCCTCAGTGCATTCAGTATGTCCTGCATAGGGTGGAACTCGGACTCCAGCAGAGATGACAGTTTAGCCACCGTCCTTCTCTCTCCTATCTCCTCCATCGGATCAAGGCGCTGCCCCAGGACAGAGCTAGCTTTCTTAATCAGTTTGTTCAGTCTCTTCCTATCGGCTGCAGTAATGCCACTGCCCCAGCAGACCACTCCAAAAGTGATGGCTGATGCCACCACCGTGTCATAGAATGACTTCAGCAGCGCCCCTTGTACACCAAAAGACCTGAGTCTCCTCAGCAGGAACAGCCTGCGCTGTCCCTTCTTGTAGAGTGCATCAGTATTGTGTGACCAGTCTAGTTTATTGTTCAGATGAATACCCAGGTACTTATAGGATGTCACCATCTCGATGTCTGTTCCCTGTATATTTACTGGTACTGTGAGGGGCTGCCCATGCCTGCGGCAGTCCACCACCAGCTCCTTAGTTTTCCTCGCGTTGATCTGGAGGCAGTTCCGATGGCACCAGTCCACGAAGTCCTGGATAAGCCCTCTGTACTCAGCTTCATCTCCATTGGAGATGAGGCCAACGATCGCAGAGTCATCAGAGAACTTCTGTAGATGGCAGTGTGTTGTGTTGTGTGAGAAGTCCGCAGTATAAAGAGTGAACAGGAAGGGAGCCAGCACCGTTCCCTGGGGGGCCCCCGTGCTACTGATGATCGTGTCGGAAACACAGTCCCGGGTTCTCACAAACTGAGGCCGGTTCGTGAGGTAGTCCAGGATCCATGATGACAGGTGCTGGTCCACCCCTGCGCGCAGCAGCTTGTCCTTCAGGATCATCGGTTGGATGGTGTTGAAAGCACTGGAGAAGTCAAAGAACATGATCCTCACCATATTCCCGGGCTTCTCCAGGTGGGACAGAGAACGGTGAAGGAGGAAGATCACCGCATCCTCCACCCCAATGCCATGCTGGTAGGCGAACTGGAGTGGATCCATCGCTGGTTCCACCAGGGGGCGGAGGTGAGCAAGGAGCAGTCTCTCCAGGGTCTTCATCAAGTGGGACGTCAAGGCCACCGGTCTGTAGCTGTTCAGGTCTTTGGGGTGGGAAGTTTTTGGTACAGGTACCACACAAGATGTTTTCCACAGCTGTGGTACCCTCCCCAGTTTCAGGCTCATGTTGAAGATATACGTCACAATCCCACACAGCTGGTCTGCACAGGACTTGAGGAGCTTTGCGCTGATGCCGTCCGGTCCCGGCGCCTTCCTCGCCTTGATCTTCCTCAGCTCCGTCCTCACCTGGGTCCTGGTCAGGGTCAGGATGGGGGGCTGTGTGTTGGGAGTGGGGGGGTGTTGGTGGAGTGGGGAGTGGGCAGCAGGACTTGATTTCTTTAGAGGCAGCAGTGGTTGTTGTGCAGTCAGGGGGGAGGGCGGTTGGTCAAATCTATTGAAAAACAGATTCAGGTTGTTCGCCCACTCCCTGCCCCCTGTGGCCTGGGGGGAGGTATTCTGGAGCCCCGAGATGGTTTTGAGGTTTCTCCAGACCCCGCTGATGTCGCTCTGTTGCAGCTTGTCCTCCATCTTCTTCCTGAAGCTGTCCTTGCCTTCTCTGATCTTTCTCCTCAGCTCCCTCTGTACGGACTTCAGCATCTCCCTGTTCCCTGACCTGAAGATCCTCTTCTTCTCTCTCAGAAGTGTTTTTATCTCAGGGTTGATCCAGGGTTTGTTGTTTGAGTGACGCCGTATGGTCTTGGTGGGAACGGATTTGTCCACACAGAAGCTGAGGTAGCCCGTGAAGGTGTGAATGAGGCCATCGATGTCCTCACCATGTGGATCGCAGAGCTGCTTCCAGGCGGTGGCTTCAAAACAGCCCTTTAGGGTGTCCATTGTCTCCTCAGACCATAACTCCACAGTGTGCATGGCCGGAGGTTGTCTGTGCACTAGGGGTTTGTACACCGGCCGGAGATGAACCAAGTTGTGATCCGATCTCCCGAGTGGGGGGAGTTGTGATGAGGTGTACGCCTCCTTAGTGTTTGCGTAGAATAAATCCAGTGTTTTATTGTCTCTAGTGTGGCATGTGACATACTGGGTGAACGTGGGTAGAATGGGAGACAGTGAAACATGGTTGAAATCGCCTGAGATGAGGAGAAGAGCATCTGGGTGTTCTGTCTGCAGCCTGCTGGTTACTGAATGGATGACGTCACGTGCTGTCCCAGCGTTCGCCGTCGGATTTGCATAAACAACAATGCAGATCACGTGTGAGTGTTCTCTCGGGAGATATGTAGGCCTCATGCTAACAGCTAGCAACTCAATGTCTTTGCTGCAGTGTCGTTGTTTAACAGTGATATGTCCCGGTCTGCACCAGTTGTTGTTAACATACATTATCACTCCACCGCCCCTAGCCTTGCCACTCTCTGGTGTTCGGTCAGCTCGTATCATGTGAAAACCCTCCAGCTCAATGTTAGCATCTGCTGCTAGTTCAGTTAGCCACGTCTCAGTAAACAAAAGGAGAGAGCACTCCCGGTATGTGCTATCATAACGGGAGATAGCCGCTAGCTCATCTAACTTTCCCAGTATCGACCGTACATTTCCCATGACAACAGATGGAAGGGAGGGTCTGTACCTTATATTTTTTGTCCTCCGCCTTACTCCAGCCCGGCAGCCGCGGCGTTTTCGCCTCAGTTCTCTCGGTATGTCGAGTTTTTCCAATGGGACCGGGTGGCGGTTGAATGCTAGCAGCTGTTCTCTGCTGTATCGTATCCTGCTATAGACAGTGGCTCCGTCCACCGGCTCAGGAGACATTTAGGACGATCTGTGTGTCCGTGATATAAGTGGGGTGAAAAAAAAAGACGGATCAAAAGAGAGAGGAAGGGAAAAAGACTCGGAATCGAGCCGCTGTTGCAAAAGGCAGCCGACTCGTGTGGCGCCGAGAGAGAAAAAAAAAAAAAAAAAAAAAAAAAAAAAAAAAAAAAAAACACAAAATGCAAGTAAACACAAAATGCAGTTTTTAAATGAAGGTGTTTATTATTAAAGGGAAAAAAATCCAAACCTATATGGCCTTGTGTGAAAAAGTGATTGCCCTCTAAACCTAATATCTGGTTGGGCCAAACTTAGCAGCAACAAATGCAATCAAGCATTTGCAATAACTGGCAGAGTCTTTTACAGTGCTGTGGAAGAATTTTGGCCCACTCATCTTTGCAGAATTGCTGTAATTCAGCCACATTGGAGGGTTTTCGAGCATGAACTGCATTTTTTAAGGTCATGCCACAGCATCTCAGTCAGATTCAGGTCAGGACTTTGACTAGGCCACTCCAAAGTCTTCATTTTGTTTTCCTAAAGCCATTCAGAGGTGGACTTGCTGGTGTGTTTTGGATCATTTTCCTGCTGCAGAACCCAAGTGTGCTTCAGCTTGAGGTCACGAACAGATGGCCGGACATGCTCCTTCAGGATTTTTTGGTAGACAGCAGAACTCATGGTTCCATTTACCACAATAAGTCTTCCAGGTCCTGAAGCAGCAAAACAGCCCCAGACCATCACACCACCACCACCATATTTTACTGTTGGTATGATGTTCCTTTTCTGAAATCCTGTGTTACTTTTACACCAGATGTGATGGACACACACCTTCCAAAAAGTTCAACTTTTGTCTCATCAGTCCACAGAGTATCCTCCCAAAAGTCTTGGGGATCATCAAGATGTTTTCTGGCAAAACTGAGATGAGCCTTTATGTTCTTTTTGCTCAGCATTGGTTTTCATCTTAGAACTCTGCCATACAGGCCAGTTTTGCCAAGTCTCTTTCTTATGGTGGAATCATGATCACTGACCTTAACTGAGGCAAGTGAGGCCTGCAGTTCTTTGGATGTTGTTGTGGTGTCTTTTGTGACCTCTTGGATGAGTCGTTGCTGCGCTCTTGGCGTAATTTTGGTTGGCCGGCCACTCCCGGGAAGATTCACCACTGTTCCCTGTTTTCGCCATTTGTGGATAGATTCAAAGATTCAAAGATTTTTATTTGTCAATACTATTATACGTACAGGACATGCAGGAGAATTGAAATGGCATCTCTCTCTCTCTTCAGAGGTGTGCACAACATAAAAAAAAGAATAAGGCTGGACAAACAACAACAGCAGTTTATATACAGTAATGCTACCTGTAGTGCAAATCGTGGCAAAAGATAGACCCAGACCTCCCATAGTGCAAATAAAGATAAACAGTAAATGATGAGAGCCAACAATCTTATACAGACATGGACAAAATTGTTGGTACCCCTTTGTTAATGAAAGAAAAACCCATAATGGTCACAGAAATAACTTGAATCTGACAAAAGTGGTAATAAATAAAAATTATATGAAAATTAACCAATGAAAATCAGACAATGCTTTTGAATTGTGGTTCAACAGAATTATTTTAAAAAACAAACTCATGAAACAGGGCTGGACGAAAATGATGGTACTCCTAGAAAAGAAAATAATGTGACCATAGAGACATGTTCAACCAAGATGTGTCCTCTAATTAACATCACAGGTGTCTACAAACTTGTAGTCAGTCAGTCGGCCTATTTAAAGGGTGACAAGTAGTCACTGTGCTGTTTGTCGACATGGTGTGTACCACACTAAACATGGACCAGAGGAAGCAAAGGAGAGAGTTGTCTCAGAAGATTAGAAAGAAAATTATAGACAAGTATGTTAAAGGTAAAGGCTATAAGACCATCTCCAAGCAGCTTGATGTTCCTGTGACTACAGTTACACATATTATTCAGAAATTTAAGATCCACGGGACTGTAGCCAACCTCCCTGGACATGGCCGCAGGAGGAGACGGATAATACGAATGGTAACAAAAGAGCCCAGAACAACCTCTAAACACATTTATGGTGAACTCCAAGGTCAAGGTACATCAGTGTCAGATCGCACCATCCGTCGTTGTTTGAGCCAAAGTGGACTTCATGGGAGACGACCAAGGAGGACACCACTGTTGAAAACAAATCATAAAAAAGCCAGACTGGAGTTTGCCAAACTGCATGTTGACAAGCCACAAAGCTTCTGGGAGAATGTCCTATGGACAGACGAGACAAAACTGCAACTTTTTGGCAAGGCACATCAGCTCTATGTTCACAGACGCAAAAATGAAGCATACCAAGAAAAGAACACTGTCCCTACTGTGAAACATGGAGGAGGTTCTGTTATATACTGGGGCTGCTTTGCTGCATCTGGCACAGGGTGTCTTGAATCTGTGCAGGGTACAATGAAATCTCAAGACTATCAAGGTATTCTAGAGAGAAATGTGCTGCCCAGTGTCAGACAGCTTGGTCTCAGTCGCAGTTCATGGGTCTTGCAACGGGATAATGACCCAAAACACACAGCTAAAAACACCCAAGAATGGCTAAGAGCGAAACATTGGACTATTCTAAAGTGGCCTTCTATGAGCCCTGATCTAAATCCTATTGAACATCTGTGGAAGGAGCTGAAATATGCCGTCTGGAGAAGGCACCCTTCAAACCTGAGACAACTGGAGCAGTTTGCTCATGAGGAGTGGGCCAAAATACCTGCTGAGAGGTGTTGAAGTCTCATTGACAGTTACAGAAATCATTTGATTGCTTTGATTGCCTCAGAAGGTTGTGCAACAAAATATTAAGTTAAGGGTCCCATCATTTTTGTCCAGGCCTGTTTGATGAGTTTGGTTTTTTAAAATAATTCTGTTGAACCACAATTCAAAAGCATTGTCCGATTTTCACTGGTTAATTTTCATAGAATTTTTATTTATTATCACTTTTGTCAGATTCAAGTTATTTCTGTGACCATTGTGGGTTTTTCTTTCATTAACAGAGGGGTACCAACAATTTTGTCCATGTCTGTATACAGAAAAGTAGAGCAGTAATACTTATAGTACCAAGTTCGATGTGGTAGTGTAGGTGCAGACAGTGACAGACAGGACTGCACATGATCAGTATTGCAATGACAGACAGCAGCAGCTATAGCATTTGTGCAAATGGTTGCAGTAAAGTGCAGAGACATACAGCAGCAAATGAATTATTGTTGGTGTGCCAGTCTTTCTGTGCCAGCATCTGGGTAATGGCTCTCACTGTGGTTCAATGGAGTCCCAAAGCTTTAGAAATGTCTTTATAACCTTTTCCAGACTGATAGAGCTCAATTACTTGGTTTCTCATTTGTTCCTGAATTTCTTTGGATTGCAACATGATGTCTAGCTTTTGAGGATCTTTTGGTCTACTTCACTTTGTCATGCAGGGGCTATTTAAGTAATTTCTTGATTGAGAACAGGTGTGGCAGTAATAAGGCCTGGGTGTGGCTAGAAAAATTGAACTCAACTTTCCAAAGATGTGATAAACCACAGTTAATTTATGTATGTAGGAGGGGGCAATCACTTTTTCAAACAGGGCCATGTAGGTTTTTTTTTTTTTTTACCCTTAATAATAAACACCTTGTAGGGTTTTATATGTAGTTTATTGTTGGTACAAGTAGTAATGTAAATATGCATGTGAGTAGGAATGAAGATTTCTTTTCATTACCAACACACATAAACTCGTGGGGCACCAGTCCAAAAGAATGGACAATTTTATTAATAATTCTGTATTTGTGCCAATAATGAATCAGTCTCAAAAAAACAAACAAACTGTGAGTTCTTGTCTGCTTTTAATCAAGAAGATGGACATGAAATCAAACAACAACTCCCATATTTCTTTTTAATAGTTTAATAAGAAATTTCAGGATAGATGAACACATTTGGATGACTTTAAGACAGGGAAATCAACATGTATCATGAGCACATTAGACTGGTAATGGATTACTGAGCATAACGTGTATTATCAAACATTTGTGGAACCAAAGAAAGCCATAGCTTAAATTGGCAATGTAATGGAAAATGAGAAACCATCAAATAGCATTTGTTAAGAAAGATGGATACAATTTTATGAAAAAAAAATGACGATTAGACTATTTCATAAAAAGGAAAATTTGTGTTACTCTGAAAAGGAATGGAGATTAATAAAAAAAATGCATTTGAAGTTCTGAAAGGAGTTTGAAGATATTAGATTTATAGAACTTATACCAGGAATATTCTGAAGAGTTAAATCTAATTTGGACAACAGACCTTCAGCACAGCAGAGTCAGATTGCACCCCCTGGTGGTAGCAGTCAGTCTGGAACCATCTTGATTCGGATGGATGTCCGCTGATTCTGCCGAGAGAGAGAATGGCAGGCAGGTTCTGCCCCACGCTTCGGGCCTACTCCAGAGGTCACAACTATAGAAGCTGGGTGCTCAGCATGCTGGGTGATGTCTACTCATGCACAGAAAAAGGAATTTGGCCAGGTTGCCAAATTCCAGATAATATTTGTTTATCGTTCAAAGTCCAATCAGAAAATTAAACTGGGAAAAAAGACAAACCACAAATCCGTTTCTTCCGATGTGCTGTGGTCAGAACAAAGTTGATTTAAGCTTAGTAAAAATCAAACAAAATCTTCTTAACACAGTAATGTAAGAAAAGGGTGTTAAAGAGGAAAAAGTGAATTTTAAAGAAAAGAAAAAGTTTACACAAAGCATAGCTCTGGGCCTGCTTAAGAAAAAAGGGAGAAGCAGAAAACTCTGCTTCTTCAAAAGACCACTCCCAGCTTTCAGCTCTCCTGCAACTGACTGGAGGAACAAAAGAAAGTTTTCTCAAGGTATGGCAGGATAGCACAATAAATTTTATGACAAGTGAGCTTGACCAATTACATTCAAAGATCAGGGTTGGATCTGTCCATTAGCGTAAACTTTTGACCAATTGCACTGAGTTTCTTTGTTCAGCAGTGGTCGTAAACCTGACTAAAAAGGAGATGCATGGAGACTTGGAAGCCAGTTGGTCAGTTCATAGTTCTGAAATGTGTGTCTCCCACAGAAAAGGGGAGAGGATTCGATATGAAAAGTGCAATTCTCCTAAAACCTGTAAATGCTGCCTATTAAAGTATAAATTATTTAAAACTTTAGTGACT
Organism: Pholidichthys leucotaenia; assembly: GCA_020510985.1. Taxonomy (NCBI): domain Eukaryota; kingdom Metazoa; phylum Chordata; class Actinopteri; order Cichliformes; family Pholidichthyidae; genus Pholidichthys; species Pholidichthys leucotaenia. The sequence goes on from CM035848.1 coordinate 153,945,643, forward strand.
AAGATATTCTACTTAATAAAGGAACAAACAATGTGTCTACATTGTAAATGTGATCATTCTTTATGGTAGGCATGCAAAATTAATTCTTCCTGAAAATAAAGAAACACTTTTTTTTGTGTGGTTTTTTTTTTGTTTAATTTTGTGTACTTTATTGATCCCCAGAGGGGAAATTCAGGGCATCCACCTGGATGGATGAAGCAGCCATGGTACGGTGCTGAGCCCTTCACCATTCTCACACACATTCACACCTAGGGCCACTTTAGAGTCTCCAGTTAACCTAACCTGCATGTTTTTGGCCTGTGGGAAGAAACCAGAGAAATCCCGGAGTAAACCCATGCAGACACGGGGAGAACATGCAAACTCCACACAGATGACCGTTGGTCAGGGGGTAGGATTGAACCCAGAATCCCATGGCCAAGGGTGAGTTGCTGTGCTGCCACAGTGCTAACTACTGCACCATCGCACCTCCCAAATATCAGGGTCCCGCCATATCTTCAATGGCGGATACTGTCTGCGGAGAAGGATGAGTTAAAGCGTACCTGTGGTGGTCGTGAAAAAAAAGATATTATATTGAGCCCCTGTCTCACGTTCTAGTTCAAGTTTAAGTTCAAGTTCAAGTTCAAAGCAATGTGATATAAATCCATTGCTGATGTGCTGGTTCAGCTATGTCAGCAAAACATGGGTGCAGCCATACTGGCAGCTACATGGCCTGCCAGGACGCTTCCTGTGACGTAGTAGCGTGGATACCGCGATCTAGATCAATATTGGCTGAGCCTGGAGTGCCCGAATGAGCAGTGGCTTTCTGGATATTCAAATTCAAACATTTATTTCAAACTCAGGGTTCATATTAAATGCAGAACTAAAACAAGTAGAAAATAAATAAATAAATGCTTAAATTCAGCGGGTCGTCTCGTCTGATCTGAGGTCATAACGGCCGCCAGACGGCCGATGATTCTACAGAGCAGCAGACACTCGGCGCTCTTGTAACAACAAAAACATACAATGCGATATGGATATCGCAACATGGCGGAATGTAAAGCCTTTGGATGTCTCAATAATAAGCGAAAAAACAAAGATAAACACTTCTTTTGTGTACCCAAACCCAGCTCACCTTGTCAGAAGATCGTAGCGGAAAAGTGATTGCGCAATCTCGGAACAGGGCACAGACGAATCCTTTCAGACGAAATTGCGTTATGTGTGAGGACCACTTTGTCACTTTCACCCTCAGAAGACCTTTCTGGCTCAAACCTGTAGCCATGTTGGACGAATTCTTCCTCAGAGTCCGACAATTCAGCCATAATAGAATAAAAACACTCTCAACAGCACCCTAGTCGCTCATACAGACGGAGTATTGATTTTTCAGTATCAACGTAATGACATCATATCCGCATGTGTCATGGCTGCGCGCAGAGTTTTCATTGGCTGGCCATGCCTGCGGTCGTATTTGCATATTTCTCTGGTGGTATATGGCTGGCAATAATTATTTAACCAAATAACGAATACTTTACCTAATGTTTTCAAGTTGAATGCATTTAGACGACCACCACAGGTACCCTTTAATTCATTGTTCATAATTCAAAGTTTAACTTCAAAGAGAAAAATATTCCTGTGTTATCCATTGGAGGGCAGTGTTGGACTTTTTTTTTGTAACTTAGATTTTTATTCATTTTTCATCATATATAATGCATTCAGATCACATTCTACATTTAAAAAACAAAGGGGTTAGGGTAGGGAAAAATAAAAAAAAAATAAAAAATAAAAAAAATAAAAAATAAAAGGGGGGGGGGGGGGACAAATGTTGGAGCATCAAGTTTTTAGTTTCCATCTCTTAATTCTTCTGGTTTTTTCAGTGTCTTTGGTTATTCTTTCAATTTCTGCCTCGTTGTTGCACTTTGTAGTGTGTCCATTTCCGCCATTTTTTCTCCCATATTCCTTCTTGCATTCTTCGTTGATATGTTAGTTTTTCCATCATACGTATGTCCTCAACAGTGTCAGTCCATTGTTCTTGGTCAGGAAGAACTTCTGATCGCCATTTTTTTGTGATAGTTTTTTTACATGCAATCAACAAGATTTTAACTAGATATCTGTCCTCAGCCTGTATAACATTGTCTTTTTTAAGATCACATAAGTACATCAGGTTACAGTTCATTGGTATATTATATCCTAATATCCTCTGTATTGTCACATGCATAGATTTCCAAAATGATGATATTTTGTAGCATTTCCAAAACATATGTGAGTGGTCTGCATTTTGAGCCCCACATCCCCTCCAGCATAAAGATTGGGTATTTGTATATTTTCCTTGAATCTGTGGTGTAATGAAAAAGCGAATCAGCTTTTTCCATCCAAATTCCCTCCATGTCCTTGAATTTGTTGATGTGTGTTGTGTTTTCCATATTTCCTGCCAGCTTTCTTCTGTTATGTTTAAATTGAGCTCTTTCTCCCATTTCTCCTTTATATAGTTACTTGTATGATTGTTTGTCATAAGTTTCTGATATAGTTTTGAAATAATTCTTATTTTATTTCCTGCATATGAGCTTAAAATAAGTTGTATAATCTCGTTCACATCTGTTTGGAGGTTATGTCTAATCTTCTTCATATAGTAATCTCTCATCTGCAGATATCTGAAAAATTCCGATCTTTCTAATTTAAATTTTCTCCTGATATTTACAAAGCTCCCGAGATCTTTTTTTCCGATATTGCCCCATGCTGTGATTCCCTTGTTCACCAGATTTTTGTATCCCCTATCTTGTTTTGCCGGTTCAAACTGACTGTCAAATGCTACCCATTTCAATAGTTTTATGTCTTCCCTTATATTATATTTTTGTACTATTTTATACCACAGTTCTAAAGTAAATTTAGTGATTGGGTCTATTTGTTTGATTTGCTTATATGCATCTTTATCCCCTATTATGCTTTGTACTGGGAGTCCCTCAATTTCCTTTTCCATTTCTTTCCATTTTGCCTCATATCCCTCGTCGCACCAACATATGATATATCTTATTTGTGCTGAGTAGTAATATTCCTTTAGACTCGGTAGGCCCATGCCTCCTTTCTCTTTTGGTAATTGGAGGGTTTTATATTTCACTCTTGGTTTTTTACCTCCCCAAACAAATCTCGATATCATCCTGTCCCACTTTGAGAATTGGGCATCTGGAATCTCTGTTGGTATAGCCTGGAAGAGGTAAAGTAATCTAGGTTGTATGCTGATTTTGACTGTCTCAATTTTTGAATTCAGATCCATATTTAAGATTGACCATCTATCAATATCTTTTTTTATTTCTTGTTCCAACCTATCATAGTTTGCTTTATATATTTTGCTTAGGTCTTTAGGTATGTTCACTCCAAGGTATTTTATTTCTTTTTGGTTCCAGTTTAGTTTGATCTTATCAGTTATCTGGTTTAGAGGGTTATAGTGGAATGTCAGTATTTGTGTTTTTGTTATAAGTGCAGGTTAGTTAGTTAGTTAGTTAGTTATGTTTATCTTGTATCCTGATAATTTTCCAAAATTTTCTATCAAGTTCATCATTTCCATTATTGATTTATCTGGTTGTTCAAGGTAAACTATAATATCGTCTGCAAATAGCCCAATCTTGTGTTCCGCCCCCTTTATTGTTACACCTTTTAATTTCTTATTTTGTCGTATCGCTTGAGCCAATGGTTCTATGAACAGAGCAAACAAGGTGGGCGATAAGCAGCATCCCTGCCTAGTTGATCTTTGTATATTTACTTTGTCTGTTAAGCTACCGTTTATCTTGATTCTTGCCACAGGTTCTTGATATAGCGTCCTTATGCATTGTACTGATTTTTCGTTAAATCCAAAGCGCTCCAGTACACTATATAGGAATTTCCAGTTAACCCTGTCAAATGCTTTTTCTGCGTCTAAACTCATTATTACTGCGCTTTTCTTTTCTTTATGTATTTGGTTAATTATATGTATTGTTCTCCTGATATTGTCATGTGTTTGGCGTCCCTCTATGAATCCAGTTTGATCATCTTCTATCAATCCCGTCAAGAATGTCTTTATTCGTTTACATATAATTGTTGTGTATATTTTATAATCTACATTTAATAAAGAGATTGGTCTATAGTTTCCGCATTGTTCTTTATCTTTCCCTGGTTTTAAAATAACTGAAATGATTGCTTCGTTCCATGATGGAGGTATTTTGTTGTTGTTCAGCGTCCAATTAAATGACTTTAGGAGTTGTGGCGTGAGTTCTTCTATAAACAGTTTATAAAACTCAGACGGGTATCCATCACTACCTGGTGATTTACCGTTTTTAAGTGACTTAATCACATCTCTGGTCTCTTGTGTTGTTATTTCTGCTGTTAGTTTTTCATTTTGTTGATTTCCTATTGATGGCAAGTCCAATGTGTCTAGAAATTTTTTGATATCTTTAGTATTTGTTTCTTCAGGTTGCGAGTATAGTTCTTGGTAGAAATTATGGAAAATTTCTTCGATGTTTTCTGGGTTAACTGTGGTTTTATTTGTGGTGGGGTCTTTAATCTTGTATACATTATTCATTGTTTGTTGTTTTCTTAACCGTTTTGCCAGCAGTTTTGTGGCTTTTGGCCCCGTTTCATAATATTTTTGCTTTAGATATCTATTTTTCCTTTCAATTTCATCCATTTGTGTTTCTTTTATCTTTGTTTTTTCTTCTTTAATTTCTTGATATATTTTTGGATCATTTGTGCTTTGATGTTTACGTTCTAATTCCCTCAGTCTCTCACATCTTTGTTCATACGCTTCCAGTTTAGTCTTATTTGCTTTTCCTGTTTCAACAATTAATTTACCCCTTAACACGGCTTTTAGTGCGTCCCATAGTATTGTTGGGTCCACTTCTTCATTGTCATTCTCTTGGATATATTCGTTTATGTTTATTTTTATTCTTTCTTTCATTTTCTCATCATTTAACAGTCCTACGTTAAGTTTCCATGTTGTTTGTCGTTTTCTATTGTTTAAATATATTTCCATGTATATAGGATTATGATCTGATATTTCTGCCCCTCCAATCCAACAATTTCTCACCCTGTGTCTGTCACCTTCATTCATAAGGAAGTAATCTATTCTAGAGTGTATTTTATGGGCTGCTGAATAATGTGTATAGTCTTTTTCGAGTGGGTGTAGGTCCCTCCATATGTCTACCATACCCATTTCTGCCAGTGAGGTTCTTATGAACTTTGTTACATGTTTTTTTGTCTTCTTAACACTTGTTGTGTCAACTTCATGATCCATGACAGCATTTAAGTCTCCTCCACAAATTAGGACTCCTTCACTGTGTGTTGCTATGAGATCAAACAGATGTTGAAAAAAACCCTTGTCACTTTCTGGTGGGGCATAGATGTTCACTAATGTAATCTGCATACCATCTATTCTTCCCTTTATTATTACATACCTGCCTTCTTTATCCTGGATTTCCTGTTCACTTTCAAATTGTATTTTGTTTGAGATTAGTATCATAACCCCCCTTTTTGCTCCTCCCTTAAATGAACTGTAGTAGGAGTTCTTATAGCCAAATCTCTTTAGTTTCACATGTTCTGCCTTGCTCAAATGTGTCTCTTGCATAAATATAATTTCAGCTTTTTCCTTCTTGAATTTTCTTATTATTCTTTCCCTTTTAACAGGTGAGTTCAGACCATTCACGTTTAGTGTCATTATCTTAAGATTTTTACCCATATTCATGTTTTTCCATTTTTTTAACTTGTGCTCCTAGCCCCTTTAACAACAAAAATAACACATATTTATATAAAAACACATTAAAAAATCTCGACCTCCGTACTTTGGGCCTTTCTTCTGCCCACTGGTCCCTGTTGGTGGGTGGGGGGTTTGTCTTCACAGAGTGAAGGGCCCTCCCTAGACTTCTAATTACTATCAAAGTAATAGTCATAAGTCTAGAAATGTCCAACAAATATCACTTAAACCTCTCCTAGCCGTCTGTTTCTCTTTTACCTTGTCTTCTTGGCCTTCATTTCTTCTGTGCCTTTCTTAATCTTTGTTATGATCTAGGCTTTCAGTTGAAAGCCTTGTAGCTTGTCCTGGGCCCGCTGCTCTACGTCTCTCCCCCTTCTTCCGCCGTTCACTCGTCTCCACTCCGTCTGTCGTGGTGCGTTCAGGGCCGCCGCTGCTCCAGCCGTCTCCTTCGGCACGCTCACCTCAAGGCCCCGCTCCATCATATCCCGCGCTGCCTCTTCGGCCGTGTTGTAGGTTCTTGTGCCTTCCTCCCAATGAATCCTCATTTTCGTTAGCGGCGTTTGGAATCTAATTTTTTTCTCTTTCAGCGTTTTTTTAATGTTGGCATATTTCTTCCGCTGCTGCACGATTTCTGTCGGGTAGTCATGGTCAAAAAATACCTGTTTGTTGCCGATTCGTATCTTTTTTTTCCATGCTTGCGTCAGGATTCTTTCCTTTATGTCATATTTCACAAAGTTTACCACAATTGACCTGGGTGTAGCGTTTGTTTTCGGGTTCTGTGCCGGTGTTCTGTGCGCCCGTTGAATCTGCAGATCCGTTTCTCCGGGTATTTCCAGTTCTTTTTTTAAGAACTGATCCATGAATTTTGTCATCGAGTTGCCTTCAATGCCCTCCGGAATTCCAAAGATGCGCATATTGCTTCGTCTGGATCTGCTCTCCAAGTCGTTTATTTTCTCCTGCATCCTCTGCGTTTGCGTCGTCAGGGTCTGTAGTTGTTCGTTTGCCTCGCTTTTCCAATCTTCTAGTTCCGAAATTCGGGTCTGCGCTTCTGTCATACACGCCCGCTGGGAGCGCAGCTCCTCCATGTTTTCCGTTAATTTACGCTCCATTTCTCTTCGGAGGTCCATGATTTCCTCCTTAATTTCTTTTTTCAGTTCCTCCTTAAGAGCCGCTAAATCCTGTTGTAGCTGTCGCTTGAATTCTCTTAACTCTTCACCCAAACTGGCGATGCCAGTGTTCATGTTGTCGAGTCTGGTGTCCTCCATTTTCTCTGCTGTAGACATCTCGTTTTTTTGGGCTTTGCGTACAGCGGTTTTTCCTGCGTTGTTGGAGAGGAATTCTTCAATTTTACCCTGTTTTTGTCCTTGTGCCCGGTTCCTTCGTGTTTTCATCCCTTAGTTTATTGATCCGTTTATGTCGAGTTGGCCATTTACCGATGATTTTTAATCCGGCTAGGGAGAGCTCTTTGTTTAAGTGTTATGTCTCTCCGCCATCTTCCCGGAAGTCCCAGTGTTGGACTTTTGAGTTTCAATGAGGAATCTTACTGGTCAGGGTCTGTGGAACGTAGGGCTGTCTCGATAACCGCAATTATGTAATACCACGGTATGGCCACGCCTACCGGGGAGGAAAACGAGCAACCGCAAAAACTGCAGTATTCACTTTTTTGTGTGTGGCTAAGTCTTGTCATTCACTTGTGTGTGGGGTCCTAATGAATATTAAATACATTTTTAAAAGTTAAGTATATTTTATTGCCACCAGCATGTTTGCACACGGCACTCTGGAAGCTGTGGAAGCTTTCAGAGTGCCAGGTGCAAAAAATTAAAAAAAAAAAAAAAAAGATGGCAGTTGCGCTGGTTGCCAAGTTAATAACATCATCGTCGGTTTGGGAACATTTCAGTTTTGAGCCAAATGAAAAAGGAGAGCCAGCTAATTTAGAAGAGGCAATATGCAAAATCTGTGCCAAAAAGGTCCCAGTAAAATGGGGAAATATGACAAATTTGAGATCTCACCTAGCTTGCTACCATCCAGCCATAGAAGCTCAGCTGCCGCCACCACCACCGTATGGCGCACCCTCCAGACGGACTCCAGCAGGCAGTTAGGAGTGGCAGAAGCATTTGGACAAATTATTAAATACAACCGTGACAGTGAGTGGTATAAGTACCTTACACATGCCGTTACTCGGTATCTGGTTGACGAGATGGTTCCACTTATCACAGTGGAGAAACCTGCATTCAAGTCAATGTTCTAGAAATTTGACAAGCAATACGAGTTGCCAGCCAAAATGTACTTCTCCGACACTGCTGTCCCGAAGATGTACAACACAGTAAGGGCATCAGTCATAAATGAGCTAAATAATATTGACTACTTCTCAGCCACAGCAGACATGTGGTCAAGTATCAGTATGACTCCATATATGAGTCTCACGATGCATTATCTGACCAGCGACTGGGTTCTGAAATCACGGTGCCTCGAAACCTCATTTATGCCCCAGAACCACACATCAGACAATATTGCGGCAGCTCTCCGGTGTGCATTTGATGAGTGGTCCCTGGATGAAAAGAAGCTTTCATGTACTACCATGGATAACAGGCCAAATATTGTGGCAGCAGTTAACAAGTTAAACTGGACCTGGTTGTATGGAAGCTCGTTTCTATGGAAGCCCATTTCCACCACTTGGAAAAAAAACTGTCACATGGTAGGTCATAATTATGAGATTTAAAGTCATAATTATGAGATTTAAATTATGACTTTAAATCTCATAATTATGACTTTAAAAGTCATTATTATGAGATACCAGACATTCCAGACATTCCAGAGCCGTCAACACAGGCCTAAGGCCTCACAAAACGAGGGCGCTCCCTGGAGCTCATCCGTCCACTGTTCCTGAACAGGTAAGCATTATTAGAGCATCACAGTATTGTTGTAATAATTAAAATAGTTGATTCTTTTGGCTTCTCCACAAGTCTGCTTAATGTTGGAGTAGTGTTAACTGTCTGTCGCCAGGACCAGGCTAATGTTAGCTAGATAGCCTTGTCAAATCCTACTGTTGTTAACATGTAAAATGTGAGAATCAAATGCAAACTGTTGAACGTTTTCAGGTTTTTTTTACATTTATATTTATGTATGATTAATGGCTATTGCATGTGCAGTAATGGGCATAAAGACAGTTATCGTAGTGTAGCATTAGCTTTGCTAGCATTGCTACTACACTGCAGCATTGTGTAAAAGTAGAAACCACTTGTCGTCTGCATCTCTTTATTTTCTCCAACTGTGAGTATATGCATGCTGATTTGCCTGGACAATCACTGTATAAGGCTGCATATATATTGCAGCAGGTCTAATAACCACTTAAAATTGAAATACAGCCATAAACTGATAAACCTCTGTAATCTATAAACATTCAATCTCTTGCCTTTTCTGAAATTTGTATTTGAAATTCTCAAGAAAGTATGCTAAATGCTTAGTCTGCTCCTTAATACAGCATGCCATCAGCTGATGAAAATAACTTCCAGGAAAGGTATATATTTTTGACTGATATAGATTAGCTAAATGATGCCAATTAGAAGGGCACTGTTGCCTTGATCATTGCTGAACTTTGCTCAACTTTCAGAATATCTTCAGCACCCAAACATATGGACCTACAGAGGGAGAAGAAAACTTCAGCCTGGATGTAATTAGAGGTAAATTGTATGGAATATGCTGTACACAACTCTGTCTTCACATATTCAGGGCTGTAGCCACAACTTGGAAAAACAGTGAGGTCTAGGTGCTTGGGGGCTGTGTTGCACACTTACAGGAAAGGATACGGGGTTAGATTCTGGGTTTTTTTTTTCTTTTTACCTGTTTGTGTTTTTATATTAAGTCTGCATTGTGTTGTTTTAGTGTTTTGTTTCTTTTATTGTGTAGACAGTGAGTCCGAATAAAACTTGAATTGAATTACTGAAAAATGATCACTGCACAGTGGAATCTAGTTTGCTAAGATTGACGTGTTCCATTTTTTGGAAGGCCAGGGTGGAATTTAAAGGGTCGAGTAACTGTTTACCAAGTATCACTGAACTGAGTATTTTTATTGAAGAATACTTTACACTCTTTCTATGGAGGAAAAAGTGTAATTTGACTCAAGTGTATCTACTTTCACTGTTTGAGTAATTGTTTATTTCACTGATTTGAAAACTGGTTAGAAATTATCTAGTGGGGCATCTGGTGTCCTCATGGTTACAGCTCAAATGTGCAGTGATCCCTGATTAAATTCCAGCCTGAGTGATCTTTGCAGCACGTCTTTCATCAAATTTGCTATCTCTTTCTCTTAGCTATACCGGGCAAACTAAAGGCAAAATATTTATAAAGCAAATTTGCTTATTTATACCATAACTGTTGTCACTGTGACATCACTGTTGAAACTTTTCCTATTCTGCATCAGTAAATATTTTAATTACAGTTTTACTTCTGTTTCTGTTTCTTCATATAATATGATTTTTGATATTTTAGGGTACACCTGCAAGTTAGCCATAGTAAAGTTGTAAACTTACTAGTAAAAAGAAAAGTCAGAAATCAATGTATGCTAATGTGAAAAAGTTGCAAATTAGCAAAGAAAAGGTCACTAATTTGTCAAAAAACTTAAAAATCTATAAGAAAAAATTGGAAAAAAATATATACAGTATATTTAGGAGAAATGAGTTGGAAAATTATGAAATTACAAAGGTCTGGACGACCATTATGACCCCAGTTCCAAAAAGGTTGAGACACTGTGTAAAATCCAAATAAAAACATAATTCTCACATAACAGAATTCATTTATCACCCAAGTACGTTCCCCTTGTGCAGAGGCAGCCTGGTTATACATGGACTGTGAGGAGGTGGACACAGGAGGCTGCTGATGCACTGCAGGACTGCTTCGAGACGACGGACTGGGGCATACTCTGTGAACCACATGGGGTGGACATAGACAATATGACCGACTGCATCACAGAATACATCAGATTCTGTGAAAACACAACCATGTCAGCTCAGACTGTACACTGCTTCTCCAATAACAGACCATGGGTCACAAGTGGTCTGAAAGCATTTCTGAACAAAAAGAAGAGAGCTTTTAGATCCGGAGACGAGGAGAAGCTGAGGGGAGTGTAGCATGAGCTGAGAGAGATGCTGAGGCGGTGCAAGGACAAATATAGGAGGAAGTTGGAGGATAAACTCAGGCATAACAACGCTAAAGATGTGTGGATGTGACATGGTTAATAGACCCAGTGAGCAGACTCAGACTCAGCGATAGATACAGTTATATTTATTGAACAACAAGGAACGTGTGTGAGTGTGTGGATGTGTGGTCTTGTAGCAGCTGGGGGAGAGCAGAACACCGTAAAACCTGGCAACCCTAGGGACAGACATAGGCAGGGACAGTTAGTGATTATCACAGGTGGAGATGTACAGGTTAATCCAGGGCTTACTGTTTGTAGAGATGTTAAGTGGCTCCGGTTCAGCTTGGCGGCTACGACCAGGAGGATAGTGTCCGCTGATCGGGCTGCTGCTGAAGGAGGTGGATGTGTTGAGGTGGAGCAGTGCAGCTCGGTCCACTGTCAGGAAGGAGGGAGGTCCACTGCCACGGAGCTCCGCCTGTGCACAGGGGACTGAGAGAGGATTTTTAGGAGAATGAGCGAGGGCTTACTTGAGCTGTGGAGAGATTCTTCCTGATGCCAGCGGGCAGGAGGCTGGATGCGAGGACAAAGGTAGACTGAGGCTAGGAAGCTCAGAAACATGATGAAGGCGAGAGAAGGTCTCATGGAGTGAACACAGACGATTCCGCACTGATCCCAGGGCAGCGTGGTTTAAATAGCCCTGGCCATGATAAGGAGCAGGTGTGCTCGCAGCTGAGGAGAATAAGCAGCCAGAGCAGACCATTACAGGATGGGAATGAAACAAATGACTGTGTGCAAGGGGAGAGTCAGACAGACACCTGGGAGCCAGGAGAGAGCTGGTGAACTGAATCTGTTTTTTAATAGATTCAACTCACTGTCTGTTGCCCCCACAACACAGCCAGGCCCCCACACACCCCTCCCCTCCACCCTCCTGTGCAGCACCTCTCTCCACCACCACCCCTCCTCAGGGGACACCAGGCCCCTCCCTCACATCACTGTGACTACAGACCAGGTTAAGAAACAGCTGGAGAGACTCTGTCAGCAGAAGACGGCGGGCCCTGGTGGCATCTCTGCCAGGATCCTGAGGACCTGTGCCAGCCAGCTAGCTCCAGTACTGAAACACCTGTACAACCTCAGCCTGAGTCTGGAGAAAGTACCGATGCTGTGGAAGACATCCTGCCTGGTTCCTGTCCACAAGAAGTCATCTCCATCAGACCTGAATGACTATCAACCAGTTGCCCTCACATCTCATGTGATGAAGGTCCTGGAGAGACTGGTCTTAGCCCACCTGAGGCCGCAGGTGAAGACGTGGCTTGACCCTCTGCAGTTTGCATATCAGCCCCATTTAGGAGTTGAAGATGCTGTCATCTACCTGCTGCAGCGGGCCTATCTGCACCTGGATGGCGGAGGAGACACTGAGAATCACATTCTTTGATTTCTCCAGTACCTTTAACATCATCCAGCCAGTGCTGCTGGGTGAGAAGCTGCGGGTGATGCGGGTCGACAGCTCTGTGATCTCCTGGATTACTGACTACCTGACAGGCAGGCCACAGTTTGTTCGGCTGGGCAGTGTCTTGTCTGACGTGGTGGTTAGTGATACGGGAGCTCCACAGGGGACTGTGCTCTCTCCTTTTCTCTTCACCTTATACACCACTGACTTTCAGTACAACACCAAGTCATGCCACCTGTAGAAATTCTCTGACGATTCAGCTGTTGTGGAGTGTATAAGCAGGGGAGAGGAGGGAGAGTACAGGGCACTGGTAGACAGATTTGGAGACTGGACAGAGCAGAATCACCTGAGGCTGAATGTCAGCAAGACCAGAGAGATGGTGATTGACTTCAGAAAGAAGAGGATGCCTTCTCAGCCATTGCAGATTGGGGGGGGGGGGGGGGGGTTGAGGACTACAAATATATGGGTGTCAGGATCAGCAACGGGCTGGACTGGAGATCCAACACCGATGCTGTGTACAAGAAGGGGATGAGCAGACTTTACTTCCTGAGGAAGCTGAGATCCTTCAATGCGTGCAACAGGATGTTGGAGCTTTTCTACCAGACCATTGTCGCCAGCACCATCTTCTTTGCTGCTGTCTGTTGGGGTAGCAGTATCAGGGCCAGTGACACCAACAGACGACAAGATTATCAAGAGGGCTGGCTCTGTAATTGGCCTCAGGCCGGAGACCTTTGAGACAGTAGTTGAGAAGAGGACACTAAATAAACTGTGATCCATCATGGACAATCTTGATCACCCCTCCACCACACACTGGACAAACAGCGGAGCATTTTCTCCAGTAGACTGCTACAGCTTCACTGTCGAACGGTCAGGTACAGGAAATCTTTCCTGCCGCATGCCATTTCACTGTACAATAACTCACTATGATGTACTGTATTCTGGTCATAACTATGCTGCCATACTGCACCTTACAGTCTAACTGGTACCTCATGTTTCATTTTGCTCCTGATAGTCCTGCATTGTGCAGCGGGTTCTAATTCATGTACCTATACGGGTCACCATCTATTCAGCTATGATGTATATAGGCTTTTAGAGTAGTATTAGTTTAACTTTCCATGGGTAATCCCTTTGTCTGTCATGCATGTGTTTCTGTCGTTTGGTTGTCTGCTGTCATGCTGCTATTAAGATAAGATAAGATAAGCCTTTATTAGTCCCACAACGGGGAAATTCCAGGATTGCAACAGCACAGGGATAGCAACACTCAGAGCAACAATCAGAAGGCAAGAAAAAAAAACAAGCAAGCAAGAGCAGCTAATAAACATATGTACGTATTACTATAAAATATATATATATACACACACACACAGACACACAGTGCAGAGCATTGTAGCTGGATGGAATAAATATATGAATATATGAACACACAGTGCAGAGCATTGTAGCTAGATGGAATAAATATGTAAATATATAAACACCCACAGTACGGAGCATTGCAGCTAGGTGGAATAAATATGCAAGTATATAAACACACACAGTGCGGAGCAATGTAGCTAGATGGAATAATATGTAGATATATAAATATATAAACACCCACAGTACGGAGCATTGTAGCTAGATGGAATAAATATGCAAATATATAAACACACACAGTGCAGAGCATTGTTGCTAGATGGAATGAAACAGCATAACCGTCTACTTAGTTATCCTACATGGTATGATTATGTGCCCATACATATTCTCACCCTCCATAGCGACCAGTATGTTCCTAGTTGTATGCCGGAGAGGACCATTGTGTAAGTCTATTGCATCTTTTGCATTCAAAAAACTATTAGTTTGTTACGTCTTTTTGCTATCTCTGCGAGCAGCCCTGCTTAGGTTGTACAGTCTGACAGCCGTTGGTAGGAAGGACCTACGAAACCTCTCGGTTGTGCACCTGGGATGATGTAGTCTGCTGCTAAATGAGCTCCTCAGTGCATTCAGTATGTCCTGCATAGGGTGGAACTCGGACTCCAGCAGAGATGACAGTTTAGCCACCGTCCTTCTCTCTCCTATCTCCTCCATCGGATCAAGGCGCTGCCCCAGGACAGAGCTAGCTTTCTTAATCAGTTTGTTCAGTCTCTTCCTATCGGCTGCAGTAATGCCACTGCCCCAGCAGACCACTCCAAAAGTGATGGCTGATGCCACCACCGTGTCATAGAATGACTTCAGCAGCGCCCCTTGTACACCAAAAGACCTGAGTCTCCTCAGCAGGAACAGCCTGCGCTGTCCCTTCTTGTAGAGTGCATCAGTATTGTGTGACCAGTCTAGTTTATTGTTCAGATGAATACCCAGGTACTTATAGGATGTCACCATCTCGATGTCTGTTCCCTGTATATTTACTGGTACTGTGAGGGGCTGCCCATGCCTGCGGCAGTCCACCACCAGCTCCTTAGTTTTCCTCGCGTTGATCTGGAGGCAGTTCCGATGGCACCAGTCCACGAAGTCCTGGATAAGCCCTCTGTACTCAGCTTCATCTCCATTGGAGATGAGGCCAACGATCGCAGATTACACTGTAATTTCCCAGTTTGGGATCAAAAAAGTCCATCCATCCATCCATCCATCCATCCATCCATCCATCCATCCAGCCATCTATCCATCTATCTATCTATCTATCTATCTATCTATCTATCTAATTCAGTGATTGCAGATCTCATAAACCACTGTTTTATTCACAGTTAAACAAAACGTGAAATTTTGAAAGTGAGGCATTTTAGTATGTCACCAAAAATATTATCTCAATTTGAATTTCCTGTCATTAACATGTCTCAAAAGACTTAATGGCAGGGCCACATGTGTACCATCCCCTCTTCTGAACTGAGAGTTAGGCTGAGAATAGCTGCTGAACATTTGTGAGAGGAATGTTGTCCCATTCTTGTCTGATATGGGATTCTAGCTGTTCATCTGGGTCTTTATCATATTTTTTTTTGTAATTATTGTTTTGATTGTCCCCTTGTGGAAATTTTTGTGCTGCACCATCCCAAAAACAACATACAGACAAACAGCATACACAAAAACAAACAATACAGTACAATGCACCTCACAACAGACATCTGGCATTTAAAAACTTAATAGCCTGGAAGTACAAAGGAAAAGGGAGAACATTTTTTTTTAAAGGTGGCAACCAATACCGATGTCCAGTGCCAATATTTTGTCATAATTTCTTGATGCACCAAGTGTTTACAATTGGTGAAGGGCCTGGACTGCAGATAGAACAGTCCAGCATCCAGAAAAAGACATCGGGTGAGAACATGTTGCTTTAATAATCTGTGTATACCTTTAATCATTGATGGTGCCTTTTCAGAGGTGCAGGTTACCACTAATTCACCACCATGCTAGAGGAAATACAGGCTTGTCCTCTCTTCTTTAGTCCGGAGGATGCACCATTCATGATTTCCAAAAAGAATTTAAAATTTTGATTCATCTGAACACACTACAGTTTTCCATTTTACCTAGTCAGTCTTAAAGCAGACATATTATGCTCTTTTTCTGCATGTTGACATTATACAGCGGTCTTAAAGATGCCCTAATATACATAAATTTACAAATTTGCATAAAAAGAAATGGGCAACTCAATTCTGGTCTCCCAGTCTCTCTTCAGTGATGTTCTCAGTCCCAGTCTCTCGAGGTTTGTTTTCCAGTCTCCACCACCACTGGGCCTAAAGACCGGTTGGACAGTCTGGTGTTCCTCTGGTCTGGTCTCTGCACCACAGTGAGGCTGCTCTTGGCAGCACTTCTGACTAGGAGTGTGGATCCAGAGGCCTTCACTATACTTATGCCATACAAATACTTGGGCCATGATACAGGATCTTGCAGTACAATGAATATTGCGATCTATAAGACGACAGTATAACACCAGCACTATTGGAATAATGCCTGTATCAACCATTTCATAGATGTCCTTAACTATCAGTAATTACGCTTCTGTTCACTGGCACTTACTTATTATAATGTGAACACTGAAACGTCATGGTGTGTACTGCACCTTCTTTTTTTACAGCAGGGAGCTGTATGACAAGAGACAGTCCTCACAACCCTCTGTAACCCAGATGTTCTGCATTTTAAACATTCAGGTCTAAACATTCGCAGTTAGCCTATGCATAAAGTGATTTGCTGTACAGTTTCTGTTAATATAACCTCCAGCATATATTTTCTGTTAAAATCTTACAGCATATTGTGCGCTCTTGACTCTTTACTTCATGCAGCGATGTCTTCAGCATTCAGCTGTGCCTGGTGCTTACAGCTGATCACAGCCATGCTGATATCCACTAACAACACCACTCCTTGTGTGAGGTTGCTTAATTTGTAGATGGCACAACCCACTGTGTTCACAGATAATGATCACCTGAAGATCATGAGCATCCAGTAATGATTTTTGCCCATGTTACTTGCAAACAGAGATGTATCTAGATTCTGATTGTGTTTTTAGGATATTAGGTACTGTAGTTGATGTATAAGGTCTTTACAATTATAACATTATTCTGAAATTGCCTCACAATTTATAGATTGCGTTTTTTTGCAGATTGTTGAACTTCTGCCCATCTTTACATACTGATTCTAACACACTGTCTCTTGAAGATACTCTTTTTGTGCCCAATTGTTTGACTGACCTGTTACTTAATAATTTAATTAGTTGCAACATATTTCTTCAGCTGTTTCTCTTTAGTATCACATACAGTACCTTTCCACTTTTTTGCTGCCCATGTTCCACCTCTTTTGTGATGGTTTGCTGCTGTCAAATTAAAGATGAGTTAATATTTTTTATGATCATAAAATATCTCACTTTCAACATTTAATATGTTATCCATGTTCTGTTGTGAATAAAATGGTACGTTATGAGAGTTGCAGATCATTGCTTGCTGTTTTTAGATCTGAATTAGGGTTGTATTGTTTCTGCCTAATACATCATTTTTATGTTTACTCATGTCTGTCTTGCTTGTTGTATTGGTTGATGTTCACTTATAATTCTGCATGAAATTAAGGTGCTGCTGTGTGATAAACTGTTCTTGTTTATATTTAACACTTAACACTGTTAAATTTCCACAGAAATGAGATGTGCATCTTGAGGGCAATCTGGCACACCTATGGCAGGTTTGCTTATGCTGTTTTGATTTTTGTGTTGTGCATTATGGCCAGACATTTCCACTTTGGTCTCATCTGTCTAAAGGACATGGTTGCAGAAGTCTTGTGGTTCGCTTGAATGCCACTTTGTAAGTATGATTGGGCAGCCATTTTGTAGTTCGAGCAAAGAGACTTTCTCCTGGCAACCCTTTCATCCAAACCATACAGTACTTACCCTCTCCCCGTAATTCAAATGGAGACAGTAAGGGTGTGCTTATTTTTTCACACACTGCTTTTGCATTTTGGCTTAGTTTATGCCTTTTTATCCCCCGCTGGTTGAAGCCCAAAGGAGGATTATGTTAGGGGTCTGTCCGTTTGTCCCACTTTTGTGAAATCAAGTCCTCCTACAGTTTTGGTCCGATTGTTTTGAAACTTGGTACCATGGTTTGATATATGCTGATAGTGCGCATATTGCAATTTGAGTCTGATCGGATGATTTTTGCAGGAATTGTAGCCCCTGACCTATGACCTCCTGTTTCACCTTACTTCATAGACAGTAACTGTGTTGTGAAATCAACTCATCCTATAGTTTTAGTCTGATTGTTTTGAAACTTGGTACCATGGTTTGATATACTCTGATGATGCACATAGTGCAATTTCACTTTCATTAGATGACCTTGCAGTCAAAGGTCAGAAGTCAGATTTTTCCATAAATCTTCTAAACACAATTACTGAAAGAAATGATGTAGGCTTTTCAAACTAATACAGCAGTTGTATCTAATACACATCTTGGATGATTTACACCCTGACCTAACTATGGGTTTGGGGTCAAGGGCTCAAAGGTCAAAGTTAGCATTGCAGTTGCAGTATGGTAAATGCTACATTAACTATTACTATAAAACAAGTAAAGTTAGGGCCACCAAGCCTGGTATACAGGTTTACCTTGCAATCCTGACCTCTGACTATGGGCTTGGGGTCAAAAGGTCAAGGTTACCATTCCATTTGCACAGGTGCTGGCCTGACCCACCATGAGCAACTGGGGGTTCAGTGTCAATTCAGTTCATTGCCGCTATAATTTGGTACAGAGCATCTTTACCCTGTGTTTAATGTTTTTCTGTACATTGTCCCTGACAAATAGACCACTAAACTAAACTAGTGTCTTGCTCAAGGACACTTCAGCATGCAGACTGCAGACAGAGCAGGAATTGAACTGCTGATCCTCCAATCAATAGTCGGCCACACTGCACCTGCATCACAGCCGCCCGCACAGGTACACAGGTTCACCCTGTGTACCTGAAGTGTGACTATGGTTTTGGGACCACAAGATCAAAGGTCAACATCAAAATGGCTTATAAAACTATATCTCAACAACAAAGGAAGCTACGGTCACAAAACCTGGCACACAGGTTCACTATGAGACCATGACCTCTGACTACAGGTTTGGGGTCAAAAGGTCAAAAGTCAAGGTTGACACTCCCTATGATCTCTTACTATAGAACATGTAGAGCTCTGTAGGGTCACCATACTTACTACACAGGTTCACCTCGGGATCCTGACCTACAACTATGGGTTATATACTTTGTTGTATATTCATGGATGATGGGTTTATCATAATTTGGTTGTGCCACAGTATTTATATTGAAAATCTGAAAACTGCTTTCTGTCAGTAAGTATTGGGATCTTCAAAGAAAACTTAGGCAGGGGATGTTGCACTTGTGTCTGAGTGCTCTTGTTATATTCTGACACAAAAAAACTTTGAATTGATATGGCTACACTTTATTTTTCAAATGACTGTATAGTTTAATGGCCTATGCTTATTAGACATTTGTGTTGAACTGCCACAGGATGGATGAGCTTTCTGACTTCTTAAGGTCACGGAATGTTTCTGAGGAAATCATGCAGCAACTGGAAAAGGATAAGGTAGTTAGTTTGTTAAGGGAATCGTCAAAATTAGTATTCATCATACATCACCATTGCAGAAATCACAGAGATATAATAGGTTAGAGTGGTCTTTGCTAGTCACCAGGCTAGTTTTAGGTGGCCAAGTGTGGACGCTATATTGGTGCTGATAACAAACACAAAGAAGCCACTGAGCCACATAGGCATGTACTGCATTTTCTTCATTTTGGCTGAAGAAGCTGAATATTATATAAAATAAACAGCACTTGTTGTCATGCACAATGTCTGATCATGGTAAAAAAAATTAAGGAAAATAAAAGATGTTCGATTTTAACAACGTTATTAATTGATTTAAACATGATGTTGTGGTGGACACAATATACAGTGGTGGGGAATTGTCCCTCACACCCAGAAAGCAGAACAATGGACCTAAGGAGAAAGAGCCCTGGCGGGTAATCGGACTGGACTGTTAAGTTATGTGCCCCCCGAGGAAAGAAAGAAGATGCACCTTCGCCCCCCCTACTGCACCAAGCTGCAGTATGAAGTGCAGGGAGGTGGATGTATTGTAATGTATGTAACAAGTGTTATGATAATTGCATCACACAATTCCTTTGTACATACCCAATGCATAATGCGCCAGCCCCAGTTTCTATGCGTGGTTAATAAAACTATAAAAGCAGAACGCAGGGAAACTGGAGTCTTCTACAGACTCAGCCCCAGCGATCCGCTGGGGCCAATGGCTATACATGTTGATAGAGGGCTAATAAAGATCTGTGTCATCCTACGCTCGTGTCTCGCCTCCACATCCTTTCCTTTTACTCTTTACAATGTGACTATTTTCAGCACCAAAGTATCTGACATTTCAAGATTGTTTCCTGTGTATACAAGTGACTTTTAAAATATTTTTCTTGCATCTTAGATTCATCTGCTTTTTGTAGTGATGCTCATTCACAGAATTGTAATTTTCAGGATGCCAAGTCTAAATAAATAGGGTACATAATTTGAGAAGAGCTTATTTTTAATAACATTACTTATTAATGCTAATACTACTACTATTAATAATGATAATAATAATAATAATATAATTAATAATACTATGACTACTAATAAATAATAAGATAAGATAAGCCTTTATTAGTCCCACAATGGGGAAATTCCAGGATTGCAACAGCACAGGGATAGCAACACTCAGAGCAATAATTTAGAAGATAAGAAAATAAGAGCAGTGAATATACATATGTACACATAAATATATAAATATATATACACAGTGCAGAGCATTGTAGCTAGATGGAATAAACAGCATAACCGTCTATTTAGTTGCCCTACATGGTATGAATATGTACCCATACATATTGTCACCCTCCATAGCGACTGATATTGTCCTAGTTGTATACTGGAGGGGACCATTTGTATAAGTCTGTTGTGTCTTTTGCATTCAATACTATTAGGTTGTCACGTTTTTTTGCTATCTCTGCGAGCAGCCCTGCTTAGGTTATACAGTCTGACAGCCGTAGGTAGGAAGGACTTGCGAAACCTCTCGGTCGCGCACCTAGGATGATGTAGTCTACTGCTAAATGAGCTCCTCAGTGCGTTCAGTATGTCCTGCATGAGGTGGGACTCGGACTCCAGCAGAGATGACAATTTAGCCACCATCCTTCTCTCTCCTATCTCCTCCACTGGGTCAAGGCATTGCCCCAGGACAGAGCTAGCTTTCTTGATTAGTTTGTTCAGTCTCTTCCTATCGCCTACTGTAATGCCGTTGCCCCAGCAGACCACTCCAAAAGTGATGGCTGATGCCACCACCGTGTCGTAGAATGTCTTCAAGAGCACCCCTTGTACACCAAAAGACCTGAGCCTCCTCAGTAGGAACAGCCTGTGCTGTCCCTTCTTGTAGAGTGCGTCGGTATTGTGTGACCAGTCTAGTTTATTGTTCAGATGAACACCCAGGTACTTGTAGGATGTCACCATCTCAATGTCTGTTCCCTGTATGTTTACTGGTGCTGTGAGGGGTTGTCCTTGCCTGCGGCAGTCCCCCACCAGCTCCTTAGTTTTCCTCGTGTTGATCTGGAGGCAGTTCCGATGGCACCAGTCCACGAAGTCCTGGATAAGTCCTCTGTACTCAGCTTCATCTCCGTTGGAGATGAGGCCGACGATCGCAGAGTCGTCAGAGAACTTCTGTAGATGGCAGTGTGTTGTGTTGTGTAAAGGGTGAACAGGAAGGGAGCCAAAACCATTCCCTGGGGGGCCCCCGTGCTACCGATGATTGTGTCGGACACACAATCCCAGGTTCTCACAAACTGTGGCCGGTTTGTGAGGTAGTCCAGGATCCATGATGACAGGTGCTGGTCCACCCCTGCGCACAGCAGCTTGTCCTTCAGGATCATCGGTTGGATGGTGTTGAAAGCACTGGAGAAGTCAAAGAACATGATCCTCACCGCGTTCCCAGGCTTCTCCAGGTGGGACAGGGAACGGTGAAGGAGGAAGATCACTGCATCCTCCACCCCAATGCTATGCTGGTAGGCAAACTGGAGTGGATCCATCGCTGGTCCCACCAGGGGGCGGAGGTGAGCAAGGAGCAGTCTCTCCAGGGTCTTCATCATGTGAGACGTCAGGGCCACTGGTCTGTAGCTGTTCAGGTCTTTGTGGTGGGAAGTCTTTGGTTCAGGTACCACACAAGATGTTTTCCACAACTGTGGTACCCTCCCCAGCTTCAGGCTCAGGTTGAAGATGTGCTCCACAATCCCACACAGCTGGTCTGTGCAGGACTTGAGGAGGTTTGCACTGATGCCGTCCGGTCCCGAGGCCTTCCTCGCCTTGATCTTCCTCAGCTCCGTCCTCACCTGGGTCTTAGTGAGGGTCAGGTTGGGGGGCTATGTGCTGGGAGAGGGGGGGTGTTGGTGGAGTGGGGTGTGGACAGCAGGTCTCGATGACTTTAGAGGCAGCAGTGGTTGGTGTGCAGTCAGGGGGGATGGCGGTTGGTCAAACCTATTAAAAAACAGGTTCAGATTGTTCGCCCACTCCCTGCCCCCCGTGGCCTGGAAGGAGGTATTCTGGAGCCCAGAGATGGTTTTAAGGTTTCTCCAGACCCCGCCGATGTCGCTCTGTTGCAGCTTGTCCTCCATCTTCTTCCTGAAGCTGTCCTTACCTTCTCTGATCTTCCTCCTCAGCTCCCTCTGTACGGACTTCAGCATCTCCCTGTTCCCCGACCTGAAGATCCTCTTCTTCTCTCTCAGAAGTGTTTTAATTTCAGGGTTGATCCAGGGTTTGTTGTTCGAGCAACACCGTATGGTCTTGGTGGGTACGGTGTTGTCCACACAGAAGTTGATGTAGTCCGTGATGGTGTGAGTGAGGCCATCGATGTCCTCACCATGTGGATCGCAGAGCTGCTCCCAGGCAGTGGTTTCAAAACAGTCCTTTAGAGCGTCCATTGCCTCCTCAGACCATAACTTCACCGTGCGCATGACCGGAGGTTGTCTGTGTACTAGGGGTTTGTACACCGGCAGGAGATGAACCAAGTTAAGATAAGATAAGCCTTTATTAGTCCCACAATGGGGAAATTCCAGGATTGCAACAGCACAGGGACAGCAACAATCAGAAGGCAAGAAAAAACAAGAGCAGCTAGCATACATATGTACATATTACTATAAATATATATATATATATATATATATATATATATATATATATATATATATATATATATATATATATAGACACACAGTGCGGAGCATTGTGGTTGGTGGATGTCTAAGCTCTCTCTCCGCGGATGCGGCGGGCCAGCTGGATGTCTTTGGGCATGATGGTGACCCTCTCGGCGTGGATGGCGCACAGGTTGGTGTCCTCGAAGAGACCCACCAGGTAGGCCTCGCTGGCCTCCTGCAGAGCCATGACGGCGGAGCTCTGGAAGCGCAGGTCGGTCTTGAAGTCCTGAGCGATCTCCCTCACCAGGCGCTGGAAGGGCAGCTTACGGGTGAGCAGCTCCGTGGATTTCTGGTAGCGACGGATCTCTCTCAGAGCCACGGTACCGGGCCTGTAACGGTGAGGCTTCTTCACTCCGCCGGTGGCCGGAGCGCTTTTCCGAGCAGCCTTGGTGGCCAGCTGCTTCCTGGGGGCTTTTCCTCCAGTAGATTTACGGGCGGTCTGCTTGGTTCTTGCCATCGCTCTTTATTATTCTGTCTTATATTTCTTGCACGCCGTCTAAACTCCAGCCCGGCATCCGCGTCGTTTTCGCTTCAGTTCCCCAGTATGTCGAGTTTCTCCATTAGCACCGGGTGGCGGTTGAGTGCTAGCTAGCTCTTCCCTGCTGTATCGTCTCCTGCTGTAAACAGAGGCTCTGTCCGCCGACTCGGGAGAACTTTGGGGCGATCTGTGTGTCCGTGATATATATAGAGTGAAAGGTGTAGAAAGAAGAAGGAAGAAAAAAAAAAAAAAGGCAGTTGCAAAAGGCAGCCAACTCGTGTGGCGCCGGAACCGGAAGAATGTTCTAAGTTGTGATCCGATCTCCCGAGTGGGGGGAGTGGTGATGAGGTGTACACCTCCTTAGTGTTTGCATAGAATAAGTCCAGTGTTTTATTGTCTCTAGTGTGGCATGTGACATACTGGGTGAAAGTGAACAGAATGGGGGACAGTGAAATATGGTTGAAATCACCTGAGATGAGGAGAAGAGCATCTGGGTGTTCTGTCAGCAGCCTGCCAGTTACTGAGTGAATGGCGTCACGCGCTGTCCCCGCGTTCGCCGTCGGATTTGCATAAATAACAATGCAGATCATGTGTGAGTATTCCCTCGGGAGATAGGTAGGCCGCATGCTAACAGCTAGCAACTCATTGTCTTTGTTGCAGTGTTGTTGTTTAACCGTGATATGTCCCGTTCTGCACCAGCTGTTATTGACATACATTATCACTCGTCCGCCCCTTGCCTTCCCACTGTCTGGGGTCCAGTCTGCCCGTATTGTGTGGAAACCCTCCAGTTCGATGTTAGCATCTGTTGTTAGTTCTGTTAGCCACGTCTCAGTAAACAACATCATGCTAATCTCTCTGAAGATGCTCTGGTAACGAGCCTGTACTCTGTAATACTGTAGTAAAAACAACAACAAATAGGTAGAAACTCTATATGTGCTGTTTTTCTTTTAATATCTTTCAGCCTGCCTCAGGGACTACACATGGAAATTAGTGAGAACGCTATAATCTGGTACAAAGCATCTTTACCTGGTGTTTGATGTTTTTTCTGTGCACGGTCCTGACAAATAAACCAATAAACTAAAAAAAATTTTTTAAAGATTGTCTCCTGCATATGCAAGTGATATTTTAAAAAATATGTTTGGTAACACTTTATAATAACTGCACACTATGAAGCATTAGTTAAGCATGAGTAAATAATCATTTATAAAGTATTGATCCTTACACTAGTAATCAATAGTAAACAGCTTATAAATGTTGTGATAAATACTTTATTCTTCATCCAAAGGACAAATAAAGGCTGCGTAAGTGTGTAAATACGATTATTAAACGCATTATAGCTGTGCTTTTGGATGAAGAATAAAGCATTTATAACAACATTTATAAGCTGTTTACTAATGATTATTAATGTAAGGAGCAATACTTTATAAATGATTAACTTGTAGCGGTTTGATTAAACCCCCCACAACACACAGACAGAACACAGAGACAGTCAGCTCGCACTCCTGGGGTTTGTTCCGCTGCATGCTGCGTTTACAGCCGTGAAGTTAAAGTGTTCATGCATTTTGCCCTTACTGTGCTTCTTCTGAGCATCTTACATATGTAGATGTGCTTTGAGGTAAATCTCCACAAAAAGACTGGTCAAACACAGCGCTCGGCTAGAGCAAATAACAGAACAGTGTAATGTGTATTAATGTCTACAGGCAGACGCGTTTCGTCTGGCTCACCTCTGTGATGTTAATTGTTGCCTTTCATGCATTGTACTCATGCGTCCTGTCCTCACTGTGACCTAGGGACTGAGATCAATATGTCTCTCAAATGCAAATGTCTTATGCCTGTTCTGTTATCTCTTTGATCATACTAACTGCTGGGGTATGCCCTTTGATGTATTGTTGTGGTCGAGTATATATGCTGCAACTCTGTAACGCAAACTCTCTCTCACTCTCAATCTGACTTCAACCCTGCTGCAGGACACAGCTTGTGTCCCTTCTCTGAGAGCCGTGGGCTCGCTCTCGGCGCTCATGCACGGCGCCGGGAGCGGAGCTCGTGACGGTGGTATGATATAATAAAACTCTACTTAAAACCTCCAACAACGCCGCTTTATTTCATGCCGCCGCAAACTAAGTATTTACTCATGCTTAACTGCACACTATGAAGCATTAGTTATTATAAAGTGTTACCAAATATTTTTCTTTGTCCTTGTTTGTCAACAGAATAAGACAAAGAATATTAAACTGAGACAGTGTTGTAAAGGATAACAAATATTGAAAATTAAGTTTATATATATATCTCCCAAGACCTTATACAGGTACGAAGATAAAAAATCATGAGAAGAGATTAGAAGAGACATTGTAAAGGTTAATACAAAAATAGTGAGGCTGTGCAAAGGAATCAGCATCACTGAAAGTACCAATTTAAAAAACTGCATTACACTGGAGTATTATTAATATTACACTTATTTTAAGTATACACTTAAAATTTGTCTTCATAATGTTCCATATTATTATAACTTATAATGTTCCAACTTACTTATATGATAACAACAAATACAACAAACCATTATTTGGATATCCTATTATCACAATGCTGCAAGAGCTGTCAGCAGGACTATATCCAGTATCAACATGGTGCCTAAATTTGTCATGAAAATGTTAGCTGTTGTGGAGGAATAAGATCAGGTGAGATGCGATGAGCTGGAAGGTTGCAGAGTTTTATTTTCCTCCAACAATAATGAGACGCACTTTGTAGGTCTGTGCGCTACTGTGCTTTACTGTGCTGCTGAGGTATGTATCGTAAGCTCTTTTATAGATGTTATACAAACAGCGAGCATGCATGGCACATTAGCATATTGATATACATCTCAGTCAATACCTATTATTAGCGTGACCAACTGGCACCTGGACGTCCTCTCCTTAATCCGGGGATGTATAAACAATAGTCCATTGTTCCGATTGCCCCCAGGGGCTCTTTGTCCATATGCAAATTGTCCTCCGTTTCCTCCAGCCCTGCTGAGCATGAATAGTATCAGTCTGCGTTGTGCTGGGTGACCACACCGTAAGCTTTCTAGCCTATTGTATCTCTGTGGCAGAGAGATGACAAAGACTAATGTTTTATCTATTGCGCTTTCGTGTTTAGCACTGCCTCGTCTGCCTCATCATCATTTTCACTCATGGACTCTGTATTAAGTGTTTTCTCTTTCCACTTGTAGATTGATTCCCGTGTGATTCTCCTCATGACAGATGAGCAGCTAAAGGTCTACCTGCCATTTTATGGTGACTGCCTTGCTCTTCTTGGACATTGCAGACGTTTGGGAAGTAACCCTGCTGGCCGCAAATCTAAACTTTTTGAGCGACTAAGAGCCAAGACATCAAGAAACAAAAGTGATAATCGTGAGCATGTGACAGAGAGGGTAACCCCAAGGAATGCTCAGAAGACTGTACGAAAAGTTGAGATAGGTTGGCTGAATTTTTGTGATGGACAGTTTTTGCAAGTAAGAACCAAGAAAGGGTGTGGAACAAGACAAATCTGTGTGTCAAAAAACTGTAGAAAAAAATGAGTTGATTGAAAAGGCAGTGGATTTGTTTTTTCCTGGTCAGAACAATGCACATGTATGCCTCAGAGATTTTGTAATTGATGTAACTGACTTTCAGGAGCATTCATTAGATGACCAGACAACTGTTCTTCATACTTTGCATGAGCCCATTGCTCAGATTGAAAGAATGAAGAAAATTCTTGCTCTTCACCGTGGCCAGATCGTAACAGAACTCATTTCACATTTTTGTGGTGAAAGTCTGATGCAGGGTGACATTTTGATCCAATTGATTCTTCCTGATGGAAGGCTGGAAAAAGCTGTTGATGAAGGGGGAGTTTTGATAAATATGCTCTCTGAGTTTTGACAGGACTTTTATGAGCAGTGCACGTTGGGGAATGCTTTTAATGTTCCTTACCTACGTCATGATTTTGGCCAGCAACAATGAGAAAGCACTGGCTGGATCATTGGTTTTGGTTGGCAAAAAGAGAAGTACCTGCCTATAAAACTTGTCCCTGTAACACTGGAGCAAGCTGCTCTCAGCTGTATTAAGAGTCCTCTTGTTGACATTTTTGTCAGGTATGTTGCAGAGTCAGATCGAGTTGTCCTTGAATCCTGCCGTTCAGATTTTGAAAGTGTGGACCAAGAAGAATTGCTGGAAGTCATGGATCTCCACAGCTGTCGAAGAGTGCCAGCAGCTGATAATATTGAACAACTGCTGGAGGACCTTGCTCACCAAAAGCTAATTCAAGAACCTGCCTTAGTTATTGAACAGTGGAGCAACGTGGTTGCCCCCCTGAGGTCAGAGCTGGAAAGCATTACAGCTGCATATGAAAACCTACAGCCAACATCAAGAAAGGTCATAAGATCAGTTACGTATCCCATTGCCATGAATGACCAGCAGAAAAACATGAGTAAATATCTGAGCTCATATCTCAGGGAATCAGACACACAGCACCTGTCCCTTTTCCTTCGGTTTTGTACCGGATCTGATTTGTTTCTTGAAAAGAGCATCAGTGTCAGCGTATCACATATGCCAAGCATTCAGAGACACCCTGTTGCCCACACATGTGGCTGCTACTTGGAGTTGCCAGATAATTATGAGAATTACCCAGATTTCCGACATGAAATGAACAAAGTCTTCGGAAGCAATGCATGGGTAATGGACATAATGTAGCATTTTTGATTTCCAGCAGCAGAACAAGTTTCAGGTTACAGAAGACCATTTCTGTCATGAATTGGGGTTGATGGTTTCAAACCCAGTTCTATGACACTGTGGCTACTTGGTCTTCTGTGTATTTTTCCCTATTTTCCATCAGGTGCTTTCAGGGAGCCTCTGGGAACCGCTCGGCTCCCTGGCAGCTCAGCCATGCCTCCCTCTCCTGTCAGTGGTATCAGCTGTGTCATTATTGGTGTTCACGCATGCACACACACACATACGTACTATATTTCCCCTCATGCACACTGTTGCACACATTCACACACCTGTTTCCCTTAGTCCTGCCCACTCATTCCCACACTCGCACTCTCATTACACACACCGGGAATCTCTCCCCTGATTAGGTTTGGCATTATTTAAGCCCTGTGTCTGTGGGAGTAGACTGCCGGATCATTGTCCTGCTGGGTTTGTACTGTTCAGTGTTTGCCCTGCGTTATGCACCACATTGCTCTGGATGACGTTAATTGTTTTCTTCTGGTTGGTTTTGTTTCGCTGGGACTGTTTCTTGGACTGACTCAGACTGCTCCAGCCTCGTGAGTACTTTCTCCTCTGCCCCTGCCATCCAGTCCCGTCTGGAGGTTCTTTTCCGGGTTCTCTCCTCCGCCCCCCCCCTTCCCCCGCAGGTCTGCCTGCCTGCGTTTTGGAATAGTTTTCCCTGTTTACTCACCAGTGTTTCTGTAGAGTGTCCTGGAAGTAATCCTTGTATGTCCTGAGCTTCACATCTGTTGTTTTGAATTGTCTATCTCACCCTGTCAATAAATATGCACAACTACCTCCTGCGAGTGGCTTTATCTCCTTTCCTCTGTGCGCTGTGTAAAAGCGCATGAGGAGATCACAACAGAATGATCTGGCCAGTCTAACCCAGCGGAGTAGTTGTGTGTAGTCTTTTCTTTTTTGTGTCTGCTTTTTCACCCACCTGTACAGAAGAATGATGTCCTGGGTGGATGAGGCTGAGCTGCGTGGGGTGTGTGTCCTGGAGGGCCTCCTATTAAGGATTCAGATCACCGGGACTTCCGAAGCAGTTCGTGCGGGCTGGGACAGCACAGCACGTTTAATGGTGAGATGTCCGAGCCTGTGGAGCTGCGCGGAGGCCAACATCTTGGCCTCCATCTTCTCCTATATAGTTGAGAGCGAGGGACAGGAGGAGGCCGTTCCGAGGCGGGAAGTGCTCCACAGAAGGAAGAAGCACTCCCAGAAGCCAGAGGCTCATCACTCTCCTCCCGAGCCAGAGTCCTCTCCTCCGCAGCACATGGAGGGGAGTTACCACCCATCACCTACAGCAAACTCCCAGACCCAGGTTGCCAGGCAAGTGTTTTTGCTGAAGGACTCTATCCCAACCCCATGGAGCCGCCATGGTCAGAGGGAGAGCACTGTGACCGACCTGAAGCCTGCACTGATGGAGGAGCGTCCCCTGGCTTCAGTCTCTGAGGTCCAGCACAACGCAAGACTCAACCTCCAGAATCCACGCAGGGAGAGTCGCCTGCATTGGAGACTTCACTGGAGGAGGTCAAGACTGTTGCTACCATCATGCCTGCTGCGGAGGCCACCGCAGCAGAGTCAGCACCCGAACCACCATTTCCAGCTGGATCGACGGAGATCCGGACAGCAGTGGAGCTCGAATACAGGCGAGTGATCTCTTTTATTTTCCTCTATTCAGCTTTGGAGAGATCTTGCCTGGCTCGTGGTAGGGGGGGTCAGGTGCCGCCACCCGCTGCACCTGATCTCGTCCAACCAGGCTCTGCCGCTGCCAGCGACCCTGACCTTGCCTCTGTTTGTCTTCTTTCCGAGCCTCCTTTCAGGGTCGCCGGAACTGGCCTTATTCCACCAGAGGTCGTCCGCCTGACGAACTGTGTCATGGAGTTAGGTGGCCCACTTTCCCTGGCCGGCCACCTGACCCGCTCTCCTGGGCAGTCCAGCTGGTCTTGAACCTGGACAGACCACCCGACAGGCCTCCTTTCGTTGCCCCTTGGGCCTGGGACTCTGGCCAGGCCCCCGAACTTTTGGACTCCTGGGTTTGGGGGGGTATTGTTCTAGGTCTGGGGTTGGGAGGAGATTCACTTCATTTTTCTTGTATTATTTTGTGCTTGTTGGTTCCCTCCTAACCTGTTCCCCTACCGCCCACCCTGGTTTGTTTGTTTTCTTGTTCCTCCCGGGGGGGGGGGGGGGTTCCTTTTTTTTTTTTTTCCTTCTGATGTTACTGGGGTGTCTGGTATCCACCCCTTGAGGGGTGGGGGGGGGCTCTGTCATGAACTGGGGTTGATGGTTTCAAACCCAGTTCTATGACGTTGTGGCTACTTGGTCTTCTGTGTATTTTTCTCTATTTTCCATCAGGCGCTTTCAGGGAGCCTCTGGGGTCCGCTCGGCTCCCTGACAGCTCAGCCATGCCTCCCTCTCCTGTCAGTGGTATCAGCTGTTTCATTATTGGTGTTCACACACACACACACACACACACACACACACACACACACACACACACACACACACACACACGGACACATTTCCCCTCATGCACACTCTTGCACACATTCACACACCTGTTTCCCTTAGTCCTGCCCACTCATTCCCACACTTGCGCTCTCATTACACACACCAGCAATCGCTCCCCTGATTAGGTTTGCCATTATTTAAGCCCTGTGTCTGCGGGAGTAGATTGCCGGATCATTGTCCTGCTGGGTTTGTACTATTCAGTGTTTGCCCTGCATTATCCATGACTAGATGCCGTGCCTGCTGTTTTGCACCGCATCGCTCTGGATGACGTTAATTGTTTTCTGCTGGTTGGTTTTGTTTCGCTGGGACTGTTGCTTGGACTGACTCAGACTGCTCCAGCCTCATGAGTACTTTCCCCTCCACCCCTGCCATCCAGTCCCGTCTGGAGGTTCTTTTCCGGGCTCTCTCCTCCGTTCCCCCGCTGCAGTTCTGCCTGCCTGCATTTTGGAATAGTTTTCCCTGTTTACTCACCAGTGTTTCTGTAGAGCGTCCTGGAAGTAATCCTTGTATGTCCTGAGCTTCACCTCTGTTGTTTTGAATTGTCTTTCTCACCTTGTCAATAAATACACACAACTACCTCCTGCGAGGTAAAGGTTTATCTCCTTTCCTCCGTGCGCTGCGTAAAAGCGCATGAGGAGATCACATTTCAAAGTTCAGTATTTTGTTTCTAAATACAAGCTCCTTTGATTTTATTACCTCCACCAAGGGAGGAGGTAATGTTTTTGGTGGCGTTGGTTTGTTTGTTTGTCTGTCTGTTAGCAACATTACTCAAAAAGGTTATGAACAGATTTTGGTAAAATTTTCACCAGACATGGTCCTTGGGCTGAAGAAGAATCCATTAGATTTTGGAGCTGATCTATGAGCGCATACCTCTACGAAGGCCCTATCTTGCAATGTATGGTGGGATGGAGGCAGGGCGGTACAGACAGATGGATGGACAAAGGGAGGGAAGGAAAGAGCCTTGGCAGAGGTATGCACTCTGAGGGCTTTTCTACTTAGACATACTAGACGTCTCCATATTTTTCTTTAACATGTCCAGAATATGTTGTCTTTTACTCCATATTATTTTCAAACATGTAGCCCTATACAACCTGTGTAATAAGTATACAGCTGTTCCTATTCCTAATTAATGGCAATGTATTAAACCTTTTTTTAAGATTTGGGACAGAATAATGAACTTGTTGAATTATTCTGAGTAATTTTGCTGTGATATACATAAACCTTAAACACATATTCCAGTGCATGCATGAGTAAGCATAAAGCTAGAAATCATTGTAGTTTTATTTCCTACTGTAAAACTGTTACCATGATGCTGTAGTAATTGACACCATGCACCAGAAAAAAAAGTTTGGAAAATGCTTGCCTTTTAAAATCAATAACTGAACATAACTCCAGGTTTATTATGTTATACCCCATTGTTTCACAAAGAGGCATGTCTTTGGTTTAAAAGCCTTGACACTTTTGTTTCTCTCTACCATTGTTTCTAACAGTTAAATTATAAGACTCAAAACCTATGTATCAATTTGATGAATATTCATACTGGCTCTAATATTTAAAAGAAATTCAGTCACTTTGGAGAAAAGAATTCAAGATCAGTCAGGATGAAAAAACACTGTTACAACCAGTCACTACAAAATTCCAATCTTAAAAAAAAACCCAAAATAATATGACAGTAATAAGACCAGAAGGGGGCAGAGTAGCCATAAAGTCTATTCAGTTGTAAGTGACTTTATCTTATACTCAAGCATAAATAAGAAATTATCTTCTAAATCAGACCGTCAGTCAAATGAGTAGCTCACTGCAACCTGACGAAATCACCCTGGGACTGCTCACATCTGATCGTTGACCTTAAGTACAGCCTAGATACAGACCAATCTAGGATGTGTTTAAAGTCAAGGTCAGTGGCCTGGGAGGAGTAATGTTTTTTCATGAAATCATAAATGCCCAGATCTTCTGATACTTGACAATGACCCTGACCTCAACTTTAATGCAGACCTACTCGGGAGCCATTGTGAGGGAGTTCCATGAGAATCAAGGTACTTTCCTAGGAGGAGTGATTTTTCTAAAATCATGCAAGTGCCCAGATCTTCTGACCTTTGACCTTGACATTCAAGTGCCACTTGGATGCAGACCCTTCTGAGGATCATTGTGAGTTTGGCGAGTAGTGGGGCAAATGCCAAGGAGTAGCAATTTTTCTGAAATCACATAAAAGCCCAGATCTTCTGACCTTCCACTGAGCACAACATGGATGCAAACCCAACTAAGGCTCATTGTGAGTGAGTTTGGTGGGCATCGGGGCAATTATTACTGCGAAATGTGGACGGACAGATGCCACATCATCACATTAGCTCCTTAATGAGCTAAAAAGTTACTTGAGTTGTGAATTTTTGGTCTTGCTAATTTGTTAAGCATTTCTCTTAAATTTGTGACTTTTGTCAAATTTAAAACTTCTTCCTCAGACAAGAAATTTTCTCCCCAATTATATTTCTCATAAAGCTGCAACTTTTTCTTTTAAATTTACACGTTTTTGATAAATGAGATTTTTACTTATTTTTTTATTTTGCATATAAATTATTTTTCTTTTAAAGTTGCAAGTTTTGTGATGTTTGCGGCCTTTTTCTTTCCAATTTGAAACTACATACCAACTTTTAAAGTTTTTGTATTAATATGAAAATATATTGTATTATATTATTATATTATATTATTGTATATTGTATTATATATTGTATTATATTATAGGGCATGTGCCCTATAATATAATCCAAACTAAGTGGGGCAAAAAATTATTTAGTCAGCCACCAATTGTGCAAGTTCTCCCACTTAAAAGATGAGAGAGGTCTCCAATTTTCATCATAGGTATACCTCAACTATGAGAGACAAAATGAGAAGAAAAAAATCCAGAAAATCACATAGAAGGATTTTTAATGAATTAATTGGTAAATTCCTTGGTAAAATAAGTATTTGGTCACCTACAAACAATCAAGATTTCTGGCTCTCACAGACCTGTAACAACTTCTTTAAGAGGCTCATCTGTCCTCCACTCATTACCTGTATTAATGGCACCTGTTTGAACTCATTATCAGTATAAAAGACACCTGTCCACAACCTCAAACAGTCAGACTCCAAACTCCACTATGGCCAAGACCAAAGAGCTGTCAAAGGACACCAGAAACAAAATTGTAGACCTGCACCAGGCTGGGAAGACTGAATCTGCAATAGGTAAGCAGCTTGGTGTGAAGAAATCAACTGTGGGAGCAATTATTAGAAAATGGAAGACATACAAGACCACTGATAATCTCCCTCGATCTGGGGCTCCACGCAAGATCTCACCCCGTGAGGTCAAAATGATCACGAGAACGGTGATCAAAAATCCCAGAACCACACGGGGGGACCTAGTGAATGACCTGCAGAGAGCTGGGGCCAAAGTAACAAAGGCTACATCAGTAACACACTACGCCGCCAGGGACTCAAATCCTGCAGTGCCAGACGTGTCCCCCTGCTTAAGCCAGTACATGTCCAGGCCCGTCTGAAGTTTGCTAGAGAGCATTTGGATGATCCAGAAGAGGACTGGGAGAATGTCATATGGTCAGATGAAACCAAAATAGAACTTTTTGGTAAAAACTCAACTTGTCGTGTTTGGAGGAGAAAGAACACCATACCTACTGTGAAGCATGGGGGTGGAAACATCATACTTTGGGGCTGTTTTTCTGCAAAGGGACCAGGACGACTGATCCGTGTAAAGGAAAGAATGAATGGGGCCATGTATTGTGAGATTTTGAGTGAAAACCTCCTTCCATCAGCAAGGGCATTGAAGATGAAACGTGGCTGGGTCTTTCAGCATGACAGTGATCCCAAACACACTGCCCGGGCATTGAAGGAGTGGCTTCGTAAGAAGCATTTCAAGGTCCTGGAGTGGCCTAGCCAGTCTCCAGATCTCAACCCCATAGAAAATCTTTGGAGGGAGTTGAAAGTCCGTGTTTCCCAGCGACAGCCCCAAAACATCACTGCTCTAGAGGAGATGTGCATGGAGGAATGGGCCAAAATACCAGCAACAGTGTGTGAAAACCTTGTGAAAACTTACAGAAAATGTTTGACCTCTGTCATTGCCAACAAATGGTATATAACAAAGTATTGAGATGAACTTTTGTTATTGACCAAATACGTATTTTACCGAGGAATTTACTAATTAATTCATTAAAAATCCTTCAATGTGATTTTCTGGATTTTTTTTTTCTCATTTTGTCTCTCATAGTTGAGGTATACCTATGATGAAAATTGGAGACCTCTCTTATCTTTTAAGTGGGAGAACTTGCACAATTGGTGGCTGACTAAATACTTTTTTTCCCCACTGTATATAAAGAAACTAATATATTCTGAGCCATAACTGAAGAGATACAGTATGATTTCATAGCTAATGGGAAGAAACACTAATAACAGAAAAATGTAGTTTTTGTAGTTTTTGTTTGTTTTTTTCAAAAAAAAAATGTACTTAATGTGAGAGTAAAAAGTATCCTGACATATCCTGACATATCCTGACTCACCTATGTAAAATTTTGTGAAAAGTTACTTGAGTACATATACTTGAGTAAATGTGAGTAGTTACTACCCACCTCTGAGTATGATGGTGAAACAAGCACAGATTATTAATCACTTAAAGTTCTGGCTCCAATTCACTGTTAATAAGTTGTCTAAGTCTGATGTACAGATCTACGTTTGCAAACACGTCGTCTGTTACTTCAAGATTATGTTCTGAAGTAAAGGCCACGGATATATTAAACACATCTTCGTCACATGGATAGTCTTTGAAAACACAGTGTTCCAAGCAGGCTTCAATCTTATCCAGATCCATGTGATGTACAGTGGGGAAAAAAGTATTTAGTCAGCCACCAATTGTGCAAGTTCTCCCACTTAAAAGATGAGAGAGGTCTCCAATTTTCATCATAGATATACCTCAACTATGGGAGACAAAATGAGAAAAAAAAATCCAGAAAATCACATTGAAGGATTTTTAATGAATTAACTGGTAAATTCCTCGGTAAAATACGTATTTGGTCAATAACAAAAGTTCATCTCAATACTTTGTTATATACCCTTTGTTGGCAATGACAGAGGTCAAACATTTTCTGTAAGTCTTCACAAGGTTTTCACACACTGTTGCTGGTATTTTGGCCCATTCCTTCATGCAGATCTCCTCTAGAGCAGTGATGTTTTGGGGCTGTCGCTGGGCAACACGGACTTTCAACTCCCTCCAAAGATTTTCTATGGGGTTGAGATCTGGAGACTGGCTAGGCCACTCCAGGACCTTGAAATGCTTCTTATGAAGCCACTCCTTCATTGCCCGGGCAGTGTGTTTGGGATCATTGTCATGCTGAAAGACCCAGTTGTCACGCCGCGCCACTCATCAGCGGCGCCAGCTGCACGCACACCTGCACATCATCAGCGGCGAGGGATTTAAGCCGCCTCGCCCTGGGCTTCAGCCTGAAGCCGTCAGACTTCACTCGTCGGATTGCTGTGAGTTACCTCCTACACCTCAGCAAGCATCGCGGTAAGAAGCCCTTACCTTTTTCCCTTCCAAGTCTGCTCCCCTGTGCACAGGTGGATTTCCCGGCGGCGGACCATTCCTCTCCGTCTCCATTCCCTCGCTGCTGCACCGGGCTCTCCAGGTTGCTGTCTACCGGACCTCGTCCTTGCTGTGCCAGCCACCTGCTCACTCCAAGTAAGCTCCTCTCCAACTTTTACATCTCCTGTGTTGGTGTGTGCCCGTCACCCTTCTCCCTGTGCTTTTCCCATAGGGTTGTCCGGCTGTACGGTCTCCTGCCTCTGTGCCCGAAGCAGACACCACCACCAACACATTTACATCTCGCAGACACACATTCATACACCCTTGTTGTTAATAAAGCTATTTGAGCTACTCTGAGCCTGCGTGTGTGTCTCCTGAGCCGTGCATTATGTCAGTACGGCTTCAGCAGAGCGGCTCGGCAGACGGCGGGCTCGCACGCCGACTTACCACTCTCGAGGCTCGAGTGGACCAAATAGCTTACCAGCAACAGGTGATTCTAAACCAGTTGATCAGCATAACTAACCGATTGGACCGCTTGGACCCCCAACAGCCGTTCCCCCCGGCTCGTCAGGGTGGCGCGGCTCCTGCTGCTCCAGCGGCCGTCCAGCAGGCTCCGGGAGCACCGACTCGGCTCACGCCCATTCCGACCCCCGCCCGCTTTAGCGGTAAGCTCGGCGGAGCGCGGGGGTTCATAATGCAGTGTGAGCCCGTGTTTCACCGTGTGCCTGGAGACTTTCCTTCAGATCATAGCCGAATTGGTTATATTGGGAATCTCCTAGAGGGGCGAGCACTAACCTGGACTTACGCCGTAATGGCGAGGCCCAGTTATGCCACCCTCACTTATGACCAATTCGTGAGACGATTCCTGGAGGTCTTTGATCATTCTCGTACCGAGACAGTCCAGGTCGATCGGCTTCTCAGCCTCTAGCAGGGAAGCCGGTCGGCAGCGGACTATGCGATCGACTTCCGGGTAGCGGCGGAGGAATTGGGCTGGGATGAACGCTCATTCTGCGGCCTTTTCCTCCACAGTCTCAACGATGATCTGAAGGATGAACTGGCTGGGCGGGACATCCCGGAGACTCTAGCAGAGCTAACATCTCTAGCTATCAGTTTGGATAGCAGGCTGCGCGAGCGCTCCTCAGGGCGGAAGTCATCTTCTTCTCGCCCTCGTGGAGCCTCGTCGCGCCAGTTCCAAGCACGCACCCTGGCGACGCCGCCACCATCGCGCCCCGAGGAGTCGGAGCCGATGGTGACGGGCTGGACAAAGCTTTCCCCTGCGGAGAGACAACACCGCCGTGAGTTGAATCTCTGCATGTATTGCGGGGACAGTCAACACACGGTGGAGCTTTGTCCACAGAAGCCAAACGGCGGGGTCCGCGAGTCACTGTAGGGGGCCTCGCGGACATCAATCGGTTAAGTCCCCTCACCCAATTGAAGCTGCCCGTCCGATTTTGTCACAACTCCACTGGGCATCTCACTCACGCACTGGTGGATTCGGGCACGGAGGGCAGTTTTATTTCACAAAGCCTGGCAACCCGATTGGGCATCCGCTGCCAGGCACTAAAAACTCCTCTCTCCCTGGTCAACCTCTCCCGTGCCTCCCTGGGGAGAGTAACACATCAGACCATCCCCGTTCCTGTTATCATCTCTGGGAACCACCGGGAGGAGATAACTTTCTACGTCCTTCCCAACTCTGTGTCGCCCGTCATCCTGGGGTACCCCTGGCTACGCCTCCACAACCCCGTCTTGGATTGGAAGTCTGCCAGGGTGTCGGCATGGAGCACATTTTGTATGAGCACCTGTTTACAGTCCGCTGCCTGCTCGCCGTCCTCTTCCCCAACACCTACGGACGCTGCGCCCCCGGACCTATCCCTGGTGCCATCGGAATTTCACGACCTGGGTATGGTATTCAGCAAGTCCAAGGCGATGTCTCTTCCTCCACACAGACCCTACGACTGTGCTATAAACATCCGCCAGGGGGCACCCTTACCCTCTGGGCGACTCTACAGCCTGTCGGCGCCGGAGAAGGAGACCATGAACGCCTATCTCAAGGAGTCGCTGAGTGCTGGGATTATCCGTCCCTCGTCATCACCATTGGGGGCAGGATTCTTCTTTGTGGGCAAGAAGGACGGTTCCCTCCGTCCTTGCATCGACTATCGCGCCCTAAACGACATTACGGAGAAGGATCGCTACACCCTGCCCCTCATGGACACCGC
Organism: Pholidichthys leucotaenia; assembly: GCA_020510985.1. Taxonomy (NCBI): domain Eukaryota; kingdom Metazoa; phylum Chordata; class Actinopteri; order Cichliformes; family Pholidichthyidae; genus Pholidichthys; species Pholidichthys leucotaenia. Next base: position 153,984,102 of record CM035848.1, read on the forward strand.
CTTCCACTCCCTCCAGGGGGCGACTTGGTTCACCAAGCTGGATCTACGCAGCGCATACCACCTCGTCCGGATCCGGGAGGGAGATGAGTGGAAGACAGCCTTCCGTACCCCGAACGGCCACTTCGAGTACCTGGTGATGTCGTTCGGGTTGACCAACGCTCCAGCCGTCTTTCAGCGCCTAATTAATGACGTCCTCCGGGACTTCATGTGAGGCGGGTCCTCCAAAGACTGCTGGAGAACCGGTTGTATGTGAAGGCCGAAAAATGCGAATTCTACGCTAAGACAACATCCTTCCTCGGGTTCATCATCTCCCACGACCAGGTGCTTCCGGACCCAGTGAAGGTGAAGGCGGTGGTGGAATGGCCCACACCTGCATCGAGAAAACAGGTGCAGCAATTCATCGGGTTTGCAAATTTCTACCGCCGCTTCGTCCCTAATTTTGGCACCATCGTCGGCCCGTTGACCCGCCTCACGTCCCCTAAGGTCCCGTTCCGGTGGACCGAAGAGGCCACGGCTGCTTTTCAGGCGCTGAAGGCGGAGTTCTCCTCCTCCCGGGTCCTTAGCCAAGTCAACCCTGCGCTGCAGTGCATCGTGGAAGTGGACGCTTCGGACACAGGAGTGGGGGCGATTCTATCCCAGCAATCGCCAGATGATGGAGTCAAACGGCCCTGCGCCTTCTTCTCTCGGCGCTTGTCCCCGGCGGAACGGAATTACGATGTGGGGGACAGAGAGCTCCTCGCCATCAAGCTCGCGCTGCAGGAGTGGCGTCACTGGCTAGAGGGGGCGGACCTACCGTTCGTGGTCCTGACGGACCACAAGAACTTGGAGTACCTGAGATCTGCCAAGCGTCTGAACGCCCGCCAGGCGCGCTGGTCCTTGTTCTTTGCCAGGTTCCGATTCAACATCACCTTCAGGCCTGGCTCCAAGAACGGCCTGCCCGACGCCCTCTCTAGGCAATTCGCCCCTGAGGAGTCGGAGGACACGGTCCACACCATCCTACCCAGGTCGTGCGTCGTGGGAGCCGTCACGTGGGACATAGAAAGCAAGATCCGGAAGGCGCAGGAAGTGGAACCTGACCCTGGTGGCGGACCGGAGGGGAGGCTGTTCGTGCCATCCACGGTTCAGGGGGAGGTCATCCACTGGTTGCACACGTCCAAGCTCACCTGCCACCCTGGTTCCTCCCGGATGATCGACCTCCTCCAACGGTCCTTCTGGTGGCCGGGCCTGCGGAGGGACGCTGCCCGCTACGCCCGGGCCTGCCCAGTGTGTGCCACCAGCAAATCAGGTAATGCCCCTCCTGCGGGTTTGCTCCAGCCTCTGCCCGTCCCTGGCAGGCCCTGGTTGCATATCGCCCTGGATTTTGTCACCGGACTCCCAGTCTCAAATACCTTCGACACCGTCCTGACCATCGTGGATCGCTTCTCCAAGGTGGCACACTTCATCCCCCTACGAGGTCTTCCAACCGCCCTGGAGACGGTGGACCTCCTAGTCCAGCACGTGGTCAGGCTGCACGGGATTCCGGTGGACGTGGTCTCGGACCGGGGGCCCCAATTTTCCTCAGAGGTTTGGAGGTCATTCTGCAATGCCCTGGGAGCCAAGGTGAGCCTCTCCTCCGGCCATCACCCCCAAACCAACGGGCAGTGCGAGCGGACCAACCAGGAGCTGGAGGCTGCGCTCCGCTGCGTCACAGCGTCCAAACCTACGTCCTGGAGTAACCACCTCGCCTGGGTTGAATACGCCCACAACACCGCTCGCTCTTCTGCTACTGGGATGTCCCCCTTTAAGGCGTCCCTGGGCTACGACCCCCCGCTGTTCCCGGCGCAGGAGAGTGAGGTAACTGTCCCCTCAGTTCGGGCGCATCTCAGGCAGTTCCGCTCCATCTGGGCGTCAGCGCGCAATGCGCTTTTACGCACGGCGGAGTGCAACAGAGCCGTGGCGGACCGGCACAGAAGACCTGCCCCAGCGTACCGAGTTGGTCAGCGTGTCTATGTGTCGACCCAGGACGTGATTTTAAAGGGCGAGAGGAGGAAGCTGGCACAGCGTTTTATGGGCCCATACCCCATCACCAGGATTATCAGCCCGGTGGCTGTGCGTGTAGCTATTCCCCCCTCCCTCCGCATCCACCCCACCTTCCACGTATCCAAGGTGAAGCTGGCAGTCTCCGACCCCCTTTGCCCTCCTCCTGCTGCGCAACCCGCGCCCCGGATGATTGATGGCCATCCGGCCTGGCCTGTCTCCTCCATCCTGGACTCCCGGCGCCAGGGTCGTGGGTTGCAGTACTTGGTGGACTGGGAGGGCTATGGGCCTGAACATCGGCAGTGGGTACCCTCGTCGTTTGTGTTGGACCCATCCCTCATTACTGAGTTCCACCGAGCGCACCCGGAGAAACCATCGCCAGGAGGCGCTGCTAGAGGGGGGAGTACTGTCACGCCGCGCCGCTCATCAGCGGCGCCAGCTGCACGCACACCTGCACATCATCAGTGGCGAGGGATTTAAGCCGCCTCGCCCTGGGCTTCAGCCTGAAGCCGTCAGACTTCACTCGTCGGATTGCTGTGAGTTACCTCCTACACCTCAGCAAGCATCGCGGTAAGAAGCCCTTACCTTTTTCCCTTCCAAGTCTGCTCCCCTGTGCACAGGTGGATTTCCCGGCGGCGGACCATTCCTCTCCGTCTCCATTCCCTCACTGCTGCACCGGGCTCTCCAGGTTGCTGTCTACCGGACCTCGTCCTTGCTGTGCCAGCCACCTGCTCACTCCAAGTAAGCTCCTCTCCAACTTTTACATCTCCTGTGTTGGTGTGTGCCCGTCACCCTTCTCCCTGGGCTTTTCCCATAGGGTTGTCCGGCTGTACGGTCTCCTGCCTCTGTGCCCGAAGCAGACGCCACCACCAACACATTTACATCTCGCAGACACACATTCATACACCCTTGTTGTTAATAAAGCTATTTGAGCTACTCTGAGCCTGCGTGTGTGTCTCCTGAACCGTGCATTATGTCACCAGCCACGTTTCATCTTCAATGCCCTTGCTGATGGAAGGAGGTTTTCACTCAAAATCTCACAATACATGGCCCCATTCATTCTTTCCTTTACACGGATCAGTCGTCCTGGTCCCTTTGCAGAAAAACAGCCCCAAAGTATGATGTTTCCACCCCCATGCTTCACAGTAGGTATGGTGTTCTTTCTCCTCCAAACACGACAAGTTGAGTTTTTACCAAAAAGTTCTATTTTGGTTTCATCTGACCATATGACATTCTCCCAGTCCTCTTCTGGATCATCCAAATGCTCTCTAGCAAACTTCAGACGGGCCTGGACATGTACTGGCTTAAGCAGGGGGACACGTCTGGCACTGCAGGATTTGAGTCCCTGGCGGCGTAGTGTGTTACTGATGTAGCCTTTGTTACTTTGGTCCCAGCTCTCTGCAGGTCATTCACTAGGTCCCCCCCCATGTGGTTCTGGGATTTTTGCTCACTGTTCTCGTGATCATTTTGACCTCACGGGGTGAGATCTTGCGTGGAGCCCCAGATCGAGGGAGCTTATCAGTGGTCTTGTATGTCTTCCATTTTCTAATAATTGCTCCCACAGTTGATTTCTTCACACCAAGCTGCTTACCTATTGCAGATTCAGTCTTCCCAGCCTGGTGCAGGTCTACAATTTTGTTTCTGGTGTCCTTTGACAGCTCTTTGGTCTTGGCCATAGTGGAGTTTGGAGTCTGACTGTTTGAGGTTGTGGACAGGTGTCTTTTATACTGATAATGAGTTCAAACAGGTGCCATTAATACAGGTAATGAGTAGAGGACAGATGAGCCTCTTAAAGAAGAAGTTACAGGTCTGTGAGAGCCAGAAATCTTGCTTGTTTGTAGGTGACCAAATACTTATTTTACCAAGGAATTTACCAATTAATTCATTAAAAATCCTTCAATGTGATTTTCTGGATTTTTTCTTCTCATTTTGTCTCTCATAGTTGAGGTATACCTATGATGAAAATTGAAGACCTCTCTCATCTTTTAAGTGGGAGAACTTGCACAATTGGTGGCTGACTAAATACTTTTTTGCCCCACTGTAGATACAGTAGTCCCTGGTTCCATAAAGTTGAGGGACTGCATGCATGATGGATGGGCGGCCATGCGGACTCCGTGAGTTATATACTGGGCGTGTCCTGGGGTTATTCCAAGCTGAAACAACCTCATTTAGTTCTTCCTAGGAGGAAAAAGATACAAAAATCAAATAACTCCTTACATGCATACACAGAGTAAGTAAAACTGAGATGGGGAAACATGCATATTGTGTACAGTATGTTCAGGAGTGCCTCAGGAGTGGAGAAGAAGTGTTTTGGTACCAATTTTCAAGAACAAAGGTGATGCTCAGAGTTGTTGCAACAAGAGAGGCATAAAGTTGATCAACCACACAAAAAAAGATATGGGAAACAGTTGTTGAAGCCAGGTTAAGAGGAGAGGTGACAATCAGTGAGCAGCAGTACGGTTTCATGCCAAGAAAGAGTACTACAGATGCAATGTTTGCTTTAAGCATGTTGATGGAGAAATATAGAGAAGGTCAGAAGGAGTTGCAATGTGTTTTTGTGGATCTAGAGAAAGCATATGATAGGGTGCCAAGAGAGGAAGTGTGGTACTGTATGAGGAACTCAGGAATGGCAGAGGAGTATGTGAGGGTGGTGCAGGACATGTATGAGGACAGCGAGACAGTGGTGAGGTGCACTGTAGGAGTGACAGACGGTTTCAAGGTGGGGGTGTGGTTACATCAGGGATCGGCTCTGACCCCCTTCTTGTTTGCCATGGTGATGCACAGGCTGACAGACAAGGTCAGGCAGGAGTCTCCGTGGACCATGATGTTTGCAGACGACATTGTGATCTGTAGTGAGAGTAGGGAGCAGGTGGAAGAGAACCTGGAGAGGTAGAGGTATGCTCTGGAGAGAAGAGGAATGAAAGTCAGTAGAAGCAAGACAGAATACATGAGTGTGAATGAGAGGGAAGCAGGCGCAACGGTGAAGATGGAAGGAGTTGAGGTTGTGAAGGTAGATGAGCTTAAATACCTGGGGTCAACCATCCAAAGCAATGCACAAGAGAGGTGAAGAAGGGAGTGCAAGCAAGGTATAGTGGGTGAAGATGAGTGTCATAGGTGATCTGTGACAGAAGAATGGCAGCTAGAGTGAAAGGAAATATTTACAAGTATTGAGATCTGCTATGATGTATGGTTTGGAGATGGTGGTGCTGACAAAAAGACAGAAGGTGGCGCTGGAGGTGGCAGAGTTGAAGACGCTAAGATTCTCATAGGAAGTGACTAGGAGGGACAGGATTAGAAATGAGTATATCAGAGGGACAGCTCAGGTTGAGCGGTTTGGAGGCAAAGTAAGAGAGACAAGGCTGAGATGGTTTGGACATGTGCAGAGGAGGGATAGTGGAGATATTGGACAAGGATGTTGATGATGGAGCTGCCAGGCAGAAGGAAAAGAGGAAGACCACAGAGAAGATTCATGGATGTAGTGGGGGAGGACATGGAGAGGGTTGGTGTTACAGAGGAAGATGCAAGGGATAGAATGACATGGAGACAGATGATCAGCTGTGGCAGCCCCTAAAGGGAGCAGCTGAAAGAAGAAGAACCATGCAAAGGTGTGTTGTACAACCACCTGATAAGAAATGCAAGAACTTCTTTTTTCTCAAAAAATTACAGTAATAGGTTAATTTCAAATGCAATTAAGTTCATTTTATTTATTCCCCTATTAATGTTCTAAATCATATACCTTAGTTTTAGACAGTATTTAATCCAAGAAAAAGTTGTGTGTTAATTAGACAATGTTTATTCAGAAAATATTTTTAAGGAAATACAGGGTATTAAAGGCCTTATAGCTGTGATCTAATTACAAGATGATAATATAATAGTAGAAATACAGAGGGCATTTTGAAAACTGATTACCTTCACCCACTTTAAATTTAAAGTAATTCCAGTCACTATAAATCCACCATCCTATTTTTAGAAAGCATAGTAGACCCAATTCAGGAAAACATTTTTAAAAAGACTGGACCACAGCTTTGACATTTTGTATTTTAACTCAGTGAAGGTTTTTGCTTCATGGAATCCAAAACATAACAGGAAAGGCCCTGAGTGAACTGGCCCAAGATTACCAAAACTCAAAGCAAGGTTGATCCACAACTAATTTATTCAACTTTGTAAAATTTGTTATTTTGAATGAAATGCCTGCCATTTAGCATAATTTCCTGAAAATCATATGATCACACATTATTAGGATTTTATGTTATTCATGAGTACTCAAGAAATGCACAACCTCATAATATTTGCTGTGACTGTAAAAAAACTACAGTGGTGTGAAAAAGTGTTTGCCCCCTTCCTGATTTCTCTTTTTTTTTGTATGTTTGTCACACTTAAATGTTTCAGATCATCAAACAAATTTAAATATTAGACTGTCACAGGGGATGAGACGCCGTGTCATCCGGCGCTCAGACCATATTCCCCCTCAGCCCGGTTCTCTCTATGACAGCGTCTCAGCGGGCTCCCAGCTGTCAGTGTTACGGGACGGCTGGAGCCCAATTAACCCTCATCAGCTGAGGTGCTGCTAATGGGTATAAAAAGGAGCAGCTCCGATCATTCGGGGCTGTGACTTCGCTCACCATAGGCTGGAACCCCTTTGCCTGGCGCTAGCCTCCTGCCCTTCGTTCTGCATTATATGTGAGTGTTCTACTTGTATTGTTATTTGTTCTTTTTGGCCCCACGAGGCCGTGTTCCTTATCCCCTGTTCCCTATCATAATAAAACATCGCAAACTCACCGGCTCGCCCTCGGCTCTCAATGTGTGGCTCGCGAGGGCCACACGTAACAGTAAGTCACAGCCAGGCGAGTTGCCGGCGGCCGTGAGTTTGCTGTTGGACTTGTGTCTTCCCTGTCTGGGTGTCTGCCCTTGAGCATGCCGTCTCCCCGGAGTCACGTTCGGCTCCAGGGCAACGAGCTGACGGCCATCCTGGAAGATGTCGACGGGACGCTCTTCACCGCCTCCCTGTACGACAACCCCAATGAAAGACGCTGGCACCTAGAGTTTGCTGAGAATCTCCTGGACAGTCTCCCTCACCATTCCAACCACTCTGAGGTCTGTGCCAGGAGGGACGTCATCGCTGCATAGCGAGAGGAGCTCCGTGGGTTGGAGGGAAATCCCGGCAGGAAGCCGAAGAGGAGGAGACGTCACCCTTCGCTTCGGGATCCCGTTCCTGCCGCCACTCCGGCCCGGGAGTTCGCGCCACCCAGAGGGCTTTCCCCGTCCTGCAAGACGTCACTCGGGATTCCCCCGGAGGATCTGCAGCTGACGGCAATTAAGGTCCGGGACCGAGTGGCTGCTGCTCGTTCCGCTGTGCATCCGTCCTCCATTATGAGGCATGTGGCAGCAGCCATTAGACTGGTGGAAAGGAGTCCAGGGCTGCGTGACTTCTCAGAGTTCGACGTCCTCCTTGCCTCTGTCTCGGCTCAGGAGCGGCGATTTCCGGATCTCTCCTTCGCTTCGCCCCCTGTGAGTAGCCGTCGCCACACTGCCTCTTCTTCTCAGCATAAACCCCATCCGGATCCAGTTCCGGGTTGCCGCAAGGTCTCATCCTCCCACGCAGCTGTCTCCCCCGCGCCTCTTCAGAGAGGAGATCCCGCAGCCTCGTCTCCCAAGCCACTTCCCTCCGCTGTCACGCCAGCGCTTCGGGCCCGGCTCATCTCGGCTGTCGCCCCCTCCTCCTCGACGCGCCCCCCGACTGCTGTGTCTATCCAGAATCCAGACCTGGCGAACTCCATCCCGGAATCAACACGAGCGGCTCCACGACGTCCTCCCAGGGGGTCCTCCGTTACCGCCCGGCGGGGAGAGGGAGGAGCAAAGTCCACGATAGCAGGCACCATCCAGCCTCCGGGAGACAGGCAAGTCTCGGTTTTTTCACATTCACCTTGTGATTTGCTCTGTCAAACTCCTGGAGGTGGAGTTCGGGGTTCGCAGCTCCCCGAATTCCCACCACCTGCTGTAGCTGTAATCTTTAATCCTGCTTCCTCTGTGTCTCCCTCCGCTGAGCGGTCCCCGGTGCCAGGCCAACATCGTGGGACGAGGAGGGGGCCTGCGGTTCTGGACAGCCTGGTTCCGGTTCCGCAGCTACGCCGTGGACGGAGGAGGAAGGCGGATTGCTACGTGGAGCCTGCGCCGACGATCAAGCGTCCCCGGGTCTCCACGGAGGAGTGGTCCGGTCCAGCGGGACGAGGTTCTCCTGCCACCACGCCGTGTGGGCTGTCGGCGTGGACACCGGTGCCGGAGGACTCACAAGCTGCGTTGTCCATCATGCCAGCTGCAGAGCCCGACGCAGCTGAGTGGGAGCCTGACGACGACCTCCTGATGCTGGATCCCGGATCTTCGCAGTCCTGGACGGCGTCAGAACCCGAGATCAGGCAAGTACTCTATCTTGTCTTTCTTCTCCTTACTTTAGAGCACTTTAGCCTGTCTCTAGGGGAGATGAGCCGGGTGCAACCATCTGCTGCATCTGAGCTTGTCTCGCCAGGTTTTGGCGCTGCCGGTGATCCTGATCCCGGTTCTGTTTTCTCTCCTGAGCCTTCTCCCAGGGTCGCCGGCGAGGAGCTGCCATCACTCGTGGTGCTAGAGGGTCCAGGTTTGACGTCGGAGGTCAGTCCTGGTGCGGCGCCGGCCCAGTCGGGGTCCGACGTGGGTTCGCCCGAGACCCAATCGGGGTCCGACGTGGGTCCTGCACCAGCGGTGTCCGGGTCCGGTGAGGGAGCTGCGGATCTCCTGCCTTCTGACCTTCGACCATCTCGTCATCAGCTCTCCCCCAAGCCTCTTCCACTGGGGCCCGTTTGGACCTCTCCCTCTCCCCTACGGGTCTGGTGGTTGAGCAATGTGGGTCGGCCGCCGGAGGGCCTACCGTGCCTGTTCGGCTCGCTTGTGCGGCCCACCCAACCTGCTAGACTTTTTGTTCGGCGAACTGGTTCGGCCCCCCGAGGAACTGCGTTTTCTGGCCTGGGGTTCGGGTAGGCCGCCGGAACTTTTCCCTTCACCCCTGTTAGCGGTGTGGACGCTGGGTGCGGGGAGACCCCCCGAAATGAATGTCTTTGGCTGTGTTTGGGTGGGTACAGCTAAATTGTTATTACTGTTCCGCATTTAGCGCGATTTTTTTTTTTTTTTTGGTTTCCCCTCCTGTTGAGGGATGGCTGCAATGTTCTATTTTCGCCCTTGGGAGTTTCTCCTCTCGTTTTGGGGTCCCCGGGGTTGATTTACTTTGTATTTGTCTGTACCTGGCTTATGGAGTATTGTGGGGGGGGTTTTCCCCCTTCCCTGTGTGTTGGGTTGTTATTCCTGCAATTACCCTCTGCCTGAATGGGTTTTCTCTCACGTTGTATTTTATGGAGTATGGTGTTTGGGTTTTTTCCCTTGTACTCTATATTGGTTTATTGTCTTTTTTTTCCCCCTTTTCTCTGGTTTTTTTTCTCATGTTGTATTTGATGGAGTATGATGTTTGGGGTTTTTTTCCCCTGGTACTCTGTATTGGTTGATTGTCGATTTTCTTCTTCTTCTTCTTTTTTTTTTTCTTTCTTTCTCTGATTCTCTCCCTCCTGTCCTGCGCCCCATCCACCCACCCTAGGTGGGGTGGGGGAGGGGGTCTCGGATGTTACGGGTCGTTCGTAGTCCGACCGTGAGGGGGAGGCTCTGTCACAGGGGATGAGACAGTGGAGATGATTGTAGACTTCAGGAAAGTCACTACTCCTCTGCCCCCCCCTCACCCTCTCAGGCTCTCCCATCACCACTGCTGATTCCTTCCGCTTCCTAGGCACTACCATCACCAGGGACCTCAAATGGGAGCTGACCATCAGCTCACTCATCAAAAAAGCCCAGCAGAGGATGTTCTTCCTGCGGCAGCTGAGGAAGCTCAAGCTACCCACCAAGATGTTAGTGCAGTTCTACACAGCCATCATCGAGTCCATCCTCACCACCTCCATAACCGTGTGGTACGCAGGAGCCACTGCCAGGGACAGACTAAGGCTGCAGCGCGTCGTGCGCACTGCTGAGAAGGTGATCGGCTGCAAGCTCCCATCTCTCCAGGATCTGTACATCTCCAGGACCCGGAGGCGTGCTGGCCGGATCATAGCCGATCCCTCACACCCTGGTCACGTACTGTTTGCCCCCCTCCCCTCTGGTAGAAGACTTCGGTCCATCCAGACTAAAACCTCCCGTCACATGAACTGCTTCTTCCCCTCTGCCATTAGACTGCTGAACACTAAGTGACTTATTGACTCTCGTGCACCATGTACAGCAGCTCAACCAGACTCATGTCAATCATCACTGTTTTCTTCCTGCATTACCGACTGCACTATATAGTTCTCCACAGTATCTGCTGCTGGCTAATATATATTTTAACTGTTGACCAGTATCACTTAATCTTATCCTACACTTTATTACATGTATAGTTTATTTCTCTTATCTTATCATGTTTAATGTTGCAGCATTGTACCGAGACAAATTCCTAGTTTGTGTACTACATGAACAATGGCAATAAACCTGATTCTGATTCTGATTCTGATTCTGATTCTGAGACGCCGTGTCATCCGGCGCTCAGACCATATTCCCCCTCAGCCCGGTTCTGTCTATGACAGCATCTCAGCGGGCTCCCAGCTGTCAGTGTTACGGGACGGCTGGAGCCCAATTAACCCTCATCAGCTGAGGTGCTGCTAATGGGTATAAAAAGGAGCAGCTCCAATCATTCGGGGCTGTGACTTCGCTCACCATAGGCTGGAACCCCTTTGCCTGGCACTAGCCTCCTGCCCTTCGTTCTGCATTATATGTGAGTGTTCTACTTGTATTGTTATTTGTGCTTTTTGGCCCCACGAGGCCGTGTTCCTTATCCCCTGTTCCCTATCATAATAAAACATCGCAAACTCACCGGCTCGCCCTTGGCTCTCAATGTGTGGCTCGCGAGGGCCACACGTAACATAGACAAAGATAACACAAGTAAACACAAAATGCAGTTTTTAAATGAAGGTGTTTATTATTAAGGGAAAAAATAATCCAAACCTACAAGGCCCTGTGTGAAAAAGTGATTGCCCCCTAAACCTAATAACTGGTTGGGTCACCCTTACCAGCAACAACTGCAATCAAGCATTTGCGATAACTGGCAATGAGTCTTTTACAGCACTTTGGAGGAATTTTGGCCCACTCATCTTTGCAGAACTGTTGTAATTCAGCCACACTGGAGGGTTTTCACGCATGAACTGCCTTTTTAACATCATGCCACAGCATCTCAATCAGATTCAAGTCAGGATTTTGACTAGGCCACTCCAAAGTCTTCATTTTGTTTTTCTTAAGTCATTCAGCGGTGGACTTGCTGGTGTGTTTTTGATTACAGTCCTGCTGCAGAACTCAAGTGCACTTCAACTTGAGGTCACGAACAGATGGCTGGACATTCTCCTTCAGGAATTTTTGGTAGACAGCAGAATTCATGGTTCCATTTACAACAGCAAGTCTTCCAGGTTCTGAAGCAGCAAAACAGCCCCAGACCATCACACTACCACCACCATATTTTACTGTTGGTATGATGTTCCTTTTCTGAAATGTTGTGTTACTTTTACACCGGATGTAATGGGACACAAACCTTCCAAAAAGTTCAACTTTTGTCTTGTCAATTTTTCTAAAAGTCTTGGGGATCATCAAGATGTTTTCTGGCAAAACTGAGATGTGTCACGCCGCGCCGCTCATCAGCGGCGCCACCTGCTCGCACATCTGTCAACCATCAGCGGCGGGGAATATAAGCCGCCTCGCCCTGAGCTTTGGCCTGGAGCCGTTAGACTTCATCTCCCTTCCATGAGAAGCAACTACTCTTTCTTCAGCACCACGCTAAGCGGTAAGAAGATCACTTACCTCATCTTTCCAGTCTGCTCCCCTGTGCACAGGTGGATTCCTCGGCGGCGGACAATTCCGTCCTTCGTCCCTCCTCGCTGCTGCACCGAGTCCTGCAGGTGGCTGTCTCCCAGGGTCCCGTCCTTGAAGTGCCAGTCATCTGTCCCATACAAGTAAGCTTCTCTCCCTCGCCTATTCTCCTCCTGTGTTGGTGTGTGCCCATCACCCTGTGTCTGTTCTCTCCCATAGGGTTGCCGGCTGAACGGTCTCCTGCCTCTGTGCCCGAAGCAGACGCCACCACCAACACATTAACATTCCGCAGACACAAACCCATACATCCCTGTTGTTAATAAACAGTTTGAACTACTCTGAGCCTGTGTGTGTGCGTCTCCTGAGCCGAACGTTATGTCAGTACGGCTCCAGCAGAGCGGCTCGGCAGACGGCGGGCTCGCACACCGGTTTACCACCCTCGAGGCTCGAGTGGATCAAGTTGTTTATCAGCAACAGGTGATCCTAAATCAATTAGTAAATTTAACTAACCGATTGAACCGCCTGGACCCCCAACAGCCGTTCCCCCCGGCTCGCCAGGGTGGCGCGGCTCCTGCTGTTCCAGCGGCCGTCCAGCCGGCTCCTGTGGCACCGGTTCGGCTCACACCGATTCCGACCCCCGCCCGCTTTAGCGGTAAGCTCGGCGGAGCGCGGGGGTTCATTATGCAGTGTGAGTCCGTGTTCCACCGTGTGCCCGGAGATTTTCCCTCGGATCACAGCCGAATTGGTTACATAGGGAATCTTCTGGAGGGGCGTGCGTTAACTTGGACCTACGCCGTAATGGCGAGGCCCAGTTATGCCACCCTCACCTACGACCAATTCGTGAGGCGCTTTCTGGAGGTCTTTGACCATTCTCAAACCGAGACGGTCCAGGTTGATCGGCTTCTCGCTCTCCAGCAGGGAAGCCGGTCGGCAGCGGACTACGCGGTCGACTTCCGGGTAGCGGCGGAGGAATTGGGCTGGGAGGAACGCTCCCTCTGCGGCCTGTTCCTCCGCAGCCTCAATGATGATCTGAGGGATGAACTGGCTGGACGGGATATCCCTGAAACGCTAGCGGAGCTAACTTCCCTAGCCATCAGCTTGGACAACAGGCTGCGCGAGCGCTCCTCAGGACGGAAGTCGTCTACTTCGCGCCCTCGGGGAGCCTCGCTGCGCCTGCCCCAAGCTCGCCCCCTGGCGGCGCCGCCACCATCATGCCCCGAGGAGTCGGAGCCGATGGTGACGGGCTGGACAAAGCTCTCCCCGGCAGAGAGACAACGCCGCCGTGAGTTGAATCTCTGCATGTATTGCGGAGACAGTCAACACACGGTGGAGCTTTGTCCACAAAAAGCCAAACGGCGGGGTCCGCGAGTCACTGTAGGGGGCCTCGCGGATGTCAATCGGTTAGATCAACTCACTCAATTGAAGCTGCCCATCCGTTTCTGCCACAACCCCACTGGGCATCTCACCCACGCACTGGTGGATTCGGGCGCAGAAGGCAGCTTCATTTCACAGAGCCTGGCAACCCGTTTGGGCATCCGCTGTCAGGCACTGAGGAATCCCATCTCCCTAGTCAACCTCTCCCGTGCCTCCCTTGGGAGAGTGTCACACCAAACCGTCCCTGTACCGGTCATCATCTCGGGAAACCACCGGGAGGAGATGACCTTCTACGTCCTTCCCAACTCTGTGTCGCCCGTCATCCTGGGGTATCCCTGGCTTCGTCTTCATAACCCGGTCCTGGATTGGAGATCAGCTGGGGTATCGGCATGGAGTACATTCTGCATGGGCACCGGCCTTCAGTCTGCTGCCTGCTCTCCATCCGCTCCTCCCCCTGCGACGGACGCTGCACCCCCGGACCTGTCTCTGGTGCCTCCGGAATTTCACGACCTGGGTATGGTGTTCAGCAAGACGAAAGCGATGTCTCTCCCCCCTCATCGGCCCTATGACTGTGCCATCAACCTCCGCCAGGGGGCTCCCTTACCTTCTGGTCGGCTCTACAGCCTGTCAGCGCCGGAGAAGGAGACGATGAACGCATACCTGAAGGAGTCATTAAGTGCTGGGATAATCCGCCCATCATCGTCACCCATGGGGGCAGGGTTCTTCTTCGTGGGAAAAAAGGATGGGTCCCTCCGCCCTTGTATCGACTACCGGGCCCTCAACGATATCACGGAGAAGGACCGTTATACCCTGCCCCTCATGGACACTGCCTTCCACTCCCTCCAGGGGGCGACCTGGTTCACCAAGCTGGATCTACGCAGCGCTTACCACCTCGTCCGGATCCGGGAGGGAGATGAGTGGAAGACAGCCTTCCGTACCCCGAACGGCCACTTTGAATACCTGGTAATGCCGTTCGGGTTGACCAACGCTCCTGCCGTATTTCAGCGCCTCATAAATGACGTCCTCCGGGACTTCATCAGCCTTTTCGTGTTCGTCTACCTGGACGATATTCTCATCTTCTCCAAGTCCAGGGACGAGCACCAGGTCCACGTGAGGCGGGTCCTCCAAAGACTGCTGGAGAATCGTCTGTACGTGAAGGCAGAAAAATGTGAATTTTACGCCAGGACTACGTCCTTCCTGGGGTTCATCATCGCCCACGACAAGGTGCTCCCAGACCCAGAGAAGGTGAAAGCGGTGGTGGAATGGCCTACACCTGCATCCCGGAAGCAGGTGCAACAGTTCGTTGGCTTCGCCAATTTCTACCGCCGCTTTGTCCCCAACTTCAGCTCCATCGTTGGACCACTGACCCGCCTCACGTCCCCGAAGGTCCCGTTCCAGTGGACCGAAGAGGTCGCTGCCGCCTTTAAGGCGCTGAAGGCGGAGTTCTCCTCCTCCCGGGTCCTTCGCCAGGTCGACCCCGCGCTGCAGTGCATCGTAGAGGTAAACGCCTTGGACACGGGAGTGGGGGCAGTGCTGTCCCAGCGGTCGCCGGACGATGGCGCCAAACGGCCCTGCGCCTTCTTCTCCCGGCGCTTGTCCCCGGCGGAGAGGAACTACGATGTGGGGGACAGAGAGCTCTTGGCCATCAAACTCGCCCTGCAGGAGTGGCGCCACTGGCTAGAGGGGGCGAACCTGCCGTTCGTGGTCCTCACGGACCACAAGAACTTAGAATATCTACGATCTGCCAAGCGCTTGAACGCCCGCCAGGCGCGCTGGTCTTTGTTCTTTGCCAGGTTTCAATTTTCAATCACCTTCAGGCCTGGCTCTAAGAACGGCCTGACTGACGCCCTCTCTAGGCAGTTCACTCCCGTGGAGTCGGAGGAGACGCCCCACTCCATCCTGCCTAGGTCGTGCGTCGTGGGAGCCATCTCGTGGGACATCAAGAGCAAGATCTGGAAGGCACAGGAGGTGGAACCTGACCCTGGCGGCGGACCTGAGGGGAGACTGTCCGTGCCATCCGCGGTCCGAGGAGAGGTCATCCACTGGCTACATACCTCCAAGCTCACCTGTCACCCTGGCATCTCCCGGATGATAGACCTCCTCCAACGGTCCTTTTGGTGGCCAGGCCTGCGGAGGGATGCAGCCCGCTACGCCCGGGCTTGCCCAATCTGTGCCACCTGCAAGTCGGGAAATGCCCCTCCAGCGGGTCTGCTCCAGCCCCTGCCCGTCCCTGGCAGGCCCTGGTCGCACATCGCGTTGGATTTCGTCACCGGACTCCCCGTCTCCAACTCCTATGACACCATCCTGACCATCGTGGATCGCTTCTCCAAGGCCATGCACTTTGTCCCCCTGCGAGGCCTCCCTACTGCCCTGGAGACGGCGGACCTCCTCGTCCAACACGTGGTCAGGCTGCACGGGATTCCGGTGGACGTGGTCTCGGACCGGGGCCCCCAATTTTCATCTGAGGTTTGGAGGTCATTCTGCAACGCCATCGGAGCCAAGGTGAGCCTCTCCTCCGGCCATCACCCCCAATCCAACGGGCAGTGTGAGCGGACCAATCAGGAGCTGGAGGCTGCGCTCCGCTGTGTGACCAGATCCAAACCCACGTCCTGGAGCAACCGTCTTGCCTGGGTTGAATATGCTCATAATACCGCTCGCTCTTCTGCTACTGGGATGTCTCCCTTCAAGGTGTCCCTGGGTTACGACCCCCCGCTGTTTCCGGAGCAGGAGAGTGAGGTGACTGTCCCCTCAGTTAAAGCACATCTCAGGCAGTTCCGCTCCACCTGGGCTGCCGCGCGCAGTGCGCTTTTACGCACAGCGGAGCGCAATAGGACTGTGGCGGACCGGCATAGAAGACCTGCCCCGGCGTACAGAGTTGGGCAACGTGTCTACGTTTCCACCCAGGACGTCACTCTAAAAGGCGAGAGGAGAAAGCTGGCACAGCGATTCATGGGTCCCTATCCCATCACCCGGATCATCAACCCGGTGGCTGTGCGCGTGGCTATTCCCCCCTCCTCCGCATCCATCCCACCTTCCACGTGTCAAAGGTGAAGCTGGCAGTCACCGACCCCCTTTGCCCTCCTCCTGCGGCGCAACCCGCGCCCCGGATGATTGGTGGCCATCCTGCCTGGTCCGTCTCCTCCATCCTAGACTCCCGGCGCCGGGGTCGCGGGTTGCAGTACTTGGTGGACTGGGAGGGCTATGGGCCCGAGCATCGACAGTGGGTGCTCCCGTCGTTCGTGTTGGACCCATCGCTCATCGCCGACTTCCACCGAGCGCACCCTGAGAAGCCATCGCCAGGAGGCGCTGCTAGAGGGGGGAGTACTGTCACGCCGCGCCGCTCATCAGCGGTGCCACCTGCTTGCACACCTGTCAACCATCAGCGGCGGGGAATATAAGCCGCCTCGCCCTGAGCTTCGGCCTGGAGCCGTTAGACTTCATCTCCCTTCCATGAGAAGCAACTACTCTTTCTTCAGCACCACGCTAAGCGGTAAGAAGATCACTTACCTCATCTTTCCAGTCTGCTCCCCTGTGCACAGGTGGATTCCTCGGCGGCGGACAATTCCGTCCTTCGTCCCTCCTCGCTGCTGCACCGAGTCCTGCAGGTGGCTGTCTCCCGGGGTCCCGTCCTTGAAGTGCCAGTCATCTGTCCCATACAAGTAAGCTTCTCTCCCTCGCCTATTCTCCTCCTGTGTTGGTGTGTGCCCATCACCCTGTGTCTGTTCTCTCCCATAGGGTTGCCGGCTGAACGGTCTCCTGCCTCTGTGCCCGAAGCAGACGCCACCACCAACACATTAACATTCCGCAGACACACACCCATACATCCCTGTTGTTAATAAACAGTTTGAACTACTCTGAGCCTGTGTGTGTGCGTCTCCTGAGCCGAACGTTATGTCAAGATGAGCCTTTATGTTGTTTTTGTTCAGAAGTGGTTTTCGTCTTGGAACTCTGCCATGCAGGCCATTTTTGCCCAGTCTCTTTCTTATGGTGGAGTCATGAACACTGACCTTAACTGAGGCAAGTGAAGCCTGCAGTTCTTTGGATGTTGTTGTAGGGTCTTTTAGGACCTCTTGGATGAGTCGTCACTGCGCTCTTGGGGTAATTTTGGTCAGCCAGCCACTCCTGGGAAGGTTCAACACTGTTCCATGTTTTCGCCATTTGTGGATAATGTCTCTCACTGTGGTTCGCTGGAGTCCCAAAGCTTTAGAAATGGCTTGAAAATTGAACTCAGCTTTACAAAGATGTGATAAACCACAGTTAATTTATGTTTTAACAGGGGGGCAATCACTTTTTCACCCAGGGCCATGTAGGTTTGGATTTTTTTTTAGCCTTAATAATAAACACCTTCATTTAAAAACTGCATTTTGTGTTTACTTGTGTTATCTTTATCTCATATTTAAATTTGTTTGATGATCTGAATCATTTAAGTGTGGCAAACATACAAAAAATGAGAAATCAGTGTAGCATCATCTCACTTTGGCTCAGCAACAATTATTCTTCTGCTTAAAGACATTTTTGTTTCATCCAGGAATAACGCAAATAAATGGATTTTCTTCCCCCAGGCCACAGCTGAAATCCCCTTTTGTTAAAACCAGCCTAAGGAATTTCCCCAATGTCCAGCTGCACTTTTATTGCCCCCATAAAACCTACACAGATCCACGACTCAGTTAATTTCCTTAAACTGTGGAAATGCTGGATTTAAACAACTTTAAAGTACATTATTACAAACTCAATTCTAAACCTTCATTCTTTTCAGGACTATGAAAATGCAGATGGACTCTGATGTTTTGATGTGGAAAATCAATAATATGTGTGAAATGCATTAATCTGTGATTTTATATATATATGCATGGTAATGTTAAATGAATGTTTATTCCTGCATGTTGATTTAGAAGCACTGCTTATAAGATACACTAAGGTTAGTTTAGTTATACATAAGTGTGTAACAGTACATTCCAATGTATTTAAAACTTTGTATTCCTGTGGACTGATATCATGTGTCACCAGTCTTCATAGAACCCCAGCTTCTTCATCCTATTGGTCCCTCACAGACAAGGCCTGTTATTGGACTAAAGGTTCATCGAGCCCGCCCACGAAGGACGCTCATTGGCTGAGATTCCGGTCAGGGCAGAATCCCGCGAAACTCAACAGAGCTTATAAAAAGGAGAGAGACTATTTTCGTCTTTCTGCTCCGGACGCGCTTTTCACCTCTCTCTCTTTTCGGCTGCTCCCATTGCCTACACCCAGCAAGGGAGAACAAAGGACCACATGGCGTTTTTTTGAACACAGAGCAGATAACTTGTAATTCATGTAACTGTGTATTTTCTTCTTCTCTTAAATGCCTAGGAATTCCTTTTTCTTTGAGCTCAATTCTTAATCGGAGTCAAACTCCAATTCTTAATTTATCACTTTTTGTTAAACTTTCTGTAAAACTGCCGTTTGTTTAATTTTAAGGTAAACTTTAATCTTGACTTTATTTTTATAATATTTTTCTTGATCAAGCACCTCCCAAAAACTATTTTTATCTAAAGTCCGAAAGTTTCTTTTCTAATTTGAAATCGGATTAGATATCTCTTAATTATTACCGAAGACCTCTTGAAGAAAGACGCAGCTCCCACATAACGTGCAGCTGTAGGATCAACACACAGCTGTCCCACATCACTCTGAAGAGACGTCGGCACCATCTGGCTAAGACCCGTTTCAACTGTGGGTCATGCAGCCCAGAATCCAGCCTCCTTCGACCGCTTGAATCTAAAGGTCGAGCTGTGAACCCTTGAAGTATCTGCTGGCAGATATTTCCCTCACATCCACAAAGTCTTGGGCTGAAAAAGGACGACAGAACTGCCATCACTGAGGATCACGTGAGCTGAAAAAAAAAACTTTAATTCATCTGCTGAATTAAACTTGAGGTTCGGTACTAATTTATATATCTAATCAGATGCAAATTAAGAAGCCCTTAACATAACTCTCCTTTTCATTAAAATTCCGTTTTTATTTTCTTAAGATTAATTTAGGACTTTTTCATAATTAGCAAACTTTCTCCATAAATTTGCGTTGTTTTTGATAATCTGTTAACTCAAACTGATAGAAATTCGTTTCTCAGTTTAACCCTGGTTCCGAAAATATTGACATTGTTAATCTATCATTTACAAGATTGATTTTATGATTAATGAAATTATTTCGATGTCTATTAATCATTTTGTTTAATAAATATTTAAAAATGAGAAGTTGTTGGGAATTTATTTCATTCTGAGTCTGTTTCAAGCCCAGGTATCGAATTCACGGAAAATTTTTGAGACTGATTATTGATTAATTTATTGAGTGATCAAACAGGTATAAAGTGAAATTAAAGATTAAATTGCTTCTTAAAGACAGAAGCTGGTGCCCCTTACGAGTGTTATTAACTTTTCTGATGTATATGAAATGAGATTTGAGCTCAGATTCCAATACATCAATATAAATTAAATAATTCATACCTGATCATATTTATTATTTATTAATATCCATATTTTCACGTTACATCAGGAAGGGGGCAATCATTTTTTCACACAACTGTAGGCCGTCAGTGGTGGGGAAGCTCATTTCAGCCTGATAAAAATCATAAATAGTGCTCGAATGTCCTGACTTTTGACTCTCACCTTTGCCTAGAGCACTACCTGGATGAAGAACCACCTGAGTGTCATTTTGTTTGAGTTAGGTGAGCATCAAGGCAATTGCCTAAGAGGAGTAGCAACTCCCATAAAATGTGGATGGCCAGACGTGGCTCCAACACATTAGCTCCTTTCGGCTTTGCTGGACCAAGCTAAAAACAGCCTCACTATAAGTCAATTAGCCAAGCCCAAAGTTAAACTCACCTGTATTATGTGAAGAAAACAGAATTGGATCAAGGCTTTGTCCAAGAAGGTGTCCAAGAAGTATCCATCATCTCTTAGTTTGTCAAAGAGGTCAATCCAAAACTGGATATGTTCTCTTTGCAGGATCAGCTACCATCTTTCAATTTGCTGATTTCCAGTGCTTGGACCAAAGATTGCATTATCTGTTTCAGGATGATTTTCTGAAAAATGCAAAAATCTCTGCATGTCAGCCACATAAACATTTTCTGTTCCCAAATCCAGTCTTAATCTTTTAGGGTACCCTCAGCTTTAATCACAGCATCCATGAAGTAGCCAGCAATGACTCTTGGATCATTATTTGTTTTGTATGCCTCAAGCCACATCATGCTCCTGGAAAAGCCATCAATACAACCACTAATTCCAATTCCAAATGGCTTAAGCTTATCATAACCATCAATATGCCAAACGTAGTTGGGACCACAACTATGATAAATTTGCCTCCGCAGTCGATTTCTTGACCTCAGATCAACTCCTTCACCATCTCGTAGACATATCAGAACTGGAACTATTTCCCTGTCTGTTACAAAGCAATTCATCCAACATTTTTGGTGTATCCACCTATATCCATGGTACTGTTCGGAGGTTTCAAACTGTAGTTGAATGAAAGCGGCCACCTCAGCCACATCAGATTTGTTCTTCCTGCGCCAAAGTGTCTTCTTACTTAGGATCCTTTCCAGTTCCTTTTGCTTATGACAACCCCATGCACGCCAGCTAGTAAAGAAAGGATTTCATCATTAGATGAACCACGTTGGAAATACTCCTCAATGTGTTCACAACCCATTACTGCAAGCACGATGGACGAGAAGTCATACAGACTTTGTGAGTTTTGTACTGGGTGTATCCTGTGGTTATTTCCAAGCTGAATTAACCTTGTTTAGTCCTTCCTAGAAGGCACAATATACAGTATATACCAAAAGCAGATCAATAAATATGTAAATCCTTACAATAAGCAAGAGTAGTCAACAAGAAATTACTGAAGAGTAAGAAAGTCTGACACCAGACCGTGTCAGTAGCTCATTATGGTCTGATAAGCCACAAAAGTACCCAGATCGCCTGACCATTGACTCTCACCACAACCTGAATGCAGACCCACCTGAGGATCATTGTGACTGAGTCTGGTTAGCACAGAGAAAATTGCCTAGAAGAGTAGTGATTTTTATGAAATGTGGACAGAGACAGACAGATGCAGCAAAATTGCATTTGCTCCTTTTGACTGCAGGAATGAGCTAACAATTGGCATGAGTAGCAAGTGATGACTTTACCCACTAGTGTGAAGTTTTTCTCTGAAATTTATGATTCTTTTTTTCTCCATAAACTTGTATTTTCCTTTTTCAAACTGGTTAACATTTACATAAATCTACTACCATTTTCTCATGCTATCTTTTCTGATAAATTTGCAACACAGAGAGGGAGAGAAAGCACCTAGACCTCACTGTTTTTCCAAGTTGTGGCTACAGCCCTGAATATGTGAAGACAGAGTTGTGTACAGTATATTCCATACAATTTACCTCAAATTACATCCAGGCAGAAGTTTTCTTCTCCCTCTGTAGGTCTATATGTTTGGGTGCTGGAGATGTTCTGAAAGTTGAGCAAAGTTCAGCAATGAACAAGGCAACAGTGCCCTTCTAATTGGCATCATTTAGCTAATCTACTGTATATCAGTCAAAAATATATACATTTCCTGGAAGTTATTTTCATCAGCAGATGGCATGTTGTATTAAGGAGCAGACTAAGCATTTAGCATACTTTTCTTGAGAATTTCAAATACAAATTTCAGAAAAGGCAAGAGATTGAATGTTTATAGCATACAGAGGTTTATCAGTTTATGGCTGTAATTCAATTTTAAGTGGTTATTAGACCCGCTGCAATATATATGCAGCCTTATACAGTGATTGTCCAGGCAAATCAGCATGCATATATTCACAGTTGGAGAAAATAAAGAGATGCAGACAGCAAGTGGTTTCTACTTTTACACAATGCTGCAGTGTAACAGCAATGCTAGCAGAGCTAATGCTACACTGCAATAACTGTCTTTATGCCCATTACTGCACATGCAATAGCCATTAATTGTACATCAGTATAAACTAGTCCATACCCGTGCATGCCCGTAGAAATCAAGTATAAGCAAGTGTTTCTGCATGCCCATAGAAAGCAGGTGTAAGCAAGGGTGTGAGCAAGCACATCAGCACTTGTTCAGTGATGCCTGCCTTTGATCTTTGATTGTGTCATAGCGAGTCCTATGATCTCTGATGTCATAGCGAGTCCTATGACCGTGAGTGATGACTGCCTTTGATCTTTGATGATGTCATAGTGAGTCCTGTGATCTTTGATGATGTCATAGCAAGTCCTATAATCTTTGCTGGTGTTATAGCGAGTTGTATGATCATGAGTGATGCCCGCGTTTCATCTTTGATGATGTCATAGCGAGTCCTATGATCGTGAGTGATGCCTGCCTTTGTTACATAGGAACATCATAGGACATTTCACACATAAGGAGTCGTTTATACATAGGAACATCATAGGGCATCATGCAGACATCATAGGAACATCATAGGCGGTCCTATGATCTTTGGCTATGACACACAGACACACCAGACACACACTGATACACTGACAGAGATTTCTTGAATTATATATAGAGTGATGATGATGATGCTGATGATGATGCTGATGATGATGATAGAGTGATGATGAAGTGATGATGAGTGATGAGTAAAAAATGTGAAAATGTTCAGTTTGCGTTTGAGCCTCACATTTTACACGTTAACAACAGTAGGATTTGACAAGGCTAACTAGCTAACATTAGCCTGGTCCTGGCGACAGACAGTTAACACAGCTCCAACATTAAGTAGACTTGTGGAGAAGCCAAAAGAATCAACTATTTTAATTATTACAACAATACTACGATGCTCTAATAATGCTTACCTGTTCAGGAACAGTGGACGGATGAGCTCCAGGGAGCGCCCTCATTTTGTGAGGCCTTAGGCCTGTGCTGATGGCTGTGGAATGTCTGGTATCTTATAATAATGACTTTAAATCTCATTATTATGACTTTTTATCTCATAATTATGACTTTAAATCTCATAATTATGATTTTAAATCTCATTATTATGACTCTTTATCTAATAATAATGACTTTAAATCATAGTTATGACTTTTCATCTCATAATGACTTTACATCTCATAATTATGACTTTTTATCATATTTATGATTTTAAATCTCATTATGACTTTTTATCTCATAATAACTTTAAATCTCATAATTATGACTTTTTTATCTCAAAATTATGATTTTAAATCTCATTATGACATTTTATCTCATAATAATGACTAAATCTCATTATTATGACTTTTTAGCTCATAATGACTTTAAGTCTCATAATTATGACTTTTATCTCATAATGACTTTAAATCTCATAATTATGACTTTTTTATCTCAAAATTATGATTTTAAATCTCATTATGACGTTTTATCTCATAATAATGACTAAATCTAATTATTATGACTTTTTGGCTCATAATGACTTTAAATCTCATAATTATGACTTTTTTATCTCAAAATTATGATTTTAAATCTCATTGTGACGTTTTATCTCATAATAATGACTACAGTTAGGCCCAGAAATATTTGGACAGTGACACAAGTTTTTTTATTTTAGCTGTTTACGAAAACATATTCAGGATACAATTATATAATCAATATGGGCTTAAAGTGCAGACTCTCAGCTGTAATTTGAGAGTATTCACATCCAAATTGGAGCAAGGGTTTAGGAATTACAGCTCTTTAATACGTAGCCGCCTCTTTTTCAAGGGACCAAAAGTAATTGGACAATTGACTCAGAAGGCTGCAAAAAAAAAAATAACAAGGCTGCATGGGCTCTTCCCTCATTAACCTGTCATCAATTAAGCAGTTAAAAGGTCTGGAGTTGATTCCAGGTGTGGTGTTTGCATTTGGAAGCTGTTGCTGTGAACACACAACATGCGGTCAAAGGAGCTCTCAATGGAGGTGAAACAGACCATCCTGAGGCTGAAAAAAAAAGAAGAAATCCATCAAAGAGATAGCAGAAATGTTAGGAGTGGCCAAATCAACAGTTTGGTACATTCTGAGAAAAAAAGAGTGCACTGGTGAGCTTGGGAACTCAAAAAGGCCTGGACATCCACCAAAGACAACGTGGATGATCGCAGAATCCTTTCCATGGTGAAGAACAACCCCATTCACAACATCCACTCAAATGAAGAACACTCTACAGGAAGTAGGTGTATCAGTATCTAAGTCTACCAAAGAGAAGACTTCATGAAAGTAAATACAAAGGATTCACCACAAGGTGCAAACCATTAATCAGCCTCAAAAATAGAAAGGCCAGAATTGACTTTGCCAAAAAACACCTGAAGAAGCCAGCCCAGTTCTGGAACAGCATTCTTTGGACAGATGAGACTAAGATCAACCTGTACCAGAATGATGGGAAGAAGAAAGTTTGAAGAAGAATTGGAACAGCTCATGATCCAAAGCACACCACATCTTCTGTAAAACATGGTGGAGGCAGTGTGATGGCATGGGCATGCATGGCTTCCAATGGCACTGGGTCACTTGTGTTTATTGAAGATGTGACAAAAGACAGAAGCAGCCGGATGAATTCTGAAGTGTAGATTCAGCCAAATGCAGCAAAGTTGATTGGACGGCGCTTCACAGTACAGATGGACAATGATCCAAAACATACTGCAAAAGCAACCCAGGAGTTTTTTATAGCAAAAAAGTGGAATATTCTGCAATGGCCGAGTCAATCGCCAGATCTCAACCCAATCGAGCATGCATTTCACTTGCTCAAGACAAAACTTAAGGCAGAAAGACCCACAAACAAGCAACAACTGAAGACAGCTTCAGTAAAGGCCTGGCAAAGCATCACAAAGGAGGAAACCCAGTGTTTGGTGATGTCCATGGGTTCCAGACTTCAGGCAGTCATTGCCTGCAAAGGATTCTCAACAAAATATTGAAAAGTAACATTTTACTTAGGGTTATGTTTATTTGTCCAATTACTTTTGAGCCCCTGAAATGAGGAGCATTTGTATAAAAATAGCTACAATTCCTACATGTTTAATCATATATTTTTGTTCAACCCCTTGAATTAAACCTAAAAGTCTGCACTTCAATTCTGTTGTAATTGTTCCATTTCAAATCCAATGTGGTGGCATGCAGAGCCCAAATCATGAAGATTGTGTCACTGTCCAAATATTTCTGGGCCTAACTGTAAATCTCATTATGACTTTTTAGCTCATAATGATTTTAAATCTCCTAATTATGACTTTAAAACTCATTATTATGACTTTAAATCTCATAATAATGACTTTTTATCTCCTAATTATGACTTTAAAACTCATTATTATGACTTTAAATCTCATAATAATGACTTTTTATCTCATAATTATGACTTTAAAACTCATTATTATGACTTTAAATCTCATAATTTTTTTTTTTTTATTATTACTTATTTTGTACCCGTAGGTAGATTTGTTTTGCAGTCTGGTGACAAGCCACCAGCTGCCGGTCGCTGCGTGTGCAAGCGCCCGTTATCCCTAACCTGCATGTTTTTGGCATGTGGGAGGAAACCGGAGAAATCCCAGAGTAAACCCACGCAACACGGGGAGAACATGCAAACTCCACACAGATCACTGTTGGCCGGGGGCAGGGATCGAACCCACGACCTCACGATCCCCGCGATGCCCCGGCCGAGGGTAAACTGTGCTGCCACAGTGCTAACCACTGCGCCACCGTGCAGCCACTATCAAACTATATGACTATCAAAGTCATTATTATGACTTTTTATCTCATAATTATGACTTTAAATCTCATTATTATGATTTTTATCTCATAATTATAACTTTAAATCTCACTATTATGACTTTTTGTCTCATGATTATGACTTTAAATCGCATAAGATAAAAAGTCATTATTATGACTTTAAGTATTATTATGATATACCATGTGACAGTTTTTTTTTCCAAGTGCAGAAATGGGCTTCCATACCATCCAGTCCACACACCCTAGTTGAAATGTTGGAGTTACTGCCACTGCTTTATGAAAACGATCAGAGTCGTTTTTTTGTTTTTTTTATAGAATCAGCAGCTCATAACTGTAACAAGACCTGAGCTCTGTACACAAATTGGCAGTGGAGCTGCAGGGTCTGCAGGGTCAGGATGGAAGCTGTGTGTCTCAACACACAGCTTCCATCATTTGCCACATACATTATGAACCCTGTGTTTAAATTAGGAGAGAGTCTGAAAAACATTTGCAATAATACCGCATACTGCAGTATTGAGCTGTCCACCGTCACCGCAGGGGAAATTCTTCTACCACAACAGCCCTAGTGAAACGTCATCATTTTCACATTCCTTTGGCAAATGGATGTGAGGGGAAATAACTCCAAGTTTTGAGCAGGTATTAACTTATCCACTTTATGGTCAATGGCATAGGGTTTCACAGCTCCAATCTTGGGTGAAGAAAAGCAGTTTATGACCAGACTTTTGGGTGAAACAGTTTCTCCTCAGTAAAGAATAATTTTATAATTTGGAGTCCAGCTGTTCATGCTGCATATCCCCCCTCTGTATCAATGATGAACTTCGATCATCTTTGGTACACATACTTGGCAGCTGGTTCCAATGGAAGACCACTGACTCAACTGCTGAGCTAAACGTTCTGATGTCCATAAGCACTAAGCTTGTAAACAGTATCTATTCCTAAGTATAGCTCTTTGGGTTTGGTTTACAGTAAAAAAAAAAAAAAAAAAATTTTTTAAATTTCTAGGAATCTTCAAAAATAATTTGAATATGGACAAATATAAAAATGTAAAATTGTCTGAAAAAGGATATACTGTATATGCATGCAAAAACTCAAAAATTCTGGGCACAAAAGTACCAAAAATAAAAAGTATGTATTTTTACATACTTGAGGTAAATGTTTCAGCTAAGTAATATTAAGGTAACGCAAGGAGGTTCAAATTGGATTGGTTTAGCTGGACTAAACCATAGTTCCACAGATGTCTGGAGTTCCTGGGTCATCATTGTTCTTTGAATGGCAACAAAGAGTAAATTTGTGACCACTGAAAAGGGGACAAGATAAGGTGAAATCAAGCTCATCCCTCAAGTGTTAACTGGGAAGCTAATGTTTCTAGCTACATCTGAAAGTAACATAGACACCAGCAGTGTGTGAGCATAGTCAACCTTTAACATGAAGAGCAAAAAGTTCAAGACCTCATTGAGTTTGGTCGATGTTTTGGAGCAAACATTCAAAACCAACACAGTATCTTGCAAAGTTTTGCTAACGGTTTGTGGTTCAACTACCTGATGTTTCAGTGTAGCACTGCTGACCGAGTTAACAGTGTACGTGCCAAGGCTAACAAAAGACCCTAACAATGAGGCTGTTACTGAGAATCCACCTAAGGATTGTTGACTTCTTGTCCTGGCTCTGCCCAGTTCTGACTGGGTGACAGCAGGTGTGATTGCAAGGTAGAGGGCTAAACTGAAAAACAGGAGGGCCATCATCCTGGCAAACAAATAGAAATGAGGGAGTTTAATCTCAACCTTCCTGTTTTGTTTTTTTTTTATCTTTAGACCCGAGTGTGTTATAATAAATAAATACTTAAGATTAGTTAGCTAAATATTACACAAAGTGCTTGCATACACCTATTTTTAGCTGCACTCACACACCCAAATTGCTCTTGTATCTGCTTTTGCTTCCATATACAGTGGGGCAAAAAAGTATTTAGTCAGCCACCAATTTTGCAAGTTCTCCCACTTAAAAGATGAGAGAGGTCTCCAATTTTCATCATAGGTATACCTCAACTATGAGAGACAAAATGAGAAAAAAAAAATCCAGAAATCACATTGAAGGATTTTTAATGAATTAATTGGTAAATTCCTCAGTAAAATAAGTATTTGGTCACCTACAAACAAGCAAGATTTCTGGCTCTCACAGACCTGTAACTTCTTCTTTAAGAGGCTCCTCTCTCCTCCACTCGTTATCTGTATTAATGGCACCTGTTTGAACTCATTATCAGTATAAAAGACACCTGTCCACAACCTCAAACAGTCAGACTCCAAACTCCACTATGGCCAAGACCAAAGAGCTGTCAAAGGACCTGCACCAGGCTGGGAAGACTGAATCTGCAATAGGTAAGCAGCTTGGTGTGAAGAAATCAGCTGTGGGAGCAATTATTAGAAAATGGAAGACATACAAGACCACTGATAATCTCCCTCGATCTGGTGCTCCACGCAAGATCTCACCCCGTGGTGTCAAAATTATCACGAGAACGGTGAGCAAAAATCCCAGAACCACACCGGAGGACCTAGTGAATGACCTGCAGAGAGCTGGGACCAAAGTAACAAAGGCTACATCAGAAACACACTATGCCGCCAGGGACTCAAATCCTGCAGTGCCAGACGTGTCCCCCTGCTTAAGCCAGTACATGTCCAGGCCCGTCTGAAGTTTGCTAGAAAGCATTTGGATGATCCAGAAGAGGACTGGGAGAATGTCATATAGTCAGATGAAAGCAAAATAGAACTTTTTGGTAAAAACTCAACTTGTCGTGTTTGGAGGAGAAAGAACACCATACCTACTGTGAAGCATGGGCGTGGAAACATCATACTTTGGGGCTGTTTTTCTGCAAAGGGACCAGGACGACTGATCCGTGTAAAGGAAAGAATGAATGGGGCCATGTATCGTGAGATTTTGAGTGAAAACCTCCTTCCACCAGCAAGGGCATTGAAGATGAAACGTGGCTGGGTCTTTCAGCATGACAATGATCCCAAACACACCGCCTGGGCAATGAAGGAGTGGCTTTGAAAGAAGCATTTCAAGGTCCTGGAGTGGCCTAGCCAATCTCCAGATCTCAACCCCATAGAAAAGCTTTGGAGGGAGTTGAAAGTCTGTGTTGCCCAGCGACAGCCCCAAAACATCACTGCTCTAGAGGAGATGTGCATGAAGGAATGGGCCAAAATACTAGCAACAGAGTGCGAAAACCTTGTGAAAACTTATAGAAAACGTTTGACCTCTGTCATTGCCAACAAAGGGTATATAACAAAGTATTGAGATGAACTTTTGTTATTGACCAAATACTTATTTTACCGAGGAATTTACCAATTAATTCATTAAAAATCCTTCAATGTGATTTTCTGGATATTTTTTTTTCTTATTTTGTCTCTCATAGTTGAGGTATACCTATGATGAAACTTGGAGACCTCTCTCATCTTTTAAGTGGGAGAACTTGCACAATTGGTGGCTGACTAAATACTTTTTTACCCCACTGTATGGGCATGTATTAAGTGGGGGTCCCTAGTGCTGGAGAGACAAGAAACAGACAACAGGATGTGGAGTCGTAAAGTGCTGAGGAGAGGAGCATTTGTGAAGATAACACCTGTTGGAACCAGTTTGGACAAGGACTAGACTTTTGTTGGAAAGTTACTGGGAACGCCCAGCAACTTGAAGCCTATATGTACAGGTGTCTGTTTGAAACCATTGTTCTGGGTTCTTCTGCCAGATTGTGCTGAGAGAAACCCACAGCTGTGTTTGATTCTCCGCGTGCTTCAATAAAAGATAAGCTATCACAGTATCACTGTTGTCATTACTGATTGGTTAACTGAAAAGATTCTGCTGTCTCATTTTTAATTCTTACAAGTGGCAGATGAAAATTATTCACAAAGGTGGAACAATTTCTTTTAGAGACTGAACTCTAAACCTTTGGTATTTTATCACCTTTAGTGGGGATTTTGATATTATTAGCTTAAGCTAATGGTATTGGATGTTTTGTGTAAACTATTTGAAAATAGTAAGTTTATTGAAATTGATTAGAATTTATAGCCTTTTGGGATTGCGGCGGCATGAAATAAAGCAGTGTTGGTGAAAGTTTTAAGCAGGTTTATTAAATCACACCGCCGTCACGGGAACTCCGCTCCAGCCCTTAGTGTGAGCAGGCTGGAGCGGGATTCCTCAGGCTCTCAGAGAAGAGACACAAAGTGTGTGTCTGCAGCAGCAGTTGAAGTGAGCAATGAGAGACAGATTTACAGAACAGTGCAGCATATATACCCAACTCAGACAATACATCAAAGACATTCACAGCAGTCGATATGGGCATTAACATATGAGAGGCACAGACAGGACAGGATGCATGAACACAATGCATGAATGGCACATTAGCATCACGGCAGTGAAACAATGCATGAATGGCAGATTACATCACAGCATGCAGCGGAAAAAAACAGAAGTAGCGAGCTGTCTGTCCCAGTCTGTTGTGGGGGTTGCCACACCGCTCCCCCCAGAGGGCAAGGCAGGCGGCCGAGACCTCGATAGTCCATCTTTGGGAGCGAGCTGCGGGGGAAACTCGCTGCAGGAGGAGGGGGAGGGAGGAGGGGTGTAGTAAGTGCCGGCCGGGGATGGTGAAATCGTCCGAGCCGCGCAAAAATTGCTTGTTGGTCCGCGACGTCGAGGGGCTGTCCCGTTGAGCGTGCGGAGATCACAAGAAGAAAAATTAGTCTCTGACTCCTCTCACAGCCATGAAGAAAAACAGGAGCGGCGAGGCTGCGTAGCGGCTGTAAGCAAAAAAAAAAGAAAAGCAAGGGGACTTGGCGTGTTGACTTTAGGTGCGGGCACTACCTTAAAGCCTTCGGGGACCGCAGACTGCTGAATTCCCATTGAGCGCCATGGCTAAGACCATAAAATCCAGTGAGCAAGCTGCGTGCCTCAGGTGTACGAGCAAGCCTGAAGGGCCAGTGTGCAGCAGAAGGAAGGCGGTCAGTGGAGCCGTATGTGTCCCGTGCGTGGTGCGCCATCCTCGTGACTCCCCGGTGCGTGTGCCGGGGCTCCGTGCGTGGGTGGGCCAGCTGGGGAGGAGAACCAGGGTCAGGGTGCTTAATCATCCCTGTTCAATGTGTTGGAGTGGTGAAAGGGAGGAGACGATCTTTGTCACTCGCTCGGCCATGGTGCGTTCAGGTCCACGCGCTGCATTCTCCGTCGGCCATGGGTCGCCGTCATGGAGAGGGGACGAGGTGCCTGCGCTCTCGTGTGGAGGAGCTGTGAGCGCGGCCGGTCCAACGTGGATGTGCCGATCTAGGCGTGCAGATCTCACCATGAAACGTTGCTCAGCTTTCCCGGTCGTGGGTGTTCTCCGGAGAGTTTCGCCTGGAAACTCTGCGTCGAGGTCTCCCTTTAGCAGAAGGGAGGGCAGATCAGTCAGGCTGCCGCGTTCGCTTGTCGTCGGAGAATCACCGCCGGGTGCTGCGTTCGCTGGCAGCGCCTTCTTTTCAGCGTTGGGTCACCAGTGCGGCGGCATGAAATAAAGCAGCGTTGGTGAAAGTTTTAAGCAGGTTTATTAAATCACACCACCGTCACGGGAACTCCGCTCCAGCCCTTAGTGTGAGCAGGCTGGAGCGGGATTCCTCAGGCTCTCAGAGAAGAGACACAAAGTGCGTGTCTGCAGCAGCAGTTGAAGTGAGCAATGAGACAGATTTACAGAACAGTGCAGCATATATACCCAACTCAGACAATACATCAAAGACATTCACAGCAGTCGATATGGGCATTAGCATTTGAGAGGCACAGACAGGACAGGATGCATGAACACAATGCATGAATGGCACATTAGCATCACGGCAGTGAAACAATGCATGAATGGCAGATTACATCACAGCATGCAGCGGAAAAAACCAGAAGTAGCGAGCTGTCTGTCCCAGTCTGTTGTGGGGGTTGCCACAGGATTAGCTTTTTAGGAGATAATTTGGTTTCAGTTTGACTCTCCTCTTTTGGAAGTCTTGATGCTGTTAACTGATTGGTTTGGAGAAATGTAACCAAGTGTTCCTGAGGTTTATAGTTAGCTAACAGTTATTTATCAGACACAGGCCTGATTTTAAACTTATTTATGGACTTATTGTGACAGTGTTGTCCCCTAAATGTCCCATGGGGTTTTGTAAAGTTTAATTTCATTGTGATGAGCCTATTTGAAAATGGGTTCCTGGATGTGGTACATAAGTGGCCAAAGTTTGTTGTTGACAACGTATGGATTCGTCCACCCGGGCAGGAATTTAGGAGTGCTTTTCCCTGCCTTTAGATTGATTTGTTGCATTTGCGGTACAAATGTGTAGTGGAAGACTTTGTCCCCCACTTGAGGTTTGCCATGGGAAGTTTTTTGGTCATGGTACGCTTTGCGTCATTTGGTGGACCGGTCCAAGTGTTTTTGAAATGTTGTTTTAGGAGCCTTGTATGTCATTTTGACACCCCTGTGTTCTGCAGCTGAAAGATTATGGGCACTGGAAGGTGACACTAATGTTGGGTCAAAGGTGCAAAAGGGGCCATGTGAAGCTTTTTGCTCGGCTAGTGAGTTCCCAAGGTCATTTGATTGCTTGTCTTGACTTTTTGTTTGAAGATGACCTTTGACTTTTTGAGGACAATGATCACCTTGATTTTTGTGGTTGCTTTCATTTGGTTTCAGTTGTTCCAACAGTGCTAGCTGGGTGAGACTTGGAGTATCCAAAGTGTCAAGAAAAAAGCATTGTGATTCAGTTGTCTTTCAAAGGTTGATTGGGTAAGAGTATTGAGTTTGTGCCCATAGTTTGAGATTCTTGAAGTCAATCAGTGGCTCAAAGCAATTTAGTAGGTCTTTGCCAAAGAGCAATGGAATGGAGTCAAGTTTGGACACATATTGTAGACCAGATGAGTCAAGATCATGGGACCAGTGAAGACTTAGATTAGCGACACGCCCAACAGAATCATGTTAGTGAGCATGTATGGTCAAATGGCTAATGAACAAGGTTCCAGTTTTAAGTCTTTGTGAGCGCGGTAAGCAGCTACACGTAGTTGGTCAAAAAGATTGTGTGACATAAGAGTGATGTCAGTGGCGGTGTCTAAAAGAGCATCTTGAAACATCACATCTTCAAAAGTCAGTGGAAGGTAGAATTTTCATGCCTTCTCGTTTAAATCACACAGAAATTGTGGAACCGGTGGTTCGACACGGATTTGCGAAATGTTGTTTTTGGAGGAGTGGTCTTTGGCTTGTGGCTGGACTGCCAGAACAGTACTGGACTGCATTGGATCCTTTGGTTCTTCTCCATTTATAGGAGGGGCTTTCCTTTTGCCTTTTCTTTGTGATTTAGTGTTTATTCTGAGTTGGCACAGCTGCGATAGCTAGGATGTCAGTTGTTTTATCTTCTCTGTTGTTTCGAATCTTTGCTAGGAGATGTTTGACAGCTTCTATATCTCCTCTACTGAGAGTAGGAGTTTCTTTCTTCTTCCAAGGTTTCAGATTGGTCTGTACTCCTGAGCTTCTCCAGTGAGATGAGAGAGACCTTTTACCGCAGTTATGCACGTCTTGGGATGGGTAGCTGTCATCTTGAGGGTCCGTACTGTATCTCGTGGACTTAGCCTAAGATGGTAGTCGGGCTTTCGCAAAGCTGGTCCTGAGTGGGATCCAAAGGACCTAGTTTGCTTTTGACCTTGATGAGGTTGGTTAGAGAAATGTCTTGGACTTTCATGTGATCATGAATCATGTGGTGTAGAAGATAGAGTAGGGCGAGGGGCTCCTTCCAACTCCAGGCTGTCAGAAGTAGTGCTGATAGATAGCACGGTGGCAGGCTCAGCGTGCTTGTTGCGGCCTTGTCACTGTTTTTGGAAAGCATAATGTGTGAACTCTCTTAGCTGGCCTATTGAGCATGACCTTGGGTTAGCTGTAACTCCAAGGTAGTGACTCACAGTGAGAAGGAGGCACTGGATGAAGAGGGATTTAAAATTGTGGTCTTCTTCCATCCCTGGTGTATTTTGAGATCCGAAATATGTGAGAAGGGGTCGCAGGTAGTAGGCCTGCAGAGGTTCTGAGCAACCTTGTTTCACGGCCAGGCCTGCTGATAAACCTGACTGTAGGCAGTTGTTGGAGAATTCCTTTTTGATAGCTTTACAGAGTTGCAGGTAGTCTGTCCTGATATCTGATGGCTGTCTGTCTAGAAATTTTGACACTGATCTGTTAGATGTTAGTTTAATCAACTAGATGCAATCGTCGACTATAGCATCAGGGTACTTACACAAGTAGTAGTCAATGCCTTCTAAATAGGCTCTGGTATCAGGTGAACCAGTAGGGCCTGGATCAAATTTCATAAGATTCCGTGCAATCTTGGCAAGGTTGCAGTCTGAAGGGGCACACACATACACTTTTCACGTGATCGTTCATGCTCGAAACAGAAATCAGGTGACGGCGTGCGGTGGAAATCCCAGTCTGATGAGATACGTTCTTCTTTAGGCCTAACCAACCCATTCACGGTTCGTGGTCTTGGTTGGGGAATAGCCGAAGTTTCTTGAGGCCATGGAAGCAAATGTGGTTTTACTTCCTTTTGTTGTCGGTATCCCTTCACTTCTTCTTTTAAATCTTTTAAACCTTAATGTGCTTCCTGTAAGATCAGTTGGCATTTCTTGTAGTCAGTCTTCATGTTTTCTAGTTGACCTTCAACTCTTCTGAGTTCCTTCTTCGTGTCCTGAAGGGCATCTTCAAGTTCAATGTTCTCTTGGAGAAGCGAGTCATTGTCACGAGTCAACTGTCGCTTCTTTGGCTTTGCATGGTTCAAATCTCGTAGCGTGTCTTCAAGTTGAGCTCAAGTATCATTGTTTTCTTCTTGAGATTGTTCCAGTTTCTTCATTAGTGATTTATTCTCTTCCTGGAGAGAGAGGATTGTTGATTACTGATTCCCTAGCTCATTCTCGGCACATAATGCTTTAGCTTCAGCTACTTTTAATCTTGTGACTAATGCAAGCTCAAACTTTCTTAACATGCTGGGGAGATCCTTTCCTTTTTGTGGGTTTCCTGCGTAATCGTCCAAAAGTTCTCCAGTGAGTTGCTTCAAATCTTCAGGCTGTGTTATCTTAACCTGTGTTGTGAAGCAAGATATAAAGTAAGGAGTCCATTCTTCCAATGTTGTTTGAAGGTCATCCAGTTCGGTAAATTGGTCGGTTGTTTGTTGACCTGCTATGTTTTACCGTTGTGTACCAGTTAGCTTAAAAATCAACTTGTTGATTAGAGCTAAATTTGTTAGTCAAGGATTAACATTGATTGTTATTTTATAGTGGTGGTAGTTATAAGCTCTTTTAGAACTCGTTCCAACTTACAGGTTTGTAAGAAGGGAGATAGAATTTTGGAATTATTGTAGAAATATGGAGATGTGTTAGTTTATTTGTTTGTTGAAAGTGTATTTTGATTTGTAGTTTAAAAATTTGTGTGGATTGACTTCTTTACTTAAAATTTTCAAAGCCTAGTATTGGAATTGTCATCAATAACTAGCTCTGGAATTTTGTTGAATGTCACTTTCAAGTGATCATTTTATTTACAAAAAGGGAACAACAAAAAATAGAAAAGGTTAAATGCTTTAGAGATTTAAAGTTATAGGTTTTCACTTTCTTTTAAAGTTAAGGTTGATTTTTGTCTTTATTGTTAAAGCATATTTTTAAAGCATATTTTAAAGCTTTAAATGTTTTAATATGTACACATTAGAAAGTACAAGTGAATTGTTTTTGTGTATTGCCACCAAGGATTTCTTAGGATTAAAGCTAATGGTGATTTACTTGGTTGTTATCTATAAAGTTTTTATTTACAGAATAATCAATGATTTTCCACCTTTTGATTTTTCTCTTTTAAATTCTGGTGTGATGTAGAGAGTTGGTTAATGTTTTCCTTTTCTTGTGGAGAAAAAACATGAACCAAGAGTAGCACAATGACTTTAAATAACACATAGATCCTTAAGTGTTAATTGATTAATTGTGGTTTCTTATTTTGAAAAATTTTGGGAAATATTCAGTGACTCACTAAATCTTTTACCAGCATGCACAGGGTTAACACTACTTTAAGGTCACTTTTGAATTAATATTGGCATTTATTTGAATCCTTTAAGTTAAAGTGGATTTCCTGTGGGAGAAGTCAATGCAGGCACTTAAAACACACACAGTATAGCTCCAAAAGTTTGCAATTGTTGCTTAAAATGTGTAAATATGTGGGCTTTTAACTTTAAAGATTACAACGTGAGGCTAAAATAAGTGCTTAAATACAAAGTGTATGCTTTTGTACACTTCTGATGTTCATTTACAATGGGCCAGATCTGATCCACCAGTGAGAATAACCTTTATGCACCAACAAGTTTCTTTTTCACTGCTTTTGGCATAGAAACTTTACATTGGTTTTAAATTTAGGTTATTCTGAATAATATGGATTGCTTTGAAATTAGTTTGGAAGCTTGATTTGGTTAGGAATCAGCTTAACAGATTAAAAGTTTTAGATGTATTTCTGTGAAAGGATGCAGTTATTATAGTTGACCACCAGATAGAGGCAGTTCCTTCTGCGCTCCAGGAGGAGGAGACAACAGTGGCAATGCTTGGAGGCGGTCCCACTGAGATCTACTCCAAAATGGTGGCCCAGATGAAGGCTTGACCCAAAATGGTGGTCCCAAAATGGCAGATGCACTGTTTGGTTTGGTGCCAGCAAATGCAGATCCAGGAAAACAATAGTTTAACATATAACAAAGCACTATTGGTCCCCCACGAATGTGTGACGTGGCCTGTTCCAACAATAAACCACACCTTTGCTTGGTTTCACACATCTACTGGCTTGTTTCTGCCAGCAACTTTTTAAAAGAATGGAGCATGGACTCACTTTATTCATAAGCCAAACTCCATTGACAGTTCTAGCAATTCTGCAGATTATTCATGCAAGAATATTCTTACAATTTCAAAACTTCATAGACAATTCAGCGTTTTTACCTCAAAATTACCTCTCAATAACCGTTATTACTGCTGTTCAGCGTGAACTAGCTAGGCTCACAGCCTTACAGATGAGGTTTTAAAATGGTTAATTCAGTTTTTCCAAGTAGGAACCTTACTACTAGGCTGAATTAACAAGAGACGGGTCGGATTCTTTGCAAGTTCGTCTCTTTAGGACTTTATTTTTATTTATTAATTTAGCGTATGGTAACGCTTTATTCAACTTTAGCATGCTTTGAAAGACAATAGGTCCCTGATCAAAATGGGTGAGTGGGCAACCCCCCCCCCCCCCTTTGCCCCTCACACAAACACACTGCCTTCGCAGCAGATAAGGGTCACAAACATGCCTGGCTGAGTGGTGAGTCAATTAGGTACAGTGACTATTAGAGAAAAATCAAGTTTTACTGTGCAAAAAGATCAGATTTGACTATACACACACAACTTGTGACCTCAGCATTTCATGTCCATTTTCCTAGATTTTACACAGCTTCACACCAGGGAACCATAAATAATATATGTAGGATTTTATATGTAGTTTATTGTTGGTTGTGTGGTGGTACGGGTGGGGGATTCTCCACCCAGAGACGGCAGCTGGGGGAAAGAGGGAAGAATGTACTGAAGGAGGAAGTGTCACCGGGGGGTCTCAGACAGGACAGTAAGGACTATTCGCTCCCCGGGAAGAGGAGGAAGCACCAGAACCACTGGAGGAGGAAAGGGTGTGAGAATGCAGTACTGGCATTATGTTATATTAATGTGCCACGCATGTCTTTCTTTGTGCCACACAATGATTATGGTCGGGATTCCTGGGTCTTCATGCATTGAATTAAAGATTATAAAAAGAGGATGCACGGAGACCCAACAGATTTTTCTGTGATGAATGTTGAAGAAGGAATAAAGTTTGTGTGTTGTCCAACTCGTTGCCTCACCTGCTTCCTTTCTCCACATTGGTGACCCCAAGACGTGCCATGGAGAGTGAGCCAAGCACCGCCCCGGAGACTACCTGGAGGGCGAGCACCAGTGCGGTGTGCGCTGTCTCAGTTAAGTTCCCAGACTTCTGGCTTCACAACCCGACCACGTGGTTCCTGCACATAGAAGCCCAGTTCGCACTCCGTGGGAAAACAACGGATGACACAAAGTATTACAACGTGGTCGCTGCGTTGGATGCATGCGCCACACAACAGGTGACGAGCCTGCTCCAGGAGCTGCCGGCCCAGGGAAAATATGAGGCGCTCAAGAGGATGCTACTCCAATGCTATACCCTTTCTGACAGTGGCTATGTTTACATGGACACAAGTAACCGGATTAAAAGCCTGATCAGAATAAAAATGCTTCATGTAAACACGGCAATCTGAATATTCTAACCTGATCACGCTCATTCGGATCAAAATTTCATTCCGATTGAGAGGGGTGGGTTATGCCGATTGTTAATCGGAATGGTGCTCATGAAAACACTTATTCCAAATGTAGGGCAGAAAATATGTTTACTGCGCATGTCTGTACACCAGCCGCACGTCGACATGACGCATTTCCACCTTAGCAGCAGCTAGCAGAAAACATAACAGGAGTAAAACAAAACTGGTCTGTATCGTCCTGCTGTCTCTCTCTGTTCGTCATATGCAGAAGTATGTACTTGTAGCTCCATTACGGAGACCAGCAGAAGCAAAAGTACAGACTGAATAACACAATACAGGTCAATTTCGACATGAAGCAGGGCTTGCTAACACCGGAAGTTGCTTCTTCTTCTACTATTTTCGGAATGTTGAAATGTTGATGTGCGCATGTCAAAATGATTTATTCCGTTCAAACGTGTGACACATGGAAATGCACGTCCTAATCAGATCAGCTTTTTCAGGATCCATGTAAACAGTAAAATTCTGATCTGAATTGTAATCAGATTGAAGAAATTTTGCCCATGTAACTGTGGCCAGTGAGAGAGCAGAGAGACTCCTAACACTTTCGGACTTAGGTGACAGATCAGCCGTGGAGCTCATGGAGAGCATGTTAGCGCTGATGGGGAAGAACGACGAGTCTTTCCTGTTCACCCACTTGTTCCTCAGGAACCTACCAGCTGCAGTGAGGGCGATCCTGGCCAACTCACCGCTGCTAGTGACTAAGGACTACCACGCACTGGTGCAAGAAGCGGATCGCATCATTTTAGCGACCAGAACTCTCAACGTGAATGCAGCGGCACCGGCATCCATGAGGGACTCCAGCAAGGTTGAGGATCCATTGGTGGAAGCTGGAACAGATGCCAGGAGACGCAGGAAAGGGGTGATCTGTTTCTGTCATTGCCGATTCTGTTCAAATGCCCAACACTGCCTACCGCCATGCCAATTCAGGAAACCGGGAAATGGCATGGCCAGCAGTCAATAGCAGCTGCGACCGCTGGCGACAGAAACAAGCTTCTTTTTATCATAGACACATGTTCAGGGAGACATTTCTTGGTAGACTCTGGTTTTCAGAAGAGCCTCATCCTGCCAGCTAGCGCAGACAGATCGGCAGTAGGCAGCGATCTTGAGCTTACGGCTGCCAACGGGTTTACCATCAGGACATTTGGTGAGCGGACACTGACGATATGCTTACACGGACGCAACTTTCAGTGGGACTTTGTGGTAGCTGCATGTTCTGCCGCCATTTTAGACGCAGATTTTTTCTGTGCTTATGGGTTGTTGGTCGATGTTGCTAATAAGCAATTAGTGGATGCTGTCTCCTTTACCTCACTGCCCTGCACAGCTCGGGGAGCTGGGTCAACAATACTGGCTAATGTTATAGCTCTAGAGGGTAAGTACCAATATTTACTCGCACAGTTCCCAGCACTGACGGTCCCAACTTTTATAGCTACGATAACGAAACACGGGGTCGAACATTTCATAACTACAAAAGGCCCGCCAGTGTTTGCGCGACCTCGGCGCCTGGACGTGGCTAAACTGGCCAGCACACGAGGAGTTTGCCAACTTAGAGCAGTTGGGCATCGTCAGGTGCTCCAACAGCCCGTGGGCATCCCTGCTACACATGGTGCCTAAGGCTGACGGGTCGTGGCGAGCGTGCGGCGATTTCCGGCACTTGAACAATGCCACGGAACACAATCGGTATCCTATCCCATACATCCAGGATTTTTCCGTGCACCTGGCCAGGACGCGTGTTTTGTTTTTTTGAAAGTGGACCTTGTCCGCAGTTACCACCAGGTCCCGGTGCACACAGAAGATGTTCTGAAAACAGCAGTAATAACTCCTTCTGGCCTTTTTGAGTTTTTACACATGCCGTTCAGATTAAAAGGCGCAGCGCAGATTTTCCAGACGCAGTGCTTCGTGACTTGTTCTTTGTTTTTGTCTACTTAAACGACAATCTAGTAGCTAGCACATCCGAGGAAGAGCACATCGCCCATCTCAAGACAGTTTTCCAGAGGTTGGACGTGCATTGGCTTTTAATTAACCCGGCAAAGTGCCAGTTCAGTGTGTCAGTGATTGATTTTTTGGGCCACCGCATTCTGATACCGGATAAGGTCTGCGCCGTGTCGGACGTTCCTCGTCCGCAGACCGTGCGAGCCCTACAGGAGTCTTTGGGAATGGTCAATTTTTATAACCGTTTCCTTCCCCGGGCAGCCCAGCTGATGCAGCCGTTGTATGCCATGCTTAAAAAAAGAAGCCCATGAAAAACATCAACTGGACTCCTGAGCGAGACCAGCCTTTCACAAACGCCAAAACAGCGCTTGCGGATGCCGCGTTGCTAGCCCACTCGGATCCGTCAGCACAGATAGCGCTCACTACGGCATGTCTGATGTTGTTATAGGGGCAGTGGTGGAGCAGTACGTCTCCGGTTCGTGACAGCCGCTCGCAGTTTTCAGTCGAACTTTGCACAACAATGAACGCAAATACAGCACATTCGACAGAGAAGTGTTGGCTCTACACCTGGCGACTCTTCATTTCCAGTTTTGGCTAGAGGGGCACGAGTTCACCATGTTCATGGACCATAAGCTGCTGATGTACGCAATGTCCAAGGTCTCGGAACCATGGTCGGCCCGGCAGCAATGGCATTTGGCCGCGACCTCGGAGTTGACGACCGACATTCAACACGTTGCCAGTAAGCTCAACGTCATGGCTGATTTCCTGTCGCACACGTTAGTCTTCCCAGTCTACATGGGAATAGATATCCCTGCTATGGCCGCAGAGCAAGCCAGGGACATGGACATTTGCGCGCTCCAGTCGACGCCTACTGGGTTAAGGCTGGAGAGCAAGGTGGTGCAAGAAGGGTGCCCTCCCTTGCTCTGCGATGTCTCCACCGGTCACCCACGCCCGGTGGTTCCGAGCGCTTGGCGCCACCACATTTTTGAGTCAGTCCACTCCCTTTCGCATCCAGGCGTGCACGCTTTGGTGAAGCTAGTGGGGCGAAATTTGTCTGGTCACGCTTGCACAGGGACATGAAAGAGTGGGCTGCAGCTTGTGTCACGTGCCAGCAAGCCAAAGTACACAAGTACACCAGAGCCCCCCTCGAGCCATTCCAAATCCCGGCTAGGAGGTTCGTCCATGTCCATGTGGATTTGGTGGGACCCCTCCCACCATCGCAAGGTTTCATGCACCTTTTGACAGTCGCGGACCGCACCACGCGCTGGCCTGAAGTGGTTCCGCTGGCTTTTACCACGTTCGTGGAAGTGACTCGTGCTTTTTTTGTCAGCTTGGGTTGCACAGTTCAGATCCCCATCGGACATCACTTCCGACAGGGGTCCACAATTCATTTCGGAACTCTGGTCTGCGATGGCCCAGAGCCTGGGGGTCAAAATTCACCATACTACCACGTACAACCTCCAGGATAACGGGTTATGCTAGTGTTTTCATAGGTCACTTAAAGCAGCGCTCAGAGCTTTGCTTATGGATAAAAATTCGGTCGACTGCCTGCCCTGGGTTCTTTTAGGGTTGCACTCCGTGCCTAAGGAGGATTTGGCAGCCTCCCCGGCAGAACTCGTTTTTTCTCAGCAGCTGCGGATCCCCGAGGAGTTTTTTTTTTTTTTTTTGTCAGGCACAATGCGCACTGGACCCCGCTGTGCCCACTGTATGATGGACCGTTCAGGGTGTTGGAACTTGAGGTGAAGCATTTTGTGTTAGACTTGGGGGGACATAGGGAGACCGTCTGCATCGACAGGCTGAAGTCCGCTTTTGTGTTGGCAGATGAGCAGGTGGTGTTGGCCCGGGCTCCCTGGCGTGGATGCCCGCTGCTGGGTGCTCCGCAAGTTGGTGTTCCCTCGGTAGGGCCTGGCGTTTGCAAAGCTAATGTGTTTTTCCCCCCTCCATTTTTCTCTCCACAGACTGATGTGCCCTTCTGTACACCTCGCCAGCAGGGTGTTTCGACTGGATCGGTGACCCCCCCGCTACAGCCGCTATGGGCATCGCCTCAAGCCCAAAGGACGGAGGGATTAGTGCCCTTTCTGGGTGTTTGAAAAGGGGGGGGATGTGTGGTAGTACGGGTGGGGGATTCTCCACCCAAAGACGGCAGCTGGGGGAAAGAGGGAACAATGTGCTGAAGGAGGAAGTGTCACCAGGGGGTCTCAGACAGGACAGTAAGGACTATTCGTTCCCCAGGGAGAGGAGGAAGCACCAGAACCACTGGAGGAGGAAAGGGTGTGAGAATGCGGTACTGGCGTTATGTTAATGTGCCACGCATGTCTTTCTTTGTTCCACACAATGATTATGGTCAGGATTCCTGGTTCTTCATGCATGGAATTAAAGATTATAAAAACAGGATGCACAGAGACCCAGCAGATTTTTCTTTACTGAGTGTTGGAAAAGGAATAAAGTTTGAGTGTTATTCAGCTCGTTGCCTCGCCTGCTTCCTTTCTCCACAGTACAAGTATTAATGTAAATATGCATGTGAGTAGGAATGAAGATTTCTTTTCATTACCAACACACAAAAGCTTGTGGGGTACCAGTCCAAAAGAATGGACAATTTTATTAATAATTCTGTATTTGTACCAATAATGAATCAGTCTAAAAAAAACAAACAAAAAAAACTGAGTTCTTGTCTGCTTTTAATCAAGAAGATGGACATGAAATCAAACAATTCCCATGTCTTTTTAATAGTTTAATAAGAAATTCCAGGATAGATGAACACATTCAGATGACTTTAAGACAGGTAATTCAACATGTATCATGAGCAGATTAGACTGGTAATGGATTACTGAGCATGACGTGTGTTATCAAGCATTTGTGGAACCAAAGAAAGCCATAGCTTAAATTGGCAATGTAATGGAAAATGAGAAACCATAAAATAGCATTTGTTAAGAAAAATGGATGTAGTTTTATGGAGAAAATGATGATTAGACTACTTCATTAAAAGGAAAGTTTGTGTTACTCTGAAAAGGAATGGAGATTGATGAAAAGACAAATGCATTTTAAGTTCTGAAAGGAGTTCAAAGATATTAGGTTTATAGAACTTATACCAGGAATATTCTGAAGAGTGTAGCAATATGTGGGAATATTTGATTAATAATTATGATCAGGTATAAAAAATTATTTAATTTGTATTAATGTATCGGGGCCTGAGATGAACTCTGGGTCCATACACACAGAAAAAGTTAAACACTCGTGGGGCACCAGCTCCTCTTTAGGGAGCACTTTAATCCTTAATTTCACTTTATACCTGTTTAATCACTCAATAAATTAATTAGTCTCAAAATTTTAGTGAATTCGATACTGGGGACTTTGAAACCAGACTCAGAATGAAATGAATTCCCAACAGCTTCTCTCATTTTCACATATTAAATGAAATGATGATTAAAGGACATTGCAATGATTCGCCTTTATCATTAAATTATACTTGTAAATGATAGAGTAACAATGTGAACATTTGCAGAACCAGGGTGAAAATGTAAGCTGAACTTAGATCAGTTTGAAGTTAACAGATTATGAAAACTGAACGCAAATTTATGGGGAAAATTAAACTAATTATATGGAAAATTCTGGATTACTCTTAAGA
Organism: Pholidichthys leucotaenia; assembly: GCA_020510985.1. NCBI lineage: Eukaryota > Metazoa > Chordata > Actinopteri > Cichliformes > Pholidichthyidae > Pholidichthys > Pholidichthys leucotaenia. The sequence continues at coordinate 154,028,019 of CM035848.1, forward strand.
AAATGAAAATGGAATTTTAAGGAAGAGTTATGTTAATTTTTCTTTAATTTTGCATCTGATCAGATACTGAATTATTCTCAAATCTCAGACGTTTTATTCAGCACATGAACAAGAAGGCAGCTCACGTGACCCAAGGTTGAAGATGAAAGGTTCTGTCGTTCGTCATCAGTAGTTCCCAGATGGCTCCCAAAGTTAGAATATTTGACCCACAAATATTCTTGCACAGTACAATGGCTTTCCAGCCTATTGTCACAAGATGAAATTTTTGATGTGTTGATCACGAGGGCTGAGGTCTAGCGTGGTGTTTTGATTTCTTCAGGCAGCTGTGATAGCGGGCTGCGTCGAGGATCTGCGGCTTCCCATGAGGAATTCGAGAATAATTAAAAATCTGATCCAATAGCAAAATTAACAGATCTTCGGACTTTGTGGAGATGAAATTAGCTTCTAGTGTGGAGTTGGTCCATAAAATTTATAAACAAAGTCAAAACTAAAAATGGTGAGTTTAAAGAAAGTTTAACATGAAAAAGTTATAAAAATAAACGGCTAGAAATGGAGTTTGACTCCAAATTTAGGATTTGAGGTCAGGAAAGAAAAAGATTAATTCCTAGACATTTAAAGAAAAACAAGAAAAAACACGTGGGGAAAATGTCCTTTGTTCTCCCATGGTGCTGAAGTTCTGAGTAGTCATCTGGTGTGAAGACAAGACAAAGGGACAAAGAGCAGAGCCGAAAGAGAGACAAAAAAAAAAAAAGAGTGAAAGAGGGCATCGTTCCCTTTTTATCTGGGGAAACTTTCGTGGGCCTCCGTGATTGACAGGAGCCCCCAGCCAATGGGCTTCCTTCATGGGTGGGTTTTATGAACTTTAGTCCAATGACAGGCTTTTGTCTGCAAGGAACCAATGGAATGGAGGAGCTGGAGCCCAGTAAATGTTGGGTGATACTTGATACCGGTCCCCATGGAAACACACACAATTTTAATACACTGGGGATTCCTTAACCTACTTATGTATAAACTCTAAGCTATCCTTAGGGTTTCATGCAACTTTATAACTAGTGCTTTTAAATTAACATGCAAGAATAAACATTCATTTAAACATTTTAACATGCACATATCTAAAATCAAGGATTAATATATTTCAAACCCATTATGGATTGTCCACATCAAAACATCTGAGTCCACCTGCTTTCCATGGTGTCCTGAAAAAAAAAAGGGAAGATGTTGAGAAGTGAGTCTGAACAAAAATGTGATTAAAAGGCTCACTGGTTAAATCCAGCATGTCCCAGAGTTGCCAGTAGAGGGCAATGTTGAGCTGTGGATATTTTGTAGTGACCATAGGGCATTCCATAAGAGTCTATTCTTTGTCTCCAAGTTTTATGGGCCAATAAAATGTTCAGGAGGAATTCCTGAGACTGGTTTAACAAGGGAATGTGAGTTCAGCTGTGGTCCTGGGATGAAAGAGCAGTTCCTGGCTGTCCTTTTCCTGAGTGAAACAATGTCTTTAAGCAGAAGAATAATTTTTATTGATGGGCCAAAGTGAGATGATGCTACAAGAGTTAAATCTAATTTGGACAACAGACCTTCAGCACAGCAGAGTCAGATTCCATCCCCATGTGGTAGCAAGCAGTCCAGAACCATCTTGATCAGGATGGATGTCCATGGATTCTGTTGAGAGAGAGAATGGCAGGCAGGTTCTGCCCCACGGCTCGGGCCTACTCCGGAGGTCACAACTATAGAAGCTGGGTGTTCAGCATGCTGGGCAATGTCTACTCATGCACAGAAAAAGGAATTTGGCCAGGTTGCCAAATTCCAGATAATATTTGTTTATCGTTCAAAGTCCAATCAGAAAATCAAACTGGGAAAAACCCACAAATCCGTTTCTTCCGATGTGTTGCAGTCAGAACAAAGTTGATTTAAGCTTAGTAAAAATCAAACAAAATCTTAACACAGTAATGTAAGAAAAAGGAGGAAAAGAGGAAAAAGTGAATTTTAAAGAAAAGAAAAAGTTTACACTGTGGAGAGTGTGGGAAATGATGAGGCAGGTTTACGAACAGACAAAGTTTATTAACACTCTCTCATCAGTCATACACAGAAAAGCGTGAAACACTCAGACACGGTTCTCCTTTATATCCCCACCGCTCATCTCACATCTGCGTGACATTCCACATCACACTGCATGACATCCAACATCACAATACATTCACCTTTAAACCCCCGACTACTGTTTACCCTCTGCTTCCTGACTGAGACACTGTCTGACTCACCTAAGTCTCTACAATATGCATTTTGTCTCTGCTACACCACCACCCCCAGAGTTTCAGTCCTCACATCATTTGGGCTTCAGTCTCCTCCCATATCTGCTGTAACGGGGGTCTCTGTGCCGGCAGGGGGCTGCTGGACGTGTGTCTGACTGCGGGTGGGCCATGGCGGGGTGGGGGTGGGGAATCCGTTTTGCACGTGTGGCTGTCCTGGTGAATCATTTGCCTGGGGAGTTCTCAGTGGGGGTCTTCTACGCCGAGGGGCCCGAGCCAGCAGCACTTACTCGTCCGCCACTACAAAGGCGGGCTTAAGTCTGTCTATGCATATTTTCTCCCGCCGACCCCCCAAGTCTAACAAAAAATGCTTGTCCCCTGTTTCCAGCACTCTGAACGGGCCATCGTAGGGTGGGCGCAATGGAGGGCGGTGGGCATCGTGCCTGACAAACACGAACGCCGCGTTCTTCAAAGTTTTTGGCACAAAAGCACGTGGAAAACAGTGGTGGGCCGGGCCCGGCAGCGCGCCTGTGTCTGCACTATGCTGCAAACGCTGAGACGGGCAGCTGTCCGGCGTGGGATTATCTGGCAAAAATTCCACGGGCAGCCACAGTGGCTGAGAAAAAAACCAGCTCAGCCAGGGAAGCCTCCAAATCCTCTTTTGGTGCGGAACGCAACCCCAATAAAACTCACGGCAACCGGTCAACCCAATTTGCATCCATCAACGAAGCCCTGAGTGCTGCTTTCAGTGACCTGTGAAAACGCTCGCATAACCCATTGGCCTGTGGGTTGTACGCGGTTGTGCGATGAATTGCAACACCCAGGCTGTGGGCCATCGCGGACCAAAGTTCGGAAACAAACTGAGGGCCCCTATCGGACATGATGCCCGACGGGATTCCATAACACGCCACCCATGTTGTCAAAAAAAAGTGCGTGCTACGTCCGCGGACGTGGTTGCCGCCAGCGGGACTGCTTCTGGCCAGCGTGTGGTGCAGTCCAGCACTGTCAGAAGGTGCGTGCACTCCTGCGACAGTGGGAGGGGACCCACGAGGTCCACGTGAACATGGTCGAATCTTTTAGCCGGTAAACTAAACGGCTCCAAAGGAGCCTTCATGTGTCTGTGCACTTTGGCTCGTTGTCACGCTACGCAGGCTGCCGCCCACTCTTTCACTTGTTTGCGCAGGCCTGGCCACACGAATTTTGCTCCCACCATTTTGACTGACGCGCGCACTCCTGGGTGCGCCAAAGCGTGAACTGACTCAAACACGCGGCGGCACCACACAACCGGGACCACCGAGCGCGGGCGTCCTGTGGAGACGTCGCAGATTGGGGGGGGGGGGGGGCTGCCATCTTGCAGTAATCTGCTCTCCAGCTTTAACCCTGTTGGTCCAGACTGGAGCGCGCGCATGTCCGTATTGCTAATCTGCTCTGCGGCCATGGCTGTATAATCTATCCCTACGCAGACCGGGGCCACAACCATGCATGAGAGGCAGTCTGCCACCACATTCAGTTTACCCGACACATGCTGAATATAGGTCGTAAACTCCGAGATCGCGGCCAGCTGTCTCTGCTGCCGGCCCGACCATGGTTACGAAACCTTGGCCATCGCGAACGTCAGCGGCTTGTGGTCCACGAACGCGGTGAAGCTGCGCCCTTCCAGCCAGGACTGGAAGTGGCGTATGGCCAGGTGGAGAGCCAGCAACTCTCTGTCGAACGCGTTGTATTTACACTCACTGTCGCGCAAAGCCCTGCTGAAAAAAGCGAGTGGCTGCCAAGAACCGGCGACACGTTGCTCCACGACGGTCCCTATGGCCACATCCAAGGCATTGGTAGTGAGCGCTATCCGGGCCGCCAGGTCTGGGTGCGCCAACAGTGCGGCGTTTGCCAGGGCTGCTTTCACCTCAGAGAACGCCTGCTCTCGCTCTGGAGTCCATTCAACTCCATCTGCAGGTTTCCGTCTCTTGAGCGCGACGTACAATGGCTGCATGAGTTGAGCTGCACGAGGGAGGAAACGGTTATAAAAGTTAACCATCCCCCAAAATTCCTGCAGTGCCCTGACCGTCTGAGGCCAGGGAAAGTTCGCCACAGCGTGCACTTTATCGGCCAAGGATATCGCTCCCTCGGGTGAGACGCGGTGCCCCCAAAAAAATCAATCCCCGTCACGCCGAACTGGCACTTCGCCGGGTTGATTATTAACCCGTGCTCCTCCAACCTCTGGAAAACCGTCCTGAGATAGATAGATAGATTAGTTTATTTGACAGGGACAGTGCAATGAACATAGACAATTAATCAATGACAATCAATCTGATGTGTTGCACATAGAGTGTATAGCTATTAGCTAATTTGCAACTCTTGTCCCTGGATGGGCTTTAGAAAAGAGAATCAAGTAAAAAAAAACAAAAAAAACAATAACCACATACATCAATGCAAAAAGATTATAAATACACAATTATAAATATTATAAATATTATAAATACACAAATATTTAAATAATAGCCAAACAAATAGCCAAATATTACAATTATAAATATTATAAATATTATAAATACACAACTATAACAACCTGATTCACATTTGCCTATTTCAGGCCTCCCTCCCTTCGTCACTCATTATAAACAAACACATTCATTCCTTCCCTTCATTCACTCTCACTTTGCAGACAATCAATTCATACATGAGTACATTCTTGTTTATTTTTCAGCCAGTTTTTAGCCTTTTTAGTGAATGTTTTAAAGTCCGTTATTATTTTAATTACATTTGGCATTGTGTTCCAGATGTGACTGCCCTTTATAGAGAAAGCTGTTTGTCCAAATGTGGTTCTGCGGTGGAATATTTTACAGTTATTGTTAACAGAACTCCTGGTGGCTCTGCTGCTGTCCTGTCTTTGGACGAAACCAGCAAGTGGCTCGGGTGCTGATTTATGGAAACATTTGAATGTTAATTTCAGAAAACAGAGGTCAATGAAACTCTCAAAACTCAATAGGTTGTATTTTTTAAAACATTACAGTGATGCCACCTAATGGGCTTTTGGTCCAAGATTTTTAGGGTTTGATTATATAATGAACCTATATGTCTTATTGTGGAAGGGGCTGCTTGAGCCCAGACTGTCAAACAGTATGATATATGAGAAAAAAACATAGAATGCATATACAGTACAGCTGCTTCGTAAGGTATGTAATATCTAATTAATTTAAAGCAGTTCAGATTTTTTTTTACTGTTTTTGAAATTTTCTTTATATGAAGATTAAATTTGAGTTGAGGATCTAGTACAATGCCAAGGTATTTGAATTCTGTAGCTAAACTGATGTCATGATCATGTATATTAACTTTAAAATGTTGCAGGTTACATTTTTTGATTGAAAAGCACATTGAGACTGTTTTCTGAAGGTTCAGCAATAGATGGTTCTGGAGGAGCCACTCTTGGACATCAACCATACTTGTAGACAGTACATCTGCAGCCTGTGCTGGAGTCTTGGCAGCTGTGTAAATAACTGCATCATCTGCATAAAGTTGGCATGTTGCAGCTGAGCAGTGTAACGGCAAGTCATTAATAAAAATGCTGAAAAGTAAAGGACCAAGAATGGACCCTTGTGGGATACCCATGCGGTTGTTTAAAAATGAGGATTTATCCTGGTGAACTTTTACACACTGTTCTCTATTCTGGAGATAAGATGCAAACCATTCTAATGTATCTGGGGAGAAGTTAAAAGATACCATTTTGGATAAAAGCAAACTGTGGTTTACAGTATCGAAAGCCTTTTTGAGATCTAGAAAAACAGCTCCTACCACATTACCCCTGTCCAAGGACTGTTTGACGTTTTCAATAAGGCAACAATTTGCTGTTTCTGTTGAGTATCCTGGTCTAAAACCAAATTGATGTGGATGAAGAAGTTGACTGTCTTGTAAGTAGTCTATCAGCTGTGTAGCTACAACTTTTTCAAGAACCTTAGACAGGACTGGTAAAATAGAGATTGGGCGGTAATTGCATATATCGTCTTTACTGCCTGATTTATGAACTGGTATGACGACAGCTTTTTTCCAGCCAGATGGAAATGTACTAGACCTAATGGAGAGATTAATGAGATGAGTCAGTGGTCTGATTAATATTTTGCTGTGCATTTTGAGAAAGGAGGTGCTCATATTGTAGATATCATTAGTTTTTGAGTTTGACAGTGTTTTAACAATACCAGCAATTAACTCCTCATTTACCTCATCGATGTGGAAAGAATCTGTTGGAAGTATGGAATTTGTGTTGTTGAGCATATTTGGCAGCACAAAATTTTTTGTTAAGTCTTCCACAGAGCCCACAAAGTATGAATTAAATTCATTTGCCAAAGTAGCCTTGTCACTGACGGTCTTGCCATTGATTCTAAGTTCCTTTACCCCCTTCTGATTGTTTTTTTTATTAGTTAAGTTATTTATAAATGCCTCCATAGGGAACTGCTGTTACCCTTTGCATGATCTATCAGTTTATTGTAATAAGATACTTTTGATTTTCGCAGCTCATGTACCACTTTATTTCTTAAACTTTTGTACACAAGGTGATCATTTTGTAGTTTAGAGGTTAATGATGTTTTCAATGCATAGTCTCGCCTCTTCATAAGTTTTCTTATTTCATTATTTAACCATGGTAGGCTAATCTTCTGTTGTCTGCTTTTAATTTGCTTTGTAAATTTTTCTATAGACTTTGTGATTGTTGCAGTTATAAAATTACAACAATCATCTACTTCATATATTGACATGAGCTGCTCCCAATTTTGATTCTCTAAGTAACGTTCAAACTCCTCATTTTTTGATTTGGGAATAATAAAATTTGATTTGTCAATATCGACTCCCCCAAAATACTGTAGTCGCTTTTTAGTAAGTTTTCTGACAGCAAGAACCATGTTATGATCTGAGAGACCAGTTACAAGATTATAGGTTCTGGTTATTCGTTCTGGTTTATTAGTAAATACCATGTCAATAAGTGTTCTGGATTGTTTGGTTATCCTGAGGTTATCCTGAGGTGGGTTACGTGTTCGTCTTCGGACGCATTGGCTACCAGGATATCATCCAGGTAGACAAACACAAACGGGAGATTGCGTAGCACCGCGTCCATCATGCGCTGGAACGTCTGTGCCGCTCCTTTTAATCCGAATGGAATGCGCAGAAACTCGAACAAGCCAAACAGAGTTATTATCGCTGTTTTGGGTATGTCCTCCGCGCGCACTGGGACCTGGTGGCAACCGCGGACCAGGTCTATTTTAGAAAAAAACGCGTGCTCCAGCGAGGTGAACGGAAAAGTCCTGAATGTGGGGAATCGGGTAGCGGTCGTGTGCTGTGGCGTTATTCAACCTGCGGAAATCGCCGCACGGTCGCCATGACCCCTCAGCCTTAGGGACCATGTATAGCGGGGATGCCCATGAGCTGTTTGATCGCCTGATGATGCCCAACCTTTCCAGGTTGGCAAACTCCTCGCGCGCTATGGCCAGTTTAGCTGCGTCCAAGCGCCGAGGTCGTGCAAAAACGGGCGGCCCGGTGGTGGTTGTAAAGTGCTCCACCCCATGTTTAGCGATGGCCGCCGAAAATGTCGGGACCGTGAGTGCTGGGAACTGAGTGTGTGACATTGGCTTGTGTTACTGGCCCGGCCCCTCGAGCTGTACAGGGGAGAGAGTCAAAGGACAGTGCATTAACCAGGCGCCTGTTAGCAAAATCAACTAGTAAACCATGCGCTCACAGAAAATCAGATCCCAGGACTGGGAAACTCAGTGTTGCTATGACAAAAGTCCACTCGTATGTACGGCCGTGTAGAGATAAGGCCAGTGTTCTCTCACCAAAAGTCTTAATGTCCGAGCCGTTTACTGCTACCAGCCCGGGGCCGCTAGGTCCTGCCAGCCGGTCGGCGTAGGTCGGCAGGATGATGCTCTTCTGGGCTCCGGTGTCTACGAGGAAACGCCTCCCTGAGCGCGAGCCCGTCACGTTGTTCTCTTCGCCGGCAGTCGCAGCTGCTACCGACTGCCCGCCCTGGCATTTCCCGAGCGCTTGAATTGGCACGGTGGCGCACATTCTCTCCAAAACGGCGGTGGTAGAAGCAGTGCGTGTCTCTCTGGCGCTCCTTGGCCCCCACTGCCGCTACCGTCGGTGGCTCCTTGCCTCCTCTGGTCGTCTCGCTGGGCTCCGACACCGCCGCGTTTACCGTGAGCGCTCTGGTGGTGAGGATGATCCGGTCTTCCTCCTGGGCTAGCGCACGGTAGTCACGCACGGCCAGCAACGGCAAATTGGCCAGGACCACTCTCGCCTCTGTTGGAAGGTTCCGGAGGAAAAGGTGGGAAACAGAAAATGCCCGTCGTCCGTGCCCATTAACGCCAATGTCTTCTCCATCAGATTGACAGCCAAATCATCTCCTAACTTGGAATGCCTCAGGAGCCTCTCTGCTCTCTCACAGTCCGAGAGCGTGTAGCACCGGGTCAGCGCCGCTTTGAGAGCCTCGTATCTGTCATGGACTGGGGGCTGGTCAAGCAGGCTCGCTACCTGCTGAGCTGTGTGAGCGTCTAGCGCTGCAACCACATAGTAAAACTTGGTGTCGTCTGCCGTTATTCCCCGGAGGGCGAACTGGGCCTCGGTGTGGTGGGACCAAGAGCGTGGGTTGTGCTGCCAAAAGTCCGGTAGCTTGACTGAAACAGCGCACGCGTTGCTGGGGGTTCCTGTCCGGGCCGTCTGTGGGATGCTTGCTGCGTTGCTGGGGCTTCCCGTCCGGGCCAACTCCGGGGTTCTTGCCTCGTGTTCCATAATGCATCCAGAGTCACCAGTGTGGAGAGTGTGGGAAATGATGAGGCAGGTTTACGAACAGACGAAGTTTATTAACACTCTCTCATCAGTCATACACAGAAAAGCGGGAAACACTCAGACAGGGTTCTCCTTTATATCCCCACCGCTCATCTCACATCTGCGTGACATTCCACATCACACTGCATGACATCCAACATCACAATACATTCACCCTTAAACCCCCGACTACTGTTTACCCTCTGCTTCCTGAATGAGACGCTGCCTGACTCACCTAAGTCTCTACAATATGCGTTTTGTCTCTGCTACAACACAAAGCATAGCTCTGAGCCTGCTTAAGAAAAAAGGGAGAATCAAAAAACTCTGCTTCTTCAAGAGACCACTCCCAGGTTTCAACTCTCCTGCAACTGACTGGAGGAACAAAAGAAAGTTTTCTCAAGGTGTGGCAGGATAGCACAATAAATTTTATGACATCTGAGCTTGACCAATTACATTCAAAGATCAGGGTTGTCTCTGTCCTTTAGCATAAACTTTTGACCAATTGCACTGAGTTTCTTTGTTCAGCAGTGTTCATAAACCTGACTAAAAAGGAGATGCATGGAGACTTGAAAGCCAATTGGTCAGTTCATAGTTCTGACATGTGTGTCTCCCACAGAAAAGGAGAGAGGATTTGATAGCATAAATTCTTTAAAACTTTAGTGACTAAGATATTCCACTTAATAATAATAGAATAATGTGTCTACAATGTAAACGTGACAATTTCTTTATGGTAGGCATGCAAAATTAATTCTTCCTGAAAATAAAGCAAAATATATCAAATCATATCAATAAAAGCATTTCAAACCATAATTGTCATTCACAGGGTCCCACCATATCTTCAACAGCGGATACTGTCTGCAGAGAAGGATGAATTAATTCATTGTTCACAAGTCATAGTTTAACTTCAGAGAGAGAAATATTCCTGTGTTATCCATTGAAGGGCAATGTTGGACTTTTGAGTTTCAATGAGGAATCTTACTGGTCAGGGTCTGTGGAACGTCATCATTTTCGCATTCCTTTAGCAAATGGATTTGAGGGGAAATCACTCCAGGTCTTGAGCAGGGATTAACTTATTCACTTTATGGTTGATGGCATAGGGTTTCACAGCTCCGATCTTGGGTGTAGAAAAGCAGTATATGACCAGGCTTTTGGGTGAAACAATTTCTCCTCAGTATAGAATAATTTTATAATTTGGAGTCCAGCTGTTCATGCTACAACCTTCATTTAAAAACTGCATTTTGTGTTTACTTGTGTTATCTTTGTCTAATATTTGAAATTTGTTTGATGATCTGAAATATTTAAGTGTGACAAACATACGAAAAAATGAGAAATCAGGAAGGGGAAAACACTTTTTCACACCACTGTACAGTATGTACTCCACTCCCAAAGACTGGAATGGACTTCAAAAATCATTCAAACTTCAGGCCATCATTCGCCTTCCTGATTTTAAAACTCTGTCACAGACTTTTTAACAGTAGATATGGGAGTGTGGGCATGTTTTGCTGCATGACTTGCACATTTGATATTCTTTAGCATAGTTCATGGTGTCTTACTGTGTGCTTTTATGTGTTTTATTAATGTTGTGTATTGCATAATGTATTGTCCTGTGTAAATACTGCCATCTTGGTCAGGCCATGCTCGTAAAAGAGATCATTTTGATCTCAAGCATTTGCCTGATAAAATAAAGGTTAAATAATAAATAAATAAATAATATGTCCTGGGAGACCCTACCAGCGGCAAGTTGCCCATGACAACAAAACACCTGGGATCATTAGGCCAACCCCTCCACCACAATAAGGTATTGATCCACAAAAGGGCACAAGCAGGTGATCTATTACAACTAGCTTTCAAGTCTGTTAATGCTGCTGTTCTAATAGGGGTATGTATTATTCATATGGTTTCGTAACAATAATCGTTTCTCAGAAATCCTAGATAAAATTTGTCCTCATACTGAATGCAGTAGCTGATAACTTGGACAAAATGTTTTTACATCTGTTATAATGAGCTATATATTGTCAATTAATTTTAATTATTTAGTTAATAAATACTAAAAATGTATATTTACATAGTTTGTCCATCCCCCAATTTATGGTGATGTACAGTGAATATAAAGTCTACACACCCCTGTTCAAATGCCAGGTTTTTGTGATGTAAAAAAATGAGACCAAGATAAATCATTTCAAAACTTTTTCCATCATTAATGTGACCTATAACCTGTACAACCCAATTGAAAAACAAACTGAAATCTTTTAAGGGGGAAAATAAAAAATTAAAAAAACTTACAATAACCTTTTTGCATAAATCTGCACACCCTTAAACTAATACTTTGTTGCAGCACCTTTGGCTTTTATTACAGCACTCAGTCTTTTTGGGTAGGAGTCTCAGTGTGGCACATCTTGATGTGGCAATATTTGCCCATTCTTCTTTGCAAAAACGCTCCAAATCTGTCAGATTGTGAGGGCATCTCCTGTGCACAGCCCTGTTCAGATCACCCCACAGATGTCTGATCAAATTCAGGTCTGGACTGTGGCTGGTCCATTCCAAAACCTTAATCTTCTTCTGGTGAAGCTATTCTTTTGTTGATTTGGATGTCTGCTTTGGGTCATTGTCGTGCTGAAAGATGAAGTTCCTCTTCATCTTCAGCTTTCTAGCAGAAGCCTGAAGGTTTTGTGCCAACACTGACTGGTATATGGAACTGTTCATAATTCCCTTCACCTTGACTAAGGCCCCAGTTCCAGCTGAAGAAAAACAGCCCCAAAGCATGATGGCACCAACACCATGCTTCACTGTAGGTATGGTGATGAACAGTGTTGTGTTTGTGCCAAATATACCTGTTACATATAGAAATTAGTAGTATTAGTAAGATGGCGGCTGGGCTGGCCGAGGAATGGTCAGGGGTGGCGGACTGCCGTTTCCGGTGGTGATGCCACCCAGGGTATAAAGGGCAAGGGCGGAAGGGGGTTCGTTCTCTTTCACCGTTGACGCCCTGGCCTGCTGGAGAGCTTCGAAAGTTCACACGGTCTTGTATATAGTTCTATTAATAAAGCTCAGTTAGCAGAACTATCGCTCTGTCATTATTGCCTTAATTATAGACAAAACATCTGGCAACGAGGTAAAAGCGGTTATGGAGAGGTCAGTTGCCAATTTTCGGCCATTTCTGGAAGCACCAGGTGAGCCGCTCGTGCCCTGGCCCAGGTGGTTCGCCGCATTTACCAACTATCTGGTGGCCCTGAACCTCGGTGAACTCGAGAAGCTTCGCGCGAGAGCAGTCTTGGTACATACAGTAAGTTAGGCATGGAGGGACAGAGGATCCTGGAAAACCTAGGAGGAGCCGATAGTTTTGACGAGGTTGTGGAGCTAATGGCGCATTATTTTCACGCGCCTGAGAATGTCACAGTTCGACGCATTCAGTTTTGACAGTGCCGTCAGTGGACGGGAGAGTCCGTAAGAAGATTTATTGCAGACCTCCATGAGCTGGCAAGAGAATGCAAGTTCGGACACCTGGAGAAAGAAATGATATGAGTCTCGCAGCTCGGTTGAAACTTTTGACCCACCCAGGTGAGCTGACGTTGGCCTCTGTTATCGAGCTAGCTCTGCAAGTTGAGGCAGCTGAGACAATAGCGAGGGGCCTCAGCGAGAGAGCTTCTCCGATCCAGGTCGAGACTCGTTTAAAGGCGCTGATATTGGACCCTGAAGATGAGACCAGCGGAGATGATGAATATGCCTCCGTGGTGAAGATTAGGTCCGCCCCAGGAGCACCAAAATGTTATGGCTGTGGGTCCCCAAAACACCGCTATAAGTCCAGGGAATGTCCGGTGAAAGGCAAGCGTTGTGGGAGGTGTGGCTTACTGAACCACTTTGCCAGGGCCTGTAAGAATTTCAAGCGGAGGGATCAACAGCGTGAGGCGGGTCCCCCGCAGAAGACTCCGAAGATAGTCCATACTGTTTCCCCGGAGACAGGTGGGCGTATTAGCTGTACTGTTTCGCTGGATGGTATTGAGGCTTCGCTCTTGGTGGACACCGGAGCGGTGATTTCCGTTTTGAACCTGGCGACTGTAAGGAGTCTGTTTCCTCACCACCTTATCATTAAATGGACTGCATCCTATTATGGCTATGGCATAAACAGGTTGGCTGTCTTATGATTTTTGGAGATGGAGGTAAGGTACAGATCCGTGATGCTGCCGAATGTTCATGTGATTATCACCGCTGCTGGAGCCAATATTATGGGATGCAGTATGTTTTATGGTCTAGGTTTTTCTATTGCCAGCAACACCGGAGAGGAGTGGTCAGGCTGCAGATTGTGGAATCGGCCCGCTCCGGGTGTGGAAAACGAGGAGGTGTGGGATCCTGATTGGTTCGGCGTTTCTGGAGGAGAGCACGTCCGTCGCCACGCGATGTCATCCCGGGACGGACCCAATGCCAGAGTCTATGGTACCCTTGGCATGGGTGCTAGACGGCACAACGGGACCTCCGGGGTGACCGGCAAGCTCGAGGCGCCCGTGCTGGAGAATGATGGGGCGAGACCAAAGAGCGCAGTTTTAAAGCGCTCCAAGCGACGACCTCCGAAGAGGACTTTAGACCGGACCCGCAGGATGATCGGTTCTGAAAAGGAGGCCCGTTTCAGCCGTGGTGGTCTGAAGAAGCATGGCAGAGCTCCCCTGAAGGTTAGTGATAGAGTTTGACCAAGGGTAGAAGCTCGGCTGAGAGGGACACACGGGATGTGTGAACGGCGCAAAGACCAGGGGCAGCTCAAGGTGGTGGCTGCCCAGACTGATTGGTATCTGGGCCTATCAGACGAGACGTGGAGGCACCCCAATGAGCTGCGCCGCGTAGTGGAGAAGAGGAGACAGCGCAGTTCAACCCCAGAGGCCAAGAGGAGAAGGCACTCTGAATGGGAACCACGAGATGGCAATCCAGGGGGAGGACTCTCCACGAGATGAGTACAATGGGTTGGAGGGGAGGTGTTTGTTAGTATGTTCTGTGTTTAAGGCCCCATGTCATGTTGTAAATAGTTTTATAACCTATTGGTGTGTGATATTGTGAAAATTTTGCGAACTGTGCATATTGTTTTGTGGAAACTGAAAGAAATATATCAGTTTTGAATGTTATACACGTGGAAATTTTAAAGAGAAATTATCGTCGGCTCCAGCTCGTGTCCGAGCATAGGGTTGCTCCCGTTCCAGAAATCACTTGTGCTTGTGATGGACGTGGCTCTGTAGCCCGTGCCGGTGATAGAAGAAGCGTGAGCAGAGACCGCAGGGAAGTGATGGTGGAGGCCGCGGCTGCTGCGAGCGCTCCTTCCTTCTCATTCTTTTCTCCTCCTCAAATGCACATCTGTTTCTCTCAAAGGCTATAGTGCCATTGCGGATAGCTTCTCTCCATACCATTCTCTCCTTTGCTAGGTGTTCTCATCTGTGGATGTTGGTTTGGGCCAAGGTAGACTTTAGTTGGTCTTTATAGCGCAGTTTTGGTCTGCCTAGTGGTCTTGTTCCTGAGGTGAGTTCTCTATAGAGCAGAATTTTCGGTAGACGATTTGAGTCCATTCGTTGGACATGGCCTGCCCAGCGGAGACGGTGCTGAATAATGGTAGCTTCAACACTAGGTAGTGCAGCGCAGGCGAGAACTTCAGTGTTTGTTACCCGGTCTGTCCATTTGGTTTTAAGGATTTGTCTAAGCTTCAGCTGTTGGAAGTGCTCAAGATGTTTGATTTGGCGACGGTAGAGAGTCCAGGTCTCGCAGGCATAGAGAAGGGTAGACAGAACTCGTCGGCCTCCGTCGGTCTATGATGACCATGGAAGAGAATCCTAAACGTCTACTCTGCTGGAACAGCACCGCCTGTGGCTGAACAGGCCGATGTGCGAATGACAGTCCCTGTCACACAGGTCACACTTGTGGGTGGTCTCCGTGCTGCTGGGTCTGTGGTGGTTCTTCCTGCGGGTCCTTTTTTCATCTTCTGCAGCAGTCAGTCTCTCTTCACCCGCCTTGAGCTGTCTGGTCAGGGTGCCTCTCCATTTGGAGCGGTCCGTTGCAAGGTCCTCCCAGCGCTCTGTGTTGATATCCAGGGCCTTCATGTCTCTCTTGCAGACGTCTCTAAAGCGCAGCTGTGGGCGGCCAACGTCTCTCCTGCCAGTTGCCAGTTCTCCATAGAGGACGTCTTTGGGGATTCTGCCATCCTCCATACGGTGAACGTGGCCTAGCCAGCGGAGCCTGCGCTGCCTGAGTAGAGTGAACATGGAGGGAAGGCCAGCGCGGGACAGAACTTCTGTGTTGGGCACTTTGTCCTGCCAGGATATGTCCAGGATGTGGCGAATGCAGCGCAAGTGGAAGGAGTTCAGTCTCTTTTCCTGCCGGGCGTATGTTATCCACGTCTCACTCCCATAGAGCAGTGTGCTGATGACGCAGGCGTTGTACACTGCCATCTTCGTCTTGACAGAGAGTTTGGGATTCTCCCACACTCATGTGGTGAGGCGAGCGAGTGTGAAGGCTGATTTTCCAATCCTCTTGTTGATCTCTGTATCAAGGGAGAGGTTGTTGCTGATCGTGGACCCCAGGTACGTGAACTGATTCATGACCTCCAGCTTATAGTCATCAATGGTGATGGTTGGTGGTGCTTCCGTGCCTTGCGCCAAGACGTTAGTCTTCTTCAGGCTGATGGTAAGCCCGAAGTCCTTGCATGCCTGGGAGAAGCGGTCCATCAGGGTCTGAAGCTCCTGCTGTGTGTGGGTTGCGACTGCAGCGTCGTCTGTGAACAGCATGTCTCTGATTAGAGCCTCGCGTACTTTGGTTCTGGCTTTTAGGCGGGCAAGGTTGAAAAGCCTGCCGTCAGATCTTGTGTGCAGGTAGATTCCCTCTGTTGCTGTGCTGAAGGCATGCCTCAGGAGCATAGCAAAGAAAATCCCAAAGAGGGTTGGCGCAAGTGCACAGCCTTGTTTCACTCCGCTGCGTATGTTGAATGGCTCTGAGACGTTGCCATCATGCTGCACTATCCCCTGCATGTTGGTGTGAAACGATTCGATGAGGCTTTGCAACTTTGGTGGGCATCCTATCTTTGGCAGGATCTTGAAAAGGCCCTCTCTGCTGACCAGATCGAACGCTTTGGTGAGGTCGATGAAGGCGATGTACAGAGGCATGTTCTGTTCTCTGCATTTCTCCTGGAGTTGGCGGATGGAGAATATCATGTCTACCGTCGATCGCTCAGCGCGGAAGCCACACTGAGACTCGGGGTAGACACGTTCGGCAAGCTTCTGTAAACGAACAAGAACAACTCGTGCGTAGACTTTGCCAACAACGCTGAGGAGGGAAATGCCCCTGTAGTTGTTGCAGTCGCTTCTCTCCCATTTGTTTTTGTAGAGGGTGATGATCTTGGCGTCCCTCATGTCCTGTGGTACGGCACCTTCCTTCCAGCACTGGCAGAGGACGTCATGCAATGGCAGCAGTAGGGCGGTCTTGCAGTGCTTGATCAGGTCAGGGGGTATGCCGTCGTTGCCGGGTGCCTTGCCAGCGGCCAAGCTATCAATGGCCTTACTGAGTTTGTCGATGGTTGGCTCAGCGTCAAGTTCGTCCATGGATGGCAGGCAGTCGATGGCATCAAGGGCTGACGGTGTCACGGTGTTCTGTCTAGAGTAGAGGTCGGAGTAGTGTTCCACCCATCTCTCCATCTGCTTGTTCTTCTCTGTGATCATCTCCCCAGTGGAAGATTTGAGGGGGGCCGTCTTGCTCTGAGCCGGACCAAGTGCTTTCTTGATGCCATCGTACATACCACGGATGTTCCCTGTTATGGCAGCGGTTTGAATGTCTTGGCTGAGCTGAGTCTAGTACTCGTTGGCACAGCGCCGAGCAGTCTGCTGAACTTTGCTTCTCGCAGCCCTGAGAATCTGGAGATTCTTCTCGTTTGGGTACTTCTTGTACTCAGCAAGTGCTGAGCGCTTGGCTTCAATGACGGGGGTCATCTCGGTCAACTTGGCATCAAACCAGTCCTGTGACTTCGAGGTCTTCCTCCCAAAGGTAGCCAAGGCTGTGCGGTAGATGGTGTTTCGCAGCTCTTCCCACTTCTGCTTTGCAGATTCTCCTCCTTGTGGTACACCAAGTTCCTTCTCAAAGGTGGAGGCAAACTGCTCAACAAGTTCTGGTTGGGCCATCTTGCTGGTGTCAATCCGTGCCTTTCCAGGTTGTCTAGCACGATGGAATTTCTTCAGCTGCAGCTTGACCTTGCAACACACCAATGAATGGTCTGTGTCGCAATCTACACTCTGGAACGAACGGGTGATTAGCACGTTCTTCAGTGAGGTGCGCCTGGTCAGGATCAAGTCTAGCTGGTGCCAGTGCTTTGAGCGCGGATGTTGCCAGGAAACCTTGTGTTGGGGCTTGGTCTTGAAGAACGAGTTTGTGATGCACAGATCGTGATATGTGCAGAACTCGAGCAGCCGCTGTCCGTTGTCGTTCATTCTGCCCACGCCAAAAGGTCCAAGACAGGAGGGCCAGGAGTCGTGGTCAGCACCCACTCTGGCATTGAAGTCTCCAAGGAGAATGAGTTGTTCAGAGTTGGGGATGATCCTGACAGTTGTTGTGAGATTCTCATAGAACTCGTCTTTTGCCTCTGGTGTGGCTGTCTGTGTTGGGGCATACACACTGACGAGGGTGACTGGGCCTTGAGTGGTGTTCAGGCGGAGGGTGAGGAGTCATGCAGAGCCAGTGCTGCCCGGTTCCACCATCTTCAGCAAAGTGTTCTTCACTGCGAAGCCCACTCCGTGTTCCCTGTGTTCGTCACTGCCCTTTCCCTGCCAGTAGAACGTGTAGTCCTTCTCTCTCAGTGTGCCTGCATCAGCTAACCGTGTTTCCTGGAGAGTGGCGATATCCACTCCCAGTCTCTTCAGCTCATTATTGATGATGGCAGTCTTCCTGGTGTCGTTGATGTCCTTGAGGTTAGCAGCGAGTCCTGTCATCATAGTGCGGACGTTCCAAGTTCCCAGTTTTAGAGTTAGTCTCTTTTGTTTTATTGTCTTGCCTGGTGCGAAGGTTCTCAGCCTGCTGTTTGGATTTCTCCTTATCCCCATGCACCCAATGAGGAAAGCAAGCTGTGGCGGGACAACACCTTATTGGCTGGGGGCTGCCCAGCTTGAGGCGGGCGGTAGCTGTCCAGTGAGATCTGATGATCCCTCCCACCGTCGGGAACAACCCCTGGCGCCACGCTCTACGCCAATTGAGCAGTGGCTTATAACCGGTAACTGTCATTCCCCGTGTTTTGTCTACGCCAAAGGCGAAGCTGGAGTGTCCTCTCCAGTGATCCGGTGTTCTACCTTCCAGCGTTGGGCGTTGGTAGGATTCAAGCCTGGGCAGGAAGATATGGAGGACAAGATGTTGCCCATGCAGCATGTCCCCCCTCTCCACGTCACTGATGAATCCAAAGGAACAGCAGGGCTGCTACAGTTTGGCACCAGCGCCGTTGCAGGAGCTGCCAGAACGATGTTGAGCACAATACAAAACTGCCTTAGGGGCTCCGACTCCGGATTTTTCCTCAGGGTTGACTCCCGAAGCCTTTCCCGTGACCAGGTATGCCGCAAGGCAGCAGAGGTTTGAAATCAGGGTTTACCTTCCCCTAGATGGGCTACCTTCCCAGGTTGACGAGCCACCATCTACCCGAAGCATCTGGTTTTAAGGCGCCAGAGATCCGCCCTCGCCCCTTCTCCTATTAGTAAAAGCAGCTCCGCCGGGCGTAGAGACTAAACCACACGGGCAGGCTAGGAGTTGGACTTAGTTGCCAGAGGCTTTTCGAGATGCACGCCATAAGGAGCATTTTATGAGCACTGGGAGCTTAACCCCAGTGCCGCTCCTGGCTATGACAACCTTGTAGACAGAACTACAGCCCTGAAAACCATGATCTTTGTTTTGATAGTCAGTGCGTGGTTGTTGAAGACTCGACGATTAAGATGTCCAAAAGCGGAGTGAGCTGCCCTAATGCGATTCTCCACGTCCTGATCGCATGTACAGTGGGGCAAAAAAGTATTTAGTCAGCCACCAATTGTGCAAGTTCTCCCACTTAAAAGATGAGAGAGGTCTCCAATTTTCATCATAGGTATACCTCAACTATGAGAGACAAAATGAGAAAAAAAAAATCCAGAAAATCACATTGAAGGATTTTTAATGAATTAATTGGTAAATTCCTCAGTAAAATAAGTATTTGGTCACCTACAAACAAGCAAGATTTCTGGCTCTCACAGACCTCTAACTTCTTCTTTAAGAGGCTCATCTGTCCTCCACTCGTTACCTGTATTAATGGCACCTGTTTGAACTTGTTATCAGTATAAAAGACACCTGTCCACAACCTCAAACAGTCAGACTCCAAACTCCACTATGGCCAAGACCAAAGAGCTGTCAAAGGACACCAGAAACAAAATTGTAGATCTGCACCAGGCTGGGAAGACTGAATCTGCAATAGGTAAGCAGCTTGGTGTGAAGAAATCAACTGTGGGAGCAATTATTAAGAAAATGCAAGACATACAAGACCACTGATAATCTCCCTCGATTTGGGGTTCCATGCAAGATCTCACCCCGTGGGGTCAAAATTATCACGAGAACGGTGAGCAAAAATCCCAGAACCACATGGGGGGACCTAGTGAATGACCTGCAGAGAGCTGGGACCAAAGTAACAAAGGCTACATCAGAAACACACTACGCCGCCAGGGACTCAAATCCTGCAGTGCCAGACGTGTCCCCCTGCTTAAGCCAGTACATGTCCAGGCCCGTCTGAAGTTTGCTAGAGAGCATTTGGATGATCCAGAAGAGGATTGGGAGAATGTCATATGGTCAGATGAAACCAAAATAGAACTTTTTGGTAAAAACTCAACTTGCCGTGTTTGGAGGAGAAAGAACACCATACCTACTGTGAAGCATGGGAGTGGAAACATCATACTTTGGGGCTGTTTTTCTGCAAAGGGACCAGGACGACTGATCCGTGTAAAGGAAAGAATGAATGGGGCCATGTATCGTGAGATTTTGAGTGAAAACCTCCTTCCACCAGCAAGGGTATTGAAGATGAAACGTGGCTGGGTCTTTCAGCATGACAATGATCCCAAACACACCGCCCGGGCAACGAAGAAGTGGCTTCGTAAGAAGCATTTCAAGGTCCTGGAGTGGCCTAGCCAGTCTCCAGATCTCAACCCCATAGAAAATCTTTGGAGGAAGTTGAAAGTCTGTGTTGCCCAGCGACAGCCCCAAAACATCACTGCTCTAGAGGAGATGTGCATGGAGGAATGGGCCAAAATACCAGCAACAGTGTGTGAAAACCTTGTGAAAACTTACAGAAAACGTTTGACCTCTGTCATTGCCAACAAAGGGTATATAACAAAGTATTGAGATGAACTTTTGTTATTGACCAAATACTTATTTTACTGAGGAATTTACCAATTAATTCATTAAAAATCCTTCAATGCGATTTTCTGGATTTTTTTTTTCTTATTTTGTCTCTCATAGATGAGGTATACCTATGATGAAAATTGGAGACCTCTCTCATCTTTTAAGTGGGAGAACTTGCACAATTGGTGGCTGACTAAATACTTTTTTACCCCACTGTAGGTGTCTTTGATAGAATGCTTCCTAGATAACAGAAATGATCCACTTTTTCCAGAGGCTTTTCATCAATAGTGATGATTGTGTCAGGGAGCATGCAGCCTGGGGGTGGTTGGATGAGGACTTTGGTCTTGTCAGTATTCACCTCCATTCCAAAACGCTCATAAGCATTATTGTAGAGGTCAGCCGTCCTCTGTAGATCTTCAGCAGTTAAGCTAGGGGTAGCGTTGTCATCTGCATACTGCAGCTCGTGGACTGTGGTGGTTAACGTTCTTGTTTTTGCTCAGAGTCGACTGAGATTGAAGAGGCCTCCGTCCATGCGATATCGTACATCAATGGAAGGGGTGTCTGGTGGGATTTCATTGAGCATTGCCGCCAGGTACAGTGAGAAGCAGGTTGGGGCTAGAACGCAGCCTTGCTTGAGTCCTCCTGTTATGGGAAAAGGGTCAGAGAGAGCTTTTTGATGGCATACTCTGCCCACCATTCCATCATGAAGTGAGCGGATCAGCATAATGAAGTCATCTGGGCAGCCAAATCTTGCCAAGACTGCCCACATAGCCGGCCGTGGGACCTTATCGAAGGCTTTCTTTAGGTCCCAGAAGATGAGCATAAGTGGCTGTTGCTGTTCTTGACATTTCTCCTGCAGTTGTCGGGCACAGAAGATCAGAATCAGAATCAGAATCAGAATCAGGTTTATTGCCATTGTTCATGTAGTACACAAACTAGGAATTTGTCTCGGTGCAATGCTGCAACATTAAACATGATAAAATAAAAGAAATAAACTATACATGCAATAAAGTGTAGAATAAGAGTAAGTGATACTGGTCAGCAGTTAAAATATATTAGCGAGCAGCAGATACTGTGGAGAACTATATAGTGCAGTCGGTAATGCAGGAAGAAAACAGTGATGATTGACATGAGTCTGGTTGAGCTGCTGTACATAGTGCACGAGAGTCAATAAGTCACTTAGTGTTCAGCAGTCTGATGGCAGAGGGGAAGAAGCTGTTCATGTGACGGGAGGTTTTAGTCTGGATGGGCCGAAGTCTTCTACCTGAGGGGAGGGGGGCAAACAGTACGTGACCAGGGTGTGAGGGATCGGCTATGATCCGGCCAGCACGCCTCCGGGTCCTGGAGATGTACAGATCCTGGAGAGATGGGAGCTTGCAGCCGATCACCTTCTCAGCAGTGCGCACGACGCGCTGCAGCCTTAGTCTGTCCCTGGCAGTGGCTCCTGCGTACCACACGGTTATGGAGGTGGTGAGGATGGACTCGATGATGGCTGTGTAGAACTGCACTAACATCTTGGTGGGTAGCTTGAGCTTCCTCAGCTGCCGCAGGAAGAACATCCTCTGCTGGGCTTTTTTGATGAGTGAGCTGATGGTCGGCTCCCATTTGAGGTCCCTGGTGATGGTAGTGCCTAGGAAGCGGAAGGAATCAGCAGTGGTGATGGGAGAGCCTGTGAGGGTGAGGGGGGGCAGAGGGGTTGTGACTTTCCTGAAGTCTACAATCATCTCCACTGTCTTCAGAGCGTTCAGCTGCAGGTTGTTATTGTTGCACCAGGACGCCAGCTGGGCCACCTCTCTCCTGTAGGCGGACTCGTCGCCGTTGGAGATGAGCCCGATGAGGGTGGTGTCGTCCGCAAACTTGATCAACTTGACAGACTGGTGGCTGGAGGTGCAGGAGTTGGTGTAAAGGGAGAAGAGTAGGGGGGAAAGTACACAGCCCTGGGGTGATCCGGTGCTGATGCTAGTAGAGTCTGAGACAGTCTTTCCCAGCCGCACATGCTGCCTCCGGTCCGTCAGGAAGTCGGTGATCCACCTGCAGAGGGAGTCAGGCACGTTGAGCAGGGACAGCTTGTCCCGGAGCAGAGCGGGGCGGATGGTGTTGAATGCGGAGCTGAAGTCCACAAACAGGATCCTGGCATAGGTTCCCGGGGAGTCCAGGTGCTGCAGGATGGAGTGGAGGGCCAGGTTGACTGCGTCGTCTACAGACCTGTTGGCTCGGTAGGCAAACTGCAGCGGGTCCAGGAGAGGGGTGGTGATGGACTTGAGGTGGGGCAGGACCAGGCGCTCAAAGGACTTCATGACTACAGAGGTGAGCGCTACAGGTCTGTAGTCATTAAGTCCAGTGATCCGTGGCTTCTTGGGGACAGGGATGATGGTGGAGGATTTGAGGCAGGACAGCACGTGGCATAACTTAAGGGAGGTGTTAAAAATGTCTGTGAAGACAGGAGCCAGCTGTTTCGCACAGTGTCTCAGGGTGGAGGGAGACACGCCGTCCGGACCGGGGGCCTTGCGCGGGTTCAGTCTGGAGAACTGTTTGAGCACGTCCTGCTCACTGATGATAAGGGCAGGGGGGGAGGAGGGGGGGCGGTGCCTTTAATGAAGTAGGGATTGTGGAGGCTGTGGAGCTGGAGGGAGGGGGGGAGTTGGACACAGATGACGAGGTGTCAAAACGGGCATAGTGTTGGGACAGTCTTTGACAAAGGGCTTTGTCATCCTGACCTTTAGGAGCCTGAGGCCGATAGTTGGTGATCTGCCTCAGTCCTCTCCACACAGAAGCCGAATCATTAGCAGTGAACTGCTGCTGGAGTCTCTCAGAATACCCAGATTTAGCTCTCTTCAGCTCTCTGTTAAACCGATATTTAACCTCCCTGTAGCAGTCCCTGTCTCCACTTTTCAGCGCTGCTTCCTTCTCCTTCCTGATCTGTCTGAGCTTAGCTGTGAACCAGGGTTTGTCATTAGAGTAACTCACCCTGGTGCGTGATGGAAGAATGTCCTCTTCACAAAAGTGGATATATGAGTTCACAGTGTCCGTATATTCATCCAGATCATGCGTGGCTCGTTTAAACATGCCCCAGTCAGATATTTCCATGCACGTTTCCAGCTTCTCCTCAGCTTCACTGGTCCGTTTCTTCGTAGTGCTCACGACAGGTTTAGTGAGCTTCAATCTCTGTCTGTATGTGGGAATGAGGTGAACCATCACGTGATCAGATAATCCCAGCGCAGCGCGGGGAACAGCGCGATATGCGTCTTTCACTGTGGTGTAACAGTGATCCAGTGTGTTTAATCCTCTGGTGGGGCATTTAATAAACTGTTTGTAGCGGGGGAGATCGTGGCTCAGATTGCTCTGATTAAAGTCGCCAGCCACAATAACCAGAGAGTCTGGGAAAATCCGCTCTGTGTGTTGAATGTGATCCGTGAGCACGCGCTGAGCTTCGCGCGTGTCTGCGTCGGGAGGGACGTACACAGCGATGAGGATGAAAGAAGCGAACTCCCGCGGGGAATAAAAAGGCTTGCAGTTAATAACAAGAAATTCCAGGGCGGGAGAACAGTGTTTGGAAATTACCGTTACATCAGAGCACCAGCTGCTGTTGATGTAGAAGCAGACTCCGCCTCCTGTGGTCTTGCCGGAAAGCTCTGTGTCACGATCAGCACGAAACAGCTGGAAACCCTCGAGGCGCAGCGCGCTGTCCGGTATATTTTCCCGGAGCCAGGTCTCAGTAAAACAGAGGGCAGCCGAGGAGGAGAGGTCCCTAAAACGCATCAGCAGTCTCAGTTCATCTACCTTGTTAGAGAGAGAGTTGGTATTGGACAGAAATATGCCAGGCAGCGCCGTTCGCGTGCCTCTCCTGCGAAGCCGCACGAGAGCGCCCGCTCGTCTTCCTCTCTTTCGCCGTCTCACTTTTCGAGCCAAGCAATGAACCAGATCGGCGGCAGGAGCTAAAAAAAAACTGGGAGAAGGTCCGTGGGAGTGAAAGTCCTGATATTTAGAAGTTCTTCACGGGTATAAGTGCAAGTGGACACACAATTGACAAACAAAAACAAACAAAGGGCGCAACGAAGCACCATGTCGACCACTGTGGGCGCCATCTTGGTGTAAAATGTAAACAGACATGTAGACATGTAAAAGATCATGTCTATTGTCCCGCGAGAAGATTGGAAACCACACTGTGATTCAGGAAGTATTTCTTCTGCAATGACAAGGAGGCGGTTGAGGAGGATGCATGCAAAGATCTTACTTGCTATGCATAGCAGTGAAATGCCACGGTAGTTTTCACAGTTTTCTCGATCTCCCTTTTTGAAGATGGTGATAATATTTGCATTGCGGAAGTCACTAGGGACTGTCTTTGTTTCCCAGATTTTTAGGATGAGGTTCAGCAGTCGGTTCTTAAATTCCGGGCCACCATGAGTGATTAGTTCTAGTGGGATGTTGTCTGGTCCCGGTGCCTTGCCTGGTTTCATGTGCTTGATGGCTTTGTTAATTTCCTCAGAGGAGGGTGGAAGAGACATCCAGTAGCGAACAGGATGTTGTGGCGTTTTACAGAGAAGGTCATCTGGTGTGCGCGAATGATCATTGAGAAGGCTTTCAAAGTGGGATCTCCATCAGTTTAAAATTCCCTGGGTGTCATTGATGACAGTGGAGCCATCTGCATCCTTCAGACTGCAGGCAGTTGACCTTGTAGAGCCGAAGATTTCCTTTGTTGCGGCATAAAAGCGGCGCATGTCACGTTGGTCTGCAGATCTTTGGATCTCCTCCGATTTCTGTTGCCACCAGTTGTTCTGAGCAGCACGAATTTCTCTCTGACAGTTTGCAAGTGCTTGTTTATATTTTTGTTTGTTCTGTGTGGATGGCTGGTTTTCAAAGGTGAGCCTTGCCTGACGTTTAGCTTCAACAAGAAATTATAAAGGGATATAAATTGCCATTTGCCTTTTTTTTTTTGCCTATAATTGCCTTTTTCCGGTTCCGGCTCTGCCGGACCGGCGGCGCCACACGAGTCGGCTGCCTGTTGCAACAGCCTCTTTTTTTTTTATCTTCCTTCTTCTTTCTACACCTTTCACTCTGTATATATATCATGGACGCACGGATCGCCCCGGGGGTCTCCCGGGTCGGCGGACGGAGCCACGGTTTGCAGCGGGAGACGTTACAGCGGGGAGGAGCTAGTGCTAGCTAGCACTTGGCCGCCGCCCAGTGCTAATGGGAAACTCGACATACCGGGAGCTGTAGCGAAAACGAAGCGGGTGCCGGGCTGGAGTTTAGGCGGCGTGAAAGAAATATAATACAGAATAATAAAGAGCGATGGCAAGAACCAAGCAGACCGCCCGTAAAATCTACTGGAGGAAGAAGCCCCCCAGGAGACAGCTAGCCACCAGGGCTGCTCGGAGAGGCGCTCTGGCCACCGGCAGAGTGAAGAGGCCTCGCCGTCACAGGTCCGTGGCTCTGAGAGAGATCCGTCGCTACCAGAAATCCACGGAGCTGCTCATCCGTAAGCTGCCCGTCCAGCGCCTGGTGAGGGAGATCGCTCAGGACTTCAAGACCGTCCTGCGTTTCCTGAGTTTCGCCGTCATGGCTCTGCAGGAGACCAGCGAGACCCACCTGGTGGTCTCTTCTTCGCTAAGGGGGTCACCATCATGCCCAAAGACTTCCAGCTGGCCCGCTGCATCCGCGGAGAGAGAGCTTAGACTTTCTGCTGCACATCCACAGCCATAATGCTCTGCACTGTGTGTCTATATATATACATTTATAGTAATATGGACATATGTTTGCTAGATGTTGTTTTTTCTTGCCTTCTGATTGTTGCTCTGAGTGTTGCTGTCCCTGTGCTGTTGCAATCCTGGAATTTCCCCATTGTGGGACTAATAAAGGCTTATCTTATTTGTTTGTATTAGGTTGGCATACTTTAGGTGGAATGGATTATTTAAGAAACTTGTGTGATTTGGAAAAAAAAAGGAGAAATTTATTAATTGTCTGTTATGGTTTGAAAAATTTTAATAAGGGTTGATTTATTATAGTAATTTTGGTAAATTGAGTAGATGTGAAAAAGAAATCACTGAGTTGATTGGGTTGTGTATAAATGATGTGTAATTTTGAGAGGGAAAAGATATTTGAATTTGTTAACTGAGGTGTATATTTGATTTTTATTTGATTTTTTTTTTTTTTTGATTTTGTATACTTTATTGCTCCCTAGAGCGGAAATTGAGGGCATCCACCTGGATGGATGAATATGATGATTGAAATAAGAATTGTGGTTTAATGCCCAACACTGGAAATTTTGTGTGATGTGCCCAAGTGTGGGGTGGGTGTGTTGGGGTGGGGGAGCCGCCAATAGGGGGTAAGTTCGGTTCTGTTTTATACAGGTACATCTCAAAAAATTAGAATATCATGAAAAAGTTCAATTTTTTTTGTCACTCATTTTAGAAAGGGAAACCCATATATTATATAGATTCATTACTCAGAGAGTGATATATTTCAAGTGCTTATTTATTTTAATTTTGATGATTATGGCTTACAGCCCATGAAAACCCCAAATTGAGTTTCTCAAAAATTTAGAATATTACATAAAATTAATTTAAAAAAATAGTTTTTTAATGGAAATGTTGGCCGACTTAAAAGTATGTCCATGTACACACTCAATACTTGGTCGGGGCTCCTTTTGGATGAATTACTGTATTAATGTGGCGTGGCATGGAGGTGATCAGCCTGCGGCACTGCTGAGGTGTTATGAAGGTTCAGGTTGCTTTGATAGTGACCTTCAGCTTGTCTGCATTGTTGGGTCTGGTGTCTCATCTTCCTCTTGACAATACTCCATCGATTCTCTATGGGGTTTAGGTCAGAAGAGTTTGCTGGCCAATCAAACACAGTGATGCCATGGTCATTAAACCAGGTTTTGATACTTTTGGCAGTGTGTGTGTGTGTGTCTGGGGGGGGGGGGGCAAGTCCTGCTGGAAAATTAAATCAGCTTCTCCATAAAGCTCGTCAGTAGAGGGAAGAATGAAGTACATTTCATTTGGAAATCAAAGTCCCAGAATCTGGAGAAAGAGTGGAGAGGCACAGAATCCAAGTTGCTTGAGGTTTAGTGTGAAGTTTCCACAGTCAGTGATAATTTCAAGAACCATGTCATCTGCTGGTGTTGGTCCACTGTGTTTTATTCAAGACCAAAGTCAGTGCAGTCGTCTACCAGGAAATTTTAGAGTGTGGGGCACATATGTTGGTTTCATACGCTCCACAGATATTTCACTATATGTTTATTGTGTGCTTCACGTCTCATGGAACAAAGGGACTGAGCCTCCGAGAGGTAACAGCAGAGTGTGAGATTGGGCCTTTTCTTCCAAGGAGATGACCTTGAGAGATTTCCTGACCACAGGAGAGTAGGAGGTGGATGGTGTGAAGATCGGAGGAAGTCACATTGTGACTGGGATTAAGTACCATGTGACTGTATGTTTGATTAAACACCATGTGACTGTAGGTTTGATGTCCCGGGTATAAAAGGGACAGATGTGAGAAAATTCATCCTCTTTTTCTTGCTTTGAGATTGTTGGAGTATGTGATCTGTGAATAAAGCTGAACCTGAGGAATAAACTCAGTCTCATCCTTGTGCACATTCTCCACACTGGTGACCTTACGACGAAGAATGAGCAGAGATAATTCTCCCGAGCGGGGCTCGGCAGAAGCCAGCCTGATGGCTGCCACCACACTCCGGCTGCCCGACTTCTGGCAGCATAGTCCGCGCTCCTGGTTTAGCGCGGTCGAGGCGCAGTTCAACCTCCGGAGAATCTCGAAGGACGACACGAAATTCTACCATGTGGTGGCGAAGGTGGACGGCCACACAGTCCAGAGGGTGGAAGATCTGGTCAATCACCCACCGGACAGCGACAAATACAGCGCATTGAAGGCTGCGCTTATAAGCCACTTCACCCCCTCGGTGCAACAGCGAGCAGAAGGGCTCCTAACGTTGACGGAGTCGGAGAACGACAGACCCGTAGACCTGATGGTGAAAATGCTGAGGCTGAAAGACTCAGAGGATTGCGAATTTATCTTCGCCCACCTTTTCCTCCAGACTTTGCCACCAGCGGTGAGCGTTACCCTGGCAGACTCACCTCGGTTGGCCCGGCGAGACTACCATGGTCTGAGCAAGGAGGCGCAGCGACTCGTCGACACCCACAAACAGAGCGCGGTTTCGGCCGCAGCAGCAGAGCTAGGAGCAACGTCCGGAGACGGCATGGGGCCAGTGGTTACAGTACCAGACGCAGCGACGACGGCAGCAGCGAGGACCAGGCGACACGGAGCAGATGACGTCCTGTGCTTCTATCATCGCCGCTTTGCAGAGAGGGCACACAAGTGCCTCTCACCGTGCCACTTCAAACGTTCGGGAAACACCAAGACCAGGGGGTCGGTAGCGGCTGCGGCCCTCGTGGAGGAGAACAACCTGCTCTACCTAACGGATGCACGCTCGAGGAGGCATTTCCTCGTGGACACAGGCTCCCAGCTGAGCTTCATCACGCCTTCCTACGCGGACTGGCTGACACCGTCTAAGGGCCCCCTGGTGTCAGCAGCGAACGGCTCAGCGATTAAGACCTTCGGTGAGAGGACTCTGCTTCTGTCTTTGCAGGGCCGTGCATTTGAGTGGACTTTTGTTGTAGCTGCAGTTAATTTCAACATGTTAGGGGCTGATTTTTTGTGCTCACGTGGTTTATTGGTTGATCTTCACTCTATTCCCTGCACAGCTCGAGTGGCGCCGCCAACTGCACAAGCCAACGTCACAGCTGCGGGTGGTAAGTTCCACGCACTCCTCACTCAGTTCCCAGCACTCACAGTCCCAACGTTTTCGGCGACAGTGGTTAAACATGGGGTGGAACACTATATCACTACAACCGGCCCGCCCATTTTTGCAAAAGCTCGGCGCCTGGACTCAGCTAAACTGACCATAGCACGCGAGGAGTTTGCCAACCTGGAAAAAATGGGCATCATCAGGCATTCGAAAAGCCCCTGGGCTTCACCATTGCACATGGTCCCAAAGGCTGCTGGCTCGTGGCGACCTTGCGGTGATTTCCGCAGGTTGAATAACGCCACTGCACACGACCGCTACCCGATCCCGCACATCCAAGATTTTTCGGTTCATTTGGCTGGGGCGTGCATTTTTTCTAAAATAGATTTGGTGCGCGGTTACCATCAGGTTCCAGTGCGCGCTCAGGACATACCCAAAACAGCGGTAATAACTCCTTTCGGACTTTTTGAGTTTTTGCGCATGCCTTTTGGACTCAAGGGTGCGGCGCAGACGTTCCAGCGCATGATGGACGCGGTCCTAAGCGACCTCCCTTTCGTGTTCGTCTATTTGGACGACATTTTGGTAGCCAGCATGTCCGAAGACGAACACGAAAGCCATCTCACAGCAGTTTTCTGGAGGTTAGCAGAGCACGGGTTAATAATTAACCCAGCGAAGTGTCAGTTTGGGGTGGCGCAGATTGATTTTTTGGGGCATCGCGTTTCACCAGAAGGAGCGGTCCCTCTGCCCGATAAAGTGTGCGCAATAACAAATTTTCCCCACCCTCAAACGGTTAAAGCGTTACAGGAGTTTTTGGGAATGGTTAATTTTTATAACCGTTTCCTCCCCAGCGCAGCGCGGCTCATGCAACCATTGTACACTGCACTAAAAAAACAAAAACCCACGAATAAAATCAAATGGTCTCCTGAGCGGGAGTGCGCATTCTCTCAAGTCAAATCAGCTTTGGCAAACGCTACCTTGTTGGCACACCCAGTTCCAACGGCACGCATGGCGCTCACCACTGACGCGTCCGATTTAGCAGTGGGGGCGGTCGTTGAACAGTATGTAGCTGGGACCTGGCAACCGCTCGCGTTTTTCAGCAAAACCTTGCGCGATAGCGAGCGAAAGTACAGCACGTTCGACAGGGAGTTGTTGGCACTACACTTGGCCATCCGCCATTTCCAGTTCTGGCTGGAAGGACGCCGTTTCACCGCGTTCGTGGACCACAAGCCGCTGACTTTTGCGACGGCCAAGATTTCAGAACCTTGGTCGGGCCGGCAGCAGAGACAGCTGGCTGCGATATCGGAGTTTACCACCAATATCCAGCATGTCGCAGGTAAACATAATGTGGTGGCAGACTGCCTCTCATGTGCTGTGACAGCTCCAGGCCCCGTGGGGGCAGACTCTGCAGCCATGGCCGCGGGCCAGGGTAGCGACGCGGAAGCGCGCACAGCCCCGGTCCGCATAGGGTTAGATTATGCAGCCATGGCCACGGAGCAGGTTAGCGACGCGGACGTGCGTGCACTCCAGTCTAGACCAACAGGGTTAAGGCTGGAGGACAGGGTGCTGCAAGATGGTATGCCCCCGCTAATCTGCGATATCTCCACTGGGCGGCCGCGTCCGGTGGTACCAGCTGCGTGGCGCCGCCGTGTTTTTGACTCGATCCATTCTCTAGCACACCTGGGGGTGCGCGCATCGGTCAAAATGGTAGGGGAGAAATTTGTATGGCCGGGGTTGCGCAAACAGGTCAAGGAATGGGCGACAGCCTGCGTAGCGTGTCAGCGAGCCAAAATACACAGACACACTAGAGCTCCTTTGGAGCCTTTTCACATCCCGGCTAGGCGCTTTGATCATGTGCATGTCGACTTGGTAGGCCCCCTTCCGTCGTCACGGGGGTACACACATCTTTTGACTATGGTGGACCACACCACGCATTGGCCGGAAGCGGTCCCTCTGGCATCAACCACAGTCGAGGAGGTGGCGCATGCATTTTTAACAGCTTGGGTAGCGCGCTTTGGAGTTCCGTCGGACATAACGTCCGATAGAGGCCCTCAATTTGTTTCCGAACTCTGGTCATCGATGGCCCGCAGCCTAGGGGTAACGATCCACCGCACTACCGCGTACAACCCACAGGCTAATGGTTTATGCGAACGTTTCCACAGGTCATTGAAAGCGGCCCTCAGAGCGTCACTCACGGATACAAATTGGGTGGACAAGCTACCATGGGTTTTATTGGGGTTGCGTTCTGCACCTAAAGAGGATTTAAAAGCCTCCCCAGCTGAGTTAGTCTTTGCGCAGCCACTCCGGCTGCCCGGGGAATTTCTCCCGGATAATCCTGCGCCAGAGTGCCCCCCCGCTCAGCGGTCGCAGAGCGACACGGGAGCAAGCACACTTCCTGGCCCAGTTCATCACAGTTTCCCACGCGTTTTTGTGCCTAAAGCTTTAAAAAATGCGGAGTTTGTTTTTGTCAGACATGATGCCAATCGCCCAAACTTGCGGCCGCCTTATGATGGACTGTTCAGAGTGCTGGAAACAGGAAATAAGCATTTTTTGCTAGATTTGGGAGGCAGAAAGGAGACAATTGGCATTAACAGACTCAAACCTGCTTTTGTGATGGCTGATGAACCTGTGCAGTTGGCGACGGCCCCCCATCGCGGCAGACCCCCCCAGAGAGCATTCCCCAGAACACCCACAGAGATTGACTAACAGTTCTAATCCACAGGCAGTAAAGCCGCTTACAGCAAATACGGCAGAAGACTACGGCCTAAGCGGCAGGTGGACTGATATGTAGTGATTTTATTATGACATGCATCTTTAGTTATGATTGTTCCATTTTAGACGTTTGGGGGGGGGGGGGTCATGTGGGGCACATATGTTGGTTTCATACGCTCCACAGATATTTCACTGTATGTTTATTGTGTGCTTCACGTCTCATGGAACAAAGGGACTGAGCCTCCGAGAGGTAACAGCAGAGTGTGAGATTGGGCCTTTTGTTCCAACCTTGAGAGATTTCCTGACCACAGGAGAGTAGGAGGTGGATGGTGTGAAGATTGGAGGAAGTCACATTGTGACTGGGATTAAGTACCATGTGACTGTATGTTTGATTAAACACCATGTGACTGTAGGTTTGATGTCCCAGGTGTAGGGAGTTAGAAATGAAGAAGCGATATGGCTTTATAAATCAAAGTTTAATATCAGCTTCACCTCCCTAACATCTCATCTCGGTGCAGAAGCAGAATAAGAGGTCGAACGCAGTCAGACCTTCAAACTTATACCCACACTCAACAAAAGACATTGCATATCAAAGCTGACATCCCGCATTAACATAATCCCCCCCTCCATTGTCCTCCGTCTCCTCCACCTGACCCTGGGTGGTCAGGGAGATCGATCCAGTCTCCACCGCTGCGACTCTGTCTGCTCTTTGATCCTCGCTGGCGGTTGAGACCTCTTGTCCTGTTCATAGGCGTTAGGTCATTCCACATATGTAATCACTAAACACTCTAATAAGTCTATACATATGTAGGTATAGAATATATGATTAATATAAGCCACACCGGGTATAAAAGGGACAGATGTGAGAAAATTCATCCTCTTTTTCTTGCTTTGAGATTGTTGGAGTATATGATCTGTGAATAAAGCTGAACCTGAGGAATAAACTCAGTCTCATCCTTGTGCACATTCTCCACAAGAGCACTTTATGCTTCCCTCTGCTGACAAGCTTTATGGAGAAGCTGATTTTACTTTCCAGCAGGACTTGCCCCCCCCCCACACACACACACACTGCCAAAAGTATCAAAACCTGGTTTAATGACCATGGATCACTGTGTTTGATTGGCCAGCAAACTCCCCTGACCTAAATCCCAGAGAGAATCTATGGAGTATTGTCAAGAGGAAGATCCACCAGACTCAACAATGCAGATGAGCTGAAGGTCACTATCAAAGCAACCTGGGCCTTCATAAAACCTCAGCAGTGCCACAGGCTGATTACCTCCATGCCACGCCACATTGATACAGTTATTAATCCAAAAGGAGCCCCGACCAAATATTGAGTGTGTACATGGACATACTTTACAGTCGGCCAACATTTCTATTAAAAAACTATTTTTTTTAAATTAATTTTATGTAATATTCTAATTTTTTGAGAAACTGAATTTGAGGTTTTCATGGGCTGTAAGCCGTAATCATCAAAATTAAAATAAACACTTGAAATATATCACTCTGTGTAATGAATCTGTATAATATGTGGGTTTCACTTTCTGAAATGAGTGACAAAAAATGTTGCACTTTTTCATGATATTGAAGCGGCATGAAATAAAGCAGAGTTGGTGAAGGTTTTAGGCAGGTTTATTAGATCATACCACCGTCCCGAAGCTCGCCCAATGGGCGACTCGGAGGCTCTCCAGCCAAGAGACACAGAGTGTGTGTCCAGCAGCAGCAGTTGCAGAAGTGAGAATCAGAGGATGAACATGAAAATCAGACAGCTTATATACTCAGCTCCGACAATACATCAAAGACATTCACAGCAGTCGATCTGGGCATTTGCATATGAGAGGCACAGACAGTACAGGATGCATGAACACAATGCATGAGTGGGACATTGACATCACAGCAGTGAAACCATGCATGAATGGCAGATTACTTCACAGCATGCAGCGGAAAAAACCAGAAGAGCGAGCTGTCTGTCCCAGTCTGTTGTGGGGGTTGCCACACCGCTCCCCCCCAGAGGGCAAGGCAGGCGGTCGAGACCTCGATATTGCAGCTTTGGCAGCGAGCAGGGAAAGCTCTCTGCAGGAGGAGGGGGAGGGAGGAGGGGGGTAGTACATGCCGGCCGGGACGGTGAAATCGTCCGAGCCGCGCAAAAATTGCTTGCTGGTCCACGACGTGGAGGGGCTGTCCCATTGAACTTGCGGAGGTCCACGAGAAGAAAAATTAGACTCTGACTCCTCTCGCGGCCATGAAGAAAAACAGGAGCAGCGAGGCTGCGTAGCGGCTGTAAGAAAAAAATAAAAGCAGAGGGACTGGCATGTTGACTTTAGGTGCAGGTGCAACCCTAAAGCCTCGGGAACCGCAGACAGCTGAATTCCCCTTGTGTGCCGTGGCTAAGACCATAAAATCCAGTGAGCAAGCTGCGTGCCTCAGGTGTACGAGCAAGCCTGAACGGCCAGTGTGCAGCAGAAGGAGGGCGGTCAGTGGAGCCGCATGTGTCCCGTGCGTGGTGCGCTGTCCTCGTAACTCCCGGTGCGTGTGCCGGGGCTCCATGCGTGGGTGGGCCAGCTGGAGAGGAAAAGCCAGGGTCAGGGAGCTTAATCATCCCTGTTGTAGTTGCAGCAGATGGGTCATGGTGCGTTCAGGTCCACGTGTGCTCCGTTGGCCGTGGAGGTCGCCGTCGTGTAGAAAGGACGAGGTGCGTGCTCTCTCGTAAGGAGACACAGAATCGTGTGTCAGAAGCTGTGAGAGCGGCCGGTCCAAGCGTGGATGTGCTGATCTAGGCGTGCAGATCTCACCATGAAGTTGCTGCGGCTTTCCCGGTCGTGAGTGATGTCCGGAGAGTTCTCTGAAGCAGAAAGGAGCTGCTGCGTTCACTTGTCGTCGGAGCATCACCGCCGGGTGCTGCGTTCATTGTCAGCGTCTTCTTTTCTGCCTTCAGGTCATGGTGCGTTAGAGCAGCGAGAGGGAGGAGACGTCTTGTGTCCCCAGGCCGGTTCAGCGTGGATGTCCAGACCAGAAGGTTGCGATGCACAAAACGTGTGCATGTTCAGGGTCACCAGTGAAGCGGCATGAAATAAAGCAGCGTTGGTGAAGGTTTTAGGCAGGTTTATTAGATCATACCGCCGTCACGAAGCGCGCCCAATGGGCGGCTCGGAGGCTCTCCAGCCAAGAGACACAGAGTGTGTGTCCAGCAGCAGCAGTTGCAGAAGTGAGAATCAGAGGATGAACATGAAAATCAGACAGCTTATATACTCAGCTCAGACAATACATCAAAGACATTCACAGCAGTCGATCTGGGCATTTGCATATGAGAGGCACAGACAGTACAGGATGCATGAACACAATGCATGAGTGGGACATTAACATCACAGCAGTGAAACCATGCATGAATGGCAGATTACTTCACAGCATGCAGCGGAAAAAACCAGAAGAGCGAGCTGTCTGTCCCAGTCTGTTGTGGGGGTTGCCACAATATTCTAATTTTTTGAGATGTACCTGTATTGTTATTAGGTTCCAAGGTTGTCATAGCCAGGAGCGGCACTGGGGTTAAGCTCCCAGTGCCCATAAAATGCTCCTTATGGCGTGCATCTCGAAAAGCCTCTGACAACTAAGTCCAACTCCTAGCCTGCCCGTGTGGTTTAGTCTCTAAGCCCGGCGGAACTGCTTTTACTAATAGGAGAAGGGGCGAGGGCGGATCTCTGGCGCCTTAAAACCAGATGCTTCGGGTAGATGGTGGCTCGTCAACCTGGGAAGGTAGCCCATCTAGGGGAAGGTAAACCCTGATTTCAAACCTCTGCTGCCTTGCGGCATACCCGGTCACGGGAAAGGCTTCGGGAGTCAACCCTGAGGAAAAATCCGGAGTCGGAGCCCCTAAGGCAGTTCTATGTTGTGCTCAACATCGTTCTGGCAGCTCCTGCAACGGCGCTGGTGCCAAACTGTAGCAGCCCTGCTGTTCCTTTGGATTCATCAGTGACGTGGAGAGGGGGGACATGCTGCATGGGCAACATCTTGTCCTCCATATCTTCCTGCCCAGGCTTGAATCCTACCAACGCCCAACGCTGGAAGGTAGAACACCGGATCACTGGAGAGGACACTCCAGCTTCGCCTTTGGCGTAGACAAAACACGGGGAATGACAGTTACCGGTTATAAGCCACTGCTCAATTGGCGTAGAGCGTGGCGCCAGGGGTTGTTCCCGACGGTGGGAGGGATCATCAGATCTCACTGGACAGCTACCGCCCGCCTCAAGCTGGGCAGCCCCCAGCCAATAAGGTGTTGTCCCGCCACAGCTTGCTTTCCTCATTGGGTGCATGGGGATAAGGAGAAATCCAAACAGCAGGCTGAGAACCTTCGCACCAGGCAAGACAATAAAACAAAAGAGACCAACTCTAAAACTGGGAACTTGGAACGTCCGCACTATGATGACAGGACTCGCTGCTAACCTCAAGGACATCAACGACACCAGGAAGACTGCCATCATCAATAATGAGCTGAAGAGACTGGGAGTGGATATCGCCACTCTCCAGGAAACACGGTTAGCTGATGCAGGCACACTGAGAGAGAAGGACTACACGTTCTACTGGCAGGGAAAGGGCAGTGACGAACACAGGGAACACGGAGTGGGCTTCGCAGTGAAGAACACTTTGCTGAAGATGGTGGAACCGGGCAGCACTGGCTCTGCACGACTCCTCACCCTCCGCCTGAACACCACTCAAGGCCCAGTCACCCTCGTCAGTGTGTATGCCCCAACACAGACAGCCACACCAGAGGCAAAAGACGAGTTCTACGAGAATCTCGCAACAACTGTCAGGATCATCCCCAACTCTGAACAACTCATTCTCCTTGGAGACTTCAATGCCAGAGTGGGTGCTGACCACGACTCCTGGCCCTCCTGTCTTGGACCTTTTGGCGTGGGCAGAATGAACGACAACGGACAGCGGCTGCTCGAGTTCTGCACATATCACGATCTGTGCATCACAAACTCGTTCTTCAAGACCAAGCCCCAACACAAGGTTTCCTGGCAACATCCGCGCTCAAAGCACTGGCACCAGCTAGACTTGATCCTGACCAGGCGCACCTCACTGAAGAACGTGCTAATCACCCGTTCGTTCCAGAGTGCAGATTGCGACACAGACCATTCATTGGTGTGTTGCAAGGTCAAGCTGCAGCTGAAGAAATTCCATCGTGCTAGACAACCTGGAAAGGCACGGATTGACACCAGCAAGATGGCCCAACCAGAACTTGTTGAGCAGTTTGCCTCCACCTTTGAGAAGGAACTTGGTGTACCACAAGGAGGAGAATCTGCAAAGCAGAAGTGGGAAGAGCTGCGAAACACCATCTACCGCACAGCCTTGGCTACCTTTGGGAGGAAGACCTCGAAGTCACAGGACTGGTTTGATGCCAAGTTGACCGAGATGACCCCCGTCATTGAAGCCAAGCGCTCAGCACTTGCTGAGTACAAGAAGTACCCAAACGAGAAGAATCTCCAGATTCTCAGGGCTGCGAGAAGCAAAGTTCAGCAGACTGCTCGGCGCTGTGCCAACGAGTACTGGACTCAGCTCAGCCAAGACATTCAAACCGCTGCCATAACAGGGAACATCCGTGGTATGTACGATGGCATCAAGAAAGCACTTGGTCCGGCTCAGAGCAAGACGGCCCCCCTCAAATCTTCCACTGGGGAGATGATCACAGAGAAGAACAAGCAGATGGAGAGATGGGTGGAACACTACTCCGACCTCTACTCTAGACAGAACACCGTGACACCGTCAGCCCTTGATGCCATCGACTGCCTGCCATCCATGGACGAACTTGACGCCGAGCCAACCATCGACGAACTCAGCAAGGCCATTGATAGCTTGGCCGCTGGCAAGGCACCCGGCAACGACGGCATACCCCCTGACCTGATCAAGCACTGCAAGACCGCCCTACTGCTGCCATTGCATGACGTCCTCTGCCAGTGCTGGAAGGAAGGTGCCGTACCACAGGACATGAGGGACGCCAAGATCATCACCCTCTACAAAAACAAAGGGGAGAGAAGTGACTGCAACAACTACAGGGGCATTTCCCTCCTCAGCGTTGTTGGCAAAGTATACGCACGAGTTGTTCTCGTTCGTCTACAGAAGCTTGCCGAACGTGTCTACCCTGAGTCTCAGTGTGGCTTTCGTGCTGAGCGATGGACGGTAGACATGATATTCTCCATCCGCCAACTCCAGGAGAAATGCAGAGAACAGAACATGCCTCTGTACGTCGCCTTCATCGACCTCACCAAAGCGTTCGATCTGGTCAGCAGAGAGGGCCTTTTCAAGATCCTGCCAAAGATAGGATGCCCACCAAAGTTGCAAAGCCTCATTGAATCGTTTCACACCAACATGCAGGGGATAGTGCAGCACGATGGCAACGTCTCAGAGCCATTCAACATACGCAGCGGAGTGAAACAGGGCTGTGTACTAGCGCCAACCCTCTTTGGGATTTTCTTTGCTATGCTCCTGAGGCATGCCTTCAGCACAGCAACAGAGGGAATCTACCTGCACACAAGATCTGACGGCAGGCTTTTCAACCTCGCCCGCCTGAAAGCCAGAACCAAAGTACGCGAGGCTCTAATCAGAGACATGCTGTTCGCAGACGACGCTGCAGTCGCAACCCACACACAGCAGGAGCTTCAGACCCTGATGGACCGCTTCTCCCAGGCATGCAAGGACTTCGGGCTTACCATCAGCCTGAAGAAGACTAACGTCTTGGCGCAAGGCACGGAAGCACCACCAACCATCACCATTGATGACTACAAGCTGGAGGTCGTGAATCAGTTCACGTACCTGGGGTCCACGATCAGCAACAACCTCTCCCTTGATACAGAGATCAACAAGAGGATTGGAAAATCAGCCTTCACACTCGCTCGCCTCACCACACGAGTGTGGGAGAATCCCAAACTCTCTGTCAAGACGAAGATGGCAGTGTACAACGCCTGCGTCATCAGCACACTGCTCTATGGGAGTGAGACGTGGACAACATACGCCCGGCAGGAAAAGAGACTGAACTCCTTCCACTTGCGCTGCATTCGCCACATCCTGGACATATCCTGGCAGGACAAAGTGCCCAACACAGAAGTTCTGTCCCGCGCCGGCCTTCCCTCCATGTTCACTCTACTCAGGCAGCGCAGGCTCCGCTGGCTAGGCCACGTTCACCGTATGGAGGATGGCAGAATCCCCAAAGACGTCCTCTATGGAGAACTGGCAACTGGCAGGAGAGACGTTGGCCGCCCACAGCTGCGCTTTAGAGACGTCTGCAAGAGAGACATGAAGGCCCTGGATATCAACACAGAGCGCTGGGAGGACCTTGCAACAGACCGCTCCAAATGGAGAGGCACCCTGACCAGACAGCTCAAGGCGGGTGAAGAGAGACTGACTGCTGCAGCAGATGAAAAAAGGACCCGCAGGAAGAACCGCCACAGACCCAGCAGCACGGAGACCACCCACAAGTGTGACCTGTGTGACAGGGACTGTCATTCGCGCATCAGCCTGTTCAGCCACAGGCGGTGCTGTTCCAGCAGAGTAGACGTTTAGGATTCTCTTCCATGGTCATCATAGACCGACGGAGGCCGACGACTTAGTATATACAGTATATATATAGTAATTGTTCTGGAATTAATTTATGTAGAAACACAGCTTATTTTTATTTTGGACTCTTAGGGACAAGGTGGCAGAATAATCT
Source organism: Pholidichthys leucotaenia (assembly GCA_020510985.1). Lineage (NCBI taxonomy): Eukaryota > Metazoa > Chordata > Actinopteri > Cichliformes > Pholidichthyidae > Pholidichthys > Pholidichthys leucotaenia. Next base: position 154,067,593 of record CM035848.1, read on the forward strand.
GCCAGGCCGTGTAGGGGGCGCTGGTAGTCTACCCAACTTCCCCAGCCTTAGCTGTGTGCATGGATAGATTGTTTATTTGTGTACATATGTTTTATGATTCGAGTGTGAGTCGGGTGATAAATTTGGGTGGGCCAACCGTGTGCTTGCCAATTTTTTTTGAAGGGGAGGAATGTTACATATAGAAATTATTAGTATTGTGGGCACCCAGCACAATGCAGACTGATAATATTCACGCTCAGCAGGGATTTGCATACGACCAAAAGAACCACAGGAGACAGTCAGACGGAACTGAATGCATGCATCTTTTGTGCCAACCAATGTCATGCTAATCATGTGTATTGACCGATGTGTATTGGATGACAATTGATATGCTAATGTGCCATGCATTCTCTGTATCACTGTATAAAAGAGCTGACTTGACATGCCTCACTAACACACTCAGAGCACACTCACAACAGTGCACACACAGCACACAGTGCTGCAGTGTGTCTCATGATGATGGAGGAATAAAACTCTTAAACCTTCAGCTCGCCGTGTCTCGCCTGAACTTATTTTGTTCCTCCACACTGGTGACCCCGACGTGATGGGCTGTCTCTCCCTTCTGCCGCGCTGTGGACTATTTTGTTCCTCCACAGTATTAGTAAGATGACGGCCGGGCTGGCCGGGGAATGGTCAGGGGTGGCGGACTGCCGTTTCCAGTGGTGACGCCACCCAGAGTTTGTCCTCATTCACTGTTGATGCCCTGGCCTGCTGGAGAGCACCGAAAGTCCGCACAGTCTTGTATATAGTTCTATTAATAAAGCTCCATTAGTAGAACTATCGCTCTGTCGTTACTGCCTTAATTATGGACACAACAATACCTTCTGGAACTATGGCCAAAAAGTTCAACCTTGGTTTTATCGGACCATAACACATTTTCCCACATGCATTTGGGAGATTTCAAATGTGTTTTTGCAAAATGTAGCTGGGCTTGGATGTTTTTCTTCATAAGGCTTCCATCTTGCCACCCTAGACAGGAGATTGTTGTCACATGTATTAAACAGCCATTACTTGCCAGAAATTCCTGCAGGTCCTTCAGTGTTGCTGTCGGCCTCTTGGCAGCCTCCCTGACCAGTTTTCTTCTCATCTTTTCATCCATTTTGGAGGGATGTCCAGTTCTTGGTAATGTCACTGTTGTGCCGTATTTTCTTCACTTGATGATGACTGTCTTCACTGTGTTCCATGGTATATTTAATGCCTTGAAAATTCTTTTGTACCCTTCTCCTGACTGATACCTTTGAACAATGAGATCCCTCTGATGCTTTGGAAGCTCTGCAGACCATGGCTTGTGCTGTAAGATGTGACTACAAAAATGTCAGGAAAAGCCTACTAGAACAGCTGAACTTTATTTGGGGTTAATCAGAGGCACTTTAAATGGTGGCAGGTGTGTGCTGACTCCCATTTAGCATGAGGTTGAATGTGATTGGTTAATTCTGAACACAGCCACATCCCCAGCTATAACAGGGTGTGCATATTGTGACGTAAGCAGGGTTCACACAAAGAAAATGGAGCAGATGGCTGTGATCAACCGGATTTATTTTCACACACCGACTCCCAACTACTTCTGAGCACACAGAGGAGTGGAGGTCATTCTCCCAGACCTCTGTTTCAATCATGGTTACACACACATGATACATCTTGCCCTAATCCTGCTAAACACTGCTGGGTCATTATAATGCAGTTATAATGACACAGCAGTATAACTCAGAAATAACACATTTAACACACACACAGTAACGTTTCAAACTGGCAAAGCATGCTGGGAAATCCCTGGCCTCCTTAAAATGGCCCCGACGTTACACTGCCCCCCCCCCCCGGACTGGTTTCTGGCCCCCAGAAAATTCAAAGTCCACTTTCAGAAATCCAATGCGAGTCAGCCTGGTGCCAGAGCGGCATGCACGGGCCATCTGAGTCTCGGTCGGAGTATCTGGTTGGGGTAGGGTTCCCGTTTGGCCATCAGCGGGCGGATGGACACATCTGACAGCCTCTGTAGGACCACGCACAGTCCCTCCCCTGCCGCTGGCCCGCGTCCATGCATCCAGCCCTTGCCGCGCCTGGAAAATGGCCGCATCTTCGTCCTGCTCGCTCCACTGCGTCGCTCCTGCACCGAGGGCCTCCGTGACATCACCGAAAGGAAAAGCATCGGGTGGCGGTAGGACACGCACAGTTCCTCCTCTGGCAGCGGGAGTCCCATGACTCCCACCGCTGCCAGGACCTCCCAGTCGGGCCGCTGGCCCGCGTCCAGGCGTCCAGCCCCTGCCAATCCCGAGAAAAGACCGGATCTGTCCTGCTCGCTCCACTGCTGCTGCGCTCCAAAGGCCTCTGTGACGTCATCTGCCGGGGGAAGCATCTGCAGGAGGCGGCTTTTTCCCCGTCCATGCCACCTCGCTCTAATTTAACGTCGGCGAGGGGCCAGTTTGTCGTGCGCTGTGTGCGGGGCAGTACCATGCCATGTACCCTGGCTCTGTGCAGCGGAAGCCGTCCTTCCTCGCGTCGCCACGGCTGTTTCCTTCGTGCACGCGCTGCTGTGATCTGCCGTAGCTCCTCCTCCACTCGCTCTCAGCACGGTGGTTTCCGCCGATGATCAGCGCGGCAGCCAACTCGACCTGGGCCAGGCGGTCATCCAACAGGTTCTCGCCGTTGTAGCGGGGAATCTTGGCCCGCTGCTGGATGGATGGGACGGTCATCTCCCGGTCGATTGCCGCTCCTAATCGCCAGCCCGTCCTGCCCTGAAAAGGGCGGGAAACGGGGCTGGTTTGCTCTGCTCCGTCCATCGCGGTGAAGCTCTCCGGGGGCCGGCGTCTCAGCTCTACACTCCGTTCCCAGCCGAGCGATGAATCGCTCCGGCCGCTGTACCTCCGCCTGGATCCTCATCTTGCTCCATATCCCACTCCTGACACCAGTGTGACGTTTGCAAGGTTCACACAAAGACAATGGAGCAGATGGTTGTGATCAACCTGATTTATTTTTCACACCCCGACCCCCAACTACTTCTGAGCACACAGAGGAGTGGAGGTCATTCTCCCAGACCTCTGTTTCAATCATGGTTACACACACATGATACATCTTGCCCTAATCCTGCTAAACACTGCTGGGTCATTATAATGCAGTTATAATGACACAGCAGTATAACTCAGAAATAACACATTTAACACACACACAGTAACGTTTCAAACTGGCAAAGCATGCTGGGAAATCCCTGGCCTCCTTAAAATGGCCCCGACGTTACAATATTTATGTAAACAAGTTATTGTAAGTTTTTTTTTGTTTTTCAGTTGGGTTGTACAGGTTATACTGTAGGTCACATTAATGGTGGAAAAGTTTTGAAATGATTTATCTTGGTCTCATTTTACATCACAAAAACCTGGCACTTGAACAGGGGGGTGTAGACTTTTTATATCCACTGTATATACAGTATAATACTGCACATTCCCATAAATGCAGTGTAATAACATTCTCCTTGTTATTATAATCAGAATGAGCTGTGATCCAGCTTTGGTGTGACCTGACTGAATCAAACAAATATCAATTTCAGGTTTATCTAAACTTTGTGCTTAGCCACCGATAGCGCCAGATATGCATTGCTGATCCTTCAAAAATGCAACTGTAGTTCACACAAAGGGAATCCTCCTGAATACAAAAAGAACAATAGTCATATCAAATAGTAGAGATATTGTGCCTTCTCTAGATCAAAGAAGAAAAAAATGAACCCTGCCTCAGTGCCCAGATAAAACAACTATTTGTCACAAGAGTGAACACAACTTGAATGCAGATTCACCCGAGGACCACTGCTCAGATCACATGATTTTAAGCAGTATTCCAACTTGGCAACTGAACCAAACTTGGCACACAGGTTTGCCCTGGGACTAGCAACTGCAGCTATTCTTTAAAGGTCAAAAAGTCAGGGTCACAATTTGCTTTTCTGGACCCTGAAATGCAAATGGATGCAAATACCAACTCCAGTCTAGGTGGATAAATGGTACATGTGAAGTTCTACAAATTAGTTCCTTTTTAAGGTCATAGGGTCACCAAGTGTTTGGTTTTTCCCCAAATCTTAAACCAAGAACAGCTGCAAAACCTGGTGTAGGAAATGTCAATGCATAGTTCTAGACATGTATTCATTTTTTATGTGAAAAGCTCAAAGGTCAAGGTCACGTGGGTGTAGCTTCAGAGTGTCTTTCTTGTTATTCAAGCAATTCAGTCACGAGTTAGCATTCATCTGTCTTCTACCTCTTATTTGGGGTTTCCAGGTCATGGGGGCAGCAGACCAAGCAGAGATGCCCCCTCATGCAGGGGGTGAGCCCATAGGGCAGACCATATGGCTCACATGGGGAGAAACCCAGTTATCAGGTTCTTGATGTTGAGCCTCTGCCTCTGACTTGGTCTAGGGTGGGGCCCTGGTAACCCCATGCCAGGTGGAGTACATTGAATCCTTGCTGTTGTTCTTTCATGAGGATCCACTGGACCACTCTTGGTCTGGCCCTGCGCCCAGGACCAGTTTGTCCTGGTAGACTCTACCAGGGGCAAGTTCGCCTGAGATCTTTAGGGCACCCAAACCCCTCCACCACGATAAAGTGTCGATCCATGTCACAAGTAAGCAGATAATTTATTACATCTAGATTAATTCATCTTTAACCACTTAATCCTTTTTGGGTTACAGGGGGGTGCTGGAGTCTATCCCAGCGTCTTTGGGCGAGAGGCGGGATACACCCTGGACAGATCACCACTCCATCAAAGGGCCAACACAGAGACAGACAACCATTCACTCTCACTTTCATACCTAAAGACAATTTATTCCCAGTTGATGCCAATGAACCTAATGTGCATGTCTTTTGACTGTGGAAGGAAACCAGAGTGCCTGACAAAAACCCACACAGACATGGGGAGAACATTGAAACTCCACACAGAAAGGTCACCAGTGGCCAAGGCTGGGATTGAACCCACAAACCAATGAGAACTTCATACTAATTTTCTGTTCTTTTAATAAACTGTATGATTCTGGTGTTGCAACAGGTCAATCAAGTAGTCCCATTATTCCTTCACCAGAATGGTTTGGGATCCACCCATATTAGAAAAATGGAGGACTGGAAGTAAATACAAAATCACCATCATGCTTTCCTGCGACATAAAATACACCACTAATTTTTTTAGTTCTTTGGGGATGAAATTGCCTCCATAGGGCTCATGAAATACTTCGGCACCACCCTTACCACATCTCCCAGAAAAGGCAAATTTGAATATATTTTAAAAGTTCCCGCTCCTCAGTAGCAGAAATGACATTCTATTGTTCGCCGTGGTCTATATACTGAAAGAGTCAATGAATACAGAAGCTTTTCCAGCTACATGTGATGGCCAATCACTTTAAAACACCTAATGACCTAATGTTCTTTGACATCCATATGTGTTGCTTATTCTCACTTGGTCATTATAAAATGTCAAAATGCTAACTGCTGTATGCATAATTGCATTTGTCGGACTCATTTTTTAGAGTGAAAATACAATAAACTTAATAATTACTTAACATTTTATACTTTGATTCAAGTTCTAATACTAAGTGTATTTATTTTTATGGAATCTGAACCAGCTTAATCAGACAGTGATGCCATTGTGTAACAAATATGGTAGTACTAACGTATCAATTATGTAAATCTTAAATTCTCATGAACACGCTCACAGGTGACATTCAGTTGTATTTGGGCCATTTACAGTTTTGTAGAACTTTTGAATGTTGAATATAGAGTGGCTTGTTACTAAAAACATGGCTTTCTAACAAAATATAAGGGATTTTCTCATAATGACATGTTATTGTATAAGGCCCAATGTACCTTACTTCATTGCCTTGTTTTCGTATACAGAACATATACATCTCCTATTTTTAAAGATAAAAAAACTGCGAGTGAATTCACGGTAAAAGACTGAATAAAACATGTATCACTAATGGATCATTAAAAAAGTCACAAAACAACACTTTAACAAAAAAAATGCTTTTAATTAACTAACAGACAGCTTTCTATAGATGTCTTCATTTGGGACATGAACAAAAGGACAGAAAACAACAGAAAAAGAGCAGAATCCACTGATCATTGTGACTATATAGGGAAACATCCGAGCATGACCTAATAATACAGCTATGCTCTTAGAGGTTGGAGGTGGCTTAGGACTGATTGATTCTCTGTTGTGTCTAAAGGAAAGATGGATGAAGAAGATGGTCATCCCTTGCTTCATCTCCTGCGCTGCTCCATCCATTCTGAAGTGAATGACAGCAGGATGGAGGAGAATGGAGATTGATGGAGAGGAGAGTGATGGAGGACGCATCCATAACTATGTGGCTTTCTGGTCCTGCGGGTTGCTCGTTCATTTTCTCCCCTTTCGATCAGTGTGGAGACAAATGAAGAGAGGACAGACAAGAGGACGTCACCATTACTCCATGGCCTCCTGGTTCTCTTGGTCTGCGTTGATCTCCTCGCTGGTCTCCTTGCCCTCCTTGCTCCTCTTGCTCTTCTTGTGTTTGTGCCTCCGGTGGCTGTCGCCCTCCTCGCTTTCATGCCTCCTTCTGCTGCTGCTGCTGTTGGAGAGAAGAATGAGGAGGGCAAGAGAGGTGCGGGGAGGGGGGAAAATGTCAGGAGCAGAATGAAGGGCAGCCATGAAATAAGAGAGAGGAGATGAAGTGAAAGATTGGGTAGGTCAATAGGGAAAGAAATGGAGAAGAGCAAAGAGGACAAAGAATGGCAGAGCAGTAAACAGGAAAAGGAAGAATGAAGAGAAATGTGTGTTGCGGCAGGAAAAGGTTTAATAACAGAGGGAAAAATACATTTGGATACAGGCACATATCAACACACGTAAAAATGTTAAGAGGTGCTAACATTTTAAGGACCGTTTTGACACACTAAAGACTGTTGCAAAAGATTGTTTGAAGGACACTCATCAGGAAAATGTTTATAAAGATCACACATCAATACTGAAGCGTGTTAATACCACCGCAGGGGCTCTACGGTAAGGAACAGGTTAAATTTGGGAATGTTTAAGCCAATTTAGTGTAACAGAAAAAAACACTGACATTACAAATCATTTCAATATTTTTTGGAACTGAAAATGCTTCAAGTGAGTCAGCTAAACCATCCTGTCAATGACGGAGCTCATTCCAGCCTGATGATCACCTGGCCTTTAACTTTGAGCACAGATTGAATACAGACCCATCTGAGGATCATTGTGTGTGAGTTTGATGAGCATCAAGGCAGTTGCTTAGGAGAAGTTTTCTTAGTGGATGGCTGGATGGCTAGCTCTGTCTGGCTTTGCCAGAATGAGCTAATAAAATTAATTTATTAATTTAAGGACCCACAGACACCCAGCAGACATTTTCAATACTATTGTACTTCTATACTGATTTCCATCTTTTATAAATATTGTGTGGAAGAAACAGACTTATAAACAATGCCATTACAGATGAAACTGTGTCTGTGAGTTTATGAATCCACATACCTGCGAGAGGACTTGTGGCGACCCTCCTCTTTCTCTCTGTGCCGCCTCTCTCTGTGTCGTTCCTCTTTCTCTCGGCTTGATCGGTCACGATGGCGTTCGACATAGCCACGCTCCTGATACTCACGGTAACGATACCGCTCCTCCTCGCTAGGGTAACAGAGAGTGCTTACAATAGTTAGAATCTGTAAGTCCATGAAGACATTTATCTGTATGGGTTTTTTAGAAACATTCAAGATGTTACAAAATCTCTTGGGAAGGGGTTTGACAGGTGTATGGCTGCACTTTTATTTTTCTAATACTGCTTCTTTACATGGTTTCAGCCCCAAAATTCATCACACATTGAACCAAAACTTTGTCCGTTACACTTTGGCTTTACAATGGACAGAAAAATGATCCCACAGCACATCCAGTGCATATACATGTACTTTTATGTGTTTATATCATACCTGTTGTAGCCCATGGCTGAAGGGCTGTGCTCCCTCTCCCGCTCATGGGTCCTCTCTCTAGGTCTGTCCCTCTCCTTGTCTCTCTTCTCATCTCTACGGGAGTAGTAATCCCAGG